>JARYHS010008074.1:375021877-375179873 GCA_031002005.1 Vandiemenella viatica
CTGAACAAGATATATTTTTATAGGACATATAACATACTACTTATGTTCTAGGTGCATTTTCAAATTAAGCTCTTCCACTGATGGTAGCATCATTCTCACCAAGTCCCTTGGTAACTTATACAGTTCATGACTCCTTAAACACCCCAGGAAGAATACTGTTCTCACATTTGTACATGCAACTAAGTGCTAATATATGGTTGAGGTCCACTCTTATTAATCACGTATAACACCTAATTGCCTTCAACATTCATCCAGACCTTATCATGATAACAATACCTTCCAGTCTCCCCATCCAACTATTGTTTCCAAATGGCTCCCAACCTAGTGTAATATAGCAATTCCTTATAGCAAATAAAAATACACATTTAGACAGAAATATCATTTTACAGAGAAAGGCTGTAATATTGGGAAAATAAACGTTCATGGAATTAAAAAAAGAAAAAGAATTGCAGGTGCAATAGAGTTTATTTACTTTTATTAATATATTAAAAAATATGGTATCTGTTGAAAAATAAGTGAAATGATTGTGAAAGAAGTGAATGGATGAAAAGAAAAGATGGCGACCTAGTGAAACTTGATAAAATCGAGCAGAGAATTGAGAAGTTTTGGAATAATAGTTGCAGAGAGAAAATTTAATTGATGCATATTGCATAGAAAGGGAACCTGTAAATCTTTTGGACTGAACTGTGTTCAACTATATTCTACACTTGGTCAAAAGTTGTTATTGGTATAAGAACTGTGAGAAGTACAAATAAAATGGAAATAAAATGCAAAACATACAATGTTAATTCTTGTATAAAATCTTTTATTTACCTTACAACAAACAACCTTATAACACTAGCCTACAGGTCATAGTAATTACTCACTGAAATTTATGTTAAATTTCACAGAAGGAAATCAGCTGCTTTCATTTGTACACTTTCCTATTCCTGTATTTGATATCTGCGCCATTTCTCAAAACTGAAACAAGTGACTAAAACAATGTTTCTCTGCTACATTCCTGGTGCATCCCATTACTACTCTGTAAATAATTCTAGACACTAAAATCTTTCATTTGTTGTGGAGCATGCATACCTTAAAATATC
Organism: Vandiemenella viatica; assembly: GCA_031002005.1. Classification (NCBI taxonomy): domain Eukaryota; kingdom Metazoa; phylum Arthropoda; class Insecta; order Orthoptera; family Morabidae; genus Vandiemenella; species Vandiemenella viatica. The sequence continues at coordinate 375,022,963 of JARYHS010008074.1, forward strand.
ATAAAATCTTATGCCCAGATGCGTGTTATTCCTGAAGTGTAAAGGAAATCACTTGTCTGATCAATAGCATTCTAGCAAACCAATCTTTCCAGATTGTCTCAGATAATAAGATAAGCAAAGTAAGAAGAGTGAATAATGGTGTGCCTCAAGGCTCATTTCTTGCCCCACTTTTTTTTAAAAATATATATATTGCTCACATTCTTCAAACAGAATCCAGACAATTCTCTTATGCTGACAATCTGGCACCAGTACAACAATCCCTTAACATTCAGCGAACTGAAAATAGTATAACAGCAGACCTAAAAATCCTGAGCAACTATTTTAAGAAATGGCATCTTGCACCCAGTTCCAGCAAGAGGGAAACTACTGTCTTCCATCTTAACAGTTGGGCGGCAAATCTCTAACTTGACAATTTTTCTTAATGACACTCCCCTCCGACACAACCCATTTCGGAAGTATTTGGGAGTCGTAATGGATCACACATTGGCGTACAATAAACATCTAAACTACCTTGCAGCAAAACTAAAAACCAGAAACAATATTCTTCAGAAGTAGACTGGCACCTCCAGGGAAGGATCCACCTCCACTTTTCGCTCTTTACCACTGAGCCTTGTGTATTCTGCAGCTGAGTACTGCTCATCTGTCTGGATGAATAGCACCCATACCAAAAAGATCAACATAGAATCAGACAATGTGGATAATTAGTGGATGAATCACATCCACTCAATTGTACTGGCTACCCAATGTGAGTAACATCAAACCGCCTATGATGACACAATTTCCTAATTGTCCAATATAATAAGATCTGTCATAAGTTGGATCTCTGACAACATGGAAACCCAATTTCAGAGACCTAAATCAGGTAGTCTAAGCATAAAAACTGCAAAACAGTTTATATCAAACAATTTTAACTGGAAAGAAGCATGGGGATTGGAGTGGATAGCCTCACCCCCACCAAAATGGCACTCCCTGTTTGACCATCAACAGGCACTAAATGGACTTGACCTTCCCTGCAAGACCTGGGCTGCTCTCAAAAGAGTTAGGTCTGGCCATGACAGATCTGCTTTATCTCTTTAGACATGGGGAATGAGGTTCACTGAATTGGAACAATGGTGAGAAAGGACAAACCATCCGTCACGTGACCTTTGATTGCCCACTTCGAGCCTTCAGGGGATCACCCAAAGACTTCATAGAGATTTCAAATGAAGCTTTACATTGGCTGCGCTATGTTGATTTTGAATTTTAACTATAATTTATTTAATGTCACATTTTATTAGTGTGAAACAATTGTATATAATGGTAATATTGATTATCTGCTTTGGCCATTAGATAAATAATTAAATAACATACATGTTATGAAATCCACCAGTAATTCCCCTTCCAATGCATAATCTTACAAAACCTTTGCAACGTTGGAACAGAAAGATATGTCTAGAGCAGATGTTAATACATACAGGAAAGATAAAGCAGATCCATCAGTTTTAATGTTGAAGGAAGGAGGGCTGCAGTGACAAAAATCAAATATTTTGGGATATGTCTTTCCTACTGAAAATAGAAAATGAAACAAAAAAACTATGTTCACTGATACACCTATGATCAACCCAAGCCACACTGGTGATTCTGGGAAGTCATTGGTCTATATTATTTTTCCTATATGTGAATCTATTAGGCTCTCTATTTTCCGAATTAACCTACCTGACTAGATATCTTCAAATTACTGTGCACCTGTTCACAATCGTCTCTCAATATAGTAATTTTATAAAGTACCATGTCTTTTACCACAAAAAAAAAAATCCAGCCATTTATTATAATGATGAACAACAATAATTTGAAAGCTAATTCCAATTTGTAAGGTACCTTTTAGTACACCAGTAGCATTCCCACTAGCTATCCCCAGTTATAATATACCCTATAGTACGATTTTGGAGTCGCTTATACAGAACATAGAAATTTTACATAAAGTAATTGTCAACTTGAAGAGATTTTCCTGCATTAATTTCCATAGTGAAAACTCATTTTAAGAATCATTCAAAAGTGCATGAATTATGTCCAGAAAAGTTTAGTTTAAGAAATAAGTTGGTTTGTATGTGTTTTAAACCACACTGTTAGGAAAGCAAATATATAAAATTTGAAATAACTTTGAATTGAGTAAAGCCATAGATGATCTTTTATCACCCACTATAGTCAGCAATGTCCAAAATATTTTGATAGTAAAATTAACTAATTTGGCAAAGTTTAATAACCGGTTTTAATTAAGAGGAAAAAATTAAGTTTTTAACCAACAAGAATAGAATTGAGAAATTTATATCAGTAGATAGTCTAAATGTATAGTATGTATAGAGGTTGCGGTAAAAAGTTTAAGCATTAGTACGATAATTAAGATTTTGAAGACAGATTAATTGTTGTTGGAGTGAGACAAATTGCACCAAGCTGGTGACAGAAGAGACTTCAAGGTTAAACTAATAGAAATACTTTCGAATGTTGAACTAAATTAAAATAGATACAATAGCATAAAAGGAAGCCCTTGTAATAATTGCAAGTTAAACCATTTAGTATATTGGGAGATATTAATTTCTGAAAGAATTTGCTGACTTCATAGGAATTGGAAGGCTTTCAAAAGTCCCTGCAGCTATCTTGAAAGCAGCCAATCTTCCACTAGAAATCATAGGGTTAACTTCACGTAAGTTAGTGGAGCAAACTGCTCCACGCGTTAGTGGTTGCGGCACGTCGTACCATGCCGTAGTAGTATTCTCACTAACATTAGGGGAACTTAGTGAGTTTGTCTTCTCGTATGAATGTGCTTAGCATGTCAATATTCAATGGAACTACTGTCAGATGTCTTATTCGCAATTTTGGTACCAAAAAAGTTTGAGTGAACTTTATCAAGTATTTAAGTATTTGGTGATCTAAAGACTGTGTCAAGTGAACTTATTTATTACACCCTTCATGTTTGATGTTATAATACAAACCAATGTGACTGCTTTATTAAATATTAAGGTACCAGAAGGGTACACAGGTCATGAACGTTATGTTCACACTTTAGGCAAAGTGTTATAGCCCCCTTGCACACTCTACCACCTAACAAATTCCAGTTCCCTTGATACTTTGACTCTTTGGAGCCCAAGTAAGTCACCCCATTTTTGTAAATTAATTTATTACCATTCTATAATTTACTATACATTTTCAAAGAATTAATATACTGGATACAACATTTCAGAGGCTAAAATGTGAAAAATTATTCTTTACAACTGTCAATCAAAAACAAAAAAAGATTCAACAGTTATTTATTGGTGATAAGTCAACTCCAGGGGAATCTGTAACATACAAGGGCAGTTCAAAATATAAGGAATCCAACGACGCCACGTCAAGACCAACAATGCTATGAAAAATCCGACAACAATGCCGTGTTCCTTGCTTCTCCCACCACCGAATAGTACATATTCGAGCTCAATGGGATGATCAGTCACTGCTTGACAGCTATCTGCGATGGAGCAGCAGCTTACCTCACCAACCAGGTGGGAACTGCGCTCAGTGATGGGATTTTTGAACGCGAAAAAGGTTACACCGATACAAATCCATTGTCAGTTAGTGGAAGTGTGTGGGGAGAAGTGTATAGACATTAAAAATGTGTGGAAGTGGTGGTGGAAGTTTTCTACCGGTCGCAGCAATGTCCATGATGAGGAGCAGCCTGGAAGACCAAGCGTGTTCAACAAAACGGTGACTAAAATTGATGAGATGGTGTGCAATAACCGAAGGATAACAATTGATGAGATAACCAAGAGACTTAATGGAGAGTGTGACAAAATCTCCATACGCACAGTAAAGTGTCCACCAGGTGGGTTCACAGACAGCCCACCGACAAACACAAAAGAAAGCGCGTGGAATGTGGCAAAGAATTTGTTCGCCACTTTGAAGAGGAAGGGGAAGACTTCCTGGATTCAATAGTGACTGGTGACGAAAAGGTGCACGAAGGAGCAGTCCAAACAACGACGTCACCCATCTTCGCTGAAGCCCAAAAAGTTCAAGACAGAAAAGTCAGCCAGTAAGGTTATGGTGACTGTTTTTTGGGACACTAAGGGAGTATTGTTGGTGGATTTCATGCCAAAAGGAACAAAAATTAACTCGGACCACTACAGCAAAACACTGAAAAAACTACGGCGGGCTATCCAGAACAAAAGAAGAGCAATGCTCATGAAGGTAATGTCTTTGCACCATGACAATGCGCGTCCACATGTCTCACATCAAACGACCCAAACAATTCGGTTTGGATCTCGTTGACCACCCCTTCCTCAGACGTTGCTCCAAGTGACTACCATGTTTCTTGCACTTAAAAACACCTGGGAGGCCAGAAGTTCTGGTCAGACGAGGAAGTATAAGTCGCAGTCATTCGATTTCTTCGTGACATGGCAGAAGACTGGTTCGACGACAGGATCAAAAAGCTCATGGTGCGTACGTGCGAGGTCATCAAACGGGAAGGTGATTATATAGAAAAGTTTTCCAACGTGTCAGACATCAGGAAACAAAGATTAAGATTTTATGGCCATATCCACAGACTTCCAGCAACAAGACTGATTCCTAATATTGTGACATACATAGAACAGCTAAAAACTATGCACTGGGTCCAGCAGATCAAAAAAGATCTGGAAAAAGCCCACATAAACTCATCAGAAATCATAAACAGACAAACATACAGAGAAAAAATTAACAAATGGGAAGTACCACCAGAGAATGAAGTCATTAAGAGACCGGGGACGAAGTGGACTGAGAAAAGGAAGAGAATCAAGGGAGAAAAAATTAAAGCTGTATGGAAACTTAGAAAAATGAATTGTTAAGGCTCTGCATGATCCGACAGGGTCCAATTGTAGATAATAATAATAATAATAATATATGAACATACCAGCAATTACAGCCCAGCTGAAACCCATGCCAGAAAACAACTATCGACTAATCCAGACCTTATCATTCTACCTGCAGACAAGGGCTCAACTGTGATGAATCGTAGTGACTATGTGGCTGAAGCCCTTCGTCAATTATGAGATACTAACACTTACTGCCGCCTCACTGAAGATCCCACACTAGCTGTCAACAAAAAATACAGGAATATGTACAGTTCAATGGGCCCCTCCAAGTTCTCACCCCACAGTCAATCACTCTCCTTACTCCTCAAAATCCACGTACGCCTACACTTTCCTTACTTCTCAAAATCCATAACCCTAGCAATCCGGGACGTCCCATTGTTGCAGCTTATGGATCTTCTACAGAACGAATCTCTACATTGGTGGACCAGTACCTACAACCTATAGTCTCTCAGATCCCCTCCCACATCAATGACACACAACTAGTGTTGTAAAAAAACAGTTTTTTTCCGACGTGAAAAAAAACATGAAAAAAAACTGTGAAAAAAAACATGTTTTTTTCTGGGACATACCAACATGTTTTATTCTGGGACATGTTTTTTTTTCATAACTACTAAATTTCAAATTTTTAAGGCATTTATCGTTTAATATGACTGTTTTATATTAAGTACTTATCTTACTTTTAAATCTACTATATTGTTCTGGTTCAGTAGAAAAAACAATTGCAAAAATATTGATAACATTGACTGAAGTTTTCTTTTACGAATGGGGACTTCCCGAAAAGGCTAGGTTGCATGAGAAGGAATCCCCGGTGCCCATTGTTTGAATTGATACTCGCTATTTGAACTAGTGCTGCCAGGCCCTACAAATTTATCTGTAGACCTACGAATCTTTTCAAAAAATAAGGAAATTTAACTACGGTTTTTTGCCTCTTTTTATTACTTATTGGGCTTTCCTTATATTCGTATACTTGTTAAACTCGCAGCGTATAGTGATACTAAGTCATTGTCAGTAATTATGAATAATTTCCTTGCAACTGTTGGTGTAAACCAATGATTGAAAACAAATAAAGCTCCTATTTTGTATGATAATAGATTTAAATTCAAACTTAAAAGACCGTAATACAGAACTATCGGCGCAGTCTTCATTCACAGTGTGTACTTTGCTCACACTTTAAAATTGCAATCTCAAAAGCTTTTGCATGCAATACAATGCGTAAAAGAAAATGTAACTACTTCTGAAGTTATGGATCTAGAGGAGACAGAAGAAGAAACAGAAAATTCCGACTCCAACCGAACTAGTGTTGGTACAGGGCATTCGCCGGGAAACGCAACCAACTGTTAGCGCTACAAGGAAGAAACTGCTCCCGGCGAGCGAGCGGTCAGCTTCCGGCATTGTTCGACCGTCGGCCGCGGACTATTTCATAATAATTTCGCTTCATAAACTTCATAAACTTGTGTGCTAAGCATTTAAATGTGACGTAATTCATTAGATTACCTTATAAAAGATGCTGGAAGTGTTGACCCTCTTGTGTAATGCACATTTCACATCTTCTGAACATATTTCGAGACACACGCTGCCCTAACTGACTTAATGACTTTTTGGGTGACTGTTCTAGTCGAAAAGCGATATCGTCAATTTTCTCCTCTGTGAGAATACGGTTGACCGACAGTATCTTTTTGTTAAAAAATGAACCCATTTCTCTTGCTTTTTTAACCAGACGCAGAATTGTTGATTTAGCTGGCAGTAAAGCGCCAGGAAATTTGCGATGAAATTTACTGCGACACTTTTTAAACGACTTCTGCTTCACATATGTATCGTAGAGAAATATTCTTTGTTGCAAACTGTAACGTACCATAATTTTACTCGCACTCAAACACGGTACAGATTAATAAGAGTATGAAGCCCCAAACCAGCCAAACCGCAAAGAAACGTTTATTCACAACACTGATTAATAAGAGACTGAAGTCACAAACTAGCTACAATGCAAAGAAACCGTTCTTAACAATGTAAGGGTCACTGCACTGCACTGTTGGGGCAGCGGAGGTGTTAAACAGTGCGGTGATTCACGGTGCCGTGTGGCGGGAACTGCTGGCTCCACTGACCGAGCAAGTTGCCGACGGCAACAGACTGGGAGGGTAGCGTTTTCCGGCGAACGCCCTGTAGTACTGATACGAGTGAATGTGATACCGACATAGAGGATGAATAAAAAATTATGTTACCTATATAGATACATTTATGAATAATTATGTAAGATATTATATGATTTAGTAAGGTGTAAAACACACATGTAAAATGTAAGTTCCATAAATAAAACTATAATTTATCAAATATATTGTTTTCTGGAAAAAAAAAAAAAACAAATTTAGAAAAAAAACAAGGGTGCTAGGTTTTTTTTCATTTTTTTTCACAAATCTAAAAAAAAAAAAAAAAAATAGTTTTTTCTTCAGTTTGCAACACTACACACAACACTTCCTTTTCCGCCTATACACAATGCCCACACCACTTCCTTCCCACACCATCCTGGTAACCATTGATGTCACATCACTGAACACACACATCACACATCCCACATTGCCTTGGCCTTAGTGCCATGGAACATTTTCTGGATAAGTGCCCTCCAAAGAACCACACCAGCACATCTTTCCTAACCACGTTAGCCGAGCTGATACTCAACAACAACTTATCCTTTGAAGGCAATATCTACCACCAACCCCGTGGCACTGCCACGGGCACTCGCATGCCCCCTCTTCTGCTAATCTCTTCATGGGCCGCCTGGAACAGATGTTTTTGGATACCATCCTCCCAAATCCATCCTGTGGCTTAGGTTCATAGATGACACTTTTATGATCTGAACACATCGAGAAATCATCCTTCTAAATTTTCTGGACAATTTAAATACCTTTAATAACTCGCTGAATTTCACATGGACCTACTCCCACACCCAGGCTACATTCTTGGATATGGACCTATCCCTCTCCTATGGCCACCTCAGTATCTCAGTCCACACCAAACCCACCAATTCACAGCAGTACCTCCATTTCAACAGTTGCCATCCATATCACACCAAACGTTCTCTCCCGTACAGTCTTGGCATTCGAGGCAATCGTATATGCTCCAACCAGAAATCGCTAATGGAGTACTGAAACAACATAGGTATCCCGAAACTATCCCCCAGCTTTGGTTCACAAGCAACTTTCACAAGCCACAATGCCACCTGCTCAACATATTAACTACTCCAAACCCACAGAAACCAATAACAGTCCAGTCTTGGTTACAGAATATTTCCCTGGCCTTGAATCCATCATTAGAATCCTTCAGCAGGGTTATGATTTTCTACTAACCTGTCCATAAATGAGATCCTTTCTTCCAAAAATCCTTCCTGGCCCTCCCAGAACTTGTTTCAGCAGACCTCCCAACCTCAGCCAACTCCTAGTCCACAAACAGTATTCCTCACCCCATGACACAGCCCCCAGGATCTTTTCCAAGCAATTGATCCCGCTGCAAGATGTGCAACATCCACCATGCCACCACAACTTTCAAACACCCTATCACTGGTGAGTGCTTTCCTATCATAGGACATGCCATCTGTGATACCTCATATGTAATATACCAGCTGACCTGCAAACACTGCTTGGCTTCCTATATAGGTTTGACTACCAATCCATTAGCCATAAGAATGAATGGCCACTGACAGACAGTTTTCACTCGGAATCCAAAACATCCAGTAGCCATCCAAGGCATCTCCCATGACACCAATAATTTTAATTCTTGTTTCACGGTCCGTGCTATCAGAGTCCTCCCAAACAACAGTAGTTCCTCTGAACTCAGAGGGTGGGACCTTGCCTACCAATACAAACTAGGAACAAGACAACCTCCTGGTCTCAATTTGAGATAATATCCAGTCAGTACTTTTCCTTCCCTCTATCCGCTCCTTGCCTCCATGCTCACTGTCTATAGTGAACCACCACATACCACATATCTGCATAGATTATCTTTTTTTTGGTTATTCTGTTTTCTTATTTACTTTTACTTTCTCAAATTTATGTTATGAATATTTTAATGTATTATTCTGCACTTTATGTAACATGTTGCATTGCTCGTGTACTAGATCCAATTCACTGTCACCCTCTCTCTGCCCTCTGTTTGAATTTGCCCCAACCACGTTCCTTACTAACAGTCATTCTGAGAGACTGTCTCCCGCACCACCCTCCCTCCATGATGTTCTCCTGTTGATGAAGGGCCAAGTCCCGAGGTATTCATTGTTTTTCCTGTGTTTTGTGCTTATTTATATGTACACCCCATGATACCTCATCTAAGGTAAGTGGTGGTTCATTTCACTATCCACTTTTTTGTAAATCCATTTGCTAATTAGCTCCTATTATTTTCTGGTAACTATATATATATTACAGAAATAATAATAACAGTAAGTGTTGTTCTATGGACTGCATAATGCCTGGTAGCATGAACTGAAGTGACTGCATTGTCTATTTCCAAATTATTTTCTTACTATATAAATTTCAGTTAATAAATTAACTTAAATTTACAAAATAATTTTCATAAATTATTGCAGAAGAATGATTTTAATCTTGTATAGAGGTGGAAGTAGTACTTTGGTACATATAACTGTTGGATAGAACATTGTTACATATTTCCTTTGGGGCCCATTTATTCTGTAAATAGTTAAATTTGCATTAATTATTTTAAAATAGTAGATTCCACCAATATTTTGATAGTTTTTATTTTTACACAGTTATCCAAGCAAATAGCCATGGTTACCAATTGTTCCAATTTGTTTTCATGATTTTCATTGTTCTTTTGTTACAGCCTACTAGGACCACATGCCAATTTCAATTCCTCTCCTTTTGCTATATCTTTCTTACTTTCAAGCCTCCTTCACAATTGCACTGTGTTTTCACTTTTTCTCGTCAGACCATTTTGAACCCATTTTCTTACACCTCTCTGCCTTGGAATCCCTACTATTTTGAAAAGTATCTCCTTCCATAGCGTCTTGTTCTCTGAAATTATTTCGTATTAAATCTTTCTTAAACTCTTGAATCCATCTTATAATTGATTTTTTTCTCTCAAAAATATCTTAATATCTTTTTGCTTTTTCATGTGATAGATGTGTTAAAAAATATTATTCTGATTTTTTGATTGATTTTGTTATTTTTTCAATGTCCTGATATATTTCCTCATTAGTTCTTAGCTTCCATAGTACTATATTTTTCCAAATGCTCAAAATTTTACTTACAGTTCTCCTTTCCAATACTTCAAGTTCATCAAGTCTATAATTAAAAACTAGGCATTCTCTTGCATAGAAAGATTCTGGTTTCACTACCTTACAGAGTTATTCTGAATTAGTTACACAAAATTAAGATCTACTTACAAAGTTTATGTCCAAGTGATACAGCATTAAATTGAGAAGAACTTTGAGATTTGTCTACAAGTGTTCAATATGGGTACAGTTTGCCACATGGTAGACATCCCATTTCTTATCAATTTTGTCCCAAATCTTGTGAATCATTTCATCATCTATGGTTGCAACTTTGTATGAAGAAATGTTCCTTGGGATAAAGGTAACATTCGTAGATAAACTATGACCATTTGGTTGATGTTGATTATTGTTTGTGATGTTTCTGATACCTAACTAAACATGCAGGGATTCAAATCTTTTGGTTGTCAAACTATTGATTTAATTACTAACAACAGTTAATGGATTTTCATAATAGAAAGAGAAGTCACAAAAGAAATTTTAAATAATATATTGTTTGAAAGTCTTTAAAGCTATACTGACTGCCATCAGATTTTACAGACTCCATCGGACCTTGAAAATCACATTCGAAGACTGCTGATTATGCTTTGAGAAACACCAGCACTAAAGGGATACTTTCACAAACACCCCAAATCATCATGAAAGTCAAAGAGAAAAAAACTGATCATTGTTCCGAAAACTGTACTAGACTTTTCAAGTAAATTTTTAGTCATCTTAACTTGCTATATTCTATGTTCTACTATACATGAAAATATTCCAAGTTCCCTACAAGTTACATTTTTGGTGAAATTTTATAAGTCTCCACAAGGCTTCTGCTAGATCTTGAACTCAAGTGTTGTGGATGGTGTCAGCCATCATAGTGAAGACCAGAGACTAATTTCCATGGTTCTTTATAGCTTTTTACCAAGGTTATGCAATCTTATTTTCCTTATTTTTAATCCAATCTTATTGAAACTTTACATTTTGAACATTTTATGTCATCATAAATGTTTCCTAAAATCTCTACATTTTGATTTTATTAATTCTTAAAGCTTCATTTCAGTTACTTGCGTTGAATTTTTAAAATACTTAATCCCTCACAAAGATTTTTATGCCTACAGTTACCTCTAAAAAAATCTTTTATTTGGTATATGTTGTGGTTTCATATATCTTGAAATTTTAGTGAAATCTTTCATTAACTGAAATTGCATCTTTATTTTATCCACTGTGACATTTTGCTACAACCTACAAATTCAATACCTTGCTAATTACATTTTATTTTTGAATGGAATTTACACATTTACCTTAGAAAAAATGATCTATTGTTTTGGTAGCCCGTTTCGTTTTCTAAAATCCTTCATTCTCATTTTAATTTCCGCCATTGGTGTCACTCTGACATAAGCTCTAATGAGGAAATTTTGTAACAAAGCCTCAGAATCCAAATAAAAACTTTTACTTTTTACCAAAAATTTAAACCTTTCTGCTAAATCGTTGTTACATTCTTCTTCTCTGTTCTCTATTTTCCAAATAGAGACTAAAATATGCAGCTGGAAAACTGTTGTTTAAAAAAGGAGAAGCAACATGTGTAGATAACTATCATCCCATTTAATTACTTTCAGGATTCTCAAAGGTTTTTGAAAAGGTCATGTATTGTAGAGTAATAAAACACGTTACACAAAATGATATCCTCACTAAATCACAATTTGAGTTCCAAAAAGGATCATCTATAAAAAGGATATATATTCATTTTTAAATAACACATTTGAGGAACTGAATAAAAAAAGAGCCCTCTAGGAATATTTTATGATTAAAAGCGTTTGACTGTGTAAATCATTAATTACTTTTGAAGCAAATGGAATACTATTGTATTTATGGAACAGCAGGTAAATGGTTTAAATCATACTTGGAAAGTCAAATGCAAAAAGTTTCCATTTTTTATTCTAAAATGCGTAATGATGCTTCATCAGACTGGGAGAAAATAAAACATGGAATTCCACAAGGTTCTGTCCTAGGAACCCTCCACTTTTTTGTTGCACATCAATGACATTCCTGGAAACTTATCTGCCAAAGTTAGGAAAGAGTGTTTTATTTGCAAATGACACTAACCCAACTGTGAGAAAGACACAAAACAGCAATCTAGAATTTAATGTAAATGAAGTACCTAGTGAAGTAGCAAATTGATTAAAATTAAATTAAAAAAAAACACATTATATTAGGTTTAAAACAAAAAATAATGCACAGCCAGATTTACAAGTAAGCTATAAAAATAACCCAATCTTATAAAAAAAAAAAAAGAGTACAAAATTCCTAGGTATTAAAATAGATGAGAAACTCTGTTGGCAAGAACATATCACTTCACTACTGAAGAAGTTAAGTGGTGCTACCTCTGCAATACAAACAGTTTCTCTAACAGCAGATTTAGAATTAACGAAACAGGCGTACTCCTCATATTTTCATTCAGTGATGTCATATGGAATAATCTTTTGGGGAAACTCTTCACAAAGTAAAAAAGTTTTCATAGCACAGAAAAGAGCTATTAGGATGTTGTGTAGGGTACAGCCAAGAACTTCTTGCAGACAACTTTTTAAAAAACTCAATATTCTTACAATGATTTCTCAGTACATATATTCTCTCATGTGCTATGTCATAGATTATTTTAACCTGTTTACTTCTAATTCACAGGTACACAAATTCAATACAAGAAACAGAAATAACTTGCACAAAACGCAAACATCTCTGTCATTAGTACAAAGAGGAGTTGATTATTCTGGTATACATCTGTTTGATAAACTTCCCGAGAGAATATAACAGTTTGCAGATAATAAAGATATATTTAAAGAAAAACAGAGATATTATCTTATTGGCAACTCCTACTCAATTCAAGAATTTGAACAAAATAATTAATTGTATTCAATATGACTTCTGCAAAATTCAGTTGTAAAAATTAATGTTTACTTTTATTATATTTATTTGTCTTTGTAACATATAATTGTTTTTACTATGATTATGACTCATAATGTATGTATGTGTATTAACCATGCCATGTTTTACATCCCAGAGGTCCTACCTCAGCAGGGGTCCATGAAACAAAATTGATAAATAAAATAAAAATAAAATAAATAAAAATGAACCTAATTTTGTCCATTAAACCATTATATTTACAAAATTCAAAGTTATTTATTTTAGTAAAGAAACATACTTAGTATATACCTACATACTCAAATTTTGGCTATAATGTGTCTCTCAATTCTGACAACATGCTGTGCCAGGTAATTCTAGATAAGCTCTTTTAAAATAACTGTTATTTTCTGATATTACATGTTTTCCTCTGCCATCTCCATTCAACCACATAGTGAAATAAATCTCAAAATTGTTACGTTTTGTGATGATCACATATATATTATAGATTATTCCATGGTATGCAAGCATACTAATATTGATTCCTTGAGATTTGGTTAAGTTCGTGCTGTCTTTGTTTGAGATATTATTGGTTGACAGGAGCAACATAATTGAGCGACGTAGTTTAGTCGTTAGATTAAGTTTTTAAATTCAGTATATGAACTGGGAAGTATCACAAATAGTCTGATATAAAAGTACGGTCTTAGTTTCTGCTAGTGTTGATGGAAAATGTTAAAATTATTAACTGATGGAAATAAAAGTTATTACCAGAACAAGGAATGGCTTGTTCATCTGGTCATAGTTAGATGCTATCTATGAAAATACACTAAAGAAGGAAGGGCAAACATGTTTGAAGATAATAAAATTATTTTTCCACACCAGGATTATGTAAATCAGAGGCACCAGGCTGAAACAACATAAGCAAGAATAATTAACACATGGCGACTCGTGACAGTTTTGCTTTACAACCTTCAAAGAACCAAATCAGTGACAGCAAGGTACCTGAGAATAGAGATTGGAGCCGACTAAACTTTGAAGAATAGCAGACGCTGCTGGCGATATAACATAGGAGAATTCCAATGCTGCCAACATCAACGCAAGAACAAGCAAAGTCTCTCCATCGTTCAAGATGCATATTTTGGAGGAATTCGCCGTCAATTAATTTAATTTTTGTCTTAAAAAATTGTAACAAGGGTGAACCAAAGTATACGTTCTACAGTACGGAGTTAAAATTTTTATGTTCGTCACTATTTCAAATATATTTAATCATTGATACAAGTGTATCAAGTTGGTACAGTTACATATGTGGAAATACATATTGCTCTTTGCATCTACTTAGCATCAAGAATATAAGTAAACAGAAAAAGAATACTTCTTCATATATAATCATGAATTATAATATCACCAACGATGTGGAAGGCAATGCTCCTAACAACCTAGTTCTAGGGGTGGAAACAAATGTCATGTCACCAGAAGCGAGCGAAAATGTTTTAAATGCAAGTAGCACTCCAACACATATGCAACAACATTCACCTCCATTTTTAGGTTTCTCACCATTGAGAGAAAATAGATTACACACTTTAACTGACCCATTAAGGAGTGAACTTGATGTAAGATCTCTTCTGTTAGGCTTGTACATAAAAATTGAATCACAATGTATTGAAATGAAAGCACTATTTGAATCAAAACTCAAAACACAATCCATTGAGTTAAAAAATCACCTTGATCAACGGTCATTTGAAATCAAATCACTTAATGCTCAAATAGAAGAACAATCAAATAAACTAGAACAACACTCTGTCTTGATGGAGAAAGAGTCAGTTGATTTCCATTCGGCAATAACAAACATACATGAGAAACTTCACAGTTAGGACAACAAAGTTGTAGAATATGAGTCAAGATATTCAGCTACCAGTCAAATTTTTAATACAGAATCACTGACAAAATAAATGAAATTTTATCATATCTCCACAGTAAATTAACAGCCCTGAATGTTGAAGTTCAAAAACAAATTACAGAAAAATTTAAGGTGAAGGGGTAAGATAATGGAAAGAAATAATACGGCAAAGGAAAGAATATCGATAATTAAATCATTCAACATTGACTTAACCAAGAAGTTAGGAGAAATTAAGGATACATCCTATAGATTTATGGGGATATGTTACCCATATAAACAATATCGTAATCTACGATTTGTGAGACGAATCTCTTGCCATGTTTTTAATGCAACCAATAAATAACACATACACATATGCACGTTACATTAAAATAACAAATCAATGCGAATGTTAATAATAATACTTCCAGCTTGGCGGCAATGTAGACTCCGTGTTTAGCACGCCTCGCCAACAGTGTACTCTCTCTCTCTCTCTCTCTGGTTGTTTTTTTACCGTTGCCCCGGTTATGGTCAGCGAGCATCGTTGACACTGCGTTAGCAGCCGCCGCGACAACGACGGAACTGCGCTGACAACTGTTAATGTAACGATGTGTTTCCGCCACACCAGCCCCCCACGGAGTTGATGAGGCTACGGCTGAAGATGTTTGGGGAACTTTACCCGGCGACCGGATCTTGTGGTTCTCGGGTTGTCCGCTGTATCGTGATCTGTAGTTATCTTTGCTTTGCTGATTGACATACTAGGTGGTTCTGTCACAGCACTACGTTCGATATTAGGACAATCGTCATTGAGCAGAAAGGCAGGTTTCACTCTTTCTATGGTGACACATACTGGTTTATCCTTGTTCAAAACAGTTAAAGTTCTGTCCTGGCGATCTAACACGCGGTGTGGGCCAGTGTATGGTGGCTGAAGGGCACCATGTACCGAATCATCCCAAAGATACACGTGAGTGCACGTTTCGAGGTCCTTGAAAACATAGGTCGAACTGTGACCATTTCTGGTGGCTGGTGTTGGACGTAGTCTGCGTATTTGTTGACGTAGTTTGTCCATGAAGTTGTATGTTTCTTCCAGACGTTCTTCCGTCGCGGTGCACAGTAATTCACCTGGGAGGCGTAGTGGTTCACCGAACACAAGTTCGGCAGAAGAGGTGCCGAGGTCTTCTTTGTAGGCACTACGAATACCGAGAAGAACGATGGGAAGGGCTTGCAGCCAGGACATACCGGGATGGCACATAATAGCTGCTTTGAGTTGACGATGGAATCTCTCCACCATGCCATTGGAGCAGGGGTGCCAGGCAGTGGTGCGGGTTCTTAGCGTTCCAGTCAAGAGACCCAGGTTCTGGAGCAGTACAGATTCAAACTGTCTGTCTTGGTCGGTGGTAATATGTAGAAGTGATCCAAATCGTGAAATCCAGCATGCTACGAATGCGTTGGCAACGTCCTCTGCAGTGATGCGTTCTAAAGGGCAGACCTCTGGCCAGCAAGTAAATCTATCGATGGCTGTTAGGCAATAACGATAGTTTCCTGACGTTGGAAGTGGTCCGATTATGTCCAAATGAACATGTTGAAACCATGCAGATGGCATTGTAAAGTTTCCGACTGGTGCGTTTGTGAGTCGCGTAACTTTGGCGCGCTGACAATCTTGACAGACTCGGACCCATGCGCGGCAATCTTTCGCCATGTTAGGCCAGATGAAACGTTCTGATACCAAACGAGTGGTAGCTCTGGCGCCGGGATGACTCAGGCCGTGAACAGACGAAAAAGCTACTTTTCGGAATGATTTGGTGACAAAGGGCCTGGGTTTTCCGGTTGAGGTGTCACAGAAGAGGATAGTGGTACTGCCAGGTACTGGCACTTGCTCCAAGCGAAGTGATGTTTCGCCATCGATGAAAGAACGGATTTCTGGATCGTCCTTCTGAGAGTCTGCCAGAGCGGAAAAGTTCAAGTTTCTGTCTGCGATTCCGTCGACCCGGGACAGTGCGTCTGCGACTACATTGGAAGAACCTTCAATGTGTTCAATATTGGTGGTGAACTGCGCAATGAACGATAATTGATTCAGTTGCACAGGTGGGAGCTTGTCACGGCGTTGCTGAAACGCGTACGTAAGTGGCTTGTGATCGGTGTAAATTGTAAACTGGTGGGCTTCCAAGAAGTGCCGAAAGTGTTGGACGGCTTCGTAGATAGCGAGTAACTCGCGATAGTATGCTGGCCATCCTGATTGCTTTGGTGAAAGCTCCTTAGAAAAGAAGGCTAAAGGCTGCCACGTAGCATTTACGTGCTGTTGTAGTCAAGCCCCCACAGCTGTGTTGGAAGCATCAGTAAACAATCCTAGAGGTGCGTTGAGACTGGGATGAACTAGTAGCGTCGATTTGGCAAGGCTGGCTTTGCAGGCATTAAATGTGCTTTCCAGGTTCTGATTCCAAGGTACAGGTTGAGAGCCTCGTAGGTTGGATACTGCCGAGTGGAGAGAAGCCTGGTATTCTGCTGCTGAAGATAGGAAACGGCGGTAAAAGTTCACCATTCCCAAAAAGCGTCTAAGTTCACGGACTGTCTGTGGAAGGGGGAAGTTTTGCAGAGCGCTGATCCGATCTGGTAGTGGTCGAGTGCCAGTGGCAGAGACTTCGTATCCCAAGAAGGTAACACTTGGAGAGGCTAAAACACTCTTACAAGCGTTAACGAGAATCCCATAAGATGACAGCCTTTGGAAAAGTGATCACAGATTGCACTCGTGCTCTTCAGGGGCCTTAGAAAATACCAATATGTCGTCTACATAGGCGAAGGTGAAGTCTAAGCAAGATAGGACTTCATCAATGAAACTCTGAAAGGTTTGTCCGGCATTCCGCAACCCGAAAGACATAAACGGAAACTCAAAAAGTCCAAACGGTGTAATAATTGCCGTCTTTGGAAAGTCGTCCGGGTTCACAGGAACCTGAGTGTAGGCTTTGACTAGGTCGACGACAGAGAAGATAGTGCAGCCATGCAATTGGTGGCTGAAATCATGGAGATGGTGAGGTGGATACCTATCTGGAATTGTCCGCGCATTGAGGGCTCGATAGTCTCCACAGGGACGCCAACCCTTGTCTTTCTTTGGTCCCAGGTGAAGAGGCGAGGACCATGGTCCCTCTGAGCGGCGCGCAGTGCCCTCCATTAACATTGCATCGAATTCTTTCTTAGCAATCTGAAGACGGTCTGGAGCGAGGCGACGAGCACGACAAGAGACAGGTGGTCCAGGTGTTGTGCGAATGAAATGTACGGTAGAGTGCTTTATTTCTCTCGGCATTCCAGGTGGGCGCGTGAGATCTGGGAAATCTCGCAATATTTCATGAAAAACTGTAGTGGCCTTTAGTGATTTCACACTAGGTTGCTTCCAGTTAGCCGGCTGTACAGGCACTGACAATCCTGTCAAGCTGTCAATGATGCGCTTGTTGTGACAATCCGGGAGCAAGAGATAATGTGCAAGGAAATCGGAGCCTATGATAGGAACAGCTATATCAGCTATTATAAATCTCCAAGATAAATCGCTCCGCAATCCGAGGTTCAGCTTGAGAAACAAAGTGGCATAGGTATGAACAGTAGAGTCATTTGCCGCTTTTTTTTTTTTTTTTTTTTGCTGTCATCAGTCTTTAGACTGGTTTGATGCAATTCTCCATCCCTTCCTATCCTGTGCTAACCTCTTCATTTCTACATACCCCTTACAACCAACGTCCTCAATAATCTGCTTCATATATTCTAATCTCTGTCTACCTCTACAGTTCTTACCTTCAACTGTTCCCTCCACTAACAAATTAACCAATCCAGCATGTCTCAAAATATGACCTAGAGCCTGTCTCTTCTTCCTGTAAGCTTCTTCCATAAACTTCTTTTCTCACACATCATTTCCAAAACTCATTCATTTCTTACTTTGTGTGTCCACCTAATTTTCAGCATTCTTCTGTAGTACCACATTTCAAATGCTTCAAGTTTCTTTCTTTCCGGTATTCCTAAAGTCCATGTTTCGCTACCGTAAAGTGCTGTGCTCCACACATACAGTTTTAAGAAGTTCTTTCTAATTCGTAGATCAATATTTGAAACTAAAAAGTTTCTCTTTTTCATGAAGGCTTTTTTTGCTAGTGCTATTCTGCTTTTAACATCATTCCTGCTTCGGCCGTCGGTTGTAATTTTGCTTCCCAAGTAACAGAACTTACTCACTTCTCCTATTGCATCAGATCCTATTTTTATATTTAATCTGCTAGTATTGGTGTCATTTCTGCTACATTTCATCACTTTTGTTTTACTTTGATTGATATTCAGTCTAAAATCTTCCTTCAGTATTTTGTTCATGCCATTCAATAACTTCTCAATATCCTCAGCCCTCTCTGCTAATAAGACAATGTCGTCAGAAAATCGTAGCATACTGATTTTATCTCCCTGAAAACTTATGCCACATGGAAATTTTTCTTTGACTTTCTTCATTGCTTCTTCTACATTCAAGTTGAATATTAACGGGGATAGACTACAACCTTGTCTCACACCCTTTTTAACTGATGCATGTCTCTCGTGATTCTCTACTTTTATTACAGCCACTTGATTCTTATATAGTTTATAGAGTATTCTTCTATCTCGATACTTTAGACCTGACTTCATTAAAATTTTGAACATCTTGTCCCACCTAACATTATCAAAAGCTTTTTCTAAATCAACAAATGCCATAAAAGTATCTTTGTTTTTCTTGATCCGCCCTTCAAGTATTAGTCTTAAAGACAGAATTGCTTCCCTTGTACCGCGATTTTTCCTAAACCCAAACTGATCTTCACCTACTATCTCTTCTACTACCCTTTCCATCCTTCTGTATATTATTCTGGTCAGTAGTTTTGAAGCATGTGATGTTAGACTAATGGTGCGATAATTCTCACATTTGTCGGCTTGTGCTTTCTTTGGAAGTGTGAAGATGATATTTTTATTAAAATCAGTTGGAATTTCTCCTGTTTCATAACTTTTTGATATCAGCTTGAATAATCTTTCGATTCCTTCCTCTCCTAGGGATTTAAGAAGTTCTGCAGGGATCGCATCAATTCCAACTGCCTTTGTTGCTTTCAAGTCATTAAGATCTTTATTAAATTCTGTCCTCAAAACAGGATTTCCTCAGTCATTAATGTCGACATCACCTTCCTTTTCCATTACACTATTGTTCAAGTCGTCCCCAACATACAGTTTCTCAATGTATTCTTTCCATCGGTTAGCTCTATCTTCTGAGCTTAAAAGAGGTTTCCCTTCGGCAGCTTTAATGTTCATACCTCTTTTCTTCATTTCTCCAAAATTTTGTTTGATCTTTCTGTAAGCAACATCCACTTTACCTACGACCATTTCCTTTTCTACTTCTTCACACTTTGCTTGTAGCCATTTTTCTTTTGCTATTTTGCATTTCCTATTTATTTGATTCCTAAATTGCCTGTACTGCTCTCTTCCTGCTTCATCCTGAGCATTTTTGTACCTTCTCCTCTTATCCATGAGCTTCAAAATTTCTTCTGTTATCCAAGGTTTTCGGGCAGCTTGTTCCCTAAAGCCTAATGTTTCTTTACCAGCTTTCATTATTTCGGTTTTTAATGCATTCCATTCGTCCTCGGTTGAGCTACTTTCAGAGTTACTTCGTAGACCCAAGTCTACCATTTCTGCAAATTTTTCTCTCGTGCTAGATTGTTTCAGTTTATTCACTTCCAGTCTTTTCTGCTTATACTGCTTCCTTATTCGCTTAAATTTCAGCCTGCACTCCATTATTATCAAATTATGGTCAGAGTCTATGTCTTCTCCTGGATACGCTTTACAGTCTAGAACTTGATTCCTGAATCTCTGTTTGACCATGATATAATCTAGCTGATAGCTGCCTGTATCCCCAGGACGTTTCCAGGTGTATATTCTTCTTGCATGGTTCTTAAACAGTGTGTTTGCCACTACTAGCTTATATCTTTCACAAAATTCTAGTACCTGCTTCCTCGCTCATTTCTTTCTCATAGACCAAAACTTCCTACAGTATTCCCCTCTTTTCCTTCTCCAACTATTGCATTCCAATCACCCATGATTATTAGATTTTCCTCCCCCTTCACATATTGGATCAATTCTTCAATTTCAGCTGACTGAGAATAGTTTCCTCACCCCATACAATTTTTGGTGGGAGAAAATAATGAATTATCAGTAAATGAAAAAGTATGCTAGGGACAAAGTTAGAGAACAAAAACCTACACTTTGGTTCATCAGAATAAACTATTTTTTATGAGAGACATTAAACACATTCCCCAAAAGGTTAACATTTTATATGTGTCATTATTTATAAAATAAATAATATTGATAATAATTATATGTACATGTTATTTATGTATTTGAAAGGAAAAAGATATAATAATGTAAGATTATTTGTAAAAAAATACCCCAACACCAGCCATTATATATGAACACAAGTTTTTTTTTTCAAATGTAAGTCAATTTGAATAATGTGATCAAACCTAACGTCAGAGACTCCCAGATATAGCAAGAAACTGGAGGTGGTTGTGATGATCACATATATATTATAGATTATTCCATGGTATGCAAGCGCACTAATATAGATTCCTTGAGATTTGGTTAAATTCGTGCTGTCATTGTTTGAGCTGTTGTTGGTTGCCAGGAGCGACATAATTGAGCGATGTAGTTGAGTCGTATGTTTGTAAATTCAGTATTCGAATTGGGAAGTATCACAAGAACTCCAATATAAAAGTGCAATCTTAGTTTCTGCTCGTGTTGGTGGAAAATGTTAAATTATTAACTGATGGAAATAAAAGTTATTACCAGAATAATGAATGGCTTGTTCATCTGTTCATAGTTAGATGCTATCTATGAAAATAAGCTAAAGAAGAAAGGGCGACCGTGTTTGAAGATAATAAAATTATTTTCCACTCGAGATTATGTAAATCAGAGGCACCTGGCTGAAACAACGTAAGCAAGAATTATTAACACAATTTCCCTTAATATCATGAAGGCTGTGAAGATCTTACATCAAGATATTTGATATATAATCTTCACAGGTGTTCAAAGGTGTCAAAGTAACACGATGTTTCGACAGCAAGCTCTGCTGTCTTCATCAGGTATCGGTGTCTGCTGGCTGTCACCGCGTCGACTGACTTAGCTCCTCGACGCACCTCCTTATCTACCCGCCCGCGTGGGGCGTCCGACCAATCAGAGCACACCCACCCCACCAGGGAGTGCCAGCGGTCCCGGCCGGTGGGAGACCCCCCCTGATTGGTCGATGGCTACTCCGTGGATACCCCCGGTGCCCGACTGGTGTCATTAGCCGCTTTGACGGTGTGTTGTATCCTGCTTCACTCTCGTCGGAGGTCGTTAATAATGGGTCTCCAAGCTTCGCTCAGAAAGAGCCCGCCATCCCTATTTATGTTCTGGTCATTCAGTCGAATCTCCAACGCCTCCTTTATGACTGAGTCCCAGAAAGTAGAGGCCCTGGTCAACACTACCGTTTTGTCAAACTGAATCATGTGCTCGTGGTCGAAAGCATGCTCCGCTAGGGCTGACTTTTCAAGCTGCCCCAGCCTTAGATGACGTTTATGTTCAGAAAGGCACTCTTCAATGGTTCTGGTGGTCTGTCCAATGTACACCTTGCCGCATTCACACGGTATGGAGTCAATGCCTGGGGTCCTCAAGCCTAGGTCATCTTTGACTGAGGGCAGTATGTCTCGTATCTTGGCGGGGGGCCGGAAATACTTTTTATACCAAACCTCGCCAGAAGTCTACCAATCTTTCCTGATGTGTTTCCGGCATATGGCAGGAAGGCAAGAGTTTTTGGAGGTTCTTCTTGCTCTGATTGTGTTCTCGGTGGTTTCTGCGTAAAGGCCCATTCGATCTGCCACCGGGAATAACCGTTTTGTTCGAAGACCGTCCTAAGATGCTTCAATTCAACAGGCAAGCTCTCCTTGTCGGAGATAGCTCCCGTCCTTTGCACCAAAGTGGACAGCACAGAGTTGTGCTGGGCAGGGTGATGAAAGCTCTCTGCACCCAAGTAACGATCCGTGTGGGTGGGTTTGCGATACACTATGCCGGGAAAGTCTCCACTCACACATCAAGATATTTGTCCTTAAGAGCTTTAACTGTGGCAATAAATTTGGATGAATTCCTTAACTCTGAAATTTCAACCTTAATATTTTTATGTTTCTTTTCAATATTGGTTTATTTTTTAGTTAGAATCTGCTTTATTATTAAGATTCAGTTAGTATTATTTATTATTTATATTAAATTCTTTGAATTACTCTTCCCTAACTGGTTTTAAGAAACTTATTTATCAATAACAAACTGCTTCTGTTGTTCAAAGTCAGAGGTCATTTAGATATGCTGCAAGAGGTGGAACAAAAACTTTGTTCTTAATGTAGTCCCATACAGAAGAGTCCAATGGTGTCGAGTGAGGTGACCATGGCAGCCAGCCCATCATTCCACTATGCGCAATCCAGGAAGTCATGTTTCATTCAGGCAAGCAGGCAGAGGTGCACCGTCTTTTTGAAAAATAAAATCTTGATTCATATTATCCTGATTTTGTGGCATTACATAGTTTTCCTGCATGTTCAGATATGAAATGCCAGTTAACGGTTTGCTCAGAAACAAGAACAGTCCATACACCGTAACAGAACATAGTACACTAAAAATGTTAGCTTTGGAGATTCCCTTACATGATCCATGATCTCACGGTATTTTCAGAATCCCATATTTTGACATTGTGTCGATTTGTCTTGCCAATTTCATGAAACGTAGCCTCATCATGAAAAACAATTTTTTAAAAAGTTGTCAACCATCTCCATTTTGTCAAACATGCTAACACATAATTCATATCTTCTTTGTTTATGACAATCATTCAAAAATTGCAATAATTGTAATCTTTAAGGCTCAGTTTCCTTAAAATCCTATACACTATCATTTGCGAAATCTGCAGTTCTACTCAGGCACCATAAG
The DNA here is from genome assembly GCA_031002005.1 of Vandiemenella viatica. Classification (NCBI taxonomy): domain Eukaryota; kingdom Metazoa; phylum Arthropoda; class Insecta; order Orthoptera; family Morabidae; genus Vandiemenella; species Vandiemenella viatica. The sequence continues at coordinate 375,046,826 of JARYHS010008074.1, forward strand.
TTGATTTCTTTGGACTGCGGGCATAGGTATGACACACTATTTACATGTGTTCATCTGAAGTTTGCGGCAGAGTTTGACCTCAATTCCTATGTGCTACACAACCAGTTTCAAGGAAACGATTGCATACGTCACAGTAATAGAATGCCTTTGAGGTGGTTCCTTTTAATATTTGGCCCTGTATTTCCTTTGAACCGCAGTTGCCGATCACGATGCATGATACCACACACAACAATGGGCTTGCTCTGCACCAGTATACAAATCCATCATTACTAGATAGAGTTTTATTGTTGTTTGAAATGTAAAATGATGTGTTTTATTGGATGTGCCGGAAATTTTTAAATTCAATAAACCTCATTGTTGCAGCTGGTTTTGAAGCTATGGCTGTTTAATTTTTAACAGTTAAATTAGAATAACCCTGAATTATATTATCTTAATTCAAGATTTTTAAAAAGGTACTTTTCACTGCAAAAATTCTCAGTAATATCATAAGCTCTTCCCATCTTGCATACCTTTCTTCTTTTTCAAACTTTTCTAATCCATTTTCTTAAATTATCTCTGTTAAATATTTGAAATTTCTTTGCCCCTTCAATTTGCCAAATATCAGCCATCATAAATTTTAAAGCATTTTTTATGTTTGCAATAATATTTTTCCCCCACAGAGATTTGCAAACCCAAGAGATTAATTTGTATATCTGCATTTTTATGTTTCTGAAAGGGTAATGAAGTCATCAGCAGATACCAGATAATGTACTTCAACAGCTTAATTCCTCCTCCTCCCCAAATGTTATTGGTGAAAAATGTGATACACTGCATTTAAAAAATCCTATGGCATAGCACATAAAGTGAGTTAAAAGTATTCTTCTGTTGTCTCTAAGTTAATACAAAACAGTACTTTTAATTGTTTAAAACAGTCTCAAAACTTACAAAAAATTTGCTTTATACATTTTTTTATTATTATTATTGCTAGTTATTGATTATTCTGTCCTAGAAAACCTTCCAATGATCCAAGATGTTAATGCTGAATCTGATAACAAGATTCCACTTCAAGTATAAGAGGATACAAAATAAATTAAAATTATGATAATAAATTAACTTATCTGGGAGTTAACTGAAAACCAAAACAATTGGGAAACAAAGAAGTTAGTAGCGAATAAGGTGTTTTTAGGGGCAGTTTCTCAACAAGTTTCTTCTAATGTAGCTGGTAGATCTCAGCAGGTTTCTCTGTCAAAAGAATGTCCTCAAATTATTATGCTGTATTTGTGTTTATGCTAGTATAAAGCTAATTTATTTGCCTATGTCAACTAAGAAAATGCAGAAAATACAATGCAGATGCTGGTTGTTTTAATTTACTAGAACTTTCACAATTTTCTGGGATTTTTAATAGGGTATAAAACCCCTATGTGGGAATAATTTTATTCATATCAGGGAAAAAACGAATGGAATCATTTTAGTTTGTTGGTGCCAAAGCTATTTTAAACATTTAATTAAATTTCTCTTCATTTAAAATGAATAGCTAATTTATGTCCTACTTATCAGTTAAGATTATCAAGTCATCTCATTCTGTGTTTCACTACCAAAAACCAAAATCTACATGATTAACGCTACTAATTAGAAATTTTGGCTTCTTTTCTAACATATTACTGCATAAGCCTTCTAAAACCTGGTTATTTTTGCAAGAATACAACTAATACAATCAACACATAGAATATATTCCAAACGTAAGTTAGTCAAATGTTTGCCCAATGTTACATAATTCTACTTCCATAAATATTCCAGCTTCACAAGGACGCAGTAAATGCTCATTAATACTTCATCATGCTTTAATTAAAGCAGTAATGTGATACATTGTAGAAAACTGATCTACTTTGCAGAAGAATGCACAAAGCTATACCATAATCCTCCTGACTTACTTATTGTTCGATCTACTAGGTCGAGGAATATTCCAACCACGTCTCCAACTTGCCATTGTTTGCCGAATGTCTCGGCTTGTCCGCAATTATACTTCAATTCCTTTAAACCAAACAAAATGCAAATAATCGAATAACTTAGAATAAAACAAAACAATCCTTCAACTCTTAAAATTTTGTGTTTAAAGGAACTGTGTCAACTAAGAAACTTCTATGTGTGTATATTTCTATATTTATATCTGAAGTTGCTGCATAATTCTTTATATTAACCAATTATTTAATAAAATGTAAAAATTCTGAAAATATGTTTCAAACTGCATTGATTATAATTCTTTATTTATTTATTTATTTAATATTATAAGTCTTCTTACGGTCAAGCTGTAACTAAAAACTTGAATCCTCTGAAATATTTAAGTCTGTTTAGCTATGTTCACCAAGGAAAATAACAACTGAAACCATAAAACAAAAAATGCCCTCCTTTAAATTCGAATAAAAAATTGAGTACATTGATGACAAGGAAAATATTTTTGTACCAAAAATATGCTTTTTTATTTTCTTAGATCAATTTATAATTAAATATAAAGCAACTTCCATGAGAGTATTATTTACTTTGTGAGCATCCTAAGGTCTTCATCATTTCTTAGGTCTTATGACAATTATATGAAATGTAAATCTGCTGTACAATAGAAAACTTTTTGGCAGAATGTAAAACACAGCACAAGAATTATATGTGAATGGATATATGACAATATTGATTCTTTAAGAATGTAGTTGTTATGGTATATATCACTGCTGTTTCGTGAGAGAAAAATCGGAAATAAAATTGCACATACATATTTGCTAGAATAATAAAAAAGAATGGTCACCATTTAGTAATGACAGTTGGAGGCAGAAGTTTTGCAATGATTCAAACTAGCAGGAATGAAACAAATACAGTAACATTAGATAGAACCACTAATTGTGTGATAAAGTATATTACTGACACAGTAAATTAAGTAGGGAATCAAAAGTGATAGCTATTGTATGAATTATTAGCTACTGGTACCCACTTAGTTTACTGTGTTTGGAGGAACTGTCTCAAACGATTAAGAGACTACATAAATATTGTTTTATAAGTTCAAAGAGTCTCATGGTGTTATAACTTGATAAAGACTTCTCAAGCTTGCAGCTGAGTGAAACAGTGACAAATTTGAGAAATTTCAAGAGTCCAGTTCTCTGCCCTAAGAATATGACACTCTGATCTAAGCTCGAGAAGGATTTGTTGGTAAATACTGTTTATTTATTCTACTTATGTCTTTGTGTCGCTCAAAATTTCTTACCATCAGGTATAGTATTAAGGGTGGGTTTACGTTCCGTATCTGTGTTCAAATTAATATTGCCTTCTTGAACTAGTTCCTCTTCTGTTTCATTTAATGGGTGATGATATCTGTTAAATTCTTAGTAGTTATATACTTTTTTTTTTATAGTGTCAGCTACAGTATCTCTTTCAGCAAATATTCCTTGTTCATTCTCTGTACTTGTATAGACTGTTTTAGTTATCTGACCCTTTCTTTTAATTTTGAATGGTATTCAAAGTGTCCTTTCTCTCCCAAATTCTATAAATGACACATTTTATTAATATCTATAAATATTTTCTTGTCTAACAGAATGCTGTTTATCTTATGAATCACAGTTATCTATTTATTTATCTTTGAGAGGATGTTTCTAGCCTAGCTATCTACATTTTTTTTTCTTTATGCCTTATCAACACTGAGATTACTAGAGGTGGGAAAGGACTGGGGACAAGGAGCAGGAAGGAATTTTGCCATGTCATTTTTTTAAAAAAAATATATATATATACAAATAAAAAAAAAGAGCCACCTCAGTATTTACTTGGAGTGATTTGGCAAATCCATGGAAAACCCAAATCTGGATATCCTGACAGAGATTAGAACCTTCATCCTACTGAATGATAGATGAGAGCATTATTCTATCCAAATACTCATATTTGATGCTTCCAATTGTTTTGCTCCATATCTGAGAAGCATTCATATTTTTTTTTATTTTTTTTTTTAACTTTTAGGGAACAAAAAATAAATCTGTATAATCTGGTTTTCTTTAATAATATGACCTCCAGAAAATGAGCGTGATAAGTGTAGCAAATTAGAGCTGACTATATGTCTCCAGAAAATTATAATGGAGCTTTACAAATGTTCCTGCTATTGCTTTCACAATATGTTAAAGTAAAAAATTTCTGTAGGTCACAATAAATCATGATTTTGAATGGCATTATTCTGTATTAACACTAAATAAATTAATGAGATAGTTCATCACCATTACCATGAAGGCTTAAACCATTTAAGGTTTGTTCTGCTTTCACACAGTTTGATATGTCCACCTACTCTTAAATTGACCATTTTCCTTCTATCCAATACTATCTTGTAACTTAAAAGCACTTTCAGTGGTCTAGTGACTTTCCTGAATGTTATATGTTCTGTCCATCTGTTCCTATATTATTATGTGTGTATCGACCCAGTGGGACTATGCATTGCTTTTATGATTTGTTTTTCTGATCTTCCCTATATAACGCCTTTTCCCTCCATGAGCTATCATTGTTTCTTAAATCAATTCCACTCCTGCTCTCACTGAAATTTCATCCTTTGGTTGCACTATTCATCTGCTGACCTTTTGACCAAATAAGGTCATGTCTAAGTTTCCAAAGTGTCTATTTGGACCATCTCTTTGTCCTTTGGTTGGATCTACTGTATACTCTTCAACTTTGGGTGTATGTATATATATGTGTGTAAGTCTTGTTGTGGGGAGTCATTGAATGTGTCCATGGAATATTAATCTTCACTCTCTGATGTCTGCCGCAAAGTTAGACAGTTTCTCCATTGCTTTTTCGGATAACATTCTGAACTCATCTTCTGTTTTGTTTGGGCAAAAAATTTCCCTCGTGATCTTTCATTCTTCCTTCAGGGCATGCTTTAGGTCATCTTTTCTGTTGAATATCAGTGTTTTAAATGTGCACAGAGCTTCAGGTTGTAGGCAAAAACCATTAATGTCATTAACTTTAAATTTTTAGGTGACATTTCAGCTATTTCCTAATGGAATTATCTATATAAATATTAAAAAGGACAGGTGATAGTGCTCAACCTTGTCTCTCTCATCACTTTGTTTCAGTCTGCTCACCATTGTGAGATTTTAATACACATATTGAGGCACAAACTTCAAACTCTGGCTTTGCATTTGAGCATCCAAATTTGAGTTTTCCATAATTTCCTCAAATCACTCCAGGTGAATGCCAGGATTCTTCCTTTAAAAGGCCATGGCTGAATTCCTTCCTGTTCCTTGTCCCCAGTTCCATCCCACCTCTATGTCGATAAGGCGTAAAGCCATAAGAAAAAAAAGCACACTACTTTTTCAGAGCAATAAGAAAAGATCAGGGAGATGTGAAAAACAATCTCTCGGGCCCAGAAGCCTATAGAGCCAGAAAGTAAAGACAGTTGCTTTATTTGAGAGGGTGAAAACAATGGTTGGAAGCTGGTACAATGTCATAGAGGAAATACATTAAACAGGATGAAGAAGCTAGACAATTCAAAAATTGTAGGTAGAAATAAGTTTGACCTATGACCAGCATCAGTAGAGGAAGAGCATCATGTAGATGTAGGGGTAGGTAAGGTGCAGCAGTGCTCTATGAATAGAGGAGTGGAAGGAAATGGTAAGAGAATTGGGGAAACCATATAAAACCCACATCTGGATGCCCCAATGGGGATGCAAATACGTACTTCCGAATGTGAGACCAAAACGTTAACCCACCATGCTCGGTAGGAAAGAAGAAAAAGGGTTTTGTTGAAAGGTAGAAGCCATGTGAGAGGTGTAAGCCCTATTTTGAAGGATCAGTTAGGTACAAGCTACTAACAACAAATGTTTCCAAACCTAGTTCAATAGATATAAGCTAATAGGGGATATAGGTTCCAAACGACATTGGTTGTAGCAGTAGAAACAGTGTGTGGAATGACTAGTAACACAAAACAATTGAAAGGGACTACATGGTGGAAGGAGTGGGATCGAATGGTTCAAGCAGAGGACATACGAGAGATGAATATGAGGAAAAAGAAAGCAGCCACAAAAATAGTAGCAGAGGAACAGAGGAAGTGGCTGGAATGTGGTGAAAGAAGACAGCAAAGATAATAAGAAAGTATTATATGGAATGGTAAAAATAAAGAGGAAGGATGCAAATGTAAAACCCAATACGAGGGGGTAATAATAATAATAATAATAAAAACAGAATTATTTTTTAAAAGGTATATATTTTCAATTTTTTTTATAAAACAACCTTATCCCCTTCAGAATACTCTCCATTACAACTAATACATTTGTCCCACTGGTGATTCCACTGTTTGTAACATTTTCAGTAGTCATCATTAGAAATGGCTGACAGCTCCTCCTTGTTTTTTCTTGACCTCTTCAATGTTGTCAAATCGGTGTCCTTTTACACCCCTTTCCAGGCATGGATATAAGAAAAAGTCGCACGGAGCCAATTCACGTGAGTAAGGTGTGTGGAGCAACAGAACCATGCCATTTTTTACCAAAAACTGTCTAACAGAGACAGGTGCATTGTCATGGTGGCAGAACCAGTCTCCTGTCTGCCACAAATCGGGTTTTTTTTTATGAACATTGTTGTATAATCTTCGTAAAACTTCCAAATGAAAGGTTTGATTGATGGTCTGATGTTGGAGAACAAACTCTGAATGAACTATGCCCTATGCATCAAAAAAAGCAACTGAGCATTCAGTTTCTCTCGGCATTGAGAATATATGAAATGCTCTCGGGTGACTACCCGAGTCAAATAAGTATTTTTATTACACGATATTTCCGCGATCTCACTTACTGTCACCATCTCCTGGTGAAGTGCCAGATGCTCGGTGGCCGAGAGTGTGTGATCTTGTTGTGAGCCAACCAAGACTGCTGATGACACGCTGTGATTGGTCAACTTTGGAACCCGTCGTAGCCAGGGTCCTGTCTCATCGCAACTTCATTCGATGGAATGATGGAGCTATCTTGCAGTAGGATGCGTCCTTCAGGAGTTCTGCCACCTTTCGTCGATAATCCGCAGAGGCGTTCCCTTTGTCTGTTGGTAAAACAATAATGCCTGTGTTGTCCCACAGTGTCAGAAGTGCTCGCCTCTCGGTGGCTGTGATATTGGGCCGTGGTTACTTGGACTTGCATAAAATATGGCAGGTTTCACACATTTGTTCTGCAACCCCCGTAGGCAAACCACGAATGGCCTGTTCAACACCAGTGAGAATTCCCGTATACGGTATGGACTTCGGTACTAGAGCAAAATTGAGCCCCTTAGCTAGCACTGATATGGTGTCAGAGTCAATTACCTCACCGCTCAGACTGAAGACTGTACTCCTGTCTGGCTCGAAGGAGGCTTTTGAGCTTTTGGCGAGTTGAGAGAACTTGCTGCATTGAGGAGCTGTTGTGTGGCATTAATCCCTGCAGCTTTCAGCCACTGTATATCTGTCTATCCAATCCCAGGCATTGCAGTGCAGGAGGTTTGACAGAAACAGGTGGACAGCAAAAAGTACCTGAGACGCAGAGTCTATTTCACACTTGGTGTATCAGATCCTTTCCCACATTAAAGCCAAGCTGGCCCGCCAAAGAATTTTCTTCACTGCCGAAGAATCAATCGGCAAAGTGAGGAACCATGTCCTGGTCTCGGCAGCACTAAAGAAAGGCAAGCGCGCTGAGAAGTCTGGACTTCTTCTTGCATAGCTTCTCCAGCTGCTGACTTGATGATGAATTTCCTCCCCGTAGAGGTATGATACATAAGAATGCAGTTTCTCTCGGCGTTGAGAATATATGAAATGCTCTCGGGTGACTAGCAGAGTCAAAAAAGAGTTACTATTACATGATATTTCGGCAATGTCACACACAGTCGCCATCTTCTGGTGAAGTGCTGGATGCTCGGCGTTCGAGGGTGTGCGATGTTGTTGAGCCAACCACGACTCCTGTTGCAACGCTATGATTGGTCGGCTTTGTAGCCCATTGTAGCCAGGGTACTGGCTCATCATAACTTGATTTGGTGCCATGATGGAGCCACATCTTGATTCGATTACATTGCCTGTGACACATGGGCCGAAAGTCATCGCTTGTTCGAAGGAAATGTCAGAAGACAAAGTGTTCCCCATAAGTTGCTGTCTGCTGTGTCGAATCATATTTGTTCTGGGCCTGACTCATATTGAGCCAACCCCGATTCCTGTTTCCACGCCATGATTGGTCAGCTTTGGAACCTATTGTAGCCGGCGTCCTATCTCGTCACGTTTGTTGTAAATGTCAATAGACATAGTCTTCACTACAAGCTGCTAGACACCAGAGTATTGGTGCACACTGGGAGCTTCTGGAACAGCATTCTCACTGAAGCAGTTGAAATTCTTCTGGCGTCAAACCTTGTCAATCAGGACTATGGGTACCAACTGAGCGAAGCTTGGACGCCAGTCATTGATGGTATTCGTTGACAGCGTTGCCATTATACTCATGACATGGCGTGTCCATATCAACTGAGCATTCCCTAATAGTAGGAGCAAGCAATTGTAGCTCACGCATTACAGAGCAGCTTATGGCGAAGAATTTGAATTCAGACATTTCCAACAAACGCAACGGATTCCAAAGCCAACCAAACACAGCGTGACAGCAGGAGTCTCAGTTGGCTCAACAACATCGCACGCTCACGACTGCCGAGCATCCGGCACTTCAGCAGAAGATGGCGACACTGAGTGAGATCGCTGAAATATCGTGTAATACTAACACTTATTTGAATCGGCTAGTCACCTGGGAGCATTTCATATGCAATGGATCATGATGTTTGATCTGACGACATTTTTTTTGGACAGGATGACAATGACGTTTTCCATTGGTTTAAATGTTGTTTTGTTTCTAGGTTGTAACCATCACCAGTAATGACCTTTGACAGAAAATTTGGATCAATTTCAAGCTCTTGTTTCATAGCATTAAATGTTTCATTTCTACGTTCTTTTTGATTGTCAGTCAAAGCCTGAAGAACAAACTTGGCAGCAACCCTTTTCATTCCCAAGTCTTCGGTTAAAATTCACTGGACTGAGCTCCAAGATAACCCACCAATCTCTGACAGCTAATCAATTGTCTGTCAAAAGTCTGAGAGCAGAAGCTCTCAAATTTTTTTCAACATTTTCACTGATTCGGGCAGTTGTTGGATGTCCAGAATGAGATTTGTCATCAATTGACATGTTGCCATTTTTAAACCAAGTGAACCACTCCTAAACTCTTCCCACACCTTCATCTTTGTAAGCTGTTTTGAATATTAAAACAATTTCAGCAACATTTTTACTGAGCAGAAAATAAAATTTTACAGCTGCACATTGTTCACATAAACTTGCCATCATCAAAAATGAAACAATAACAAAACAGCAATAGTAAAAACAATCACTGCAGATTAACAAAGCAAACCAGGTCGACAGCACAGGTGGCATGAACTGACAATGAGTTGCACTAAAAACGCCTAGCGGCAAAAACATGTACTACACAAGCTCTGCCCAAAGAAATGCTTTTTCAGATTTTTTTGGATACCCCCTTGTATGTTGTATGAGAATGGAAATGAAATAAATAGAACAAAAAAGTATAAAGGAATTAGAAGGAGTATTTTGAAGATTTGCAATACTCCAGACACAATATGCAACAATACTATAGGAGATACAAGAGGTAACATGGAGGGAAGGTACAAAATAATCTAATTTGGAAAGTAGTGGAGACAGGTACAAGAATGATGAGGGATGGAAAGGACCAAGCGTAGATGAAGTGAGTGTGGAAATGGCAAGAGTAGCATAAGTAGTAGGATACCTATCTTCAAAGAAGGAAGTAGGAAGAACTTTAAGAACTATAGAGAAATCACATTGATGTGTAACTGTGCAAAACTGTATGAAAATATCCTGGTGAGTAGAATATGTGACAGGGTTGAAAAAGAGCTAAGAGACGAGCAGCATGGTTTAAGACCAGGGAGATCAACAGTAGACGTGACATTTGTGATGAGACAACTGCAGGAAAACCCTATGAGTCTGCAAATGATCTGCTGCTGGTATACATCAATATTGAGAAAGCATACAATTATGTTCACCAGAGTAGTATGGAAGGTTATGGAGAACAGAGGAGTCCAAAAAGAAATTATCAGCAGAGTGATAGAACTATACCTGGCAGGTGTGAGCTATTTGAAATCATGGTGTATAGAACTGATTGGCTGAATCAGGTGATACATAGTAATGGATATTTACTTTAGTAAACTATTGGTCCAGGAAGTGATAAAAATTAATGGTGTTTAACTAAAAATGTTATCACAATGATCAGGGAAAATCCAAACATTTTTAAGTATTATTGAGGCATATTTTGTGCCTGCAAGAATGTTATTAGGATATTTATCAAAAACTTTTACTTCAAACATTTGTCAAAGAAGAAATAAAAAACTAAAAATCTTAAGGATAGCTAAGTTTTAGGTTTGAAAAGTCTGAATAGAAATTGGCCAACTGAGTCATCATGTGGCACTATTTTAAGTCATACATTCTAAAGCTATAAGTAGGGGGCCTTTTACTGGCTAAAGTTCGTGCTTGTTGGGATATATATTAGAATGGATAGTTAAATATCACCTATCAATTCACAAGGTTGTGCTGAACTGGTAGATGAGAATTTTATGGGAATATTGACCAGCATTGAACTCTCAATTTGAGCTTTTTAAATAGTCAAACAAATGAAAGTTTGTAATCACACAATTGGGGTTATGTTATCAAAACTTCTGCCACAATCTATTCCATAGATACATAGATATTCACATATATGATAATCATCAGTACTGAGGCAATTTGTCTGAAAGAATATTTCATTTATTTGAACAAAAGGTGAACTTGTATAAGCATGTAAAAATACTTAAATCACACATAGTGTGTGGGTGACTGTACTGTTAAAAGAAATTAATCTGACAGTCTTAAAAATCTTTACGATCAATTCATTACCTTCAGGAGTTTGCATTTATCCAGTAGTTATCGCTGCCTAGTGCACAGATAAATCTGGGGACATTACAAAGCTTACCAATGAACTCAATATCAAAGCATATAAATTTGCCAACTACAGCTTTAACCCTGACATCACAATTGTGACAGGAATTCAAAATGGAGTAATTTGCAAAATTTGTGTTGAACAATTTTTTTAATACATCAAACGGTTAGTATCAATCATAGGAAAATATCAAGTTAAGAATTTGTTTCATGACAATGACCTTTTCATCTGTTTGACCTATTCAAAAAATATTTTGTAAATATTTCATATATATCAGCGAGTGTGGATGCTGTAATTTAAAGGAGAGTTTTCTTTGTTTAACATTTTCTTAAGTTTTTGGTATTGAGCAGTTTTCAAAAATTGGGAGAAATCTGAGAGTGGTAGATATATAATAAAATATATTTACCTAAAAAAAGTATCAGATATTTTGGTTAGGAAATAACAAAAAATAATTATATTCAACAGATTTAACAGGAAATGTTATTACCATGTTAAGGGCAGATTGAAATCTTAAGGATGAGTAAAGTTTTAGGTTTGCAAAGTTTGACATTGTTTCTTAGAAAATGAATGATTGGCTGACTGAGTGATCATGTGGGGCTACCTAGTGCCAGAAACACCAAGGCTATATATAAATAGGGACCACAGTTGAAGAAGGAGCTTTTACTGGTGAGTGCTTGTTGCTGGTGGGTAGTTACATATAAGCTATCAGTTCACAAACCCTGCCAACCTGGACCCACATTTTGAAAGCCAGGCTCTGCCAGTCATAAGCCAGGACAAAGGTGGAGTGATGTAGGAGTAACACCTCTTAAAAAACCTTGGCCCAGCTGGCCCGGTTGGCAGCACCTTGTGACGGCCCATCACCAGGGTTACAGAGAAGACCTCAACGAATCACTTGGCGGAGATGAAGGACTTTGGTACAGCAAGAGATGTGGAAGAGGTAGCCAAGCACTCAGGCATTAGTATGAGCGCATTCATTGTAGTGTCTGTCTCAAGATGAGCGAGTGACCCAAATTGGGTGGCTGTTCAAGAAATCGTCAATCCATTCTGAAGCAAGCGTGAAAATTATGCTTCACTCTATTAAGCAACAATGATGATTGACATTACTGGAAAACAATCCCTTTGGTTCTCTGGGAGGGGGCTACTTTAATGTCAGCAGTCAAAGTTCCTGAAGAGCAAACCACATCATCAATAGAAAGACAACAAATAATTAATATATGCACTTACTACTGCAGGTCACACAAAGGCAAAGCCCAACTTACAGAGTTGGAAGACACACTCCAAAAAATTAAATGGTGTTAATGGACCTCAGTGAGGTTAGCGTCCAGAGGAAGAATGTATCAAACTTAAATCATGCCACATCCTGTACCATTATGGAAGAAACCTGGGAAAACTAAATGGAATGGGCTTCCTGATAAACCAATAGAAGGCATTTCAGATCAAGCAGCAAGAGTAGTGTTCCAACTATCGTATCACTATAAAATACAAGTACTGCTGAAATATGCTCCAACATCCTAGCACTCAGATGATGAAGTACAGTTTTTCTACAAAGATGTCACGAAATAGCACAACAGAGGCAATGACTGTCATTTCAAGATTATCATGGGAGACTTCAATGCTGTTGTAGGCACAAAGAGACACTATGGTCAATAAGTTTAAAATACTAACAAGGAATTACAGAGTGGAATGGCTTGTGCAATTTGTAGAGCACACAAAACTGCACATCATGAACACATTTTTTTTAAAAACATCAAAGTCAAAAGTGGACATGGAGATGACCAGATCATAAAACTAAAAATGAAATATACTACATTCTGTCCAACAGCCACCATATTGTTCAAGATGTCACTGTTCTAAATCAGTTCAACACCGGAAGCGGTCACAGGATGGTCAGAGTGAAACTTAGGATCTGTATAAAACAGGAAAGGCAGAAGCTAATAAAAGGAACCAATAGAACATCAGTAGATACAATCAATCTCACCGAAAAGAAAGACATCTTTCAACGTACATTATTGGAAAAACTAGCTACCACTGCCAATGGAAATCTAGCATCAACTATTAACACATTAGCCATAGAAATTGCAGGCACTGTTCAAACAACCAAATTAAATAAATTAGCAAAGACACAAAAAACTTTCTGAATGAAGAAAAATGAAAGTAAAGCCTGAAAGAAATGTAACTGAATATGTTGAACTGTGTAAGACCATTAGAAAAGAAATAACAGCTGTCATCAAGAAATATAATGAAAACCTGGTTAGATCAGTTATAGAAAACAAGGGGTCATAAGAAAGCAAAGCAAAGATTAATGATAGGAAGAAAACAAATAATACCAGGGCAGTCTGGAAAATTCTAAGCCTAAAAATGTAAAACCGATTTGATATTTACCAAATCATTTTTATTTCTCAATATAGTCTCCCTGAACACTGATACACTTAGTCCAATGATGTTCCAAGTTCATTATACCATCCCTGAAGTGGCTTTCTGGAAGGCCTGCAAAATATCCATCTACAGCTGCAATCACCTCTTCATTTGAAGAAAAATGCTGACCAGGAAGAAAGTTTTTGAGTTTTGGGAATAGATAGAAGTCGGAGGGCGCCAAATCTGGGATATAAGGTGGATGATCCAACACGTCGTAGTGCAGATCTCTTAATTTTCCCATTGCCAAAAGACTCTTGTGGGCAGGTGCATTATCCTCATGTAAGATGATTTTCTTCATCCTCAAACTGGGCCTTTTCTCACGAATTTTTTCATCCAGGGTGTCCAAAAGATCGGAATAGTATTGTCCATTTATTGTTTTAGCCCTTTCAAGATAGTCAATGAACAAAACACCTTCAGCATCCCAAAAACTGATGCCATCACATTCCCTGCCGATGGAACCGACTTGGCCTTCTTTGGACCTGAACAACCAGCTTCTGTCCACTGCTTTGATGGCAGTTTTGATCCTGCCATGTAATTGTGAACCCATGTCTCATCCATAGTTATGAATCGATGCACAAAATCAATTTTATCTTTGCTGAAACGCTCCAAACACTGTTCAGAAAGTCTCATGCGGATGCACTTTTGATCGACAGTGAGCAAATGCGGCACCCATCTTGCACAAAGCTTCTTCATATGCAATACTTCATGCAAAATGAATCCCACATGTTCTTTTGATATCCCTACAGTCTCAGCAATCTCACGAACTTTTATTCGTCGATCATCCAAAACCAAATCATGCACTTTCTTCATGATTTCTGGAGTTGTTGCACTTTTCGGATATCCTTCGCGTTCATCATCTTTGAAATTGCTACGGCCATGTTTGAACTCAGCAGCCCATTTCTTAACTGTCGAATATGAGGGAGAAGAGTCCCTATACACTTTTAAAAATCCTCTGTGGATCTCGGATGGCGTTAAACCTTCTTTTACAAAGAATTTTATAACTGCACGATACCCGATTTTTTCCATCTCTGGTACAACTGCGCACTGTGCCTGCATCAAACAACTGTACAGACCAAACTACAATGTAGAATGACTTGCAATTTCTTGCAGGTGCGTCCGGCACATGCACCAACTTGCATGGAAAAAAATCACTTGGGTAGTGCTGCCATCTATGGCCGAGGCCGAGAACTTGTCAGACAGCCCTCGTAGCTTTAGACGATGATGACAAATGTATTAGAGACAAAATGGCAGTTTTGTACCACATCAGGCAGGAAATTCTATCAGACCTTATACAGAAAGCAAGCTGAAACTCCTTTAAAGACATCAAGCCCAGACTCACCAATTCCTGAACCTCCCATCTGAAGTTAGAAGGGCAGTGCATGCAATGAAAAAAGGAGCAACTAGCAGTTATGACAGCCTATCAGTTGATGTGCTCTACTTGAGAAGAAATGTACAGACACCTAGCTAAGGTATTTTTACAACGCTTTGAAGAGAAAAATATTCCATCCAGCTGGAACAAAGCAATGATTTTATTGCTACACAAAAAGGCAGTTGTTACAATATTAAGTGCCCCATCAACCTCTATCCTATTGTTTACAAAGTGTTTACAAAGGTCATCAATAACTGCATCAGTTCTACCTTGGACACAGTAAAACCAATCGGAGAGGCTGGCTTTAGGTCAGGATTCAGCATGATAGATAGCACCCAAGTCAGCCATGAAGTAATAAGTCAAGTGAATGAATGCCAGATGCCACTCTGTTTGGCCTTTATCGATTTTTATTTTAAAGTTTTGATTCAGTCCAACACTCAGCAATCATGCAAACCCTTCTAGAACAAGGAGTAAATAAAAGCTATATAAACATACTGCATAACATCTACAGTACTTCCACTGCCTTTGTCAACATCACTGAAGCCACCAAACAGTTCGTAGCAGAAATATCAGTAAAACAAGGAGACCACCAAGCTATTAACATCATTCCTGGAGTTAGCAATGTCAAAAATCCAATGCCAAAATAGGGGGTTGAGAATAAATGGATGAAGTCTCAACTCAAGACTCGCCGATGATATAGTTTCATCCTCAAACAGCCTGGGAGAGCTAAAAGAACTGACAAGTGAACTAGAGGCAGCTTGTAGAGAAGTGGGCCTTAAAATAAACACGTCAAAAAGCAAAATCATGTAAAACAAATGGGTAGAAAAAGACAGTGATAAGGCAGACACAAAAGAAGCTTCTACTGAGTCCGTAGAACAGTACATCTATCTTGGCCAACTGATTAACATGAATGGCGACTCAGAGTCTGCGATCTACAGACACATAAAGCTAGGCTGGAGAGCATACGGAAGAAATTCTATAGTTTTTAAATCAAATCTGCCAGTTCATTTGAAAAAAAAAACAGGTATTTGAACAATGTGTATTACCGGTACTCATATGTGCCTGCCAGACTTGGACCCTCAAGTCACAGGAAACAAAAACTGAGAACTGCTCAGCAAAGTATAGAAAGAGCAATACTAGGGTTTACAAGGAAAAGCAGAAAAAGGGCAAACTACATTCAATAACCAAAGTGACAGACATCTTAGAACGAGTAACGACCCAAAAATGGTAATGTCTGGTCATATTGCTCGAAAAAGAGACAACTGATGTACTACGGCAGTTCTGCATGGGACACCAAGGAACCTGAAAAGAGTACAAGGAAGACCGGCGGATCATTGGGATAAGGACTTTCGAGGAGTAACAGGTGTGAACTGGAAGAGAGTTGCTCAAGTTCAGTCAACCTGGAAGGAATTAGAACAAAATTTTGTAGCATTAACTCCTAAATTGTAAATTGTAGCTCATCTGGTTTAAAGGGGCTGTATCCTGAAACAAGGAGTGATAAATCTGTATAAATAAATAATAAATAAATGTTGAACTGCTAGATGAGGAATTTTATGGAAATATTGAACAACCCTGAACTCTTAACAAAATCCTATCAATCTGAACTTAAACCATCAAACACATGAAAGTGGTAATCCCATTTTTATGATTGTTATCAAACCAATTAATTTAAAAGAATATTTCATTTATAAAAAAAGGAGAGTGTGAGAGAGAGAGAAATTGGTTCTACATTTTTTTTTTTTTTTTTATTTAATCAAAAGGTGAACTAAAATAAGTGTGTATAAATACTGACTTTTAAATCTCACATAATGAGTTGGAGACTGTTAGATTAATTCCTTTTAAAAGTTCAATCTTCAAAACATATACAAACAATTTTAGCTTCAGGAGTTCACATTTATCCAGTTGTTAACACGGTCAAGAGCACAGATAAATCTGAGGACATTACAAAGATTACCAACGATCTCAATAACAGAGTGTGTAAATCTGGCAACCTCATTTTTATCCATAACATAGGATAAAACACGGAAATGCCTTTTCACTAATACTTTTCAAAATAATCATGGATGACATGAAAATTGGAAAAATATGAAGGTGATAGATTTTGTGGTTGATATGGTGAGTGGTGAAGAGAAAGTTAAATGACATTTTGATGTACGGGTAGAAACCGTAGAAAAATACATTATGAAATTTAATGTGAAGAGAAGTGAGTATACGGTAACAATGAGAAAGAAGACCACGATAAATACAGAAATTGTTTTGGCAGAAGAACATCTGAAGAAAGTGAATAGTATCAAATACCTGGGAAGTGTTGCATAGGAAATTGGAAGGAAAAATGGTGAGATAACTGAAAGAGAAAAGCAGAGAGAGTCATTTTTAAGAAATGTCAGAAGCCTGATATGGAACAGGTATGTACCACATAAAATTAAGGGTGTAATGTACCGCCCATCCTATGATCCTAGCCAAATGTACGGTGCTGAATAGGGCGCTAATGACCCCGCTGTCGACGCGCCCTAAAGCAACAACAACAACAACAACGGTGCTGAAAAATGGACATTGAAGAAATGAGATGTTAACAGGATGCAAGTAAGTGAAATAGATGTTGCAAGATTGGACAAGATAAGGGATGAAACAATTAGACACAAAATAAAAAGATACCTCTGCAAGAAATGTCTTAGAAGGACATACCATGATGGTATTGGCATGTTAGGCTGAGAGGAGTGTGTATGGAAGAGAGGAGAGGATTGCACTAAGGTAATGGGAAGTATGAAGATAACTGAGAGGCTTGTGCACAAAGCAGACCCAGCTGGAAAATGTTGATAATGACAATTATGAATAGGTACAATTATCAAAAGGCACATATTCAACAACTGAAGAGATATTTCATTGGTGTAGGAGTGGGAAAAAGTCAAGGAAATAATAATAATGAAAAGTACGGAAACAACACTGTAACATGGAAGTTTGGAGACTGAAATGCCTGTAAAAAGAGAATACAACAGAGACAAGAAGGCAGTAGAGAATACCTGAAACAGCCAAACATGGAATTAATGACAGCAAAAAGGAAAGTTGAAGATGGGTTTTTTAAGAATATTATGGGTACATGGTTCTATGGCTATGCTATAAAACTGAGGGTAAGGGAAGGTATTTAGAAAATTATTGGTAATGATGGAGGAGAAATTGTTGAGGATTTGAAAAAGGCAGAGATTTTAATTAACAGGTTTGATTATACCATTAAGGACTATGATTCAGAAATGAGATGTTGTAATTCAGAGGAACTTATCCATAAAAGCAGTAATGGGCAGAATTAAAAAATCAAATTCATCCTGAGGGTGTTATGAAGGAATAAAGAAAGCCAAAAAGCATAAAGGTGCCGATATTACTATAGATGTATTAAAGATAGCAGGATATGAAATTGTACCTTATCTTGATACTTTGTTTAGATAAGAGTCTGGAGACATGCTGCTTACCAGAGGACTAGAAAAGTGCAATAATGATACTGATCAATAACGGAGTGGTGACAAATTGGGTTGAAGACTACAGGCAAATTAGTTTCACATTGGTGGCAGGTAAATTAATGGGCAGTTTGATATGCAGTAACATCAGAAATGTTTGTGCAGAAAGAAGCTGGTTTACAAAAAGATAACATGGCCTTGACAGAATCTCAGTGAATGGGCTTACAACAGTAATGCAAGGATAACATCCTCCAGAAGGACCCACTGAAGAATGGAAGGAACCAGAGTCCTTTGTATGGTCCTCAGGATGAACAAACCTCTGCTTGTGCAGCTCGGCTGACAATGTCAGCTAAAGGTGTTATTTCTTGCATTCAATATTATTTCAGATTGATGTTCATCAATAAATGCCTGTGTAATAAACACAAAGCAATGTCTGTTCGCTTTATTTATTCTCTTATTAGCATAATGAATATTATGTTTTATCAGTGCCAGAGAACATTACAACAGCAGCACACACTGTGTCCCCTCTGCATACTTACATCCTCTCCCTGTCTCCAGGTAGGCACACATATAGGAACTGCTGCACCAGTTCTCAGTCCCTACATTTCACACATCAAAGAATGGGTCACAAACGGGCACCATGCAACATATTTCACATGATACTTAATTTAATTACAATGGTGATGATTTCCTTACACAAATATTTTCACCTTTTGAGATTTTAACCCAGAACCCTGAACTTCGAGAGCAAGTGCCTTAGCCACTGTAATATCAGACCAACTAGATGAAAAAGGGAGGTCAAGTTGATGGTGTTAAAGTAGATATTTTCAAAGAATTTGACATAGCGAGTCATAAAATTCTTAAAAGTTACAAAACAAACTGTTAGGTTAGGAAATGCAATATCAAAAGAGTTGGAAGGAAAAATGGGTGTGCCACTGTGTAGTGTATTAAGACCATTGACATTCATTATTCCAATTGTTAACTGTGTTAATCATTTAAAGCCTAAAAGCTTGGAAGTGAGTGCTAGCTGATCATGATCAGAAGTTTCAAGAACACAGGAGCAAGAAAATTTTTCTATCGTTGGGATTGGAATAAATTACCAAGGGAAGTGATGATTAATTTACAGAAACTAAAATTCATAAAGGGCAAAAATATGTGAATGGGGAAGATAAAACCAACAAAAGAAGGTAAAAGGGTAAGTAAGGAAATTGCTACTGGAGCATGATATCCATAGCAATGAAATGTGCTAGGATTAGACTTCGTCTAACATAAACATAAACAGTTTTATTATATTCAAATGTTATTTCATAATATGTTTGTCAGTGAGCTGAATAATCAAAGTTTTTCTGTCTGTCATCATGTAAATATGCAATGGTCTTCCCATTTAGAAACAATTTTGTGAATCATTTAAGAGAGCTTCTCCCATTAGATCTGCTCATCTTTTCACTATTTTTTACACATGAATGGTGGCTGAGTTGACTTCAAGTGTCTGTGCAAGTTCACATGTTTCTATTTTTCATGAGTAAGCATGTATCTGAAATATTGTATTTTTGTCACTGTCACTGCTGTCATCTTCCCTTCAAATTTGGTGAGTGATGAATGTATTTATCTTTCGTTTTCATATTACTATTGCCTCCTGGCATTTGTTCGAACCCAAGTATTGGAGATACTGAAATAGTTCATTACTGATTTTTCAAGTTCTGTTTTTATTAATCATCACTATCACTAATCATTTATTATCTGTCAATTCAATTAGTCATGAGTTTGATAATATTCTCCAACTATATAGGTCTTCGGCTAGTCTATGCCAGCTAACTTGGTAACCCTCAGCATGCCATTGTATAATACGTTTGAACCACTGCATAGTGCAACTGTTTCTTTTGACTGCTGAATTGATTCTAGTATTTTGGATTTCTATCTATTCTCAAGACCCCTATTTAAATCAACGATTGGCTTGTTTAGTACCTGTAAATCTGTTAATACCACAACAGAGAGCATAAGTATTCGTCTGTAGGAGAACCAAATGAGCTGAGTGAGATTTATTTACATGACATGTATTTTTTTTTTTTTTTGCTAGAAATTAAGAACTGTCACAGTATTAACCTATATATTAATTAAAAAGTATATAAACAGTAATTAGGGGGATGTCTGAGCTGAAATGTGATCCTTGAGCCTGTTGTACCACCTCATGTCTAGTACGAAAGCACTTTAATGTCAATGGTCAAATCGGAGGGTTCATAGTATATTTATGAAACCGTTTCTGGGATGACTTATTTTTACAATTAACCAAGATCACTTTAGTGAAAATTTGTTAATCTATAGTTTGATTGTATTTTACAAGTATAAGATTTCTGCACAAAATATCTGACACCATAGTTCATTTCTGCAACAGAACTAAAACAAGTTAAAAATACGTCTTATAAATTTTTGTGGCAACAAAGAATAGGTTTACATCCTGTAAATGGTATTCTGGTAAAGATAAATTAATGATGAAAAATAAGCACAGACTAAGAGCAGTAATGTGAGGAATTATCACATTAAAGTAAATACACCAATGTTGTTCTTTTAAAGGCATCACAATTAGTTAAGGAAAAGTAATAAAATGCAATACAAGCACAGTTGCAGGCACATTTATCATACAACATACAGTCATTGTCTACAATGCAAGTCATTCCCAATCAGAAGTGGTACCAAAGGATTGCCAGCTGGCACAACCATACTCTGTTCTCTCGAGTAGAAAATATGTAAGGTCATGCTGATTTCATATTTTAGTTTCTTTTACAGTTTCAGCAGTTTGATTACCATCTGACATCCTCTGACACTCCTTTCATGCTAAATAATTATTTTACTTACTTATAGTTTTATCATATAAGTCTAGGAAACAGCCGATAATATCGCCTACTTGATACTGTCTGCCAAAGGGATCACTAGCCCCAAAGTGTAGTTTGACAGCCTGAGTTAAGATCAAGTACAAAATAATGAAAAAAAAATCATCCAAAAATAGTAGTACTAAACAGGTTTTCTATAATCTGTTAGTAGTAATAAATATGACTAAGTTTACGAATTGATGATAGTTGCAATGAAAATTCTATTAGCAAAAAACTTCAATTCTGATTCACAGACACTGAACATATTTCTTACAAAAATATATAATTGTTGTACCTAAAAAGATGTGTTCTTTCGAGAAGTCAATTATAAAATAAGCAGAAAGACTGTGTTCACTATATTTCATTATGTGTTCATATACACACTATAAACATGCATAACCTATGATGGGGTATTGGTCCATTAGTAACATTTCAGCTGGTTGATAACTCTCATCACCAAGGTTTCCTTTAATTCCACATCAGGATAAACAGGTTTCAGTGACATCATAGTTCTTGTTTTCATCCATTTGATGAATTTGAATTTTTAGGACAGAACTGGATGAACATTCACTTAATTCAGAAAGGAATTTTCTGCTGTGTATGACCCAGTTTCATGAAGCCACACTAATATATTCATGTGAATGGACACTGTTATTTGAGTTAATGTATTGAAGGAAGAAAAAACTTAGTATATTTTTGTACAAATATCATTCACATTTTCTGGAAGCCAGATCAAAGAAATGAACAGGGGCATAAAGTTCATCAGAAACCATATTTGTGTTGCTCACAACGTATGTGAAAATACTAACCACTACATAGATACCTAAATCCCAATTTGTTCACATTAATGTAGTATTGGTAGCAGCAAATTATAAATCATACCTACATGTCATATAAGATGTTTAACCCTTTTGACTGCTGACGGCGGATAGTGTACCTGCCGCGCTGTGGCCTGCTACCTGCGCTAAGTGATTATCCCTGGGGACGGAGCCGTCCGAGCGGCTCCACCCGCCCTGTGCTGAATGTTTCTGGCGAAGCACTGTGACCTCTCACGACTGATACAGAATAAATGTTCTCACTACATAGTTTCTCTGCAAATAAATTACTACAGAATAAAACTGAATCATTAACCCTATTTTTCATAACTAATAATTATTTCTTGCTTGCATTTTTCTCTCGATTTTTGCAGCTTTTGTCGAAAGCGTGGTGATTCTTAAATTTACGTCAATAGTTTACAGTTCTTTCTTGGCAGTTTCTGTAGGTCCCTTACTGTATTAGAGTGTTATTGTTGATTCGGAAAAAATGCTAGAAATATTGTATTCCACACTTACATACCGCGTTCAGACCACGACTGTAAAATTAGAGATATTCGAACTCATGGTTTCCGGAATATCTTTGTAGATGTAGACACCCAAAATATCTCGATGTTGACTGAATGTTTGCTGTGCTTTGTAATTACCCGATTATACGTAATTTTGTTTCTTTGATGAAATTTGTTCCACATAAGTACTCAACAGATTTTTCATTTCTAAGCTATGAAGTGTCTGTCCATTAATTACGTGATGTGAAATAGAGGGGGGGGGGGGGGGCAGGTTGCTGCGAAATCGCACGAAACCTCACCAGAGTAACAAAAAGCGGTATCTGGACATAAGTTCACTAAAAATTGGAGTATTTAGAAGGACATCTCTGGTCCAATATTCCCTAATTTTCATTTTTTTCACGCTAGGCATCAGAAGACATATAGCTCTGAAACAATACATTTCATCATATACAGTATCTTTCCACTTTGATATTCGAGAAAGCTCTGATTCTGGAGTATTCTTCATAGTGGTTATACAAAACCGATTCTTTTCATCAGCTATATATTTCGTCAGTTCTTCTGTAAGAAATAACATGAAAACTGACAGAATACTTGACACATTCCCTATTTGACACGCATTTCCCAATAGTGTAACATCAAATGCGTGACTAACTGGATGAAAATGATTTTCTAGTTAGATTTATCGCCAAGACGTAATTTCTTCGTAGCCATTTCACTATCACTTTCTGATTCTTCAGAACAACTAACTTGTTGAAACATGAGACTGCTTTGTCACCCCTTCTGACGAGTATGTTTTAGGAATACAGCTTTCCAATTTTGTGGAAAAGCTATCACTTCCATCAAAATGAAGTAGTTCATCCTCAGTGTCGCTCATCGTAAGAATCTCCATGATTTATACCTCAATGCACCCACGACGTCTTTCAATTTTCTTTATAAAATACAGGACACAAAGAACACTGATGTAATTTTCGTTGAACAGTGAACTGTAGAGCGAAGCCTAGGCTCCCAGCAGACAAACATTCGTACAATAAGCTAGCGACCAAAACTGCGAAAGGCTATTGAGAAATGTGGCGAGAAGTCCGCTTTACGACTCAGGTAGCGGTGCGTCTATATTCGTCATCAGCACACAGGTAGCGGCAGGCGGGTGCGGCTTATCTCGTCATCAGCACTCAGGGGAAATCTGACAGCTGCGGCTATACCCGTCATCAGCACTCGGGGCCCGCAGGCAGAATGACGCGTATAGACGTCAACAGCAGTCAAAGGGTTAAATACAAAGTACTACTTAAATTCTAATGGATTTTCTGAAAAAATTACCATATTTCAATTAGTGTTTGTGCTTATAAATATAAATAAGGAAGGATACGGAGAATACACCAGTCACTTACTACAGATGAAGGCGCAGAACGTACACACTTTACAATATTTTGGAAAAAAACCTTAGTCATGTTAGAGATGAGACATATGGATAAGGATTCAGATGTGTACACATCAAGGACTACCGCATAACTGAGCCAAAAATAAATCAAATGGAAAGTATGCAGATGGTAATAGTGGTGGTGGTGGTGGTGGGAGGGGAGGGGAGAGTAGACCAACAATAACTGTGAGAAAGTATAATCACTATAACAACCAGTCAAAGTAAAATATTATAAATCAAAAAACATTTTCTTTTTTAACATAAAAATATACAGCATGAAAAATATTATGAATCTGTTGAAAAATAAGTAAAAAATAAATTAAATAAAAATAAATAAATTCATAATAACATAGGTGACAGGTTTACGTCTCACATCATCTGTCTGAGCTTCCTTTTCAAAAAAAAAAAAAAAAAAAAAAAAAAAAGAGGTTGCAACAAGGGGAATGGAAGGCAACAGTGTCCTTAAAGGCCCAAAGAGCAAAGAAAGAGAGAAGAGAAAAGAGCAACCAACAATAGGTCAAGGGTTAGAAGTGTCGCAGAGGACAGTTCAGAGGAAAGACCAAAGATGGGCAAAATCAGTGTTAGAATGGAACCCCATAGATTACTAGAGACTGAAAGACGATATCATTTAATGATTGAAATGGTTGATTATGAGTAGCATTATGACAGATCTAACTGTAAAACAGAGTTGCATGAACTAGAATAGGCTGTTACTAGGTGGTCTACATTTGCAGTATAAAGTGTTTGCTTACGGCCGTTCATCCTAATGGACAGTTGAATAGTGGTGACGATTGTCATTATTATCTAATTATAACTTGCTGTTTACAGAACAGAATTTTAAAAGATTAAGAATACTAAAACATTAGTAAATTATTTATTAAAATGTTGCTTCTCACTGTCAGGTTTGAAGGGTTAAGTTTTACTGTTATTAATTAGCTCAAAATAATATATACTTCAGTAATTAAGTACAAAGGAAGGAAGGGATACCTATTAGTACTTTGATTTTAAACTTGGAAAAATAAAAAATTAGTTAATCGTAATAGAAGATATGACAGCACTGACCCTAAAAGAATCATGACATAGAAACCAAAACTTTAAGTTGTTTTCATTGCAGTAGCGAATCACAAACATCTTACTGATGAAAACCTTGCCTCAAAATATTACTATGTGTTTCTATGTCATAACACTTTCTCTATATCTAATATTTCACCACTTTACATACAGTGTGTGGAAACTCTGAACATGTTAATAAAAGGAAATTTTACTTATTATGAGTCACAGGATGATATTGAATCAAAACACCTAAAGGATTCAATGAAAGTTTCACGGGTGTCCAGCCGGATGGTGTCATAAAACGACGACGTTTCGACAACCTGCTCGGTTGTCTTCATCAGGTCTATTTAGATGTTTCTTCTCGAAATCACAAACAGACTGGCTTCACTGCTGCCGAAATTCGAATGTCGTGTATAGAGGGTTGCCAGGACACCATCCGGCTGGACACCCGTGAAACTTTCATTGAAACAATACGCCGGGAAAGTCTCCATTTGCACACCTAAAGGATGTTTACTGTTACTTACACAGTTTATGTAACATTGATATGGAGCATTAGTGATACTGTTATTATAATTTACAAATTATTCAATCTAGGACAGTGCTAAAACAAATCTAAACTCTCAATATTCTGTGTTCATCACTTTCTTTTAAATTACCAAGATCTAAATGTGTAACATATTTACTGCCAATAAAACAGTAATAATAATAATAAATCAAATAACGAAGAACAAATTTAATTTGAACTGTAAATAAAAAGAGGTTAAACAGATGTTCCCCCCCCCCCCCAATGAGTCTAAAACAAAACATAACATATAATATATTACAGCAAGCTGGTTTGGGTCATAATATTATAAATATAAGGAAGAATGCTAGGGTGCCATTATTAGCTATAAATTTTTCATTGCTAAATGATGAATAACTGGGCCTTAACTCTTTTTAAACCTACAAATTTAGTATTTTATAAATACAATATTAATTTACATGTATTTTAGTTCTGTGCCTTGCTGTTATTATTGGAGATAAATTTGTATTTAAAAAAAATAAATGTTTAACTTTATTTGACACATTTTGGAACCAAACTTAAACCATTATTGATGTACAAGTTTCAAATATTTTTAAGAAATATTTAATTATATGAAGATTACTTATGAGTACCATTTTATGAATGAGTATTTGTACTTAGTTACTTACATTGAAACCATCAAATGCCCATGTATTCTCGTCATTGCCCAATTGACATCCAGGACTACAGTCAGCACGAGCCCAACCTACTCTCATTGGACCAGCTGTCATAATTTCAAATTCAAAGTACCTAGATGAAATAAAAACATAATTTCAGAGCTGGTCTTATTACTGAAAATTTTTTAATGTAATTAAATATCATTACACTTTAAATGCTCAAAATGTGATTTTGTCAGACAACCACATTATTTTTTAGACAAATACAAATAATTTCCAAAACTTTCAACACATTTAATTTTATCTTCAGAATTTACTGTGAAATTTTTTAAGACAAAACAGGAAATGTTATTTTACAGATTTTCTCAACAAGTGTTTTATAACCCACGAGCCCATATCATGATTCCATATTCAGCACAGAAAAACTCGCCACGTGAACCAGGTCTTATCCTCAAAGTTATTTTCATGTCCTGTTGAGTTAATCATATATGAGTGCACATAAGAATGTATTCAAAATCTGACTTGTCTGTCTTTTTTCCTACATTAATAATAATATGCTACTAAATTCATTGTTTATATCACCTAAGAATTCAACAGCAGCATATGAATCATTTTCCACCATGTCACCCAATGTATTTGGATAGCCTTACCTGACCATTCATTTGCCAAAGTTTCAAGTAATGCTAAGTATGTAACAGCCACCAATAAAATGATCTAACAGTACCTTGTACAAAGGTATTCTTAATAATGATTTTAACTTCAACACATATTTCTGAAGAATAAATATATTTCAAAATACATCTTTGTGTTTCAAAATGGCATCAGTTGAGAGACTAGATTTTATATTATTCTAATTTAAAAACATGTTATGTTGAAAAGTAATTGACTACTCACCACTTCCCACTTGAAACAGCATAATTTTTTTCTGCTCGATATGTTCTAAATGGCATCTGCTTATTCCTGCTAGCCTCAGCGAGTAATGCTGAACATAAGAAATTAAACTTATTAATATACTTCCCAGAATATTAGAGTAATCAATAATTGATGTAGTAATGAAAAATGATGCATATTTAAAAAAAAAAAAATATCAGAAAATATATGATTACTTATTTTGCATTTCGTGCAATACTAACTCTGGCATTCAAAATTTATAAACCCTTCTCCTAAAAACAAGCACCCTATTTCTCATAATAACTTTTTGAACTTAAGACTGATTTTCATATTTTTTAAGATACAAATTAACTAACTCATCAGTTTAGCAGATAGTATACATGGAGTTGTAAGTTGAAATTATATCTCTAAACTTCAATTATCAGAGAACACACTGTGAAAAACAAAATTCCGTGACCAATCACAAAGTACAAAGATCCAAGCGCTCCTGGCCCCAAGTTAGAAAAAAGGTTCAAATAAATAAAATTAGCATATTAGTTTTCAGTATAACTTTCCATATTATAACAAATTTGTCACAATCATATCACAAAAGATTTTCGCATTTCCTCACAACATGTTTCATCACAGCTGTGTGGACCTCTTCAACGCTGATAAACTTTCATCCACTAAGATCACACTTCTATTCAGAAAATAATAATAAAAACACTTAGAGCCACGTCAGGAATGTAACTCAGGTGATAGATGTCAGTGAAGTTACTTTCTTTATACATGGCTTTCATATGACAGGCAGGGTGTATATGGGCTATGTTGTGCAAGAGCTGTATACACCTTAAAAGTTTAGCCCTATTTAATGGAGACCTGAAGCTTTGCTATTAGGATGATACAATGTAAGAACTCTTCCAGCAGG
Source organism: Vandiemenella viatica (assembly GCA_031002005.1). Lineage (NCBI taxonomy): Eukaryota > Metazoa > Arthropoda > Insecta > Orthoptera > Morabidae > Vandiemenella > Vandiemenella viatica. Next base: position 375,074,664 of record JARYHS010008074.1, read on the forward strand.
TTATGGACCCATAGATATTGCTACACAAGATGCAACTGTTATTTCAGGATTATGGAGAACCTTAACAGATAACAAAGGTATGGTTAAAGTCAGGCAAAGATGGAAAAGACCTCCAGGATGAATTCATAAAGTATTTTGTGGCAAAAGAGTGAAAAGAACCTTGGCAAGACAAATACAACGAGACAAAACACAAACTCTACATTCTCTTATGACTGAATTTCTCCCTATCACACAGAACTATCAAAAGTGAATGGTCAATTCAAGACGGTTCGACACCGGTGTCGAACCGTCGCGGCAGCTACTTCGCGATGACAGCTCACCAGATGAAGGCAGCGGAGGTGACTGCCAAAACGTCGTGTCTAAAAGATCTTATCCGGCAGAAGACCCGTGAAGAATTCCTGTCTACCATACGCCGGGAAAAACTTAATTGTCACATTATAGTATGAGCATAAGAATAATGTTGAAAGCAATTCAAAATGAGAAAATAATATTTTGTGAAGAAAACAATAACAAATCAAGCTTATGGAATAGAGAAAATTTATATTAATCGTGATAGATAAAGAAAACAAAAAACAAAAAACAAAGAGAAAAGAGCATTAAAAGAAGCTATGTAAAAAGATGATTACCAATGAAGAGGAAGCAGAAAGAAGCAAAGTACCAGGTACTGATATCTAGACTGTAGGATATGTTTGTAAACCGATTTTCATCTATAGTGTTTAGATCGTACTGTGGTATGATGGAAGAATATGATGGCTCTATCGATGAAGCAGTAACCAAGATCATTGAGCTTTGGGAATTGACATGAGGGGAAACTGGATGTTCTAGTTTTTTTAGTATAAATCACATGGCTGTTAACATTCATCCTGATGGTGAGCAAGTTTGTAGTGTGACAAACATACAAGCTACAACAGTGAAGTTGATTGATGTATGGGGTGAGATGAGAGGTAGAGAGCTAGTGACTTAAAAAAGTTTCCAGTAAGGAACTTGCAGCAGTTTTTAGTGCATTTGTGCATGCTGCAAGTTACTGATTAAGGTTTCTTTCAAGTACAGGAGCCACTTGATAATTTAATAGGTTTTAGAGGCTGGTATTCTGTGAATGGAAACTGGAAAGCCACCAGAAGTCTCACTGCTTTAATTTTAATTTTAATAACTCACTTACTAGCAATTTATTATTCTTGCACTATAACATGTTTTTAGTATTGTTTTCACCAACAATATTCAATCTAGTTTTATTCATTGTGATTTTAATTATTTTTAAGTTGTGACGTAACACGTACTACGAGATCTCAAGGTTGCTCTCATGCCTGCTTTGTTACTAGGTTAGCACAACCTAGAGGAAATGTACAGCTTAAGTTAATGTTGCAGACATAAGTAACGTCATATGCAGACTTGAACAGAAGGGGGAAAATATCATCACCAGCCTGTGGTGCCAAGTGGCAGACTGTTCAACACATAGTGACTGAGTGTCCCCTGCGAGCCTATCTTCAAGATCGTAATGATTTCCTGATTGTGAATGAATCGGCAATCAACTACTTATCAAAACTGGACATTTTCCTGTAAATACCTATTACCTTTAAAATGTTCTTATGTTCCATATATATATATATATATATATATATATACTTTGCATTTGCTTTTCCACTAATTAATTTCCTAGTTTCTGGTGCCACCCTTCAGTTCTGTCTTTTTTACAGTGATATTCCTAAATTCACAAAATAAATTCAGCTATGATTATTGTTTGAACTTTGATATTGAAAGTGTGTATGACTGTGTACACAGGAAAATGGAATGGAAGATCTTCGAAAGTAGAATAGTTCCAAAAGAAGAAATCAGTAAAGTGAGAGAATTATGCCATAGAAGTAGGTGTTATGTGAAATTAAAGGGAGAAAGAGCAGATTGACTTGAAGAAAGAAACAGACTAAAACAAGGAATTGCCTTCTCGCCATTACTTTTCATATAAAAGAGAAGGTGACAGGAAGAATGGAAGAGGAAAACATAATGATAGCTTTCGCTGACAACTTGGTGTTCTGGAGAAGTGCTGAAGAGGAATTGCAGTGTCAATTGCATATAAGGACAGGCATTGCAGGTGTACAAGGTATAAAATTTAACGTGAAGAAGAGTAAGTATGTGGTCACAATGAGAAAGAGGGAAAGGATAACCAGGAGAATAGTAATGGTAGAAGAACATGAAAGCCTTCTGATGTTATTGATTTTAATTAAAAGTAACTTACTGAACACAAACAATTATTAATTACATAAAAGGTTACTTGAGCCGCGGTCGCCAGGTTTAGGTACTGTTCTTCGTCGGTATTATTAAATAAGAGAGTCATACAGTTTAGAGTGAATATCAACCAAAAAAACTTAATTCTAGTTCATTAACCTCTGCCTCCTCACCGACGGAAAGTACCACCACCAAACAATATATCAACAAGGAATCAGACTTCTTCGTCGAAAATCACAGATTTGTGAGATAAGATAGGTTGACTTACAAAATATACTCCCACATTCACTATCGTCCTCTAAACACTCTACAGTCACTTGGAAACACAGCATTCCAGTTAAAACAGTGGGTTCCACATATTACAGGTCTCCATCATCCACTTCACCGAAGTTTTCACAATTTCTACTATTAGACCGAAAAATGTTCCCGCGTCAGACCTTGCACCTGATGGAGATCAAAGACTCACTCCGATACAAAGACAACATCACATTTACTGACGGCGCCGGCCACAGATATTACTGTATGGCTCAGACGTACAGTATGTTATGTTACAAACAGCTAAAGAAGTTTCGAATACCTGCGATATATTGTGGATGAAAATGCAAGGAATGTCGGTGAGATAAGTAAAAGAGGGAGGAAGTCTGAAACATTAAGACGTGTTAGGAGCTTGACATAGAATAAGTATGGTCATTTACTTTCTCTATCATTGAAATATATAGTTACACATAACCCACATTTATTTAAAAAGTATTATGTAGGCTGAGGAATGTATAGCTCTTTCAATGTACATCAGTAAATAGAATCTTTAAAAGTTAAGTACTTAAGGGGGGAAAAAACAACGGGCATAATTTTTTATGTAATTCATATTTCAATCCTATTTTTTAATCTTACAATTTAAACTAATTTTCGGGCATTTAAACTTTACAAAATACAACTTAATTATGGCAGAAACCCAGCAAACAATGTTAAAAAGGGAATAAAGGTAAATGTTCAAAAAACAGATTTCTATTACTTGTATTGTTGGCTTTATTATCTCATTCACTGCATTGATCAAATGTGGCAAAAAAGGGTTAAATATTTATTTTTTACACATGATAAATGATATAGATAAACCAATCTACTATTCACAAATTACAAACCTTCATTTGCTTCTCCCGTTGGAGGATCAAGATTGTATCCATAGACAAGTAATGTACGAACAGTTTCACTTGCAGTGTCTCTGAAAATTTATTGCATCGAATAAATGCAGCTTGGCACTTTACAAACAGAACTTAAATTTAAGTAACTCTTAACAGGTGTTTACAAAAGATCAAATAATATTATGAAAAGATTATATGTTCAATATTGATATTTAATTGGGATAAATTAAGGAATAAGAGAAAGAAATTGTAAAAGCTGTAACATAGTTTTTATTGCATTTTGTGTCATTTATCAAATATAATATTTAATCAATAAAATTTTGTCGTGTAACTAGCCGAGTTAGTCCATCGATCAAACACGAAGTTTGGATGATCACAATCTGTCACTTGACAATGGCAGCAGATTGTGACCACCAAAATGTCGTGTCTGAATGATGGAATAACTTAGCTAGTAACACGAGAAAATTTTATTCATTTTCAATGCCAAGAAAACCTCTAGTCTTATATAACATTTAATGCTTCTTTGCACAATACTAAGTAAATACTCAAACCAACAAGTTGATTCTATCAGCCTGCAGATTGAATTCAATTGGATTTTCAAAATTCTGAGGGAATTGCAAATGTCTTACCAAAATGACACCAAAAATTCATTGATTCATGCCAAACAAATAACAGAGTATTGTGGAAACATAAAGAAAATGGCTCCTAGTAACATTTCAAAGTTGACACTTGTATTTTGAAATAAGACATGTTAATAAGACAAATTATAGATTTTCTATTATCCAGCATTTTATTCAGTTCTTTCCATAACTACTCTATAACTTTCATGAGAAGATAAAACATCATCAGAAAATCATAGTACACTAATTCCCTCTCCTTGAGCCCTTATCTCATAGGCAAATTATTTTTTAAATTTCCTTGACAGCTTACAATATGTGTTTTGACAGCCTAAACATTGCTGTTGACTCATTCTTGTCTGGATACCAGAAATCCATCTGGCCTAATTTCTGGTAAGGCCATACCAATAAAGTTGCAATTTATTGTTTATTTATTATTTCTGTGTATTTTAAAAAGGGTGTGAGACAAGGTTGTAGTATATCCCCATTACTATTCAACTTCTATGTAAAGGAAGCAATAAAGGAAGAAAAAGAAAAATTTTCACTTGGCATAAGTGTTCAAGGAGAAAGAATCAGTATGCTACGATTTGCTAATGACATTGTCTTGTTAGCAGAACTGGTGGAGGATACTGAGAAGTTACTGTATGGTATAAACAAAATACTGGAGGAAGATTTTGAACTGAATGTAAATCAAACCAAGACAAAAGTGATGAAATATAGTAGAGATGATACCAAAAACAGTAGATTAAATGCAAAAACAGGATCAGATGCAGTAGGAGAAGTAAGCGAATTCCACTAATTGGGAAGCAAAATTACAAAGGATGGCCAAAGCAGGGATGATGTTAAAAGCAGAATAGCACTAGCAAAAAGAGCCTTCGCGAGAAAGAGAAATCTTTTAGTTTCAAATTTTGATCTAGGATGTAAAACTCTATGTGTGGAGCAGAGCTCTTTATGGTAGCGAAGCATGGACTTCATAAATACCAGAAAGAAAGAAAATTGAAGCATTTGAAATATGGTGTTACAGAAGGATGCTGAAAATTAGGTGGACAGAAAGTTCGAAATAAATGAGTTTCGGAAATGTTGTCATCAGTCTTTTGACTGGTTAGATGCAATCCTCCATTCCTTCCTATCTTGCGTTAACCTCTTCATCTCTACAAACCACTTACAACACACGTCCTCAATTATCTGCTTCATGTATTCTAATCTCTGTCTTCCTCTACAGTTCTTACCTTCGACTGTTCCCACCACTATCAAATTAACCAGTCCTGCATGTCTCAAAATATAACCTACCAGCCTGTCTCTTCTTTCTGTAAGCATCTTCCACAAACTTCTTCCCTCCCCCATCATTTCTAAAATTCGTTTATTTTGAACTTTGCCTGTACACTTAATTTTCAGTTGAAGTTGAAGGAGTATCCCTGTAAATGAATCATGGTTGGTTTCAGGCTGCAGGATGATACCATAGCATCCTCTAATCACAACCATGCACAGTATGACCATATGTTTGTTAGTTCGAACATAAGTAGTCGTACTCTGCCATAGCATATAAAATCGATCGAATCAAAACCACAGTGAGAATTACGAAACGTCAGTATTAATGTAAGTAAATATCAATATGTTTCAGGAAGTACGAGAATGCAGAAACAATGTATAATATCGTGGGGTGTTTTTTCGGTAGCGGGAGAGTTGTTGCAAGATCGCATTGTTGTAGTAGAATAGCGGGAGAGTGTGAACCAGTTGTAATATTAATCATAATACGCAAACACCGTGGCATATCTATCAAGATATTTAATAAGTATACACTGTGGAGAGTGAAGTTACGCAGTGTGTGATCGGTAGGAAAATGAGGACAGGGTTTGTTGGAGTTCAACACTACATTGTTGAAGTCATAAGACTTCCAAAACATAGCGATAAACTGGAGGGGGTTGTGACGATCACATATATATTATAGATTATTCTATGATATGCATATTCCTTGAGATTTAGTTAAGTTCGGGTTGTTGTCGTTTTGAGATGTTGCTGGTTTCTAGGAGCAAATTATTGAGCTACGTGATCGAGTTTGTAAGTGCAATATGCGAAGTCCGATATAAGAGTAACAGTCATTGTTTCAACTGGTGTTGGTGAAAATTGTTAAATTATTAACAGAATGAATAAAAGTTTTTAGCAGAACAATTAATTACGTGAGCATCTGTTAGATGCTAGCTATAATATAGACTAAAGAAGAAAGGACAAACGTGTTTGAAGATAACAAAAATTATTTTCACATGAGATAACGTAAATCAGAGCATTAGGTTGGAACTATACAAGCTAATAAGAATATTTAACACAAGGCAACTCGCGACAGTTTTGCTTTACAACCTGCAAATGCATGGGAGTAAAGAAACAACATGGTGACAAAAAGGAACCTGAAAATACAGATTGGAGAAGAGTGAACTATGAAGCTTAAAAGATGCTACCAGCAAACATTGGAGAATTCCACTGCTGCCAACGTCGACGCGAGAACAAGCTAAGCAGATACTTTGGAGAAATTGACATTCAATTAATTTAATTTTTGTCTTAAAAAAAATGTAACAAAGGTGAACCAAAGTATACGTTGCATAATTTTCATCTAAACTTAGATTCTTTTGTACATATTTCCACAATGTACAGAGTTAAAAAAATTTATGTTAGTCACAGTTTGAAATATATTTAATCATGGAAACAAGTGTATCAAGTTGTTACAGTTCGTATTTGTGGAGATATATATTAATCTTAACAACTATTTAGTGTAAAAATTACTAGGAAACAGAAAAATATTATTTCTTCATATAAGATCATGGATAACAATATTAGTAACGGTGTGGCAGGCACTGCTTCTAACAACCTAGTTCTAGGGGCGGAACCTAATGTCATATTACTAGAGGTGACTGAAAATGTTTTAAATGCAAGTAGCACTCCAACACATAGGCAGCAACATTCACCTCCATTTTTAGGTTTCTCACTGATGAGTGAAACTAGTTTAAACACTTTAACCGAACCATTAAGAAGTGACTTTTGTTAGGATTATACTCAAAATTCAGTGAATTTGAATCAAAACTCGAATCACAATCTATTGATTTGAAATCACTATTTGAATAAAAACTCAAAAAACAATCCATTGAGTTAAAAAATCACCTTGATGAACAGTCATCCGACACCAAATCAATAAAAGCTCAAATAGAAGAACAATAAAATAATCTAGAACAACACTCTGTTGCGATGGAGAAACAGTCAGCAGATTTCTGTTCAGCAATAATGGACATACATGAGAAGCTTCCCAGTTTGGACACGAATGTGAGTCAAGATGTTCAGTAACCAGTCAAATTTTACACAGCACAACCTCTGATAAAATAAAAGAAACTTCATCATCTTTTAATAGTAAACTAACATCCTCAAATATTGAAGTTCAAAAAAAAATTACAGAACAATTTCAGGTGATGGAGGGACAAATACATAAATTTCACAATAAGATAATGGAAAGACATAATACAGCAGAGAAAAGAATATCAATAATTGAATCATCCAACATTGACATAAACAAGAAATTAGGAGAAATTCAGGATTCATGTAATAGATTCAATGCCAACTTAGTTCACTTGCAACACAGTATCAGTAGTTGGCTGACATACACCAAAAGGTGGAGTCAATAGGTAGTCCGCACTTACCCATAGGTATAAGCGAGAATTTCGAAATAGACAACTTTACGGGTCAGGGTGGTATACACCCGGTCAGTTTCATAAATAGTTTTTAGAAATACAGAAGATTTAATCTATACAATAATAGTGAAAAAATCAATTGTGTTTTCCAGTATATAAAAAAAAACAGCATGCATATGAGGTGAAAGGCAAGTCCAAACTTGTGACACATACCAAGAATTTGTGAAAAAAAAAATTTAACTCATTTTTTGTCACAGGAAAAACAAAGGGAAGTGCGCAGGGAGTTATGATGTGATAGATGCTACTACAGCAATCAGGAATCCTTACAGGAAGAAGCATCAAAAAGCTACTATTTGGATATGCCACCTCCGGAGGAAGAAGTAGTAAATGACATTGCTTATAGGATGCCACATGATATTCAACTATTACTGATAACACATTATATCAAAACTATAGACGAAGTGGGGGAATTCCTAGCAAAGATAGATAATCAATACAGAAATTGGAATCATCAGGAAGAAAATGGAGATAAACACTGTTTTATGAAACAGGAGGACAAGCAAAATGACCAAAGTAATGGGTTGAAAGAAAATCCAAACTTTAGTAGAAATGATGGGGGGTGGAGATACCAAAGAGGTAAAGCAAATGTGAGGGGATTCCAAAGCGGGAAAGGATTTCACAATATTTTAAGAAAAGAGAAGAAACAGGAGGGAATCCAGGAACGTCAAAACAATGGCAGCTTTGTATAGACCAAAAAAACTAATAACTGCTAATGTTTCGGTCCAGACTAGTGTTGTAAATTGAAAAAAAAAAGTTTTTTTCCAGATTTGTGTAAAAAAACCCAGCACACTTGTTTTTTCTAAATTTGTTTTTTTTTTCTTTTTTTCAGAAAACAATATATTTGATAAATTATAGTTTTATTTACGGAACTTACATTTTACATATTTGTTTTAAATCTTACTAAATCATATAATGTCTTACATAATGAATCATAAATGTATCTGTATAGGTAACATAATTATTTATTCATCCTCTATGTCAGTACCAAATTCACTAGTATCAGTACTACTAACTCTAGTTCGGTCCGAGTCGGAATTTCCTGTTTCTTCTTCTGTTTCCTCTAGATCCATAACTTCAGAAATAGTTACATTTTCTTTTACTGGTTGTACTGTAAGCAAAAGCTTTTGATAATGCAATTTTAAATTGAGAGAAAAGTACACACTGTGCATAAAGACTGCACCGATAGTTCTATATTACGGTCTTTTAAGTTTGAATTTTAATCTACTATCATACAAAATAGGAGGTTTATTTCTTTTCAATCGTTGATTTATGCCAACGGTTGCAAGGAAATGATTCATAATTGCTGACAATTTAATGACTCAGTATCACTATATGCTGCGAGTTTAACAAGTATACGAATATAAGGAAAGCACAATAAGTAATAAAAAGAGGCAAAAAACCATTGATAAATTTAAAATACCTAATTTTTTGAAAAGATCCGTAGGTCTACAGATAAATTTGTAGGGCTGGCAGCACAAGTTCAAATAGCGAGTATCAATCCAAACAACGGGGAACGCGGATTCCTTCTCACGCTACCTAGCCTTTTCAGGAAAACCCGTTCGTAAAAGAAAACTTCAGTCAATGTTGCCAATATTTTTGTAATTTTTTCTCTCTAATGAACCAGAAAAATATAATAGATTTAAAAATTAAGATAAGTACTTAGTATAAACTCTAAAACAGTCATTTAAACAATCAATGCCTTGAAAATTTGAAATTAAGTAGTTATGAAAAAAAAACATGTCCCAGAAAAAAGTGTTTTTTTTTTCCAAGTCAGAAAAAAATCGTTTTTTTACAACACTAGTCCAGATGGAGGCAAATTTAAAAATCGGACCAGACCCTCCTATTGCAAAGAAGGTAGCGAGACTGTGCTATAACAACAACCCCACTGATGATTTATGGGATGAATAATTTGAGTTACAGGAAAGATGTGTCAGGGTACCGATGATTCGTTTATCTGCATTTGGAAAGACTATAAATGTTTTCATTGATTCTGGAGATTTCCTGTGTGTCTGAAATGTGTTATATAATGTTTAGTCAGGTAGTGACGGTTTGTTCACTGGCAGTAGAAGGCATGGTGGTTACTAAAGGCTACAGGTAAACAAAGCATACGAATAAGATTGCAGATATAACTAGAAGGTACAACAGAAACACATTATACAGAGGTACCAGTATTTGTAGTACCAGACCTTACGACAGAGTGTATTTTTGGAATGTATTTATGAAGAGGAATTTCTGGAATTTCAAACAGAGGAAAAAGAATTAAAGCAATGTTTGTGGTTTATGAAAGAGGAGCAAAGGAAGGATACAGCTGGTACAGAAGTTTTGAAAAAATTATAAAATAACCATGATCTTTCTTTACTAACAAAATTTTATTGTGAAAAAAGAGGTATCTTATTTAGAAGACACCATGAAAAAAGTGAAAATTGGAAAATCTGGATCCAAGTAAATTTTGTTGACCATTTTATTAGACAAAACCATTTTAGCTACGGACATTTTGGAGCAATGAAATGTTACAAGATTCCTCAAGAAACTGTTTACTTCCCTAATATGTTGAAAAGGATTTGTGTTTTTTTATACGTTCTTGTGAGATATGTCAAAAGAACAAAGTAGACAATGTCAGAAGGGAAGGTGAAATGCAAAGTGTAATACCAGGCAAAAATCCACATGAATTAATCGCTTTGGATATCTGTGAACCATTAACAATGTCGCCAGGGGGAGAAAGACAGATTATCGTGATAATTGGAGTTTTTTCTAAGTATGTTAAGCGACAGCCAATGTTATTTTTTCTAAAGTGATGTATGACTACATTCCCCATTTGGGAAAACCAGAAAAAATGTTGACAGATAATGCCCTCAGTTCTCTGGGAAGATATGGAATAGATATTTTCAGACAGCAGGAATCCAAACACTAAAAACATCTTTCTGCCACCCACATAGCAATACTGTGGAATGAGTAATGAAAGAATTAGGCAGATGGTTCCGTGCGTATTGTAATGAAAACCACAAGAGATGGATTTTAGAAATACCTAACATAGAGGACGTTATAAATTCTATACCACATAGATCCACCTCAGTAACTAATTATGAGTTGATGTTCGGTGTTAAGCCACCCAGGATTGTTTTAGAATTCATAACGTTACCCAATAAAAACATAAATAAACAAGAAGACATGATAAAAACTGCCTTAGAACAGTTAAATAAATGTGCCTTATCAAGAAAAGTTGGACATGACCAAGGAATCCTACCTGTAAGATACAATGTAGGTAACTTAGTTCTCTTACATACACATTACAAGTCCTCTGCCATTGAACATGAAATAAAGAAGTTCAAACCTTCGTTTGAAGGGCCGTATGAAATAGGGGCTAAAGTTAGGGAAAACTCCTATACTTTGTTCATCCACACAATAGATGAGTGAAAGGAAATTATAATGTTATTGAACTGAAACCCTTTATTAACTGAAAAAAATGGAAATATAGATAAAATAATAATTATTATTGTAATATGTATTTAAAAGAAAATGACATAATAATATACCACCACTTGTAAAAAATTACCCCAACACCAGTCATGATGTATGAAACTCATATTTTTGATGTAAGTTAACCATTATGTATGAATTATGTATGAATTTATAAAGTGATCAAACCTATTGTTAGATTTTAACACTACACTGGTGAAATTATAAGACTTCCAAAACACAGCAATAAACTGGAGGGGGATGTGATGATGATATGTATATTAAAGTCTATTCTGTGGTATGAAAGCATACTGATATGCATATTCCTTGAGATTTGATCACTTTCGGGTTTTTTGTTTTGAGATGTTACTGGTTGCTAGGAGCAAATTATTGAGTGATGTGGTCGAGTTCTTAAGTGCAATTTGCGAAGTCCGATATAAGAGTAACGGTCGTAGTTTCAACTGGTGCTGGTGAATATTGTTAAATTATTAACTGAGTGAATAAAAGTTTTTATCAGAACAATTAATGACTTAAGCATCTGTTCATAATAAGATGTTAGCTACAAAAGGACAAACGTGTTTGAAGATAACAAAAATTATTTTCATATGAGATCACGTAAATTAGAGCACGAGGTTGGAACTACATAAGCTAAGCAAGAATATTTAACACAGTAGCTTGTACAGCTACAACCATAATGACTTAAGAACTGTACTTTCAAAGTAACCACAACTGCTAATAAATACGTCAGAGGGTGTTAATAAAAAGTTGTAACATCAACAAGTCTGTAATTTGTTGCAGATATCTGACAGTTGCTCAACTACCTAGGTCACCACCTTGGACCAACCAATGTGAACATGCAAAATAAACAGACCCACTACGAGTAGAAAGCTGCCATGAATGTAGTATGTAAACTTTGTTATTCACAAATAAATGTAAATTGTATATTTGGTTATGTGAATTTATACAGAAGAGAAAGATAAATTACACCCAACACAGTTGAGGGGAGGAGGGCAGTAGCAACAAAAAATAACACACAACACAAACAAACAAAAAAATAATATTTCGGGAAAAACCCCTTCTACAAGCACTTCTTGTTTTATGTTGCTGCTTCCCTGATCCTTTAAACGCTGGTGAGTGTTTTGAGTAATTAATCTTTTTCTTCCCATATAAATATCACCTCACTGCAGTTCTTCCTGCTCCACTGTTACTGTGGTTATGTGATTCTGTATCCTAGTACATATTCACACTCGCTAGTACACACAATGCATTTTGTCTACCTCTGCTGCCTACCACACATTTAGTTTATTTGCTGGACAGTTTATTTTTCTCAAAATTTTGCCTTGGTTTGCTATTTGGAATGATAAAAGTGAATTTGAATATAATACCGGTTTGCTTTCTTTATGGCATCATCCACTTTGATGTAAGGTACCAGATGAGGGCTTCGTCTCATATCTGGATCCTGGAAAATATGAAAACAACTACATGAAGACACATTATAATAAAAATTCAAAATATTCAACAATAATGCTATTGATGTTAGCAATCCATTAGTAAATCAAAGAACTTAAAGGAGACATTTTAGAGCAATATGAAATCATCAATTGTCTTCATATATTTTGTACCGTTTGATAATAATTTAGAAATATATATGTTCACCATCACTTCCAATTTATTTTTTATTTTAAAAAAGTTTTTTAACCTGAATAAAGAAGAAATTGTTGAAGTTACGATTACTGCTTTTAAATTATAGTGACCATTTTCAGTAATTAGCAATAGATATAGAGTTTCAAATATGTTTAAAACATATTTTACATGAATGTTTAATTCAGTTCAAAGCTGAATGTAATTTTAAACACTTAGCCAATGTTTTGCATTGAAACTCTTCTTCAGTTATTTTAGTAAATGTCTCAGCACTTTTGCATTTCAAGGAAGTTTGTGAAGTCAGAAAAAAACTTTTCCAAAGAGTATACCTCATTAAGACCATATGTCCATCCCTGTTGTATCCGTTCTTTTGCCCATAAGTTATGTGTATTCTCTGCAAGCTGATCTACTAGTTCTTCCATTTTGGGGGTTAAAGTAATTGCACTAAGATCCAAAGGTGCTGGCTTATATCCATTAGATTGCAAAAAGGGTTCATTTGGAAGGCGAACAGTTTTGATGCGAGATGGCGGCTTGTCCATGGTGATGTAATATCCAAGTGCCAGAATAGTCCTGAAAATTTAGTTTAAGTTATCTTATTCAGTTAATACACAAAAATAAATATCATTTTTGTGATAAAAATTATTCTTGAAATTTCTATGTGTCATCATGACTTTGATATGAAGAACTCAGCTATGATGTATCAAATCCTTTGCATTCGTTTACTCACACATGTTCCTCTACTTATACAGTATAAAACAACGATACACTACTCTTGGGAAACAAGATGAGTGAACATGGTGTTTTCACACAACATTTCAATGATCACATACTCCATCACCATTTTCTGGTAAATGACAATTGATAATGTGGCCACTGAAATATTAAATGGAAACACAGTGATCTGGATGTTACCTGACAATATTACATCAATATTCAATTTTTCTTAATAAATCAGTAAAAACAATACATGGGTAGATTGTGTCTTTTTGCATAAATAACACTTTTTTCTAACTGAATATGAGATCAGAATTATTTGCTATTTTTGTCAAGGCATTTACTTTGGTCTTGTACATTTACTCTACCACCAGGAAAGCACTGATTGAAACCAATCTTTGACTTCATTTTAAACTGGGAAATACTTTTATTATTATGGGGGATAATTTTAATTTAACTGCAGTGGAGTGCCTTCTCCAGTAGTAATTTCCCTACCTAATCATTTTTCCCATTTCTTGTACCTGCCTACTTTTGCCTTCTACAAATATGAATTTTAAATTATTTCAGCATTATTCATCACCTCCCATGGTAATTTATTCTACACCCCAACTCCCATACCTACAAAAGAACATTTTTCCCACACCAATATGCCAGAAATTGAGTGCCAAGTTGTCATTGTAGTAATCTCTTCCATTACATGCACCACTCTTTAATTCTTCCACCAATATCTTCCCATGCCTTATCACCAACATACCCCTTGTATACCTTTAGCTGTCTTCCAATTAATCCTATTCCAGCTCCTTCATTAGATCAGTTATTGATTGTGTTGTTCTGCAATAACTTCGAAGCAGAGCAACAACCAATTCTCCCATTAATGAGAAACTTAACAGAAGGACACAAACAAGCAATCTACTTCATGATGATACAATATGAGTTATGATTCTGTCTATTTTATTTTTTAATTTAAGGTAAAAGGGTGAGATATACTTCAAATTAAAAGTCAAGCCATATACTTTAAAATTACGATAATCTACATCCAACTATGTTAAATAGGTTTTTTTTTTTTTTTGCTTCTAATGCTAGTATTATTTTGAATAAGTGTGCTAGTGGATCATCAATAATATTTCTGATTGCAACACAAAATTAATTTGGAAATGTATACAATAATATGCTTATAAAATCAAAATATAAGGATTACCACTTGGATAATTTTGGGATTAGGATATTTACATTTTTAGTTAAGCAATTACACACACAACCAAGAAAAACAAGTTAAATACATATAATATAGAAAAGTTGATGTTAAAAGGAAAACCCTATGTAACCAATGTTCTTAATTCATATTTGCCTGTTGATATCTTCCAATATAAACAACTGAAAAATAGCAATAGAGTAGGAAGAAATGCTGTGAGGCAATATTTATATAAAAAGGAAAATATAAGGCTTTCTGTATCAACAAAAAATAAATAACAATTTTTCAACACAGAAATAATATCATCTAAGTCTTACTTTAAAGTCTGTACTGCTAACTGAGAATCATAACGTTTTTCAGCAGGAGGTAATCTCTCAAATTGAATGAGGCAAGGATGAATTTTCCGGACATCATCTCTTCTTTCACCATATGCCCAGCCAGCTTCAATTTTGTTCATAGCCCACATTTCATGAATATTTTCTGCTAGACGATCTCTGATGCTCTCTATATAACCCGGCAAAGTAATCTATAGCAAAGAGAAATATAAACATATAAGTTTAAAATTTATATAAGAAAGAGGAGAAAATAGTATGAGCTTTTCAAAACTGGTGAATGTCATGTGATAAAAATATATGAGACACAAATGACATACCAAAATATTTTGATTAGCAGCTGATCAACAAGAGAGTAACACCTTTAGAGTGGGTTTCATACAAGCACATAGCATGAGTGTATGAGTCTTACATTCTATTTTGGAAAGTATAGTATGCAGTTTAGGTGAGAAGTTTTTAAGGTGAAAATATGCTGAAGGGAGAGGAGGGATAACAGATGGAACGTGGGGATCACGGTGTGAAGATGTTATGTTATAATAGTGTGAGGATATGTCAGATTTTACCAATATAACTAAGTGAAACTATTTTTATCAGGTAGGATACTGATTATTCTGACGAGGAAAGAAGAAGATGAGACTGTCCATTTAGTGCAGTTTGGCAAAAACACTTAGTGATTCGAACTGCACTATTCACGAAGGTAAGCAGTAATAGTAAGAAAATACAAATACAAAACCTAGCATATGATTCATGAAATCTGATTACTATATGATGACATTAGCCTCTCTAAACTATGATGATGGGAAATAGTGTATTAACATATCACTGAAGCCTAAATTAAAAATGATTTCTTTATCACACAATTTCCTAGTTATCCCACCAATCTAGACACCACCACAGACCAAAATCAGCCTGCCAATCCACAAACAATGGCTTCACACAAACAGAACAAATGTATCCGAAATTTCTAAATATAGGCAGTTGTAAAACATCTGCTTGCTTGGGGTTGTAGCTTACAGCATCTGTCTTAACTATGATCGTGTCCTGGGACCTAGTTGTTCTCTACCTGTGGTCACCAATCCCTCGTAAAATAAAAAAAGGATACTCCAAGAGATAAAGGTATCTTCTCAAAATACAACATCAGACTTCCTGAATAATTACAGGCGCAAATGACCTTGATGTTGATGTGCCATAAAACAACAACATACAAATTACATATTTTGCAAAAGTTCTTACATAAGCTCAGTCGCAGCACAGGCCAGCATCAGACTTCTATCCAAATAAACGATAACAGGTTAATCCATCCTCTCACGGTAAGCAACTTCCTCCTAACCCCTAGATGTGAAAGTTAAAAGTTCATCTCGATGGAAGATTGAGCCTGCACCACTGTTGCGTCACTACTAAAATTTTCAACATCTCTGCAACTGACCAACTGATCTCTCGGTTCAATTTCTGCCAAATTACTGCCTTCCGCCTAGCCTAGCAGTGACTCCTTATATTCATTTTGGGCCAGCTGACTCAGCATACGCTTGATTTGACAAAGGGAAACCTTATTTTTATTCCAATCATTCTGAGATTTTGATATGTTGTGAAGCATATTTTAAATGTCCTTTTTAGTTATGAGAGTTTTTCTCCTATGATATGTGGGTTTTGAGTTAAAGATGTGAAAGCTTTAATCTGTCATCATTCCTACAATTCTTCAGTCTGTGAAATGATTCTGTTATCAAAATATTCTACAAAAATTTCCTAAACTTGTGACATGTAACACGTCTAGATACCAAATGTATTTGATAGTGAAAATCGACTTTGAACATAAGCGCAAATTCAGTTAAAAACTTTGATGTTGATTATCTCCAATTATATGAGTGCTGTAATATATTTCAAACTTTGTTAAACTTGATTGTCTGTCTGATGGTATTATTATTTCCTCATTATCTATTTCTCTTAATGCTAATCCTTTGTTTCCAAAATGGTGCTTTGTAGCAGCAATTACGTTTAAACCTTAATTTCCCCTTCACGGCTTATACATTATCAGAATCTTTACGAAGATCACTCCATGTGTTCAGTAAAAGCTTATCTTTAATCTAAATGTCATTTCTATGCCCTCAGACCTGTATGTCCACAGAAATTTTGAAGGGCAAAGTCAGCGAAATCTCTTATTTTGTCTAAAAAACATACTTTCCCATTAGTTATTGACTATATCTTTTCATATGTTGTGTATTATTTTATGCCAAACATTTTGAGCTATGAATCTTGGCTGTACCTTGAAAATTAAGTGAAAACAATTTCTTATCCAATATTTTCCATGAGATTGCAAGATCACCAATTTCACGATATCTCCTTAATTTTCTAAAACGAAATTGTTAGATCTAATTTGAATTGTCATCTCGTTTTACACCTCTGAAAATGAATGTGGCAAAAAGGTTTCTAAAAATGTTTAATTTTCTTTATAGTACCTTCGAAAACTTATAAAATAGCTCAAACTCTCCTTACTAACATGTTTTCTGACTCTCAAACTACTGGAAAATGCTTCTAAAACTATCTGCTGTTGGTTTTAAGTGTGTTAATGACCCTTTAAATTGTTTTTGAAGGTACACTGACATGAGTAAAGTTATGACACAGTGAAACTCAGGTCTCAGTGTGTGCACACCTAATTCCTTTGCTATTTGGCTCAACTTTACTCACAAATGAAGTTTTAAACTAGAATATTGTGATATGCGTTTGTCTTGTTTATTGTGTGCATTACTGCCCTCCTGCCTTCCTCTGATGTAAGTGGTGACTCTACTTTCCCTATAAATTTCATTGGTTAAAACCAATTTTGTTTTTGAGTTCCTCCACATGAGTGTGTACACTACCTAGCCATTATCAATTAAGTACATTTATTTGGGAGGAAATGGTTAAAAATACCCATCCAGCCATCAAGATTTTAGTTTTCCATTGTTTCCTGATATCAATGTGGCTAAATGCCAAGACGGTTCATAACTGACAATTTAGTTTTGAAATTGGACCAAAGCTAGGGGCAAGAGTGGTTGTTTTGGAAGGAAGAGGCTCAGATATGTTGAGAAGATGTACAATGAGTGGTTTGAAGGGAATAACGGGAGCTGTGATCTGTGTTAATGACAGAGTATATGATACAGGAGGGACTCATAGGGCTTTGATAACTAGTGCAGGTGGCTCAGGGCAATGGTGCTCATGGCAATCAAAGACTACTGTAGGATCTGCTGTCTATCTATGCTATTATAAATCTCTAAGTGAACTGCATGTGTCTGAGAGTATGAAATATCATCATGAAAAAAAGTACTGCAGAAATATGGATGGTGTTTTTGTCCAGATTAAAATCTGCTAAAATAGCTTATGACTTATATGTACCAAGAAATGGAGCAAGAAATCATAACGATTTCAAGATGAGAGAAATATGAGCTACAGATCACTCTGTATTTGAGATTATCACTTTCCAAGAAACATTAACAAAATATCACCATACTACTATTTGTATTTTTTGTATTTTGACTTTGTCCATTTATTTCTTCAGTTCTTTAAAATGTAAAACATTAAAATAAACAGAACAAGTCAATTACAATAATAGCCATAAGTAATATTTACCATCTCTGCGCTTTAGGAACTATCAATGATCACACTACTATACTATTTTTCATGCCCCAGTTACAAGCTCCATCTTGCATGCACAGGTAAAACTGCACAGTGAAAAAACTTTAGCAAGTCAACGATTGCACAAGCCACTCTGTCAAGTTTGTATGCGCTACCATGTTGGTGTCCACACGCTCCGTCTTGCATGCACAAAACAGAGCGTGTAGCCGGGGCATTAGGATCTGTTAACGGTGTACTTTTCAAATGGTTATTTATTTCTCCAGTTTCTGTGATACATTAAGTTAAACAAATGGAATACTTTAGTCAAAAGTCAGAGATAGCCTTCTGAAAACATAGCTACATCGTGGATTTAATTATAGGTAAACATTCCTGTGCTTAAAGTCAGTAGATGTAGATTCAGTATGTACACATGAATTACAACTTTATTTTGGTATCAATGGAAAGCAAACATAACGCTGAGACACCTATTTTTTTTTTTATATATATCAAATGGATTAGCAGTAGTAAATTTTGTTGACACTATTAGCAGGCTGCAGTTTTATTCATGGAAAATGGCCTTTTGTTCTTCTCCTTCTTCCTGTCTGGTATTAGACCTGGTGGCCTGTTACGGTCTCAATCCATTTTCTTGGTAGTCTTCCTACATCTCTCTTGCCTCTGGGATGGTATTTGAGAATTTTCCATGGGTTCCAGTCTGTCTTCATCCTCAGTACATGGTCTGTACAAGATATTTTGTAGGTTTGTACAGTTTGGAAAATTGGTTTAACTTTAAGTTATCTAGGGATATCATGGGGTGTAAGGGTTTGGGAGAGGCTATACTAGCTTTTTCCAACCAAATGTCAACCTCTCCTTCATGTGGTGCACCCTGTTTGCACGGACGAGGCTATGGCGGCTGAAAGATTCCCGGTATAAGGAATCACCCACTGCTTGCCAACGGCCTCCGAAAGGAGGGCGAAAGAGCGGGGAGTGGTTCAGGGCACCCTAATGCCCTTGGGGTTGGAAACCGCCCCATAAAGGCGGATGAATCAGAAATGATCAACGGCATGGGGATACAGAAGGCAACGGGAAACCACTGCATTAAAGGCCCAAAGGGTATCCCGAGGACATGTAATCCTCTCAAATTACATATATTATGATGGCTTCTTCCTGGGTATCTCCGGCTGGGGACAGCTCACGGAGGAGTCATCAGAATGGATAGAAACATTCTACGAGTCGGAGCGTGGAATGTTAGAAGTCTGAATAGGGCAGGTAGGTTAGAAAACTTAAAAAGGGAGATGGAACAACTTAAGTTAGATGTTGTTGGGATTAGTGAGATTAAATGGAAGTATGCACAGGATTTCTGGTCTGGGGAACACAGGATAATTAGCACACAGGCTGTCAATGGAGTCACTGGTGTAGGATTTGTAATGAACAAGAAAGTAGGGAAACGGGTGAGTTATTATGAACAGTTTAGTGACAGGGTTATTTTGATGAGGTTAGAAACTAAGCCCGTCTCAACCACATTAGTACAAGTGTATATGCCAACATCACAGGAAGATGATGAATAAATAGAAAAAATATACGCTGAAATTGAAGAATTGATCCAATATGTGAAGGGGGAGGAAAATCTAATAATCATGGGTGATTGGAATGCAATAGTTGGAGAAGGAAAAGAGGGGAATACTGTAGGAAGTTTTGGTCTATGAGAAATAAATGAGCGAGGAAGCAGGTACTAGAATTTTGTGAAAGATATAAGCTAGTAGTGGCAAACACACTGTTTAAGAACCATGCAAGAAGAATATACACCTGGAAACGTCCTGGGGATACAGGCAGCTATCAGCTAGATTATATCATGGTCAAACAGAGATTCAGGAATCAAGTTCTAGACTGTAAAGCGTATCCAGGAGAAGACATAGACTCTGACCATAATTTGATAATAATGGAGTGCAGGTTGAAATTTAAGCGAATAAGGAAGCAGTATAAGCAGAAAAGACTGGAAGTGAATAAACTGAAACAATCTAGCACGAGAGAAAAATTTGCAGAAATGGTAGACTTGGGTCTACGAAGTAACTCTGAAAGTAGCTCAACCGAGGACGAATGGAATGCATTAAAAACCGAAATAATGAAAGCTGGTAAAGAAACATTAGGCTTTAGGGAACAAGCTGCCCGAAAACCTTGGATAACAGAAGAAATTTTGAAGCTCATGGATAAGAGGAGAAGGTACAAAAATGATCAGGATGAAGCAGGAAGAGAGCAGTACAGGCAATTTAGGAATCAAATAAATAGGAAATGCAAAATAGCAAAAGAAAAATGGCTACAAGCAAAGTGTGAAGAAGTAGAAAAGGAAATGGTCGTAGGTAAAGTGGATGTTGCTTACAGAAAGATCAAACAAAATTTTGGAGAAATGAAGAAAAGAGGTATGAACATTAAAGCTGCCGAAGGGAAACCTCTTCTAAGCTCAGAAGATAGAGCTAACCGATGGAAAGAATACATTGAGAAACTGTATGTTGGGGACGACTTGAACAATAGTGTAATGGAAAAGGAAGGTGATGTCGACATTGATGACTGAGGAAATCCTGTTTTGAGGACAGAATTTAATAAAGATCTTAATGACTTGAAAGCAACTAAGGCAGTTGGAATTGATGAGATCCCTGCAGAACTTCTTAAATCCCTAGGAGAGGAAGGAATCGAAAGATTATTCAAGCTGATATCAAAAAGTTATGAAACAGGAGAAATTCCAACTGATTTTAATAAAAATATCATCTTCACACTTCCAAAGAAAGCACAAGCCGACAAATGTGAGAATTATCGCACCATTAGTCTAACATCACATGCTTCAAAATTACTGACCAGAATAATATACAGAAGGATGGAAAGGGTAGTAGAAGAGATAGTAGGTGAAGATCAGTTTGGGTTTAGGAAAAATTGCGGTACAAGGGAAGCAATTCTGTCTCTAAGATTAATACTTGAAGGGCGGATCAAGAAAAATAAAGATACTTTTATGGCATTTGTTGATTTAGAAAAAGCATTTGATAATGTTAGGTTGGACAAGATATCCAAATTTTAGAGAAGTCAGGTCTAAAATATCAAGATAGAAGAATACTCTATAAACTATATAAGAATCAAGTGGCTATAATAAAAGTAGAGAATCACGAGAGACATGCATCAGTTAAAAAGGGTGTGAGACAAGGTTGTAGTCTATCCCCGTTAATATTCAACTTGTATGTAGAAGAAGCAATGAGAAAGTCAAAGAAAAATTTCCATGTGGCATAAGTTTTCAGGGAGGAAAAATCAGTATGCTACGATTTGCTGATGACATTGTCTTGTTAGCAGAGAGGGCTGAGATTATGAGAAGTTACTGAATGGCATGAACAAAATACTGAAGGAAGATTTTGGACTGAATATAAATCAAAGCAAGACAAAAGTGATGAAATGTAGCAGAAATGATACCAATACTAGTAGATTAAATATAAAAATAAGATCGGATGCAACAGGAGAAGTAAGTGAATTCTGTTACTTGGTAAGTAAAATTACAACCGATGGTCGAAGCAGGAATGATGTTAAAAGCAGATTAGCACTAGCAAAAAGAGCCTTCATGAAAAAAAGAAACCTTTTAGTTCCAAATATTGATCTAGGAATTAGAAAGAACTTTTTTAAACTCTTTGTGTGGAGCACAGCACTTTATGGTAGTGAAACATACCGGAAATAAAGAAAATTGAAGCTTTTGAAATGTGGTGCTACAGAAGAATGCTGAAAATTAAGTGGACAGACAAAGTAAGAAATGAACGAGTTTTGGAAATGATTGGTGAGAAAAGAAGTTTGTGGAAGAAGCTTATGGAAAGAAGAGACAGGCTGGTAGGTTAAGTTGTTAGTGGAGGGAACAGTCGAAGGTAAGAACTGTAGATGAAGACAGAGATTAGAATATATGAAACAGATTATTGAGGATGTGGGCTGTAAGGGGTATGTAGAAATGAAGAGGTTAGTGCAGGACAGGAAAGAATAGAGGATTGCATCAAACCACTCGAAAGAATGATGACAGAAAAAAAAGGGATATCATCAGATCTCTTTCTGTTTTGTTATGTGTAGCCAGTTGTTCTCCTCACGACTCACATTTCAGCCTCTGTTAGTCTCCGTTCATCACCTTTGCCTAGTGTCCAGACCTCGCTGCCATACAGTAGTGACCATTTATTTTTGGTGCTAATAATATGAATTTGTTTGCATGTAAGTTGAAATGCAGCCTGGACACTGTAAAACTTAATCATAGGCTATAACATTTCGAATATGCTACTTTCATGCAATATGTGTTACAATTACTGTCATCCAGGATGCATAACTTAAACCAAACAAACTGTGTTTAGGTTACTGCCCAGTGAGGAGTGATATCAGCACAGGACCATTAGTGCAAAATTAACCGAACCATTGGGTGATGAGCGGTGTCAGCCCTGGACCAATTGCACAAAATTGACTACATGGTCTGCATTACAACCTCGCCACACAGTTCTTTAGTATAAAATTGTAATTTATACGTAATGGTCAAGAGTGTATTATACCTAAGCACAGACTCCTTCAAAATTAAATTATATTTCATTTCATATGCATGATGCTGGTAGCGATTCATGCAACAGGAGGAAATGTAGAAAAACAGCATAAAATATAAATCAATGCATTGTGAACTAACAACATGACTTTTCTCATTCAATCATCTGACTTTTCATTAACCAGTCAGTGGTTAATAAATAAAAAATTAAATTAGAAAATAAAAAAATAAAATGTAGTCAATAAATGCAGAAAAAAAATGTCACAATGATCAGTAACCAACTGCAGGCGGCTATAACCAACAAACAGGTTTACACCCAGCTAAATAGTTTCTGTTAAAATTACTACTGCTAATTCAGTTTATTTTTTATTTATCAATCTTGTTCCATGGATCCCTGCTGAGGAAGTACCTCTGGGATGTGAAAAATGTCATTGTTGATACATATACACATAATATGAGTCATATCATGGTAAATATATATACATACATATTTTACAAATACAAGAAATAATAATAAACATACATTTTTGCAACTGAGTTTTGCAAACGTCATAATGAGTACAATTAATTATTTTCTTCAAATTCTTGAATGGAGTAGAAGGAGTTGCCAATAAGATAATCTCTAAGTTTTTGTTTGAATACATCTTTATTATCTGAAAGCTGTTTTATACGATTAGGTAGTTTATTAAACAGATGTATCCCAGAATAATTAACTCCTCTTTGTACTAATGACAGAGATGTTTGTGTTTTATGCAAGTTATTTCTGTTTCTTGTATTAAACTGTGTACCTGTGAATTAGGTGTAAACAGGTTAAAATTTTCTATGACAAAGCTCATGAGAGAATATATATACTGAGAATACATTGTAAGAATATTGAGTTTCTTAAAGAGTTGTCTGCAAGAAGTTCTTGGTTTTACCCTACACAGAAACCTAATAGCTCTTTTCTGTGCTATGAAAACTTTTTTACTTTGTGAAGAGTTTCCCCAAAAAATTATGCCATATGACATTACTGAATGAAAATATGAGGAATACACCTGTTTCATTAATTCTAGATCTGCTGTTAGAGAAAGTGTTCGTATTGCGAAGGTGGCACTACTTAACTTTGTCAGTAGTGTAGTGATATGATCATGCCAACAGAGTTTCTGATCTATTTTAATACCAAGAAATTTTATACTCTCTGTTTCTAAGATTGTGTTGTTTTTATAGTATATACATATATCTGGCTGTGCATAGTTTTTTGTTTTAAACCTAATATAATGTGTTTTTTCAAAATTTAATTTTAATGAATTTGTCTTAAACCAATTTGCTACTACTTCATTTACATTAAATTCTATAGTACTGTTTGGTGTTTTACGCACAGTCACGTTAGTGTCATCTGCAAATAAAACACTCTTAACCCTTTAACTGCTACGGTTCGGCCGGCCGAGCCCTCGCTGAGTGCGGCTTTGTTTACGCCTAAGCTGTTTACCTGCCCTGGAATGCCGCGTTAGACCGGACCGCTGTGTACTGAATACGTCTGGAGCATTGTGTGTGGCGGTCTTCTTCTGTCGCTCTGCGATTGAAACCGCAGATACAAAATAAATACAGTTAATATAACATCTAAAGTTTTTCAGTTTAAAGCTCCTCTAAAAGTGAATGTCTGCGTAATCAAACATGCCGGTACTTCATATACTAAATAGATATTACAGCAACTGAAATGTTTTTAGTTTGTGAGCGTAGTAATTTATCTGGAGAGAACCTTTCCGAATACCTTTCACAAATTCTGCACAAATTTTCCGGCCTTCTTTTTGACCCGAGTTAATATATTTTTAATATTTTTTTGTATTTCGTTTAGTTTTAGAGGCGTATAAATGTAATATAATTATTACTCTGCAGTTAACCATGGTTAGTAATTCTTTTTGTGTGATAAGCCTTGAAAAATGGTACAACACACAGTGATACATTACATGTTCTGCATTGGTTTCTCGACGCACTTTCTGTATCGAACATACAGCGCATTTACGCATTGGCGTGCTCGTCTTTGAATTTGCAATATGAATGAAATGGAAAATGGAAAAAAGGTCTCAAAAAGTTGCGAGGGCGATTTCAAGGGGGGGGGGGGTGGCGTCTCACGGACATGATCTTACAAGATGGGGGGGGGTGTCAGGAAATCCTGAAAAATTCCTCACGAAATTTAAATTTATGGATGCAACAGACGAAACTCTGCAACTGGCATTTTTCGTCCGGTTACTACTCGGTGAAGAGAGTGAGCATTTAAAATGCAGTGTTCGAGAATGTGGAAAAAGAACTTTTTAAACCACTTCATAGTGAAAATATAGTGTGAATTGATTCTCGCGTATCTGTTGGTCTCATCAGCAATAGATATCATATGATATACCGTTAGAAATATCAGGAAAAATGACAAACTGCTGGAATGTTAACGTAATCCACACTTGTGTCCTGCAGCTTAATCGACAAGCACATGCTGTCAAACGCGTCACTAAAGCATTCTCTTTTTCCACACATTTCGCTCGCACAATCTGTAGCTTCAAACTCTGAAAAAATGGTCATTTTCCACTAGCTGAGGTACACAGCTTAGGAAAATTACATCGAGATCCTGTCGAAGGGTTATCACTGTCATCCATATCAAAGTGATTATATTCACTGTCGCTTCTAGTAAGAATCTCCATGATTTCTTCCGCCGTACAAACACGATGGCGTATTCGGGAGGACGATGGTTTGAATCCCCGTCCAGGCATCCAGATTTGGGTTTTCCATGGTTTCCCCAAATCACTCCAGGTGAATGCCGGGATGCTTCCTTCAAAAGGCCATAGCCGAATTCCTTCCCATTCCTTGCCCCCCACTCTTTACCATCTCTAGAAACCTCGCTGTTAAGAGACGTTAAGCAGTAAACAAAAATAATGACTGTATTCCATTTTCTCAGCGAAAACTAAAAGGAAAAGAGCAACACAAATTAGATTGCAGCTGCCAATGCTCAAGGGCCGAATGAGGAAAACAACTAATCACCCTGGGTGGAAACATGGTTTCATAGCCAGGCCGCTAAGAGGCTAGCATGTTAACACGTCTGGGGCATAGACAGGGCGGCAAGGCGGCGCGTGTATACACGTCTGGAGCACCTGGGCACAGTAGTAGCCATGCGCGTTAACGCGTCTACAGCAGTCAAAGGGTTAACTTTGTTGGATAAATTTCCAGGAAGGTCATTGATGTATAACAGAAAGAGGAAGGGACCTAAGACAGAGCCTTGTGGAATTCCATGTTTTATTTTCTCCCAGTCTGATGAAGCATCTTTACTTATTTTAGAATCAAAATTGAAACTTTTTGCATTCGGCTTTCAATGTACGATTTTAAACCATTTACCTGCGGTCCCAAAAATACCATAGTATTCCATTTTTTTCAAAAGTAATTCATGATTTACACAGTCAAATGCTTTTGCAAGATCACAAAATATTCCTACAGGATTCATTTTATTATTCAGTTCCTCAAATGTGTTATTTAAAAATAAATATATAGCCATTTCTATGGATGATCCTTTTTTGAACCCAAATTGTGAATTAGTGAGGATATTATAGTGTGTAACATGTTTTATTACTCTACTATACATGACTTTTTCAAAAACATTTGAGAATGTTGAAAGTAATGAAATGGGATGATAGTTGTCTATACATGTTACTTCTCCTTTTTTAAATAATGGTTTTACAACAGCATATTTTAGTCTATCGGGAAAAACACCTTGTATTAAGGATTCATTACAAATGTGAGCAAGTACATGACTGATACAGTCTGAACATCTTTTCAGTAATTTACTTGAAATATTGTCATAGCTGGAAGAGTTTTTAGGTTTTAATTGTTTAATGAGTTTATTTATTTCTGAGACTGTTACTGGTGGCAATTTCATCTCCACAAAGCTATTTGGGAAAGCAGTCTCAAGAAGCCTTAGAGCACTATGTGGGGATTGCTTTTCTATGCCTAATTTATCTACTACTGACGTAAAATGTTTGTTAAATATTTTACAAACTTCCCCTACTTTGCTATACACATATCCATTTTGTTCTATTTTTATGTCTTTAGAGTGATTTACAGTTTTTCCTGTTTCAGTCTTTATTATATTCCATATTGTTCTCATTTTATTGTCTGAATTTTCCATTTTCGCCGATATGTACCTGTTCTTGGCCTTCCGTATTACATTTCTTAGTATTTTAGAATAAAGTTTATAGTGAACTTTCAGCGCATAGTTATCTGATTCTCTCATTTTTAAATAAAGGTCCCTCTTTGTTTTACTAGAGATTCTAAGGTTCATATAAAAATTTAAACAATGTTTCTTGACATGATGTATGCTTTACATTCCTAACAAAATAAAATCCTTATCCATAGGTGTTACTGTTGTGTCAACCCATACTTACTTCACCATCAAGGTTGCGTAAACTGAATGGTCTGGAATCACAGATTTGTGTTCTACCATTTTTTGTGTGGTTGTTATAATGAGAAAATGTTTGTATTTGCTATCTTTCAATAGGTCTTATCTGTAGTATTCAACTACATGGAATTGTAATATTTTTTGCTTCTTCATGATAATATTTGGTGCCAGGATAAAAAGTAATGCATTTCTGCACTCACCGAGGACCACACATATGTAGCAGTGGGCAAGTGATAGTTTGGAATAAATGATGGAGGTGAGAGCAGAAGGATTCTATGGAGAGATACAAGGTGCATAGTGTCATATTGCCATATCAGTTTATTGCAGTAGGACTATTGTGTTAAGACCAAAGATTTATATGAACAAAAGGCATTGATGGTTTTTTACATTTGTGGTGGAGAACTGTACACAAGAAGTTCAATGATAAGGTTATTTGGGGTTATTTTGACGGAAAGATATTTTCATAATAAAATGATATAGGACTAATTTAGCCAGTAGATAGATATCTGTATAAGAGGTATTTGTCAAGTAATTTGTACTAGAATGGCAAAAAAGGGATTGAGGTGAAAGAATGGGGAAGAAAATATCAATTTATTATACAACAAAACATAGTATAGGACAATAAATCAACACCACCATCTGTCAATATTTCTACTTTTGTGAATTGTTTGGCACATCCCCTTCCAGATGCTATGCTTATTTTCAAAGCAAGGTCCCATCTACTGCTGTCTTTCTAGACCTGTCATAGTTTTGATGGGGGAATCAGATTTATTGCCTTCTGTCTGTGAAAAATAACACTTGTGTTCTATGTGACATTTTTATTTGTGAAATGTGGACTTTTTAGGTGGAAATTGGAGAATATATCATAAATCACCTAAGTGATTGCAGAAAATGACTTAATAACCACAATCAGAACAGCTCGTACACAGAGTCCATGAACTGAAACTGTTTTACCACCCGAATCCAATGGTGTGGTGCCTTCGTAACATGCAGCTAAAATTGTGGGTATAGGCCAATAAATAACAAAGGTAACTATGTGGGGTAAAATTAGATAGAAATTGGATGGATAAAAAACAAACATGAACAACTAAATGCAGCAGGCAAGTGGTAGTGTGGGCTTGTAAAAATAATTAATAAAATATTCATTGTGTGGTAAATAATCAGGCAAGTGATTGTTTGATGTGATGTGGAAGACTGGAATTAATAAGTTTGAAATACTGTAATGGAAACTAAAGAACTCCAACATCAAAAGAAGATGTGAATTTTTTTTTTTTTTTAAAAGGGGGGGGGGGAGCAAGATAATTGAAAGGAATACAAGTGCAGCAGATTTTGACAATGGTCAAGAATGAATGGACCAATTGCAAAACAATAAGGAAATTGTTTGAAGATCTCTCGGGCGTGCAGCCAGGTCATTTGGTCATAAATGTATGAATTTTCGATGGCGTACCGTGCCATCATCTTCAGGTAGCGTCCAGTGGTCGGCGTGAGGAACGCAGTCCAGGACGCGACTGCTGGACTGCTCCGCGCGCATCGATATGTATACCCTCCGACCCCACCCTCCCACTCCCGCCGGGTCGCTCCGATGGCGGTGGTGGGGGCGGTGCGTTACAGTGTGTCGAGCAGTGTCCATCAGTCTCTACGCCACCTCCGTCACGCACAGTGCCTCGGCTCTGGTGTTTGCGGAGCCGCTTCAGTGCTGGGTTCCAAGCCTGGCTTAGTTGGAACCAACTGATGGACACTGCTCGACGCACTGTAATGCACCGCCCCCACCACCGCCATCGGAGCGACCCGGCGGGAGTGGGAGGGCGGGGTCGGAGGGTATAAATATCGATGCGCGTGGAGCAGTCCAGCAGTCGCGTCCTGGACTGCGTTCCTCACGCCGACCACTGGACGCTACCTGAAGATGATGGCATGGTACGCCATCGAAAATTCGTACATTTACGACCAAATGACCCGGCTGCACGCCCGAGAGATCTTCAAACATCAGATCCGCCGGGAAAACTTACGATTACACAAATAAGGAAATTGTCATAAAAGAGACCATAAGACACTGAAATTTAATTTAATTCTTTCAATTTTAATTTAGCTGCTATGGAGTGCACACTCCTGTTGCAATTTCCATATATATCCATTTTCCCCTTTCTTGTATCCACCTACTTTCAGCCCAGAAATACGAATTTTAATTTTAAATTCTTTCAATGCTTTATTCACTGCTTCCCTTGGTAAATTATTTCAATTCCATACTCCCATAACTACAAAAGAAAATTTTGCTACAATCTTTTTCCTGAAATCAAGTGCCAGCTTGTGGTCATGGCTATCTTTCAATGCACCACTCTCTTAGTTCTTTCACCAATATCTTTCCACACCTCATTATCAATATTCGCCTTGTACACTCCCAGCACTCTCTTCATACTCCTACCATTCTCCAATGAATCCTATCACTGCTTCGATACCAAATCAGTAACTGGTTGTGTTGTGCAATAATATCCAGAAACAATACTAGCAGACCTTCTCTCCACCCCTACAATACCTGTATTTGATACCCAAAGTTTGGATCCCATATTACATCACCATATTCAAGCAAGGGTCTTACCATGGTTTTGTTGAAATGAAGAGTTTTTAATAGTATGGGCAATAAAAGTAAACACAGTCAGAACTAGTAAAAAATCATAGTTGTGTTATGTCAAAAACATTATATAAAATATGATGAAAATAGGAACAACTGCAAAAGGGAAATATGCTTGACATGTATGAAATCTTTGAATTAAAGAAAAGAAAGGTATGAACAGTTAAAAAGTGGGATAACACAGAGAAAATCTAAAAAGATTGGATTCAAATAAAACAAAAGGTGATAGGTATATTCTCTTTAACATTGAACTACACTCCTTATCGTTTGTTATCAATTTTTTAATACACCTCCACCCATGACCATTATCATCTGCCACAAATTGCAGGGATTAAATTGGACTCACTTTAAGTTCTTATGCAGATGAAGGGCATACATTAAATAATTGGAGATAAGGTGCATGTCAATAACAATATGTGTGCTGGTTGACACTGCCCTATCACCAATTTCAGTTGTGGTTTCCTCCTTGATAATAATTTTAAATGAATTTCCAATCCAAAAACTTATGTTTCAATTGAATCTATCAGGTTAAGGAAATAAATTCTTTCAAAGATGTTTGCAGGACAACGACGACACACAAAGAATATATGAACATATATGAATCTTTAACATTTTTGAATGTATACCAATTTTCAACTCATGAACATGGTGTGAACAATGTGGATGTAATCACCAAATTGTTAGATATGCAATAGTTGAGTAGATGAAAGGGCGAAAACACTTCTGATAAAGGAAGAAGCAAGAAAGGAATGATGGAACAATTTGAAGAGAATATACCCTCCAAACTTTGCAACTTCAAATAAATAATACAAACATAGGACAGGAAAAAAGAAGCAAATATTTGTGTGAAAATATGTAGACAACAAATATCGAGAGGAAACATAGAGAGAAAATCAGTAATTTACAAAATATAAATAAAACAATATCATCTCTGATGAGTGGTGGTTGATGTTTGGAGAAAGAATGGAGGGAGGAGGAGATGGAAATAGAAGAAAGCCTTTGAGAACAAAGGAAAATTTAAAAGGACCCCTATATTTTATCTGCAGTTGGTCAATGCCTGTGTTGTGTTGGTAAGCTGGTTCCCAGGTCATGAATTCAGAGAAGATGCTGCTATTTGGAAGGATTTTGTTCCTATGTCATTTTCAAATAATCTAACTTCCGACTGGAAACCACTAAAACATTCATTAATTTGAATAATGAATAGTAATAGTCCCAACACATTACCATGTGGCATATTCATTTAAGTTCCAACTCTTTTAAGACTGCATTTCCTACCCCAAACTATTTGCTTTCTATCTTTTAAAAATTCATTTAACTAGCAAGTCACTTATTCAACCTCCCCTATGTTTTTACCTTTTTTACATGATTTTATGATTCACTCTGTCAAATGCCTTGGAAAGATCTAGTGCTAGATTTAGTAATTCATATGGTAAGATATGGGAATTTGATTGTAATGGCCTCACATTGTGGTTAACTTTTTGTTAGATATATAATTATATTAAACAAAATATCATGCAATCGTGTTTCTTCTTATGTTGGTGAAACAATTGTGCCTCTGACTTTGATAAGTGTTGTTGTTGTTGTTGTTGTTTTTTTTTTTTTTTTTTTTTTTTAAATCCTTGCTTGTTTTTATTTTACCTTTATGCATTTTCATTTATATTATCATCAAAATATCTTAGTAAGTAATTTTACCGACACACCGTTTCTTAAGTGACACAATGAAGGAACCTTTTATATCAATAAATAATTATTTAAGAAATCACTTTGCCAAAAATAATAGGCAGATCACCAAAAAACAGAGCATATATATTTCACTGATAAAATAAATATCACAGTTGTATGGAATGAAGAAAATACATACCATAGCTGTATCAACAGGTGTTGGCACAAATGCAGTGTCATCTTCAACAAGCCAAGGACCAGCTAACACACATTTATTCAGATTTCCAAAGTAGAAACATGGATCAATGGATAAAACTTGTTGTGGAAGCAAACTCTCCACTAGTGGAGAAAATTCTTCAGGTGGTATGTACTTCAATCGTCCATGGTCTCCACCAAGTAGGAACCGACAACTATAAGTGAAAAAATATATTAAACAAGAATTAAAGACCTATCATATAGTTTAGTTTTGTCATAATCTAATAACATTAACCACCATTAATAGGGTCCGTGATTTTGACAATAGTTGGCGCATGAATCGCAGGATGCCAGTAGCTCTGAAATCATATATCTATTCTGTGTATTATCACTAAAATTCACTGTCATTTGTTTATTACAACATTGTTGATAGTGTCCGACAAGGCAGTAGGTGTGCTGCTATGTGAAATTAGAAAAAAGTCAATTTAGAGTTCAGATAAAGCACTACTTTTTGTGTGGAAACATGATTAAGGGAAAAGAAGAAAATCTGAGAAAGTGTTATGGGGACCCTGCTCTGTTGCATGGTATGATACATAAGGGGTTCACAGAATTTCGTTGTGGTCATTTGAGCACAAGTCATGCCAAGTACTCAGGACGGCCAGGTGAGGTCACAACTGAAGAAATGCTGAATAAAATTCACGATATCGTGCTGGAAAACTGAGGAGTGAATATCTGCGAGATAGCAGATATCGTAAATATTTCAAGTGAAAGGGATAATAACATTTTGAAAGAACATTTGTGTGTGAGAAAGCTCTTGGCAAGATGGGTGCCATGACTGCTGATTGTTGACAACAAGTGGAATTGTATGACCATTTCACAAGAGTGTTTGAACATGTTCAAGTGCAATCCAAATGAGTTTTTACGGTGTTATATCACAGTTGACGAAACGTGGATCCACTACTTTCAACCTGAGACCTAACTAAAATCCAAACAGTGGATTTCCTGTGATGATAGTACTCCAAAGAAGGCAAAAACAGTTCTTTCAGCAGGAAAAGTCATGGAGACCATTTTCTGGGATTTATGAGGTTTGATTTTCATCAATTATCTAGAAAACAGTAAAACGATAACAGGTTCATATTATGCCTCATTACTAGATCAATTCCATGGGAATTGTTGACAAAACTACACCATTTGTCAAAGAAAAAGATTCTCTTTCACCAGGACAACGTACCCACACACAAGTCAGGAATGGCAATGGCTAAATTTGTAGAATTACGCTACAAACTACTACCTCATCCACCCTATTCACCTGACTTCTTTTACTTCAGAAATTTTAAGAATTGGATCACATCCAATGAAGATATCATGGCAAAAACAAAATCATATTTTACAGATTTTGAAAAATCGTATTTTTTGGAAGGCGTAAAAAATTGGAGAATTGTTGGGCTAAGTGTATTGAACTGAGAGGAGACTATATTGAGAAATAAAGGGGATTAAAAAATAAATCTTCATTAAAAACCACAGAATTATCAATCCACCCTCATAAATACTTCCAAGCAAACTGCCACATAAGAAATCCCACTAAAATGATAGTAAGCACTACAGTTATCTAGACACTTCAAAATTCTTAGATTTACAAAGATGACAAATAAACACTAACTTTAATAAATCATATATATTATTTCTATAAGGTATTTTTTTGTCACAAGCCTGTATCTTCCTTCATACGTAACCGAAATCAATGAATGAGGTGTCATTTAAAACTTATGGATTTCACTTTGGTCACATCATATTTTAAGAACTGAAGTTTTCGGAATTCGACCCTTAAAGGGCGAAAATGTTAATATTTCTAAAATGCTGTTTTCTGTGTTACGAGTCATTTATCTCCCTGGATACCTATCTGAAATCGTTTAATGAAGTATCATTTTAAAGGTTAAGATCTCCCCTTTAGTGACGTCATATATTAAGACAGAAATGTTTCAGAATTCGATCCTTAAATGGCAAAAGTATCAATATTTTTGCAATTCGTTTTTGTGTCACGAGCGATTTTTCTCCCTTAATATCTAACCGATATAGATAAATGTGGAATCATATTAAAGACTAAGGTCTCCGTCATGGTAACATAATATTTTAAGAAAGGAATTTTTCGTAATTCGACCCTTAAAGGGCAAAAATGTTAATTTTTCTAAAATGCGTTTTTTGTATCTCGAGCCATTTATATCCCTGGATATCAAACCAAAATCGATAAATGAAGTAGGATTTGAAGGAGTAATGTCTCAGCTTTGTGACATCATATTTTAAGAAAGAATGTTTTTGGAATTTAATCCTTAAAGGGAAAAAGTATAAATTTTTCTATAACATATTTTTGTGTCACGAGCGATTTATCTCCCTTAATATCTAACCGATATAGATAAATGAGATATCATATTAAAGAATAAGGTCTCCGCCATGGTAACATTATAATTTGAGAAAGGAATTTGTCGTAATTCGACCCTTAAAGGGCAAAAATGTCAATTTTTCTAAAATGCGTTTTTTTGTATATCGAGCCATTTATCTTCCTGGATATCTATCCAAAATCGATAAATCAAGTATGATTATGAGGAATAATGTCTTAGCTTTGGTAAAAATATGTTTTAAGAAAGACGTTTTTGGAAATCAACGCTTAAAGGGAAAAAGGATAAATGGTTCTACAACGCATTTTTGTGTCACGAGCTATTTTTCTACCTTGATATCTAACCGGTATAGATAAATGAGGAATATTATTAAATACTGAGGTCTCCGCCGTGGTAACATTATATTTTAAGAAACGAATTTCTCGTAATTCGACCCTTAAAGGGCAAAAATGTCAATATTTCTAAAATACGTTTTTGTGTTTCGAGTCATTTATCCCACAGGATTTCTAATCAAAATCGATAAATGAAGTAGGAGTATGAAGAGTAATGACTAAGCTTTGGTGACATCATATTCAACCTCACTATTCAACGCATTTTATTCGCGAAATTTTTACACGGGTCGTCTAGTGTTACTGAATTTTAATATGTTATATTGTTTCATTTGCTACAGCCTGATGCAATCCCAATACAAAAAAAAGACAGAATTAGTGTTCATTCCAAGAAATCTGAGCAATATGTCTTTAGTAGAACAAGGAACTGTTCATAGTCTACCAGGGATTCATTTGGAATGGAACATGACAAGAGAAATGTAAAAGAGTTTGAAAAACTAAAACATTATTCAGATATGACTGTTTTGATAATGGAATTCACATAGCCAAGGAAATATAAAGATTTAAAACAAAATAAAATAGAAATATAAACTTTTTCAAAAACAAATAAAAATGGAAGAGGATAATTTATTATAGCAGTTACATGCATATATATAGTTAAAAGCACTAACACAAAAGTGTTGGTGCACCTTTGGAATGCAATACAGTGGCGACTCATTATGGCATGGATTCAGCATGTCCTTGGTAGGTTTCTGAAAGTATTTCACACAAGATGTCCATGCAGAGGTGATCTAATTCTGTTAAATTACAGATCGAAGGGGTTGGCACCGATAAGACTCCCAGATGTGATCCATCAGCTTGAGATCATGTGAATGTGACAGCCAAGACATCAACACGAGTTCACTATTATGCTCCTCAAACCACTATAACTGGATTCTAGCCTTCTGGCATTAACAGTATCTTTCTTGAAATGCCATCACCATTGTGAAAGACATGTAGCATGAAGGGATACAGGTGGCCTGCAATGATTTTCAGATAGTCAACAGCTATCATGATGCCTTTGATCACTACCATAGGTCCCATGGAAGCCCCAGTGAATGTCCCCATAGCAAATTACTGCCCCCATTAGCCTGTTTCTGTAATGTGGTGCATGTTTTGAGCATCCATTCACATGGAAGATGTATCTAGATACAAGAAACACAATTCATCTGACTAGGCAACACGTTTTCACAATGATCCACAATCAAATCTTGATGACCTTGTGCACACTTCTTTTGTAACTGACAATGTTGTTGGGTTAACATGGGAATGTTCAAGGGTTGAATGCTATGGAGCCCCATCATGTTCAACAATGTGTGGTGAAAGGTGTGCTCCAAAACACTTGTGCCTACAATGGCATAGTACTCAGCCATTAGATCTGCAACAGATCACCTACTATCCTGCTTTACAGACCAGAGAAACATCTGTCCTCCATGTTCCATGCTGTGACTTGGACATCCATCACCTTATCATCTACTGGAGGTTTCCCCATCATTCAACCACTTCCCATAGATGATCACTACAGTATCATGTGAACAGCCAAGCAGCCTTGCCATTTCTGAGACACTAATTCCCAGGGCTGAGCCAAAATAATTTGCCCTGTTTCAGAGTTTCTAATCTCAGTGGATTTTACCATCTGCCACACATATTATCATTAAAATGAATCCCCATGTGTCTCTGAACTGCTTATATACTTTTCTTCCAAAATGAAATGCTTGCAACATCACCAGACAACATTCAATCTCACCATGGGCATAGTCATAATGTTTTGGCTCATAGGTGTAGCTTATAGCTACATCCTAGGAAGAATAGTTAAATTTTAAAGGGAACACAAAAAAAGAAACAAAAGACAAAAAGACACACCTCAATTTTATATCTTTATAAACACTCAAAGCAAGTTATGTAATGCATGAACTGAAGGCATTATACACAAGAATACCGGTAGTAAATAGATAGTTATAGCTACAGATTTTAATAAAAAAAGTTGAGAAACATATAATGCCTGTATACTTGGAGTCAAAGAAAAATTCAATGTAGAAGTTACAAATGACAATGCAGTAATGTTAATTGAGTCAGAATGGAAAACACATATTTTGCTTTCAAGCCACATAATAGATAAATTTGGGCCAATAGTAACAGAAAAATAAAAGCCACAGATATTATATGGCAGGTCATTAATATAGCTGAGACAGGATGTGCTTTTGAATAAAGTTGTAAATTCAGAAAACCTCCACTATACATGTAAATATACCAGTCTAATATGAACTCCATATATGACACAACAGCTCATGATATAGGCAACAATGAAAGGAAAGAAATGGCGGGAGGCAATATTTACATGAAAAAGAAAGGGAAAATACACCCAACATTCACCAAAGTTGAAGGGAGGAGGGCAGCAGCAACACAAAACAACACACAAACAAAGAAAAAACAATACATTCATATATCTATCACAATAGATTCATATATTTTTCAATTATATTGTTATTTATTTATTTATTTTATATTACTATCATTATTTTTTCAGCCATTTTAATCTTTCTTATACTCGTGGTTATATTATTGTTGCTCCCCCCACCACCTCCGATGATCTATTGCGTTCTATGAGTGGCTGCTTCCAACGCAAGTCTTGCGTAAGACCAGCCACCTCTCTGTTAACTTGAAAAAGGGACTTTCACCTGAAATATTGTTTTTTCTTTGTTTGTGTGTTGCTTTGTATTGTTGCTGCCCTCCTCCCTTCAATTTTGGTGAGTGTTGGGTGTATTTTCCTTATGTTTTCCATACAACAACTCATGAGTTGTATAAGAACAAATTAATGCAAAGAATAATTCACAATAAAATAGAGGGCAATGTAGAAACAATGTGGGAAGACATGAAAACAATGTCCCAGGAACGTAAAGGAAGCTGTGGGACAATAATTGCAAATATCAATACAACAAAGAAGTGTCCTTGCTATACAGCAGAAGAGTTACCAAAAAAGAAAAAAATGGTGATTATACAGAAACCTACACACAATAAATACTAATAAATCAAGTAAGCAAAATCTTTGAACCATATTCAGGATAAAATTTGAACTTAGTTTCTAAGCAGCACAAAAGCAAATGTGGAGGTTCATTTATAATCAGAGGAAATAATTAAAGTCATATATAGGCACAAAAAGAATACTTGGAGATGATCAGCTGTAACATTTTACAAAGAGCTTTAGAGGAGATAATATCCAGGACATATTACTGATGACAACCAACAAGAACAAAGGATTTGTACTGAAAGAACAAAGGATTTCCTGGTGCATCAACCAAATAAAATGTTCAATTTTATGCAATGCTTCGAAGGTGAAGTTGGAGATCATCTTAAAAATGTAACATCAAACTGACTTGCTTTCAGGGATAGGAGGCATGACAATGATTTATATTCCTGAGATGCCCATGGAAGAGTCTCTGCTGACAATAAGAAAGAGAAAGATCCCACTGGCAGATGGTATCTTTGATGAACTGCTCTGATATGGGTGTGTGGCACTGTCTGAGGAATTGGCAACATTTATGAATTCACAAAATTCCTCTGGTACTTAAGCATTTTGATACCATTATTTAATCAAAGGTGATAAGAATCAGGTAAAAAATAATACAGGTAAATTTTAAATACAACTCTAAAACAGGCAATAAAAATGCTAACAAAACAAATACTTCAATAAAGAGAAGGGATAAATAACAAAGTTTTTATTGGTTCCATATTTATAATAAGGCAAATTATTTTAAAAAATCTAAATAATTTTTATGTTCTCCATAGACATTTACAAGGCCTTTGATAAAATGCAGCTGAATTACACACTCCAGACACATTAATGTGACCACCTCTCAAAAACCAGAATAACCATCTATGCCAGAGCGGACAGCTGCAAGGCATGCAGGAAGAGAGTCAGTTAGGTTTCTGCAGGTGTTCACTGGGATGTTGAGCCATGCCGACTCCAGTGCCGTGGCCAGTTGCCCTAGATTACGCGGTTGAGGATCCATGGCGCGAACAACCCGATCGAGGTGGTCCCACAGATTCTCGATTGGGTTTAAAACCAGTGAGTTTGCTGGACAGGGGAGTAAGGTAAACTCATCTTGGTGCTCTTCAAACTACACACATACACTGCCAGCTGTATGACACCTCGTATTGTCCTGCTGGTAGATGCCATCATTCTGAGGAAAAATTATTCGCATGTTTGTGTGGACATGGTCCGCAAGGACAGATACGCACTTGTGCTGATCCATCGTTCCTTCCACAATGATGAGTTCACCCAGTGAATGCCAGGAAAACATTCCCCAAACCATAATGCTCCCTCCTCCACCCTGGATCCTTCTGGCAATTGTTGCAGGGTTTTTGCTTTCAGACGTTTCACGTCGTATGCGCCAACGTCCATCTGTCCGATGGAGCATAAAATGTTATTCATTGGATAAAGGCACCTGTCGCCACTCTATGGATGCCCAGTTGCGGTACTGGCATGCAAATTCCAGCCTACATCACCGATGAACAGCAGTCAGCATAGGTGCATTAACCAGGCGTCTGCTGTGGAGGCCCATGCGCAGCAACGTTCGCTGAACCGTTGTTGAGGATACACTCCTGGTAGCCCCTTGGTTCATCTGGGTGGTCAGTTGCTCAACGGTTGCATGTCTATTTGCCCGAACGTATCTCCGTAGCCTTTGTTCGCCTCTGTCATCTATAGCCCGTGGTGCACCACATGTTCCACACCGCTGGTTATGAATAGTGCCATTTTGCAATGCATGGTATACTTTCACCACGGCGGCATGTGAACAGTTCACAAAATTAGCCATTTCTGAAATGGTTCCACCCTTGGCCCGAAAGCCAATAATCATGCCCTTTTGGATGTATGATAAATCATTACGTTTCTGCATTACGCCAACGATTGAAATGCTTTCTGATGCCCTACGACATCCTTTATATACACTCCACTGAAATGTGCTGCCACCTGCCTTCTGTGATCGGTTATTTCACGTTGACGTCGAAAGTAGGTGGTGGTCACATTAATGTGACTGGACACAACAGAAATATTTTTTATAAGAAAATTTTCCTTTGAGCGCGGACAAAAATCAATAGTATTTACTCTTAGAGAAAAAGAACAGTGTAGGTTGCTACGGAGATAAATCAAAGGATTTGGCTAACAGTAGAGAGACATTGTTCAGTTGCTTTGAATAATCATTCCCGAAAGAACTTTGCATCATCGGATATTACATATTTCCAATGTAGTTAGTAGAAAAGTACAATAATGTATAATAAACTTTGGATGAGGACAGCTTTGAATCGGGAGGATTCAGGATACTTAAGGGGAAGACGGGGACAAGAGTTATGAAAAATGTTCCCCACCTTGGAACAGGTTTCGTAATTGACAAGAAAATATTAGACTCCGTTACAAGCTTCGAGTCTACCTCTGAAAGGTTATCTACACTCACGTTTAAGTCGACCAACAAAGTGTATACAATTGTAAATGTTCATGTCCCTACAAACATTGACAACAAAAAGAATAAGGAGAAGGTGGAACTATTCTGGGAAAAACTTGATGACACGATTCAGAAGATCCCTGATAAACATAATGTCATCCTTCTAGGGGATTTCAACGCCCAGGTGGGGAGAGAGGAAAAGTTCAGGCATATAGTAGGGTGTTACCCAGCACACAAGAGAACGAACCAAAATGGTATCAGGCTAATTGAATTATGTCAGGCACACAATTTGATCCTGAAGTCAACTAGCTTTAAGAAATTGCCAAGAAAGCAGAAGACGTGGATATCACCTAACCCTCTATTGGGAGAGTTCCAGTTAGATCATGTTGCGGTAAAGTGGAAATTTCATAAAGAAATCCAAAATGTTAGGGTTCTCAGAAGGGCCAACCTCGACTCGGACCACTACCTATCTAAAGTGAAATTTAAGATCATCCCTAAGAGTAACTGTCAGAAGAAAAACCGTGCACGAAGGAGATATGATCCAGAGAAAATAAAGGAGAAGAAGGAAGAATGGAGTCAGTTAACCAGCGAACTAGAAAGCCAGGGCTGGAAACAGTTGGAGAAGAGTCTTATAACTAAGACAGAAGAGTTTGCTCCTGTCTCCAGGATTAAGAAGCACAGGTGGTGGAACGAGGAGTGTGATAGACTACTTGATCTGAGAAAGAAGGCGTGGCACATCTGGCAAACCAAAAAGGACGAAAGTTCTTGGCAGCACTTTGTGGAAACTAGGAGGAAATCAAGAAAGTAAAGAAGGTTCAAGAAGACCAAATACTCAGTAAGATTAATGACGACTTTACTAAGAATAACATGAGAAACTATTATCGGATCTTCAGAGAGAAGCTTAATAAATACAACCCCCCAACCCTCCAACTTCAGGATAAAAAAGGGAACATGGCATATAGTAATAGGGGCAACTGCAAGATACTGGCAGACTACTTCAAGGAACTCCTAAATTGCGAAGAACCACTCCAAAAGATGGTGTTCGATGATGGAAAGAAGTCTTCCACCAACCCTGACTCTAAACCCCCATCTATAAATGAGATCCAGACAATTCTGACTCACATGGAAAATTTTAAGGCATCAGGGGAAAATCAAATAACAGCCAAATTATG
The DNA here is from genome assembly GCA_031002005.1 of Vandiemenella viatica. Taxonomy (NCBI): domain Eukaryota; kingdom Metazoa; phylum Arthropoda; class Insecta; order Orthoptera; family Morabidae; genus Vandiemenella; species Vandiemenella viatica. The sequence continues at coordinate 375,116,093 of JARYHS010008074.1, forward strand.
GAAATATGCTAGCAAAAATGCAATTATTTCACTCCAGAAATTTTTTGAGGAGATATGGAAGAAAGAAGTGATTCCAGAGGAATGGAAAATGACCCTGATACACCCTCTACATAAAAGAGGCTCTAAATCTGATCCGAACAACTACAGAGGGATTTCTCTGGTGGATGTGACCTATAAGATATTGTCCAGAGCATTACTTGAGCGAGCAGAATCCCAGCTGGACTGCCAAATCGGGGAGTATCAAGCAGGGTTCAGGAAAGGAAGGTCTTGCCCTGAACAGATCCTAAACCTCAGAAACATTTTAGCATACCAGAAACAGAGGGCGAAACCATATATAGTGACTTTTGTGGACTTCCAAAAAGCTTACGATTCCATAGACAGAGGGTCACTATTCAATATTTTGGAGGAATTTGGCTTGGACAAGAAATCCCTGAATATCATCAAAGAAACCCTCACAAATACGCCCTCAAAAGTTAGATTCATGGGTGAACTGTCAGAACCTTTTGAGATCAGAACAGGGGTCCGGCAAGGGGATGGCCTCTCCCCCCTGTTGTTCAATTGTGCACTCGAAAAAGTTGTGAGAGAATGGAATGCAAGAACCAGAGGAGGAATTAGACTTGGAACAAAAAATAAAGGAGTTACGATTAAGTGTTTGGCATTCGCTGATGATATGGCGATGCTCGCAGAAACATGGGAGGAAGCCAAAGAACAAATCGCCGAATTACAAGAGCAGGCAGGGAAGTTAGGACTTAAGATATCTTTCGAAAAAACAAAGATTATGACAAATATACCAGACACTCCTACGAGAGTCCGAGTAGGAGCTCATAAAATAGAGGTGGTTAGGAGTTTCAAGTACCTAGGGGAATGGATTGAATGGAACAACCTTGAAGGTAAAACAATGGAAGCGAGAAGGACCAAAATGGAATTAGCCTTCCAGAAGACCAAAAACACTTACAATAAGAAAAGCCTCTCTTGGAACACAAAGATAAGACATTACAACACAGTAATTAAGCTGGAAGCACTCTATGCAGCAGAGACACTAGTCATGGGGAGGAAAGGACAAATGGAGAAATTGGAAATCAAAGAGAGGAAAATTTTGAAGAAGATCATGGGTCCCAAATTCCAGAATAACAAACAAATTTTCTACAGAAACGAAGCCCTCTACACAAAGTCCGAGAGACTCTCCGAAACCATGAGAAAAAAAAGGATTGATTTCTATGGACACATATTCCGAATGAATCCTAACAGATTAACAAAAAAAATCTTTGACTTCTTTTATAAAAAAAAGACTAAGCCCAACTGGTTTAAGGAAGTGGAAAAGGATCTGAGAGAACTCCAGATTACCGAAGTGATGTTAAAGAATGGTACAGCCAAGACCGTGACCAAAGACAAAAGTAAGAGGTTCCAAGTTGCGATAAACACCAGAAAACCGATTTAAATATCAGAAGAGGAAAGAAGAAAGAGATCAGATAGAATGAAGAAATACTGGGAGAAGAAGAAAACGCAAGCATCCAAGAAGTAATTGATCTGACGTACCCCAAAGATGGGTGATTCGGAAAAAAAAAAACTTAAAACTGTTTCAAACAAATGGACTATAATTATTTAATAATTATAACAACTTCACAAATCACGGTAATACCACAGTGTAATACGACTTCTCGATAATAATGGTTTGGTTTATAAAACAGGTTGTTGCACTTATCCTCAGAGAACTACTTCAAAATAAATAAGAAACAGAAAAAAAAAATTGTTCAGAGTGAATACCTATTACAAAGTCACTGGACAGGAAGTACCATTGTAACGGGAAGTCTGTGAAATAGGGCTTAAATTGGCATTTTTGGTATTTTAGTCTGTGAATGTTGTAAGTTGCTTGAGGCAAGCAAGCACACAGTGCCTACGTGAGTTTCTGTTAACTCTCAGTGTTTCTGCTGTGTGTAGCACACATCATGCTTCTAACATGTGATCGGTCGCACATAAGAACCCCAGGGTGGCATGGTCTCAACTTATTCTGTGATTGACTATTCTGCCAGCTGATATGTAGAAGGAAAGGCTTGTGTCCTGTCTTTGGCATGAGGCAAAGCCATGCTTTGCCCCTGCATTGTCTCATGTTAGTTAGTGTTTGGTTAGATAAAATGTATTAGATAAATTAGTCAGTCTGCATAACTTAAACGAGTTGTTTGTCGTTGTCTGTAATAATGCCTCGTGAGAATCTATTTGGTAATGTTGGGTTATATTAGGGATAGTATTTAATCATTCAGTCATTCAGGTATTAATTCAGTAAAGCAATGTTTCAGTTATATTCGTATTAAGAAGCTAGTAATTCATTTAGTTACTTGGTAACCATGTGTGTGTGTCGATTCCTTCTAACATAACATTAGATAGATTTGCGAATAAATATCTGGTTAGGTTTTTACAAATGAAGTACTTGTTTAAATTATTAATTGTGTCGTCTCAGTCATTTACAGTCGTTAGGTTAGAACCCAAGTTATTTCAGATAATTGTGTGGAAGAGTTTGTGGTATATCAGCAAGGTAAGAACTATAATAAATATCACAATTAATGCAGTCACAGGACTCCTGCTTTATCAATAGTGTCGCCCTGGTGTCAAATATCCTTATCCTGACAAATAATATCTTGGTGCCCAAAAGTAGATAATCAGTTATAATTAGGACGATAATCTAAAACACTAAGATCACTTCTAAGAACCCCTCCAAATCAATCATAATGCCCACGAAGTGCACTGCACAGTCATATATATAACCCCCAACAATTACACCATTCAGTCTCCTACTATTCAATTTGGCTATAGATTATGTAACACATTAAATTATTTATTAGCGTATAACGACTATAGACAGTGGTAACTAAACCAAATGAAAGGTAAAAAGGTATATACAGCAGAAATTAACACGGGAATATGCTGAAACTGAGAATGTCATAAAAGAAATGAGTCTCATCATATCATTCAAGAAAAACAAAGTGCATCCTCAAATGAAATAAAAAAAGTACACTAATAGTTTATGAAAAATCCTTTAAGAATGTTCTATCTGCCATACAAATTAAATAATCATGAAAGTTATGGAAATAAATTACTTCTTAATACTATTCATTCTTAACAGACACACAAATAAAGAAGAGAGAAAGACCAGGTCACCAAAGTCAACAGATTAGCAGTTTGACTTACACACACAGTACGGTATGACAAACATCTTAGGAAATCAGAAAAGCTATAATAATTTATATATTATAAACAAGAAGTGACACATTCAAAATGAAATGAAAAAGTTGGAATTTCAGAAATGGTTGTGCCACAAAAATATTTACAGAAAAAGCAACAAGAACGAAAAATTCGAAACATGAGACAGATGAATACACAGAAGATAGAAGAGTGGATTGGAATCTATAAATAGATGAAATGAAGGAAAACAGACCATCTAACATAGACAGGAAGTGTAAAAAAAACAGTTAAATATCAACAAAACTTAGAAAGGGTATAACTCTATTTGGAAGAATAGGCTTCAAGCCCATGAACAAGAAGACTTCATTTCATGCCATACTGATTTAATGAAGAAGAATAACTTTTATATTTCCATTTTTCTGTAATTCCTAGCTTATCCAGTTCTCACACTTTGAATTCACACTATTAAAACATCCCTTAGAACTATCCAGTTGATACAATCTTGATTATTTTGATTTCTCAGCACAAGATAATATTAATTATCTTGCTTATTTTCTGATCAAAATAATTCTTCTTAACGATATATGTAGGGAAAAAAATAATTCTCATTTGATGTTTTCCTCAATATATTGCTTTTTCAAAAACCAAATTTTTTTACAAAGATTTGATAATTTCAGCAAAAATGGACTATGAGGCAGTAATTATACATAAAAGAAAGGAACACTATACCCCCTCCCTGAAACCATATCCCCAACAAAACTCAGGAGATGGAAACTGGCCGACCAACATATTCTGGATGCCCTCAATCTCACATAATACCTATTTTCCTTGCCTGGTATATCAATCACTTCCAAGTATAATTAACTTATTTATATACTGTAGAACAATCTTCATTCCCCCTCCTCCCCCTTGATTATTAAAGATGTAAAATTTCTAACTCTTTTTCTTGACAACATTTTTGTCTTATTTTGCTTAATTCCTTTCCAGAGTTTAATATTTCCAATATTGTTATTGTTGCACCTCCACCACGTCTAATGGCCAAAACCATCATTCCTGTGGCTGTGTTGATCAGGGGTACTCAAGCAAACTCAGTCACATGTTTCTATTTTCCTGAAAAAGAGCATAACAAAAATATTATGTTTTTTTTGTGTTTGTGGAGTGTTATTTGTTTCTGTTGATCTCCTCCCTTAATGTTTGAGGATGGTGGGTATAGTTTATCTTTCCATTAAATATGATAAAAATTTTGAACACATATTTTTACAGAATAAAGGTTGACCACATATCTGAAATGTGTGAAATGGCTGTGCGTTACTTACATAAAATAAAATGATGAATTTTTTTACAATAATGTATTGCAATTTTGTTAATTTTAATTTAATGTGCTACTTGATGGAGCACAAGTTATGGTAAAAATTTCCCTGCACATCTATTTACCCTTTCTTATTATTACGAGTATTATTATCATAATTTACTTGACTGTAATATCCCTACCAATGCACTTCTGCCCTTCACAATTTGATTTTAAATTCTTTCAATTTTATCAGTAAACTATTCAGCACATCCCCTGGTAATTTATCCTAATACTAGATGCCCTTACCTACAGAAGAAAAGTTTTCCTCTACTGTATATCTGAAATCATATAGCAGTTTGTGATCATGAGCATCTCTTCCCTTCCATGCTTCCAGCTATATCCTTCTATGCCTTATCAACAACATATTATTTGTACACTCACAGATGTCTATTCACCTTCCTCCTGTCTTCCAATGAATTCCATCCCAGTTTCTTTATTATATCAGTTACCGATAGTGTTCTCCAGTAATTTCCACAAAAAAAATCTAGCTGAGCTCATCTGTACCGATTCCAACTCTGGTATGATACCCAATATGTAAATCTCATACATCACTACAATATTCAAGGACTCTTCCTGTAACTCAATTCCCTCACTAATATTAACAGCTAAAAGTTTTTTTTATATTATTATTTTCTGTTTCTGCCTTATCTAAATGTTTTTTTTTCCTTTTTGTTTTTATCATGAACTATGTATCTGATAGATTAGTGCTAAGAAAAATTTCTTGAACTTAAGAATAAAATACCATTAGGGATGACAGCATGAAACTTGTACTTCAATACATTAAACAGAATTTTAATGCATTTGATTTTCAGAACATTTAATCAGTGGAAAAACAATAGGGTACATGCATGTATTATTTTTATATTTTAAATCAGTTATTTACCTTGTTATATTACAGCAAAAAATATAATTTTGATAAAAATATTAAAATTTCACATAAAAAAAATTTCAAAACTTCAATCCAATTCTGACGATTTAAATGTCATCAGTTTGGCACGCTGCACTGTGACTACATTGTACATGACTGCACTGATGTATTGCATATTGTGGAATGTTATATCTCAAAAGTTTTATGTTTTATAAAGAATTTCGATATGGAAGGAGGTCTAAAATCATTTTATGAATACTGCATTGTACCTAAGTGCAAAAAGGAAATAAGAAATGCACCTGACAAAGCATTTTTTATGTCCGACGAGATGGTAATGTAAGAAAAAAGTGCTGTATAGCTATGAGAAGACATAAAGAATCTTCAACTAGTTGTTTATATTGTTGCTAAGATCATTTTAATGTAAGTATATAATGTTTAATGTTATTATTATTATTATTTAATTGCAATGGAGCACAGGCTCCGGTGACAATTTCCCTACACGCCCATTTCCCCCTATCCTGTGTAAGACTTAAATGTGTGCACTGGGGTTGGTGCACAAACTTGAATCTTAACTGTGATCGTGCAAACCTAAGATGTTACAGTACTAACTTAGCTCTTTACACCACCGTAGTTTTAACCAAGAAACTTGGGAAAGGTGATAGTTCAATGATGAAAGTTCACTTCTGATATGATGAGTATATTCTTCAAAATACTGCACAGGCAATCAGACAACCTTTCCAAAACTATTTTACAGATTCGACTGACCATTCGAGCACGACCAAACCCCACGCTACCACGATTTCTTGGCTACATAAGTTCTTCAATTAAAGCTCCACCCATGATGACAAAGTTTCTACCGATATTAAACAAACTAGCAGTTTGCCACACCACGAGCCCAGAGCTGGCCACCTTACTACATAACGCATCTATACCGTCTAACTGCTACTTCTTGAATGGGGCGAGCTTACGCTCTGGAGGGGGTATATATAGGAATGGACCGTGTGAACTTCCTTATTTCGATTTTCCCAGGGATTTTATACGATAGCTGATCAGTTTCAGACAAATGTTACAAAATCTAATTTGATCATGACAGTAAAAATCATCCTAGCTCTCTGAAATTTTGGTAGTAGCAAGATATTATTATAAACGTCAAATTAAGTTATTATAAAAAAATTTGTAACTTTAATAGTTTAGCCAGAAAAGAGTCATAAAGATGTGGTTGCCATAACTTCCGAAATATTGCTCCTATTGAGCTGAAACAAATTTAATTCTACTCTCCTATTGCTCATCTATTCTCTGCTGTTAAATAAAGAATTTTACCTAATTTTGAAAGTGGTCTAAAGCTCGAAAATAAAATTTAATGTCTTGAAATATTCCGAATATCGACTTGAAAATAACTCTGAACAAATTTCCCTCATGAAAAACTTTTACTGTACGAGTTTTTATAAATATCACTCCACCCGAATGTCGAGCAATTGCATCATTTCATCCAAGCGCTTACTTGCACCAAAACCCATTTTATTTTATTACTATTGAATGCTTTAATATTTTGAAATAGAACTTTTCCAGAAACCTTTATATTTAAACAAACTTCACTCTGAATATAATTTCTTTTCATAAATCCCCGAAAAAGACTGAAATTTCGAACTTTTACCTGATTCACATGTCTGGCTATATCAAATTATATTCAAAAACGATCTTTAGAATGTATGAATCTCTCTAAAATTTTAACCCTTTGACTGCTGTAGACGTGTTAACACGCGTGGCTACTACTGCGCCCAGGTGCTCCAGACGTGTATACATGCGCCGCCTTGCCGCTCTGTCTGTGCTCCAGACGTGTATACACGCGCCGCCTCGCCGCCCTGTCTGTGCTCCAGATGTGTTACGCTAGCCTCTTAGCGGCCTGGCTATGAAGCCATATTTCCACCCAGGGTAGTTAGTTGTTTTCCTCATTCGGCCCTTGAGCATTGGCAGATGCAATCTAATTTGTGTTGCTCTTTTCCTTTTAGTTTTCGCTGAGAAAATGGCATACAGTCATTATTTTTTTTAACTGCTTAACGTCTCTTAACAGCGAGGTCTTTAGAGATGGTAAAGAATGGGGGGCAAGGAATGGGAAGGAATTCGGCTATGGCCTTTTGAAGGAAGCATCCCGGCATTCACCTGGAGTGATTTGGGGAAACCATGGAAAACCCAAATCTGGATGCCATGACGGGGATTCGAACCATCGTCCTCCCGAATACGCCGTCGTGTTTGTACCGTGGAAGAAATCATGGAGATTCTTACTAGAAGCGACAGTGAATATGATCACTTTAATATGGATGACAGTGATAACCCTTCGACAGGATCTCGATGTAATTTTCCTAAGCTGTGTACATCAGCTAGTGGAAAATGATCATTTTTCAGAGTTTGAAGCTACAGATTGTGCGAGCGAAATGTGTGGAAAAAGAGAATGCTTTAGTGACGCGTTTGGCAGCATGCGCTTGTCGATTAAGCTGCAGGACACAAGTGTGGATTACGTTAACATTCCAGCAGTTTGTCATTTTTCCTGATATTTCTAACGGAATATCATATGATATCTATTGCTGATGAGACCAACAGATACGCGAGAATCAATTCACACTTTATTTTCACTACGAAGTGGTTTAAAAAGTTCTTTTTCCACATTCTCGAACACTGCATTTTAAATGCTCACGCTCGTCACCGTGTAGTAACTGGACGAAAAATGCCAGTTGCAGAGTTTCGTCTGTTGCATCCATAAATTTAAATTTCGTAAGGTATTTTTCAGGATTTCCTGACCCCCCCCCCCTCGTCTTGTAAGATCAGGTCCCCCCCCTAGAAATAGCCCTCGCAACTTTTTGAGACCTTTTTTCCAAATTTCATTCATATTGCAAATTCAAAGAAGAGCACGCCAATGCGTAAATGCGCTGTATGTTCGATACAGAAAGTGCGTCGAGAAACCAATGCAGAACATGTAATGTACCACTGTGTGTTGTACGATTTTTCAAAGCTTATCACACAAAAAGAATTACTAACCACAGTTAACTGCAGAGTAATAATTATATTACATTTATACGCCTCTAAAACAAACGAAATACCAAAAAAAAAAAAAAAAAAAATTAAAAATGTATTAACCCGGGTCAAAAAGAAGGCTGGAAAATTTGTGCAGAATTTGTGAAAGGTATTTGGAAAGGTTCTCTCCAGATAAATTACTACGCTCACAAACTAAAAACATTCAGTTGCTGTAATATCTATTTAGTATATGAAGTACCGGCATGTTTGATTACGCAGACATTCACTTTTAGAGGAGCTTTAAACTGAAAAACTTTAGATGTTATATTAGCTGTATTTATTTTGTATCTGCGGTTTCAAATCGCAGAGCGACAGCAGAAGAATGCCACACACAACGCTCCATATGTATTCAGTACACAGCGGTCCGGTCTAACGCGGTATTCCAGGGCAGGCAAACAGCTTAGGCATAAACAAAGCCGCACTCAGCAAGGGCTCGGCCGGGCGAACCGTAGCAGTTAAAGGGTTAATATGTTATCTAAACCGAAATTACGATACTTTCTATCACTTGATTTCTTAACTGTTTTCGAATAGCTAAATACTTCGATTTTAGAGTGGAAAATTTCGTGATAAAATTCTAAACCGGCAAATCACTTTTAAACATATTCAAACTCTAAGTAGGATCTTTTAACAACAAATTAATCATCTTCTGGCTATCTATTTACCTAAACATCTTTTGAACTAAAGAAATATATTGATTTAGTGAAATTAAATGAAAGTCAAATACTACCTATTCAAATCTAAGGTTAAGTTTCTTAACAGCTGTTTAAATGAATTTAGCTATTGAATTTACTGTTCAGACTTGAATAAATGCTTATATAGGACATATTACTGGGAAATATTATCAAAATTTACTATAAAAATGACTTTAAAAGGGTTGTATCATATTCTTCAACTGAACTCGCTATCTCAGTAACTAATTTCGTTATGCGAAATTCTAAGATGTGTTACATGAGCTATCTGTTAAATTTTGTTCTCAGAACCACGAGTTAGATTGGATAAAATATTAGTGCATTTCATTTTCAAAGTAATTTTTCTATGTTTATTCAAGTTAGAAAGCAGTTTTACAGTTTTGAAGATAGTATTTTCAATATTTTTAATTTCAACATTCTTCGGCATTCGCCTGGAGTGGGATTGCGAAAGTCCATATTTAAAGTATTTATTTTAAGCTAAAGTATTAAAGTTAGGATAATTTTCATGATAACTAAAGTTAACGTTTATTTAAAGATCTAGTTATTTGTAAAGTTTCAAGCAGATTGAATTGTTTTTATTGTCAAGGTCAGATTAGCCAATGTTAGGACTTCAGATGTGCGATTTGATATCTGACGAGCTTCCCATCAGTCACCCCTGAGAAAGAGGAAAAAGATTTGTTCCCACGCTTCGCGTGAGAAGCCGCTAGGAATATTCGAGAAGCAGGAAGTGCTATGTGAATATAGAACCGTGCGTGCAATTGTTTGCCCCAGTCGTACGGAAGCAGTCTGCGCGATAACATATAGCTTAGCAGGCCGGAAAGTTTTATATCTAGCACATCTCTGAAAGTTTTATTTTGGAATAATGCCGCTGGTTTTATTCAAGTTAACCATAATGCCGTGTTGAAATAGTATTTCTCCAAGTGAGGCCTCGGAATTGTCTGAATTAACTAAACTTTTGAACAATGGGAGCGTGTGACGAACTTTAACTAGCTTTCTCCAACTAGTGATTTAATTCTTTGAACTATTGGGGTGTGGTCTGGCTCGACTGGTTAATCGAACTTGTAAAACATTTCTTTGGAAAAGTCGTCTGATTGCCTGTACAGTTTTTGGCTTTGTGAAATTTGGAAGAATATAATTGTTTAAATGGCAATGAACTATTTATTGAACTTTACCTTTTCTTAGATTTTAGGTTAAAATCTGTGTGGCGACCTTATTATTATTTTTAAGCTAAAACTGTTACATCCAAGGCTACACACGGTCAGAGTTAAGACAATGTGTTTAAGCACCAACCCCAGTGTACATCGTGTTCTTACACCTGCACCCACCTACATTTTCCCTCTAAAAATTTTATCTTTAAATTCTTTCAAAGTTTTCGGTAAATTATTCATCATTTCTCTTGGTAACTCATTCCAATCACTGACACCCTTACCTAAAAAAGAGAATCTTCCCACACCCATGTGCCTGAAATCGAGTGCCAACTTGTGGTCATGGTAATCTTTTCCCTTCCATGCACTACTTTTCATACCTATTTCAATATATTTCCATGCCTTATCGCCAGTATATGCCCTGTACACTTCCATGACCCTCCCCATCCTCCTCCTGTCTTGCAATGAATCCCATTCCAGCTCCTTTATTATATCTGTCACTGATTGCATTCTGCGATAATTTACAGAAACAAATCTAGCAGCCCTTCTTTGCACCTTCTCCAACTCCTGTATTTGATACTCAAAATGTGGGTCCCATACTATATACTACCATATTCGAGCAATGGTCTTACCAAAGTTTTGTAACCCAATTCCTTTACTTCTCTCGTGCATCCCCTCATCACTCTCTCCAACAAGTGCAGAATTTTGAAACCTTTTCCTACCACCTGTCCAATGTGTCCTGCCCAGTTAAGGTTGTTATCAAATGTAATGCCAAGATATTTACATTTCAAGTCTTCAGCAAGCAATTCTTCCCCCACCTTATATTCACAATTAACCTTTTGTATTTTATTTGTGTATATAATTAGCTGACTCTTCCTTGCATTTATCTTCATCCCATGTTTACCAACCCAACTAGATATCCTGTCCAGATCACCATGCAACTGTTTACAGTCCTCTATCATTTTGATCCTTTTATACAGCATTATGTCATCTGCAAACAATCTAATTTCAGATAGTAAACAATCAACACAATTATTCATTAGAATAATGAATAGCAATGGTCCCTATACGCTATCCTGCGGCACTTCCTTTGATACCGCATTTCCCCCCCTAACTTTCTGTTTTCTACCTTTTAAAAATTCTTCTACCCAGCAAATCACTTTCTCATCCACTCCAATAGTTTTTACCTTATTTACTACCATTTTGTGGCTTACTCTGTCAAATGCCTTTGAAAGATCTAGTGCTACACTATCAATTTGGCCTCCCTTGTCCATTACATCTGAAATATCTTGCATATATCCCACCAACTGAGATTTGCATGAATATCCTTGCCTGAACCCATGTTGACAACTTGAAAACCACTTACGTTCCTCACATACATATCAATCTTTCCATTAATTTACCTACCACTGATGTCAAACTGATTGGCCTGTAATCCTCAATTATATTTCTCACCCCTCCATTATGTACCGGTACTACTATTGAACTTTTCCAGTCCTGTGGTAAGCAGCAAGTATCCAGACTCAATTTAAATAATATTTCAAGATAAGGTACAATGTCACATCCGACTATCTTTAAGATATCTGTAGTAATATTATCTGCACCAGCCCCCTTATGTTTCTTCATCTTGCTTATTTCCTTCATGATTTCTTCAGGGTGAATTTCAAATTTTTTAGTATCTTCATTTCTAATCGTATTGTTAAGCTCGTTCTCCGAATTAGACCTTCCCGTTTCTGATTCTTGTCCCTAATGCTCTCACTAAACCAGTTACTTAAAATCTCTGCCTTTTTCAAATTCTCAGTAACTACTTGTCCATCCTTATCTATGAGCATCTCTACACCCTCCCTTCCCCTCAGTTTCCTGATATAGCCATAGAAATTTCGAGATGCATCAGTCAGTGGTCCTTCTGCACTGACAATACTCTTCATAAACCCATCTTTAGCCACTTTCTTTGCTGTTATTAAGTCCTTGTTAAGTTATTTCAAATATTCCCTACTACCCTGTTGTCTCTTAACTCTGTTATGTTCTCTTCGTACCAACCTCTTTAACCTTCTCACTTCCCTATTATAGTACACAGGTTCTCTACATCTCTTTATATTCTGCTTTGGAATGAATTTTTCTTCCCCCTTTCTTATTATCTCCTTGAACTCTTCCCACCTTGAATCTACTCTACTTGTGCCTTCCTTCCATTTGCTGAAACGTTCTCTGAAATATCTCTTCAAATTTGAAATCTGTGCCTTTTTATAATTGTACCTATTTCCCCCTTCAGTTTTGGCTGCTGGTTCACTGAATCCTCTAATATCCATCAGAACTGTGTCATGATCACTTATTCCTTCCGTTACTTGACACCCCCACGAGGTTATCATCGGGCTTTATTAGGAATATATCCAAAATATGTTGCCTTCTAGTGTTTTGCTCTACCACTTGTGTAAATCCTCCTTCCCTTATTAAGGAATTTGCAAATCTTTGTTCCCATGTGTTATTAATCTTATTTCCTTCCCAGTTTACACCTGGTAAATTTAAATCCCCACCAATAATGACCATTCTATTCTCACCTCCGAAATCTGAGTAAGAATTTAATTTCTCCCCAAGAGCCTCATCTTCATCTGTCATTCTTCCACTGTGGTAAGCAGTCAACACCCTGATTTTTTCTTTTTTATTACCCCAGAAATCTACCCCAAGTAACTCATGGTCTTGATCTATGAACGCCAGTGAACTGTGGTAGTTTTGTTAACTAGTATGTTGTTATGTTAAATTTGTTATAATACATAACAATTCATTACCTATTCAAACTCTGATTATAACTTAGTTTACAAAAGTTTAATAGGAATATGTTCAAAACATTTCTTGTTCAAGCTTAATCAAAAGCAACTATGAACCTTTTAAAGCCCTTAAAGGAGATCATCTGAAATTTTAAAAACGGATTTCAAGGTCCTAAATATATTTTGAATGGTATAAGTCTACCAGAACTCTTTACTTTAAGAGGCCACATCACTTAATGACTGAGCTGGTTGACAATTGTATGTCTGTGGTACAGTTGTTTCTTCAAATGCTCCTACCAAAAAAACCAAAATGTCTATTAATTACAAAATTCGGCATATATTACCCAGAGTCAGTGTGATGTAGGTGGTAAGATGTCCGCTCCCTAATTTTGCAGACCAGGTTTAAATCTCCACAGTATCCGATATTTCTATTTATTTTCATCTGCAGAATTTGTTTAGCATTAATTTATTATTTTATTTCAACTTTCAAACAAATCTCATTATTTCTAACACAAAAAACAAATGCAATTTTGGCCAATGACTTCCTAATATGCCTCTCCAATAGCCACTGAGATTTGGTTAGGAGGTGAATCTGTTTTTGTCGCATACATTATTTTATTTTCAACCATTTACACAGAACCACTTCCAGGAATTAAACATATTTATCGGAGAAAAAAGAAAAAAATTGATCTTCTCGATGTTATGTATTACATTTAAAATACTTTTTGACGACATACAAGTATAGAAAGACGAAAATGAAATAAAGCAAAAACAAATACCTATTTCAACTACTCCAAAACAATTAACAAAGCATGAAAAAAACATGTAAGAATGTAGACTTTCCTGGCGTATGTTTGCAGTGAAGTCCTCACGTGTATACCTCTGGACTGTTTTGAAAAAAACAGAATTCCATGGAATACCCATGTGGACTTCATTTCGGGTCAATGATTTTTTGGAAAAAATGCTTTTCTGCTAATTTATAAGGTTACTAGCTCCAAACTTCTCAAAAATATCCGACACAACAGTATATTCTGGCAAGTCATTTCTTTCGATTTGATTAACTTAAAATTGTTATAAAACAACGTGCAATGTAATTCCCTGTATCTTATCTGTAACAAAAACTATCAGTTGTCACTCTGTTCTGGGCTGCATTTAAACTTTAACATAAACTCCGGTAGTATACCAAACCTATATTTCATTGTTGGTTACTCCGGTGTGTCCCTTGATCCACATTAGATGTATCTAATACATACCTATTGCTCTAAAAGGGAAAGAAAATTATTAATTCAAATATCTAACACTTTATTACCTTGCAGATTTCACTCCTGCGATGTCAGCGACTGTAGGATCTGGATTTGATGCAAAATATGTTTTTATCATGAAAACATGTTTTTTTTGGGGAGATTATTTTAGAAAAGTGAACCCATTCACTTTTTATTGTATGAGTACTCTTACAAGAATGAAATATTTCACCAATTATGCTAATAAATTATCATAAAATTTAAGTAAAATCATAAAATTATAAAAATGTCCAACAACTTTGTTTACAGTATAAACGTGCACTTTGGCGTGACAATTCGAGTCAACAAAAAACGTTGTGTTTCCGCGAATTAACGTTTCCATTGATTTTGATTTAATTAAAATCAATAAATAAAAAGCAAATTAATAGTAAGAAAGTTGTAGTGGTAATTCTACAATAATAAACCTTCAAAATAAAAGTACTAGACATAAATTTGAATTTCATGCATATTCCCTACTCTGGCATCTTCAAATAAACACATACTTTTGCATAAATCATAAAGTAGACATAGTATTTATACTGCTGATTACAAAATAAATACCTCAGTTTGGAAGAACAGCTGATAACAGGGAAGAACATTCCATCTAAATTGAAATTTCTAAACGATCCTTTAACCTTCTGCCCATTGAAAGTGAACGTAATGATAGGTACTGTTAAGTCAAGAGCACATCCAATAACATCACTTTTCTTTATGAATGGTTCTGTAGCATCAGGGATAACACAAGTTTTCCTCCCACCTGCAAATACATTTCATCAATTAATTTCTATTTGTAAAGACTTTCTGAAACAACAAAGAACAAAAATATGCAAATATCAAATTATTGAAACTCCTACAATTTAAGAAACCTTTATGTAACATACGTGTTTATTTTTCTTATGTAACGTTTCTCTAAAGTGAAATAAAAAAAGACAGTATGGTGTTTGTACAATATCATAGGAATTTGTACTATCAACCCACCAGCTGGCTCAGTACATTAATCTGTTGCTATTGGCTAATACTGAAATTGCAGGATTAGTAACTGAACTAATTACAGTTTGTGGAAAATTTCCATAAACATTCGAGATAATGCTAGAGAAGTCCCCAATTTCTGACTCAAGAAATATACAAACATAAATAAAATAGCACTTAATATTTAGAACAAACACTAATTACAGACAGATGGCAAAACTTTCTCCCCATCACTTCAAATCTGGAATTATGAAGGGGACCTCTTCCTCATCAAGAGACCAAACAATTATGTAAAAATTAGCAAAACTGAGTCATAATCTTGATCTAGTCACTAAATTATGAAATTTTAAATGGTCTGATAATTGTTTTATAGTGTCACATTAACAAATGAACAGTAACAAGTAATATTTTGGCAACATATTAAGAACAATCCTGTGCAATGATTGGTATATAATAAAGCTGAAAGACTTTTAAACATTTGAAGTCAGTATTTCCTTGCACAAATATTTTAAATATCAATTTTCACTTCCAATTATTTCCATACAGTCTCCTAGAAAATGCAAGAGACATGAAACAATCTGAAGTGTTGAACTGTGATAGAACATGTGGGCCATGGAGAACGGAGGGAGAAATAGTATAATGAGTGGAGTAAAATATTGCAAAATGATGATGTAACAAAATAATAATAACTTTGTTGTTGGCCATGTTCGACAGTTGTTGCGTAAATGTTTTAAATTAAACACCATATTTTAACAACTGTTTTATTAAGGTTTTTGAGTAGACATGTTTCACCATTTGGGGGGAGGGGGGGCACCATCAGTGGTTATATTAAATCTATATAAATGATTAAATATTATGTATATTCATTATACAATGTTCTAATGTCTGCATAATATTATGGTGGTTGGTTCTACTACTATTAACACAATGGAACTACTCTAATTTGAATCTGATAGGACTATGAATAAACTTTAAATTACTGAACATTTGAATTAGGAAGTGTTTATAAAAATAGTTAAAAATACAAGAAAAATGTACTTAAAAATTAAGTTTTTACTTCTTCATTTTAACATCACGTTGACTTATTAAAAATATAATGTACAAAAACTAATTTAAAATTCTGGTTTGGTAAAAGACTAGAGGTTTTCTCAGCATTGAATATAAATAAAATCCTCTTAGGTAACTAGCCGAGTGAGTCTATTGATAAAATATATCATTTCAATGGTCATAATCTCTGCTGCCATTGTCACTTGAGAGAAGCATGCACATTATCTTGACCATCAATGTAGCATCAAAGTTTGCTGATATACTTTAGGGTCTCTGAAAAATTTCGAATGGGCTGCTCCATAATGGTATTTACTTCCTCTCCTACATCTAACAATTGGTCCATTTTCTTCAACAACACACCAGCTAAAATGTCTGTCAGTTAACTCACTACACACTGCAGTATCTTTGTCAATGTCCACATCAAAAGAAACTTGTTCATTCACATCTTCCCAAATATCTAAGGCACAATTTTGTCCACAACAGCAGTACGATCAGCATTTTTCTTAAAACCTCCTTTACGAAAACAGTTAACATTAATTTTTGAGTCACATTTTCACATGCATTGTTACACATTCTACCAGCTTCTAAGTTGTTAATTTTCATTTCATAGTTTTTGTCTAGGTAGTTCTTAGAAATAAATGTTTTACACTAAAGGGCTCCTATAAAAATGCTTTAGTTTTTCATTATGCCTTGATCCATTGGTTGTAGAATTCCTGTTAAATTTTTGAAACAACAAGGTGAAGCAGAATTTCGTAGCATGAACAATGGTAGTTTTCTGACCCTTCCAGATTAGCTCCAATCAAAAGTGTTACTCTCTCTTTACTGTGTTTCCCTCGAATGCAGTGTTCTCCTTTAAAACTTAGTTTTCTCTGGCATACATTTTAATAAATAACCCAGTTTCATCTAAATTATAAAGGGGAAGGGTGGGTGATGTGTTCTGGATAATGACATTTAACAATTATTATAAAAGACTTCTTAGAAAATAGCACTCAAGAAAAATATGTTTTAACAAACATTAATTTCCATGGGATTTGATGTTCATCTCCTAATTCGAATAAATTTACTTCGAATTAATGAAAAAATAATTCAATTTGTAGGAGTTATTTTAACATTAGTTTAATACAAAATTCAGTAGAAAATTTTGAATTATCGAGAAATTCAAATTATCAACATTCAAATTCGAGAAGTTCCACGGTATATATAAACTTGTATAAATTCACTTTTTAATATTGAATTAATTGTATGACTGACAAATTTTCATGTAGATAAACTCTACCTACGAAAATTGTGGTAGCTTTCACAAGTCAGTCCCACAAGTACCACAATTTCATAAGTTGAGTGTATTTATGTAAAAATTTGTCGGTCTTAGAGTTAATTCAATATTATGAAGTGAATTTCTATAAGGTTTACAGATATAACTGTCAATTCAAACAATATGCTAAACTTTTACTATGCCTGGTACCTGTTTGCATTTAGTTTTTCCATACGGGCACCAAACTATTGTCAATTCCCCAATAGATGTGTGTATATTCAAATTAAAAGTTCACTCTTAAATAACAATTTATATTCTTGAAAAGTTTTATATATAGTGCGGTATAAGTATGTTTGAAAATGCATCGAAGCAATTGCATCTGAAAAGTGAAAACTGCAGGTCAAAGTCACTCAACCAGTTACTCGTTATCAGCAATGTTCCTTACTATAAACCCAAATTACTAAAAACAGTTCTATGGCATCACTGAAACAAAGTTCTGTCTTATGGCGGCAGATTTTAAGCATCAAAACATTTTCTAGGCCGCTCACTTTCCAACTACTTAAAATTTCAAAGTACACAGCCTACATCTCGGATCGCTTAGCAACACACATGTTCTCTAGTCTTCAATATCTGCAGAAGAATGCTAAAAACAATGGACTCTTACCCCTCTTTTATATGACACTTGGCCAAAGTGATGTTATACTGAAGTTTTGATTTTTCCTCATTTACTTATTAAAATCTGAAATTTTAATAGGCTATAGCCCCCATTTTTCTCATGTTTTCATTCCCTGAGGACTTATCCTTAAATTGGCCTGATTTAGGAGATACTAATTTTTAAAGCCACAAAAGACAAAATCTCACATTGCTTACAAAGTTCCTACTCCCTTGTGATGATACTAGAACCAAGACATTCCTTACAATTTCCCAGATCTTTTGGCTCATGTGAATCTACTGTTTTCTTTGTACTTTAAGAGGAACTCATGTAAAAGAGAAACTATGTAGTAGTTTTGTAATTGCCAAAATTTTTCAGAATTTATTTCTTTGATACTATTGCTCTGATGTAGCTGGAATTAACATTATGTTCTTTAGATAAAATTCCCCTATCTCTTAGCATTTTTTCTAGATCCCTAGTGAAGTTCCTTAGTCATCTTCTTTTGCCACTTCACTTTTCGGTGGTTAGCCTTATTGTGAGACAATTGGCAGAGCCAGATGTGCACACAATGATGGCCATCTGTATACAGATCCAAGCAAATCAAGTGCAAAATCATCTGTGCAAGCTTTCTGGACTTGAGAAGTTATCTGGCTATAGGTCTACACCTAGGTTACCAACATTCCAATCAAACACAACACACTCCTACAGCTCCCTTGATTTCCAAAACCCCTTGTCTTGCCCATATTTTCTGTCTCCCCAACCCAAACAGTCTACCACACACACCAAAAGCCTCCATCCTACCTCCTGCTAAACCACAGCAGTATATGGTTAACCTTTCATCTTCTCCTTTATCAGAATCTCAACTCTTTAAGGGATTGTCATTTTCCCCAACCCTGAAGTATGACCATGCCGCCTTGGTCCGGGACTCTTTAGCCTTCTGCCACACACTCCAGTGGCATTACCACTTTGCCACCCGGGATGCTAGTGATATTTGGTAGTGTCCGACCAAAGGTCATTTTTTGGCCGAAGCCGAATGTTCGGCTCTTGGGATAACCTTCAGCCAAAGCCGAAGGTTCAAAAATAATTATATATCTTAGAACACTGACACGAAGTATATATGACATGCAAATACTGAACAGTTATTTTGTTTTATATGTAGTATTGTTGATATAAATTACATCTTTACAATAATTATAAACACAGTTTTTAATATTTATTTATTAGAATAAAATAAAACAGTAATATAATACCTAACCAGGTTTTCAACAATGCAATTTACCAAAAATAAATGCATTTATTTTTATTTAGCAATAATAAAAATAAACTATAAAATCTAACAGTAACAGCCCGACTTAAATCAGAATAATTTGCCCGGTGGATTAAATTAATAATTATTTTTTGGAGTTTTCGCTTTGGTAAATCAAATACATGTTAGCTTAAGTATAGTAATACTGTCGTTTTTTAACAACAATAAAAACAAGTTTCAATCTTCTTACCTGGTATAAACTATTCTAGCTTTTAAAATACGATATTCTGCTGTCTAAATTAGCATCACATATTAAATTTTTGGTTAAAACCGAATCAATACCAATTTTTTTTAAAGTAGTTTCAGATTAATTAAAAATGTACTAAATATAATCAAAACAAAAAGTAGATCAACACTAGTGAAGTGAGATTTAATATTCAAAGCCAAACAGCCTGATGTTATAAGCTAAAACTAATAGTTTTTCAACATTTTCCTGCTTAAATTAGCTCTTCTGCCGTCAAAGATTTGACGAGCAGCACTTAACAATTGTTCGCTAAGAAGACTAGTGGGAGGAGCTGATAAATATTTGTTTGCTATCGCTTGTCAATAAATATACAGACTGGAAGGCCAATATTGAAAAAATATTAGCGGTCCTCAGCAGCAAAGGTTCTTTTAAATAACAAATAAAATGTTTTTCAAACGGCAGGTTCTAATTAATTCTCAGTCAAAGTCATTTTGTTAAGGGTATCCCATAAATCGTCTGCTAGGGATTTATTTTCGGGAGTAGAATTTTATCTTGCACAGGAGGGTCCAGGTTCACCAACATCCACAACCAAATGATCTGTTTTATCTGTTATTGTCAGTGCACAGTTTTGACGTAGAAATAACAAAATTTCAGTTTTCGTATTTATAATTTCGTTGCTAGTCAAATACTTGATTTTAAACTGTGGATCGAGTAGAGCGGCAATTAACAGCCGTAAGGTTTTTCTTGCGAAAGCAGATCTCCTATTAACAGACTCACACAAGCAGCTTTTGAGCAGTACTACATGATCAGCCTTCATCCTTCTGAACAAGTTTTGAATTTAACATGGCAATGATGATTATAAATCGCTAGAAATATAAGTTGTTGCTTGATAAATACACTTCTGCAAAGTTATAAAATTGTTCATTTGTATCCATTCTTCTGCGATTGGAATTTCTATTCCACCATGTTCTGACATAAACAGATTTACTGCATTTTTCTGTTCTATTAATTAAGATGGCTTGTTCACTTTTCTTAACTTTACCACACTTTTTGACTATTGCATTTATAGCAATATCTTTATAAAAATTACATCGTGAATAATGAGCTGTAGAGTGTGAGCAACATAACCAATAACAACGAAGTTTCCACAGCGCATGGTTGCATTCATATTTATAGTATTATTATGTATACCCCTATGGATATTTTCTCTTGTGTTGTATTTGGTAACAGTTTCAGTGATTTTTTTTTATTATTATTTTTTTTTTATTTATTTTTTTTTTTTTTTTTTTTTTTTTTTTTTTTTTTTTTTTTTTGTGCAGTATATTTCCCTCTATGATCTTCTTCCAACACACTAACAGCCAGTTTAATTTTTTTCTTTTAGAACCTTTGGAAATGTCATGTGCCGTGACACTGAAGAACGCGTTTGCTTGATCACTTTATATGTTCGTGGTAAAAATGATTCATTCAGGTTTTTTCTAAAAGCAATGTAACTTTACTGTTTACTTTCTCGTACGTTTGAGGATCAGTAAAATTAAGTCTGGGAAGTGCAACCCCTTCAGAGAGGTTGTACGAAAACATGTTTACGATGGCCAGGTCTATACATAATACATTAATCCGCAAAGAAATCTGATGATTATTGGGCAATGGTGGCGCTTCTTTTTTTCTACGATATCGCGTTTAGTAGACTGTTAAATTTCCTTTTTAAACTCTTGGGGCGCATACAAGATCTTTGATTTCAAAAAAATTAAAGTTAATCAAGCTTTGGTATTTAACACTGGCTTCACATTAGAATTCCCACTGATTTTTATGATGTTTTCCATATGGTTCTTTATCTTTGCTATCGTCTGTTGGCGCGCTACGTTGAGGGTATTTGTAAAAGTTGGTTCATTTTCGGCGGCTGGATGTAAAACTTCGGCTTCGGCCAAACATTTGGCTGAATTTGGCCGAAGCCGAATGTGTGGCCGAAGGTGCTTTTTTTGGCCGAAGCCGAAACCTAAGCCGAACCTTCGGTCGGACTCTAATATTTGGCATGATGACACTGAGCCCTGCATAGAACGTTTCAAAACTATATCCAAACTAGACCCACCTCTCCTTCCTCAACACCACCCCTTCCTTCTGTTCCAGCAATTCCACACATCCAACCTCTCCTCAACTTCATTTCCAACTCCAGCAACCTTAGTACTATTGAAACCCGTGCCATGAGAGAACTTTCTAATAATATGAACATCCCACAAAAACAATTCTTGTAAAAGTAGGCCGTTCTAGTGTTCATGTAGTGACAAAAAGTTATGAGATCTTCTTCTGAGCCAAGTATACACTTTACAGTGTGTTTTCAGTTCACTTTGTGGAACAGAATGGTTTCTCTGAGTTTCATAGATCGTTTATTTAGGATTAAAAAAACATCTGATGACTTGGCCATTATGCACGTCATAGTTTTTACCGAAATTGCGGGCATAATAAATACTTGTCAAATTAAAAAAAGAGCAAGGAAAAACTTGGCTTTTATGTATTTATATCAAACACATTTAAGGTATTTATATAGATTAACTAAAACATGGTTGGCATAATGGCCAAATCATCAGATTTGTTTAATCTTAAATAAACGATGTATCACACCAAGAGAAACCATTCTGTTTCACAAAGTGAACTGAATACACACTGTAAAACAGGGGTGGCCAACCCAAATGATCTTGCGGGCCACTTTGGAAATGCATCATAACTCCGCAGGCCGCATATAAAATTATATATCCCTATATTAGATTTAGACCCACTACAGATATTTTTTTGGAGTGAACTCATAACTGTAAACTGATAAATAAAACATGCAATATCTGTCATATATTTGCAAGATAATTATTTTAAAATCAAAGTTAATTTTTTCTCATAATTTCGAGAGTTAAATTTTGAATATATGAATGCACAAATAATGTATTTTTTTTAAATACATTGTTTTTCACTACTTTGGCCATTATAAAATAAATATATTTTGTAAAATGTGATGAATCTCGTGGGCCACAAAAATGTTCAAGGGCCCGCGGGTTGGCCTGCTGTAAAGTGTAGACTTGGCTCAGAAGAAGATCTCATAACTTTTTGTCACTACATGAACACGAGACTTGGCCTATGTTTACAAGAATTGTTTTTGTAAGTTTATTCCTTATTCAGAATCACTGCTCAAATGTAATGATTCCATTTGGAAATTGATGAATAAGAACTTTTCAGAATTTAAGACATCAATATACGTTACCAACAATGACCCACTCTCTGAAAACAATGGGTGTCCAAGCAATTGCCTTTACCTTCACTACCACCATAAACAAAATTACTAGTAACTTCCAAACTAAGCATAGGAACAAAGTAAAATTTAAGGCTTTGGCTCAACTTGCTCCCCTCTATGTAGTAGAGAAATATCAGGTTTATAGCTTCATCCAGAGCAAAGCAATTAAGCCACAAATTTGTACCAGAATTTTTCATGTTTGGGATTGTAATTAAATAAATACGGGGGAAAACTCCAATATTAGATTTTTCTTACGATTTAGGAATGAAACCATATAAGTGTACTAAATTACTTGTTTCTAGGATATCTGGAAGTACAGTGGAATTTTGATGTCGTGGTGTAGTGCCAAAATAAAATTTTGAATTTCAATAACTTCCAAAGTAATAAAAGGAAGGAAGTAAAATTTAACACATTAGATAAACATAGTAAGCTCACTCCACAATTAAAAATTGAGGTATATAAAGTTAATAGTGTAGAAAGTGATTGCACGTTAGGGGTAGGTATATGGAAATTTGCGAGTTTCAAGATTTTTCTTATAACATGTGGGTAATATTTTATCTGTGTACCAAATATCAGCTTTCTACAGCCATGGGAAGTGCCTTATAGTTTTGATGATCATCAGTCAGTCAGTGAGTGACAAAACCACTGAAGTTTGCATCCAAACTAAGAACAATAAGAAAATAAAATTTAGTACATTTGCTAAGATTGCTGGTAACTCAGCATAACAGAAATTTGAGACCTGTAGCATGAATATGACCGAAGAAATTAAGATTCAAAAATGGTCCAAAGTGCTTTGAGAAAAGGGTAGGCAGTGCCGCCGTTGACTCGACTTGGCGGGTGCATTGCCGTGCACCCAAATGATTATTCTCCCAGCTGACAAAGGCTCAACGACCATAGTCATGGACCACATTGAGTACAAGGCCGAAGCATTGAGATATCTTTCTGATACCACTACATACTTTACACATCCTACAAATTCAATTTGCAAGAAGTGCGCACTCTACTTGACCTGCCAAGGCCCCTTACAAGGACTCCCTCCCAACT
The DNA here is from genome assembly GCA_031002005.1 of Vandiemenella viatica. Lineage (NCBI taxonomy): Eukaryota > Metazoa > Arthropoda > Insecta > Orthoptera > Morabidae > Vandiemenella > Vandiemenella viatica. The sequence goes on from JARYHS010008074.1 coordinate 375,140,162, forward strand.
CCTTGTCCCTCCTTTGCAGAATCCTCATTCTCCTACCTTGTACCTTCTTCCAAAGATCTACAAAACTGGAAATCTGGGGCAACCTATAGTTGCAGCAAAGGGGTCACCTTTAGTACAAAACTTCCCTTCATTCATTAAAGATACTTCATACTTCCTAGAATGACTTTCCCCAGTCCCCATTCCTATACCACCAGACTCCTTCCTTGTCTCCACAGATGTCTCTTCTCTTAAACCAATATCCCTCATTAAAACAATTTTTTATGACGAAACTATTTAAGTTACAGAATTTTCCATAAGGATAATAACTGATGATTTTTATAAAATCTTACTATTCCAAAAATTTCAGAACGATAGGATTATTTTTAGTTTTCAAGGTCAAATATTTGATACAAGCTTACAGGTTTGAGATAGAACCTGATTAGTTTTCCAGCATATTCTCGTGAGAGACCATGAAGTCCGGCATTCCCACGGTCGGATTCAATAAATATTAGCGCAGAACCAGTTTCATTTAGAGCACTACTGTGCTATCGTGTTGGCACCATGTAGTCTCCGGCAGTTGGCAAGATACAGAGCGAGCATAACCACGATCGGTGGAGTGTTAATTTTGGCACGATGTAGGCTCACTTAGTCTTCAAGTTTTAGTTAGAAAGTAACTATGAAGTTTTGAAGCAGTATTTTTTTAGCCATTTGGTGCGTTGGGATAACCTAAGTGTCAGTTGTTGACTCGAACAGTAGAAGCATGTGTTGAACTTTTATATGCTTTAACAAATTAGCTAGTTGAACTTTGAAGTTTGGGGTGTTGTCTGGCTCGAATCGGTTGGTTAAATTTGCAAGTTTATCTACACAAAATTAGTGTGATGCCATTTCTGTTTGTGACTTTGCAAAAAATTTCAAGAATATAATGTATATCCACCAACAATAGACTTGTGACTTTTATATTCAACTACATTTCTTAGTTTGGGGTTTGACAAGCTAAGTGGCGACCAAGTTACATTTGCAAAGCTAAAGCTAAAAAGTATGCACGGTTATCCACGGTCATAGCTGAGACTGAAGTTTATGCATAACCCCAGCATATGCTTGTAGTCTCACAATCCCTCATGCTCAGGGCCTCAGTGCCATGAAACACTTCCTAGAAAATGTGACCTCCAGACAGTTTCCCCAAGACATCCTACCTCATTTCCTTGGCAAACCTCATTCTGTCTAACAACTAATTTTTCCTAAACTCTCAAATTTACCACCAGATACTCGGCACTGCTATGGGCACCTGCATGGCACCATTCTATGCAAACCTTTTTCTGCATTGTCTGGAAAAGAATAACTAATCAATCATTCTATTAAACCTTTTGTGTAGTTCAGATAAATAGATGATATTTTTATGATCTGGACCCACAAAGAGAATAGTCTAACAAACTTCCTCAACTCCCTTAACAATCACTAGCATCAACTTTACCTAGACATACCCCACAGCCATGTTACCTTTTTTCCTTACTTAATGGGCACCTACATACCTCTGTTCATATCAAACCTACAAATCTACAACAGTACCTACACTTTAACAGTTGTCATCACTCCCACACCAAATGTTCCATTTCGTACAGTCTGGCTATCTGTGGCAGACACATTTGCTCCAATGAAGACTCTCTTTCCTGATACACACAAAACATGTCTGGAGCTCTCATCTCCAACAGCTACACCCCAGAATAAGCACACAAACAAATCTATCATGCTATAGCCCTTCCAGTGCACAGCTACTTTAAGGCTGTACCCCTTGAAACCAACTACAACCTATGAGATCCCACATCAGACATTTAAATAATAATATTAATAATAATAGTAATAATTTTACGAATTATGGAATATATGAATGTATTTATTTTTACAAGGCCGTACAGTATAGTAGTATGTGAAAATGGGTAAATTTAAGTTTTTGTAATATGTTTTAATATGTTGAAGTTGGTAGGCTGTGTTGTATTGTTTTTTGTTTTTAAGCCAAGGAGAAGCAGAGATTGTTAAATGTGAGATTTTATGTTGTATCACGAGAATTGTAAATATTTGAATTTATTAAGATGTTTCAATAAATAGCAGTGATTTTATAGAGAGGATTATATAATTGAATTTTATCTGTGAGGTGATGGCAGAAAAACGTGTGAGACGATATCCTGGGGCCATACATATCGTCCAGAACGTGCTATCGATTATAGGTTGCAAAAGAACCTGGAAGTACTGGTAAGACCAATCAGGATTTCTTTTATTAATGACTTACAAAGAGGATACCTCGCAGAAATGGCGACCCTGTAATCCAGGATTTAGCAGTGTAAAATAACTCACTGTTTTTTTTTATGGATTGTGGAACATTAAGCAGTCGGAGTTCAGCCGTGCAGAAGAAGACATTGCGGGAATTGGCAAGTACATGAACAATATATTTTATGGGGCGGGATAAAAGTTCACCAAAATAACGGTAGCAGATATAATAACTTTGTAATTTTGTGTTCGGAAAATTTCTTACGAAAAAGGTGAAAAGTGACTGAACATTGAATAGTAAGTAGCTAAATTAAAAATAAAATTGCTTAAAACAGTAAAAAAAAAAAAAGTATTAAGAAATCAAATTAGCTAACGTAAAAGTTATTGAAACTGTCGGCAAGAACGTGATTGCAAAACAAAGCATTTGTAAGTAGTTAAAAAGTTGTTTAAGCTAGTGATTAATACTGTGACGGCCTTTAGATAAGTAAATAAAGATAATTGACATCATTTAAAGGGGGGATTTAACCCTTTGACTGCTGTAGACGCGTTAACGCGCGTGGCTACTACTGCGCCCAGGTGCTCCAGACGTGTATACGCGCGCCGCCTTGCCGCTCTGTCTGTGCTCCAGACGAGTATACACGCGCCGCTTCGCCGCCCTGTCTGTACTCCAGACGTGTTAAGACGCTAGCCTCTTAGCGGCCTGGCTATGAAGCCATATTTCCACCCAGGGTGGTTAGTTGTTTTCCTCATTCGGCCCTTGAGGATTGGCAGCTGCGATCTAATTTGTGTTGCTCTTTTCCTTTTAGTTTTCGCTGAGAAAATGGCATACAGTCATTATTTTTTTTAACTGCTTAACGTCTCTTAACAGCGAGGACTTTAGAGATGGTAAAGATTGGGGGGCAAGGAATGGGAAGGAATTCGGCTATGGCCTTTTGAAGGAAACATTCCGGCATTCACCTGGAGTGATTTGGGGAAACCATGGAAAACCCAAATCTGGATGCCATGACGGGGATTCGAAGCATCGTCCTCCCGAATACGCCGTCGTGTTTGTACCGCGGAAGAAATCATGGAGATTCTTACTAGAAGCGACAGTGAATATGATCACTTTGATATGGATGACAGTGATAACCCTTCGACAGGATCTCGATGTAATTTTCCTATGCTGTGTACATCAGCTAGTGGAAAATGACCATTTTTCAGAGTTTGAAGCTACAGATTGTGCGAGCGAAATGTGTTGAAAAAGAGAATGCTTTAGCGACGCGTTTGACAGTATGTGCTTGTCGATTAAGCTGCAGGACACAAGTGTGGATTACGTTAACATTCCAGCAGTTTGTCATTTTTCCTGATATTTCTAACGGAATATCATATGATATCTATTGCTGATGAGACCAACAGACACGCGAGAATCAATTCACACTATATTTTCACTATGAAGTGGTTTAAAAAGTTCTTTTTCCACATTCTCGAACACTGCATTTTAAATGCTCACGCTCTTCACCGCGTAATAACCGGACGAAAAATGCCAGTTGCAGAGTTTCGTCTGTTGCATCCATAAATTCCATAAATTTAAATTTTGTGAGGTATTTTTCAGGATTTCCTGACACCCCCCCCCCCTCCCCGTCTTGTAAGATCAGGTCCGTGAGACGCCACCCCCCCCCCCCCTAGAAATCGCCCTCGCAACTTTTTGAGACCTTTTTTACAAATTTCATTCATATTGAAAATTCAAAGAAGAGCACGCCAATGCGTAAATGCGCTATATGTTCGATACAGAAAGTGCGTCGAGAAACCAATGCAGAACATGTAATGTATCAATGTGTGTTGCACCATTTTTCAAGGCTTATCACACAAAAAGAATTACTAACCATGGTTAACTGCAGAGTTATAATTATATTACATTTACTACGCTCACAAACTAAAAACATTTCAGTTGCTGTAATATCTATTTAGTATATGAAGTACCGGCATGTTTGATTACGCAGACACTCACTTTTAGAGGAGTTTTAAACTGAAAACCTTTAAATGTTATATTAACTGTATTTATTTTGTATCTGCGGTTTCAAACCGCAGAGCGACAGCAGAAGAACGCCACACACGACGCTCCAGACGTATTCAGCACACAGCGGTCAGGTCTAACGCGGCAGGCCAGCGCAGGTAAACAGCTTAGCCGTAAACAAAGCCGCACTCGGCGAGGGCTCGGCCGGGCGAACGGTAGCAGTTAAAGGGTTAAGCATATTGAGTATCTGATAAGAAATTTCTATATATGTGCATGTCTATTATTTTTGCAAGTTTTCAGTACTGCTATATTGAGACTGTTATTGAATGCATGTCACAGTATTACAATCAAAGAGTGGTACAGTAAGTAATTTCTGGTTGAGTTTCTGAGCTCATTTTTATTTTTTATTTTTTAGCAGCATTGAATAAATACTGCGTTGTATGATTTTGTGTCAAAATTTCAAATTTTGTATCGTCGTTTTGCTTTGGCGGGATTATATGGAGTAGCGTAGTAATTTGCGAGAATTTTTTTTGTTGTTATTTTGTATGGTTAATTCATCACCATAATGGAAGGACAGTGCGGGGAAGTAGTTTAAATGGATGTAGAAATATTTTCTGGTGGGGAAATGAGTGAAAATTCCAATGGGAGAAATGAAAGTTCCGGGATAGTTACTAGTCTCTGTGAAAGTATGCGGGAAAGTGGAGTCAGTCAGTTGGTCAGAGATAGTGTTAGGGTAAACGACAGAGGTGGCGATATGTGTGATATCGAGGTCAAAGATAGCATTGCAACTGTTTCGTTTATACCGGTGACAATCAGACAGACTAATATTCGAGAGAAAGAAATGGGGAATTAACAAAATGAAGCTCACACACAGAAAGGGAGCGAATTTTCGATGCTATTTGCCTTAATGGAAGAAATTGGAAGGAAGATAACAGAAAATTTTAAATCAAGTGAACAGAAAATTACAGAGGAAATGAGAATGATGAAACAGGATATTATGTTAAAAATGGACGAACGTATTGAGCAAGTGGAGGATAGATGCAACCAGAAGATGGAGAATTTAAGGCAGATATTGAAAGAAGACGTAAAAACAAGTATTGAAACAGAAGTAGCAATGGTCTATGAACACGTTGAAAGGCAAGAAGAGGCTAATTGACAGGGTATAGCTTGTCTAGTGCAACAAAAAGTTGAAGAAGAAGTGAAGAAAAATTATGGAGAGATACAGGAAGAGCAGGAAGTCATGAAAGGAGAAAGTAAAATTATTTATGAAAAACAGAAAGATTGTGTGAAGGGTATTGAACAGTTGAAAGAGAAGACTGAAATGGCAACAAAAAGGATTTCAAGATTAGGCGATAGGTTAATGGTTATGGATAAGGAATACAAAGAAGTGACATGTAAAATTGCAGAAGTAGCTAGCCAGATGAATATTATCAACGAAGATGTGCGAAAAGAGGTAGCCCAGCTGAACCAGAGGGTTGAGGAGGTAGAACGGCGAGGTGTTGCTACTCTGGGTGGAAGCAACATAATAACCAGCCATTTTAAATTACCAGAAGTGAAGTTTGATCCTGAAAAAGGTGTGCACGCAGTGGACTTTGTCAGAGTTTATAAAAGTGGATTGCCACGTGAATGGTCAGATTCCGATAAAATAAGATACGTCAAAAGCATGATGCGAGGAGATGCATTTGCATGGAGTTGTGAGAATGATGAAGATTGTGAAGATTATGAAGAATTTTTGCGACTATTTCTCAGTAAATATTGGTCACCAATAAAGCAAAGAAGAGTAAAGAGAGATTTCTGGAACTGCCGTTACTATAGCAGGCGAGATGGGAGTATGAAAAATTTCTGTGAAGAAGTGATGAAAGAGCTTCGTTACCTGGACCAGAAAATAGAGGACGATGAAAAGGTCGAAGTTTTGTTGCAGAAATTGCCCAGACCGGTGCAGGAGAAGTTGATAGTAATTCAATGGAGTAATGTAGAAGATTTTCTGGAAGCTATTGAGAGATTGGATCGGTGGAGTAATACTAATGAACATGAGACAAGAGACGAAAGAAGAAACGACTTTCGAAACACAGACATTTAAATAATAATATTAATAATAATAGTAATAATTTTACGAATTATGGAATATATGAATGTATTTATTTTTACAAGGCCGTACAGTATAGTAGTATGTGAAAATGGGTAAATTTAAGTTTTTGTAATATGTTTTAATATGTTGAAGTTGGTAGGCTGTGTTGTATTGTTTTTTGTTTTTAAGCCAAGGAGAAGCAGAGATTGTTAAATGTGAGATTTTATGTTGTATCACGAGAATTGTAAATATTTGAATTTATTAAGATGTTTCAATAAATAGCAGTGATTTTATAGAGAGGGTTATATAATTGAATTTTATCTGTGAGGTGATAGCAGAAAAACGTGTGAGACGATATCCTGGGGCCATACATATCGTCCAGAACGTGCTATCGATTATAGGTTGCAAAAGAACCTGGAAGTACTGGTAAGACCAATCAGGATTTCTTTTATTAACGACTTACAAAGAGGATACCTCGCAAACCCCACCTTCATCGCCCAGTTCTTCCCTAGTCTTGAGTCAATTAACCTAATCCTACACAACCTTCTCTGAACTGCATAGATGGGAACTAGCCTACTAGAATATCCTGGACACCAGATATCCTCTAGGCCTCAAAGTCCAATAAATCCCTCCCACCGGACCCACCTCTTATTATCACTACTATTTTATATTACTTATATTTTCCCTACTTAAAGTTTTTCAAAATATGATTCACATGTATATCGTCACTCAATTATAATGTTGATCTCCCACTTTCAATTATAATATAACTTCAGCAATATCAATTATTGACTTAGTATTTGTGCATCTCCCCACTCCTATGCTACCACCTATATTGGCCATATCATTTTTCCAGATGGCTGCCATGTGTGCACGTCTGCCTTAGCAAGAATAACCACTGAAAAATTGTCTGTTTCTTGTGTTTATTCCTTTTTATATTCATTATTCCCAACCTCCTTCATCTGTGGCAAGTGTTAGACTGTATTTCCCTCTTTTTTATTTTATTTTTTATTTTTTGTTGTCATCAGTCTTTCGACTGGTTTGATGCAATCCTCCATCCCTTCCTATCCTGTGCTAACCTTTTCATTTCTACATACCCCTTACAACCCATGTTCTCAATTATCTGCTTCATATATTCTAATCTCTGTCTTCCTCTACAGTTCTTACCTTTGACCGTTCGCTCCACTAACAAACTAACCAACCCAGCATGTCTAAAAAATATGACCTACCAGCCTGCCTCTTCTTCCTGTAAGCTTCATCTACAAACTTCTTTTCTCACCCATCATTTCCAAAACTCGTTCATTTCTTACTTTGTCAGTCCACTTAATTTTCAGCATTCTTCTGTAGCACCACATTTCAAATGCTTCAATTTTCTTTATTTCCGGTATTCCTTAAGTCCATGTTTCGCTACCATAAAGTGCCGTGCTCCACACAAAGAGTTTTAAAAAGTTTTTTCTAATTCCTAGATCAATATTTGGAACAAAAACGTTTCGCTTTTTCATGAAGGGCCTTTTTAGTAGTGCTATTCTGCTTTTAACATCATTCCTGCTTCGGCTTCCAAAGTAAAGAATTCACTTACTTCTCCTATTACATCTGATCCTTTTTTTATATTTAATCTATTAGTATTGGTACCTTTTCTGCTACATTTCATCACTTTTTTCTTTCTTTGATTTATATTCAGTCAAAAATCTTCCTTCAGTATTTTGTTCATGCCATTCAGTAACTTCTCAATATCCTCAGCCCTCTCTGCTAACCAGACAATGTCATCAACAAATCGTAGCATACTGATTTTTTCTCCCTGAAAACTTATGCCACATGGAAATTTTTCTTTGAGTTTCTTCATTGTTTCTTCTACATACAAGTTGAATATTAACGGGGATAGACTACAACCTTGTCTCACACCCTTTTTAACTTATGCATGTCTCTTGTGATTGTCTACTTTTATTATAGCCATTTGATACTTATATAGTTTATACAGTATCCTTCTTTCTTGATACTTTAGACCTGACTTCTTTAAAATTTTGAACATCTTGTCCCACCTACCATTATCAAAAGCTTTTTCTAAATCAACAAACGCTATAAAAGTATCTTTGTTTTTCTTGATCCGCCCTTCAAGTATTAATCTTAGAGACAGAATTGCTTCCCTTGTACCGCGATATTTCCTAAACCCAAACTGATCTTCACCTACTATCTCTTCTACTACCCTTTCCATCCTTCTGTATATTATTCTGGTCAGTAATTTTGAAGCATGGGATGTTAGACTAATGGTGCGATAATTCTGACATTTGTCGGATTGTGCTTTCTTTGGAAGTGTGAAGATGATATTTTTATTAAAATCAGTTGGAATTTCTCCTGTTTCTTAAATTTTTGATATCAGCTTGAATAATCTTTCGATTCCTTCCTCTCCTAGGGATATAAGAAGTTCTGCAGGGATCTCATCAATTCCAACTGCCTTATTTGCTTCCACGTCATTCAGAGCTTTATTAAATTCTGTCCTCAAAATAGGATCTCCTAAGATATTAATGTCGACATCACCTTCCTTTTCCATTACACAATTCTTGAAATCGTCCCCAACATTCAGTTTCTCAACGTATTCCTTCCATCGGTTAGCTTTATCTTCTGAGCTGAAAAGAGGTTTCCTATCGGCAGCTTTAATGTTCATACCTCTTTTCTTCATTTCTCCAAAATTCTGTTTGATCTTTCTGTATGCAACATCTACCTTACCTACGACCATTTCCTTTTCTACTTCACACTTTTCTTGTAGCCATTTTTCTTTTGCTATTTTGCATTTCCTATTTATTTGATTTCTAAATTGCCTTACTGCTCTCTTCCTGCTTCATCCTGAGCATTTTTGTTCCTTCTCCTCTGATCCATCAGCTCCAAAATTTCTACTGTGATCCAAGGTTTACGGGCAGCTTGGTCCCTGAAGCCTAATGTTTCTTTACCAGTTTTCATTATTTCGGTCTTTAATGCATTCCATTGGTCCTCAATTGAGCTTCTTTCAGAGTTACTTCTTAGACCTAAGTCTATTATTTCTGCAAATTTTTATCTCATGCTAGATTGTTTCAGTTTATTCATTTCCAGTCTGTTCTGGTTATACTGCTTATAAGCACCTTAGAATTTTGTGAAATACTAGCTCCTTAGCTTAGGTATAAGGGAGGAAGTAAAGTCACAGTAAACATAAAGATCGATCGTAAAGTCACCGAAGCTGGACTTAGAAATTTTGAGAAGAGTAGTTATTAACTTTAAGTAATTTCCCAGTAATTCCTACAGTTACAATTCGTCATAAAAATCATTTTAAAGTGTATTTATCATATCGAGAAACGTTTATCTTAAGAGCTATTTAGGTTTGTTCAGGTTTCGAAACACGTGATCATAAAAGTAGAAATTCTAAGATTTGTAATATCTTTATACCGCGTAAAGCTACAACTGATCTTTTATCACCAGCTGTAGTCAGCACTGTCCCCGATATTTTGGCGATAAAATTAAGTAATTTGGTAAAGATTAATTAGCGATTTTAATTAAGAGAAAAAAATAATCTTTTTTATTAAAAGAGATATTAATTTAAGAATTACATCAGTAGATAGCCCTAATTGAGACGATTTCGCACATATAGTGGTTTCCATAAAAAGTTTTAGCATTTGTCTGGTAATCAAGGTTTTGAAAAATAGATTGTCGCGGATTGTTGTTGATGCTCGTAAAATTCCAGAACATTTAGGGATTTTCCCTGATCGCATTAGAATGTGTCACTACATGGAAAGTGAACAAATAAAAATTTAATTAAGCACCATAATTTTCTCACTGATCCTCCGTTAGTTTTGTAGCAAATGAGTCTGGACACTGTCAGAGTTTAGGCACTTTTATTAGCTTCAATCACTGGGAATGTTTAGCTCCGCGGAAGCATAAAGTTGTGATACGGTTGCTTACGTCACTGATTCTAGCGGTTCCTATAAAAAGACCCCGCCGCCATTATGGTTTGTCTGTCTTTCGTCTCGCTTAGTCTTTCTTGTTTGCGTCGGTTGGTTGTAACTCGCCATGCTGGCTAGTTCGACCATGTTGAAACTTTGGTGTCGTGTTATATAGCAACTTTAACTTTTAACATGAACTTTTGGATTTTCATAAAGGGGTTTTAGGTCGGTTAAAATTTCTCTCCACAACTTGCCAACTTTTGGAGAAGTGTGTTCGATTTGCCTGCTCACTGTAAAATGCATATTTAAAATTGTGACTTTGAAAATAAAACTTCGGATTTTCTAGAAGTGAATTAGTGTGCTTCAGTAGTTAGCTTACTACCTTTTCTCTATTTGTGGGTTAACAAATATTGTGGCGACCTCAAGCATTTAGGTTGAGTTATCCGGCTACATGGTCAAATCAAAATCATTTCATAAATTTTCTACAGAACTTTGAGTCAACCACAAACTGTTAGTTGAGGCACTAAGGCTATACTACAGCCCCGGTATCAGCCAAGGGTCTTACATGCTTCCTTATTCGCTTAAATTTCAACCTGCACTTCATTATATATATCTATAAATATAAAATTAGGATAGGGAAATGAGCCACCACTTACCTTTAGATGATGGATGTGGGACGCGAACACACAGAAAAGACACAAACACAAATAATAAAGAAATTTTAGGGAAAAAAACCCTCCGTCTACGAGAGAACATTATGAGAGGTGGGTGCACCCTGTGACTGCCTCACAGAAAGACCGCCGGTCGAGAAAATGGTGAGGGTAAATTTACATTGACGAATGGTTTTTTCCCAAAAATTTCTTTATTATTTGTGTTTGTGTCTTTTCAGTGTGTTCGCATCCCACATCCATCATCTAAAGGTAAGTGGTGGCTCGTTTCCCTATCCTAATTTGATTCCTTTCCACTACTTAGTGTCTTTTATTTCATCGATATATATATATATATATAATAACAATGAGCAGGAAAAATCTTTAAGGCAATAAAACTAAGGAAGTATAGGGAAATATGACCCAACAGTTACCACAGATGAAGGTGGCTGGGATGCGAACAAAAAACAAACACAAGAGAAGCGCAATATTTCGGCCTACAGCAGCCTTAAACGTACAGAAGGTGAAGCACCAGGCGGCGTCACATGTGTACACATAGACAGCCGACTGGTGCTTCACCTTCTGCACGTTTAAGGCTGCTGTAGGCCAAAATATTGTGCTTCTCTTGTGTTTGTTTTTTGTTCATCGTCCCAGCCACCTTCATCTGTGGTAAGTGTTGGGTCACATTTCCCTATCCTTCCTTAGTTTTATATATATATAAACAGTTAAATTTTCACTTTAATGTGTACATATTTTCAAGACTCTATCTTTATTATTTCCCACTTGACATAATGTATTTTTCCCTAAACAAACCCATTTCTATTTTTACTATGAGGTTTATTGTTACGTATAAGTTGTTTCTTGTCATTCTGAATCTGTCAACATATCAACCTTTACAATATCTTGAAAACTAAGGACTGTACATTTGTCTGACAAAGTTTCATATTCTTAACCTCTCATGGTGCAATATTCAGAAATTTAACTATCACTTTTTAAATTGATTTTTCCAGCTATGCATGTCATACCTCAATTTGCATGTAATTTTCTGCTTTACCTCTGGAAATGAATGTAGAATGGAGGGTGCTAAAAAATGGTTTTGACTATTTGAAGCTTTGAATATTTACAATGACATCTGGGTTTGTCCTCCTAAAGTGCTTTATAAACAAGAAAATGACTATAAGTGACTTTCAATGTACCTGGCATATGATGAGCTTCTTTTAAACAGTTTTAGAAGATTTATCAAAGATATTTTAGGTATATGACATTAAGAAAACAGCATGTATATTAACAGTAGTAGAGGGGATCACCATAATATTGTACAGATGTTGAATATATATAATATTTAATCATTTATACAGGTATAATTATAACACTATGTATATTAATAGCCACTAATGATGCCCCTCTCAAAGAACGCATCTGATGAGAAACATTAATGAAACAGTAGTTAAAAGACAGTGTTATTTCATAACAAAATAATGTTGCACCATACAATTAGAATCAGGTAAAGGTATGTAACAGAGATGTGATGGCGACAGGTAAAGGACAACATAATATATATTGTTAAAAGCTGCTGAATGTTAATCGTACACCACAGATAAAACACAACAAAGAACCACTGCTGAAACAAGTATAAATGATAGTATTACACATATGATAAGGAATAAGTGGCATTCATCTGGAAGAACATAAAAAGAAGAAAACTGTTCATAATTGCCAAAATCATCGGGGCCAGGAAATATGGGGAAACAATAAATGCCCAGGGTTTTTCATATGACCCAGAAAATAGCACAAATGCCAGCTTATGGGAAAGAATGTAATAAAATAGGACCTTCAACATCAAGATGCCTCATTAAACAATTCAGGTTATAGAACAGAAATTTCATATCACTCATAGAAATAAATACTGGTCAGGAGCAGAACAGATTTAAGAATTGTATACATATAAGCAATCTAAAATATTTGGTCTTTATTAGTTGATTGAGACATCCTGCAAATTCAAAACTAAATATTTCAACAACATTACCGCATACAATGAAAATATTTCATTTTGTGAACAGCTACATTCTGAATAGCTGGTGACGAAAAAAATACAACATGATTTGTCATGTCAAAACAAATTTATGAAATAAAAAAAAGCTTTACAACTAAAGAGCTACAAGTTCCATGATCTATTCTATTTGTTGCCGTGATCAATTATATTCAGTAACCAGGTACTGTCAGAAAAAAAATGATAAACATTTTACTCCTTGACATGAATAGCAAAATTCATATTATGTTCAGTAAAAATGAAGGTTGCTGTTTATAACAAACTGAAAATGCCAGTTAAATCAACTATCTGCAGAGTACAGTTTTAGCTAACTGTTTCACTCTGGAAAATCATTTTAACGAAATTCAGGCAAGCAGGAAAGTTTTGTGGAGTTACTAGAAACCTTACATGCAGCTTCAAAAAACCAACAAATTATAAACAAACTATTTATTGGAATTCCCACTTATTAATATTTATGAGACATGTAAAATGAGGAAGAAGACCTTAGCAGCATTTAGACAGCTGGTATGAAATTTGTAATTTGAACTGTTAAAAGTTAATACACTACAGAGTAAAATCATATTTACTGAGGTGAGTAGCAGCATATGAAACAAGCATACTACGACATGACTGCAACTGAATTAAGAAGGAAGTGAAATGAGAAGACTGTAGTCAGTGGTGGGGTTTTACTAAGTAAACCAAAAAGATTTTTTTTTTTTACTTACAGCTTTACGCCTCATCAATGTCGAGTTAATTAGAGGCAGCATGGGACTGGGGACAAGGAACAGGAAGGAATTCGGCCATGTCCTTTTGAAGGTAGCATCCTACCATTCCCCTGTAGTGATTTGGGGAAAACATGGAAAACCCAAATCTGGATGTCTGGACGGGGATTCAAACCAATCAAAAAGAAGATAGAACAGCATGAGTTATAAATGTATGATAGAATGGATAGTTTATAACATTTCATGCACAACATGGCTGCTGGATTTTTCAACTTTTCTTTTTGCAATAATAGCATAAATCATATTTTTTACAATTTTCCCTTTTTCAGCAAACTTATCCCTTCTGACAATGAAATATAATATAATTTTAAATTCCTTTGATTAATTTCAAGTGGTGTAAATGACTTAGTGACACAAGTTTCTTCCTCACTGCACAATCTATCTGCCATAGCCATCTGAACCATGGAACATTCTAACATAAACTTTACTAGCAAATTTTACTAGAAGTGAAGGTCAGTGTCAAAGCCCTTAAAAATTCAAGCCAATACAAAGAAATATTAATTTATTTGGAATATTTTGACTTTTCAGTGGGAAAATTTGATTTTCCACCAATTGTTAAATAACAAACATATCACATCAAAATGGTTTTAGCATTTATACATTGTTACAAAATTTCTATTAATTCAAAACATTTTGACTACTAATAACAAATTTATGTTGATAAATCTTTAAAACTATGACTCAAATTCCAGACTGATTGAAAGTTAAATTAAACTAAGAGGATTGTTTTAAAAATTACATTAATGTAATTATTTGAGGAAGACTTGTTCTTTGAACAGGAATGTGACACATTTATATCATATAGTGCTGATTGATGATTTATCTACTTTGTTGCAATAGCATAAATGATAATTTGATCTTAAGAACTTCACTTACTGTAAGGGTGAAGATATTGGTTTTTATGATTTTTTTTTTATTGTCATTTTATGCCACATCGATTTCAATGTCATTAGAGGCAGGAAAGGACAGAAAAGTTAGGAATTGGAAGGAATTTGGCCACGGCCTTTGTAACATAATGAAAATATTTTTTTAAAAAGAAAATGATATTTTGCTCCTTGAGTGTGGATAAAAATTATTAATATTTATTCTTAGAGAAAAATAAGACAGTGTAGGTTGCTATGGAAATAAATATATCAAGAGATGGTGGCTAACAATGTAGAGGATAGATCGTTTGCTTGGAATTATCATTGCCAAAATGAACTTTGCATCTTCGGAGATTACACAGTTTCAATGTAGTTCCTAGAAGATTACAATTATATACAATAAATTTAAAACTGTTTGAAACAAAAGGACTGAATTATTTAATAGTTATAAACTGGACCGAATCACAATGGTTACATGACACCTTTTGAAGGAACCATCCTGGCATTCACTAACCGAAATCTGAATTGCCGGAATGAGATTTGAAGATGCATCCTCCCAAATGAGATGTGAAAGTGTTAGTGCACACCTGTCATGCTTGGTGGTATTTCGTAGCTACTTACCAGTCCACAAGTTGGCGCCATCAAACCCATATGAATACAAATCATCTCCAACACCATTGCCACCCCATTTTTCTCCCCCTCCTGGATAAGGAACATACCTAGAAAAAAAAACCAAGACAACAGGTTTATAGATTAAAAAAAAAAAAAAAAGAACCAACCAACAACTGTGTAATCTTTGGAGTAGGGTCGCTTAAGTCACTCATATGTGATGATACTAAATTGTACTGCAACGTTTATCAACAAATACTTTCACTATTTGATTATGCACTGTGTTGCTCAGGCTGATGGTGCATTCTCATACCATTAGATCAGATAAGAGAGCTTCGCTCAATCTGACGTCCCTTGAACCATCTTCCCCGCATATAGCCTGATATGGCTTTTGCCTCAACACCTCCCCCACACTCTGTGTGGCATGCAGTTTTCTCCCTATTAATTCCAGAAGACTTTTAGTACTGTTTCCTCTTGACACAGTATCCTTAAAACTACTGTATATATACTGAACACAACTGATATTTGTGTTACGTAATTTTCTATAATTAAAATATTCTGAATGAAATGTTGACACTAGCCACTTCTGCAAAAGATGAATTGTTATGAAAAAACTCTCTCTCGGGTACAGTCAAGGATTTGTTTCTTCTTGTTACTAAAGCATTCGTTTCATCTTATTCATCACTGTTCATTAATTGATAAAATTGAACAATACCAGCCACATAAAAGAATTAAGAAGAATTAAATCTTTGTTTTCTTTGGCCACAGTTCTGTCACCTTTTTTTCTACATTACCAGGAAATGATTCAGTGAACTGGTGAAAAGATTTCTGTAATTAACTAGATAATGAAAAATCGTTGGAAAAATATTTTTAAGCCTTGGAAGTTTATTTTACAGCACCACTTCACAGCACACTTTGTACTTGAAATTCACTTGACACAACAAAAATAGAATTATTTTTAACAATGAACAGTGTCATCATATGTGGGTATTCCTAATAAAAACAGCTTTATTTCAAATCATCAAAACAATAGAAACTGGCACTACCTTGGAAAATACTGGGTGACAACTGCAAGCGAATTTGAGCCTAGGTTTGTCATGTCTAATGTTTTTTTTTTTTTTTTTTTTTTTTTTTTTTTTTTTTTTTTTTTTTTTTTTTTTTTTTTTTTTAAAATGCTCCCTCGCGTGTCAGTTAGGTCTAATTCCCAAGTCATGTGCAACCAAACGTTATGACTTCAAGTCATACGCATGTGCAGCACTGTTGGTGTATAGGGTATCCAAATTTAATTATGGATATAAATATCCACAAACTGTTGTGTGGTGTTCTATACGTTTTTAACTATAGAAAATAATATGAATCAAAAAATATATAGCTTGGCTCAGACGTCACCCCTTTTTTTCCATGTAGCCCAGGATAGCTTTCTGCCCAACCCCTCCTCCCACTAGACTATGTAGTTTATGGATGCTCCTTAATTAGAGCATTTAGTTTTAAACATGGTGAATAATCGCCAATGAATGGAGCTTCCAAGTTTCGACTTGCAGTGTGCCAATTAGAGTAATAAATGTTATAATCCGATTCTTTTTGAAATTATAACTTGCCGATGTGTCAACTTTTTATTACTTTTCTTTATGTTCATCATTACTGTTACATGTAGAAATTAACTAGATAATGAAAAAGGTACCTGATAAAAATTGGTGTTAACTTCAATTATCTTTATACAGATCTTAAAAATTTCTCAGTAATTTCATTAAATGGTAGGAAATAGTTAATGTAGAGTCAGTCTCTTCCATACCTGAACAAATCAGTATGGACTAGAACTACATATAACACAAACTGTTAAGATCTTTGTTCAATTTATTCTTGTACAGGTCAATTTTGATGGTCTTCCTCATCACTGAGTACCAAAAAAGGATACCTTTGCCAATATTTTGATGTTGCTGAAATTAATATTGAGCCTAACTCTGTAGCAAGAGGCCCCACATAAGTGATTTAAAAGTCATTACCTGTCTGTAAAGCTAACACCTAAATATCATTGAAAGTAGCAGAGTAAAAAAATATATATTTTTCTAAGTAAAATTTGACAGTATTCCTGTAGATTCTTAAGAAACATATGGGCTTCTTAGAAACAGTATGACCATGAGCTGGCACTCGATTTCATGCATAAGGGTGTGGGAAGATTCTCTGTAGAGAAGGGGATCAGGGATTGGAGTAAATTACCAACAATGTATTAATTTAAAGATATAAGTAGTAAAGGGGAAAAGTAAGTGGGAAAAGGATAGGGGGAAACGGGTGTGTAGAGAAGTTACCACCACCGCAATTAAATTTAATTTAGCATATTCCTGGAAATTTAAGAAAACCAAAATGGTTGTAATGAAAATATTGAAAACAATTTGATAGAATCACTGACTCTTATAGTATTTTTCTCTATGTACTGATGTGCCTTCCATAAATTAATTTAAATTGCTCCTTCTCTCATGCACACATCTTTTTATTTTATTGCTGCATCTAATGTTGTTAACTTCAACTTCAGAAATAAAAAATGAAATACAATAGCAAAAGAGGCAATTCATTTTATTAAAAACGTAAAACTAACAATTTTTGGGAATCCTTTTTATTCTCTTACACTGTGCATCTTTTCAGAAATATGACATTGCTGACTTAATTCCTTAGCCAATTTCCATTTCATTCTCCTTCTATACTGAAAATTTTTCTTTTGTCCTTCTTATTTCCGACGTATGTAATAGTTTTTTTTTTTTTAACCAACTTCCTTTTAGAACAATACCATTTGTGAATTTAACATTTTGAAAATTCTTTCAGTGTCCTTGATAAATTGTTAACAATGTAACTTGGTAATTTGTTTCAATCCATAAAACCCCTCACTTACAAAAGAAAATTTTCTTACTCCCTTATGCCTGAAATCAAGTACGTGCTTGTGGTCATGGTCATTTCTTCTTTCTATGTACTAACTCTAATACCAATACCATGGCTCATCTCCAATATATGCCATAAACTTAGCCAAAATCTTGACCTGCCTCCCGCCTTCCGATGAATCCCAAACTATCTCCTATATAATATCAAGTACTGACTGTGTTCTGTGGTAATTTTCACAAAAAAATCTAGCTGTGCTTCTTTATACCCCCTTCAACTCCTGTATTTGATTTCCCCAAAAGTTGTTTCAAACCACCATACTCAAACAATGGAATTGTAACACAATTCCATTGTTTCTATGGCACATCAACTCAGACCCTCTTCTATAAATGAAGGGTTTTGAAACCTCTCACAAATACCTTCCCAGTTGTAAGCTACCTTAGAATTTGTCAAATTCTAGTTAGTCACTTTGGGTAATGGAGAACGGGCATAATGCAGAAACTGATACCACAGCTTACAGTCATATAAGCGACGAATTGAAGCCACAGAACCAACTAAACAGATAATATACACCATACTCGAGCCTTAAAGATTGAAAATAAAAATGTTAACTTATAACTATCTAAATAATTGCAATAGCGAATTATCCATCTTGGTAAACATAAAATTTTGTTACAACACAATATCACTATTAAACAACACTTTTCGATGCTGTAAAATCTCTTCATAATAATAATCAACCATTAATAAGTAATTTCTGACATAAACAAACCATAAGCAAGAGTTTGAAGCATTTAAAATATGAAAACACTGGTATTAAAATTAACTTGCATCTTCAACACCAAAATATCATATATATATGAAGCAACATCTGAAGTCAGCTGAGAGTGTTTAACCAACTAAATAAAATTCTACATAACATACTAAAATTTTAAATTGTTCTGTAGAGTCAGATAAGTCAGAGATAATTTCAAAATTAAATGCATTCAAATCTCAATGCTGGTAGATAGTTTTAACTATCATGAACCTGCCAACTAAAGTCAGTAAATGAAAATACTTTTGGAATATGTAATAGAGACCACAGAAATTTATCCCGCAAGCCGAAAATCATGATTCTCCTGTCATGGTGACATTGAACCAGGAAACAAATATTTTGGGAATTTGATTGCAAGACAACTACAGCAGCTAGAGGGAAGATCGAGAGCATTTTGGAAAGCTGAAGGACTTTAGAATCCAAAGGAATAAGTTTCGAAATCCAAAATATAGAATTTTCCGCACAATTTTGTACCACATAAGGATACACTAACATGTTCTTGGAGGCCACGAGCATGGGTTGTGGTGGGCTTCTAAAACTAATAAATAAATAAACCTTATTTGGTATTAAACAAAAGATACTATTAATAGAAGCTATATAAAATTCACTTGAACCTTCCTCCACTTCCACTTTTCCAAAATTTATAGGACTAGGTTATGGAGCAGAAGGATACCCTTGGATAAAGCTGAGAATCATATAGGGAGTGGAGTGCAGCATCTTGCTCAGTCGAGGTCAAAATCTCAAGGTGGGAGGTCATTTCACTCCAGGTACCATTAACTGCGCTAAGCGGTGAAAGAGCTGGAAGTTTGCGTTGCGTACCATGCTTGATGTCAGCCATGATGGTTCTTGAGTAGAACGGTTCATTGTAAATAACTGAGATATAACTTTTGAAAGTTTAATAAGGGGTATTCAGTTGGTCTCTCTCACTTCATAAACCGCATTCTTTTGGAAATTAAATGTCCGATTATCTTTCAACTGTAAAGGTGTATTTTTTTCCAAGAATGTAGTGGTTGTTTCTTTTGGAAATGGAACATTGATTTTGATTTCATAGTTATTATCCAACCTGTTCTTTCTTCAGGATGAACCAAGAAAGTGGCGGCCGTCTTAAGCTATTACAGTTGATTAATTCCAAGGTACTACTTTCAAGGATTAACAGTTTGACTTTTAGCAAAACTTTGTCAGAGATGGAAGTAAGTGGTGAAGCGATTAACTGATATTACAGCCCCAATATGTGGTTAGATCCCTTACACAATGTATCCTACACATTTGAGTTTATTTTGAAATGTTATGCGAAGATATTTAAACTTCATGTATTTAACAAGCAATGCTTCCTGCATCCTATAACCAAAAGAAATAATTGTTTTATTTTTGCTTCTATAAACTTATCGTTCTTAATGTTTACCTTAACTCCAGATTGACCTATCAATCTTGATATCCTGTTCAGATTGTGGTCTCCTAACGTAATCATACATATAACATATTTTCATCAGCAAATAAAATAATAAACAGCAATGGTCACAATACAGTCCCACTTTCATTTCACCTCTTTTGGTATTTCATTTGCAACCCCAACTCATCACCTTCTACCTGTTAAGAATTTCTGTACCATACAAGTAATTTTTCATCCACATCAATTGTTTGTATCTTATTCACCATATCTCATTCCATAAAATGCCCTGTTGAGACATTTTTAATGTGATTGCATATCAGTCCATTAACCCTTTCCTCCCTGACGGTACTTATAAGTACCACTGTATTTACCACCATATAATTCGACAATACCAGTGTCCACTGCATTGTTAAGCCTGTTGATGTATTGTTGTATGATTAAGTCAGACAATGACAACATTTATTTATAAATTCTGCGTGAAATTGCCGAGAAATTAGTTGTCTAAGTTGGGGCTTGACAGCATACTGACCAGAGTAACAAGTGGTACATTACAATGAATTTTTAGATGATAATTTACTTGGTAAGTGTCAATTTCTGTTATTACTTTTTTAGTTTGAACATTTAACCATATATTTTTTACCTATAAAACATGTTTTTCTAGTTTCTTTACTAAATAATCTAGAAAAACCAACGTGGACTTATAAGTACCATCAGGGAGTTCTGGGTAGTTTTTTTACAGATTATTGGTCAATAGATTTAGCAAGTATACAATTGGTTTTATCACTGTTTTAGATATTTTCAAATGGATATTTTTATGAAATACGCTCTGATTGAAGCTCTTCTCTTAGAAGTTTATAATTTATCAGCTCTTCTCTTAGAAGTTTATAATTTATCAAGGCAAAAATGAAGAAATGACTGGAATGTTCTCAGATTACTCATTAGGTCAAAGAGTGGTCTTAGAATTGACTGAGAAAAATGGAGCAATGACGATGTTATCTAGTATTATCACTATTTTTCATCAGTTTCGTTATTAAAAAACTGAAACAACTTTTGTTTGTGGGAGAATCAGATCCCTACTGCAAGGGACTTTCTAACAATATGCTGATGGAAAACTAAAAAGAGGAGATTGTGACAATGAATTTACAAACCTAGGTATTTGATACTGGAAATGGAAGGATAAAAAGGTAATACATTTAGTATCAAATATTCATGGCAGCGGTGAAACTCCACTACACTGGTTGGGGTCAATGGCAACTTCAACAGATGGGCCCTCTTTCGGGTTGGATTGGTGACCTGGTGGATCTTGGACCAGAGGGCCTCTCTGGCCGGTCATCAGGGGCCACCTCCGGCAGTAGGTCCGAAAGCATTTTGCCCATCCTGCCATCCTGTTGTTACACCACTAGTTATATGCAAAGAAAAAGATGGACTGAAGTCGAAAATTTCATGCTCAGGACTCAGGAGTCGTCAAGGACTACAATACCTTCATGTGTGGGGTTGATACTGCTGATCAGCTGATGTCTTTGTGCAATGCTGACAGAAGATTACCGAAATCATGGTAAAGATTGTTTTTGGGAATTCTGGATGTTGTATTTGTCAATGCCTATAACATAAATGGTCCGATATTTGAAAAAAAAAGTGTGTAAATTTTTTTAGAAGATCCTTTGCACAAGGTATGATGACTATGAAGGATATTGGTAAGAAGAAAAGGTCATCTATATATATTTCACCAAGCCCTCATCCATTCAAACAACACAAGTCATACTATTCCACAATGAGAGATGTAAGATCGGGAAACAGAGGTATACACTGTCCATAAATTGTAAAAATCAGATGAAGAAGTAAAGTATGTAGAATGAAGAAAATACAGTCAAAACATCATTCCAAATGTTGCACTGCAATGTCTTTTGTGTCTGGATGAGCAAAAAGAATTGGTTTTTTTGAATATCATGAGGCAAACATTTCATACCAGTATGAACATAATTGATTTCAATTGCTATTTCTGTACATCCTGTGATACACAAAGTCCCTGATGGTACTTATAAGTACCGGCTTAGCAATTAGCACTTAGAGTTCCAAAAAAAAATTGAAAAAAATATGTGTGTTTAATTTCAAGTACCTTTATGCAATTATATAATTGAAATTATAAATTTCCTTTTATTTCCACTAGCCGGTAGGAAAGGGTTAAGTTACCCACAGCTGATGTGAAAACTAACAGGCCTGTAATTTTCAACACTATTTTTCTCATTTTCATTATGGACCGGTACTACTACAGCACCTTTCCAGTATTGTGGTAAGCAGCGGTCTCCAGACTAAATCTAAATAATATTTCAAGTTAACATTATTATAGATATCTTTAATACTATAGAAATGTAGGGTGTTGCAAAAAGGACACCAGTTTTTTTTTTTTTTATATATCTTTATGATCTGTATATTTTCAAGAAACAGTAACAAAATGCATAAAGATGTTCTGTAAACCTTCTCAATTCAGGTATAAAAAAAAGATATCAGGCATATGACCCCTCTCTTCTACTCTGGCATTCATGAACTCTGTCCATGAAATTCGCAATTAATGCCTCATATGACACTGCTTAAGTGTCACCAACAATAAGCCGAATTTCCTTGGATGTTTCAGGATTTATTGACATATCAGGTGTGTGAGTAAAGTAATGAGATTGGTAACACTGTGAGGGATCTGGAAACACTGTGTCTACTGATCTGTTCATCCCTTCCATATGCTCAGTCTGAGTTTCAACTCCATTCAGCCAACACATTATTTTTGACAGTGCCACCAGTTGTGTGTTATGAAAATGAAGCATCAGAATTTAGAGCAACATTGTGCTATAAAATTTTGTGTTAAATTTGGGGAATCCACGAGTGTGACCTTTGAAAAGTTGAAACAGGCCTATTGGGAACATTGCTTATCAAGAGCACAAGTTTTCCACGGACACAAATCATTTTTGGAAGGTCAAGAACATGCTGAAGATCACTCAGGGAGACTTCCAACCTAAAAATTGACAAAAACATCAAGTGTGTGAGGGATCTTGTAAGATCAGACAGTCGTTTAACAATAAGTATGATGAATGAACAGTTACATTATACACCTTCAACATACATCAAATTTTGACAGACGTTTTGGACATGTAAAAGGTTTTTGCCAAAATGGTGCCAAAAAACCTCACAACTGAAAAGAAGGACAATCGAAGAAACATGTGCATTGATTTTCTGGAGAGGATTGACAATGACAAAGAATTCTTCAATCGTATGATAACAAGCGATGAATCCTGGATATTTGAGTACGAATCTGAAACAAAGCGGAAAAGCAAAGAGTGGCACACTCTGTCATCTCCTCGACCAAAAAAATGTCGAAAGAGCAAATCAAAGACCAAAACAATGCTGATTTGCTTTTTTGACAGTTGGAGTATCATGAATAAAGAATTTGTTCCTACAAAACAAACTGTTAATCAAGTGTTTTACAAAGGTGGCCTTGAAAAATTGTGATTCGTGTCAGACGAGACATTGCAAACAAGTGGATGCTTCTTCATGACAATGCTCCATGTCACAGGTTTTTTTTCCATAAGTGAATTTTTGACCTACTAACATACTTCTGTTATTCCTCGACCCCCTTATTCATCTCATTTAAGTCCTTGTGACTTTTTCCTTTTCCCGCAATTGAAACATATCTTAATAGGACATCATTCTGGAACTCTGGAGAGCATTCAAAAGACTGGTACTAAACAGTTAACAGCCCTACCGGTTGAAGCCTTCCAGTGCTGCTACCAAGAGTGGTGTGTTTAGCTGCCCAAGGGAACTACTTTGAAGGGGATATTGTTGTTGTTTGAAAAAAAAAAAACTTTGGTAAGTATAAAATCAGTCTCATTATTATTCTCACAAACCTCATACACCAATGATTTTAGATAAACCAAAAAAAAAATTGCACGTGGTTAAGTCACATGACCTTGGCGGCCATTGTTAGTTATCATTACATGAGATGAAGCATTCTGGAAACTGCTCAGGGAGCAACTCAATTGTTGCATAGATCGTGTGACAGGTTACACCATCCTACTAAAACCACAACTCTTGAATGTCTATTCCATTGAAATGAACGCACAAAGAATCTCTTATCACACAGTACTAGTTTCCAATAACTCTCACAGCTATAAGAAGTGAAAGAGTTAATACACTGACATCATTGATATTTACTGAAATTTCATGGTCTCATTTTTTATATTTATGAGTTAATATTTCAGGATACAATCACTGACAATCTTAACATAGAATGCTACCTCAAATAGTATGATTCACTTATTTAACAAACCTCTTGATGTGATACAAGCTAAATGAACATGTGACATGTTGAAATCCTCATTATACTTCCAAACATCAAAACTGTTCACGAGAATTAATCTTACTCCCTCTTCAAGTGCTTAAATGTGCTCTAAATTACTGTTCTAATATAAAGTAAAACAAATGATGGCTTAGCCATCACATGAAAGAAATAATACATAAAATTTTTCCTAAAATACAAACCCTGAAGTGTTGGCCCATCCAATCCTTAAGTGTGGAGTCATGTGTGTGGTCCTCTCAATATGATCAAGTGTTACTTCAAAATACCACTTCTGATAAACAGCTGACCCCTCCACACGTCCAACAAAAATATTTGGTCGAACACTGTGAAGGAAATATATACATTTATATTATTTTAAACTCACAATAAAGATGACAGATCAATATGCTGAATTACTATGTTTGAGATCTGTATTGTGCAGATTTCAAATAAATATTTTCCCAATAAAGTTAATGTATCTGTGTCCATTAAAGATGCAATCAGTAGAAATATCTAATATATACCTTGCCACATGATCCACTAGCTGAGTTTGCAAAAGCAAATTTTTTCCAGGTAACAAGAAGTCACAGATGTTATTCTGAGAACTCCTAACAGCTACACCATTACCAACACATAATGAGCAGAGCACATCAAGAACTTTTGGATCTCTTCCGTGTTTTTCTAATAAGGATATTATAACTTTAATGTGTTCATCCTAGAAAATGAAAATACATACTATATGAGCCAATTTTCTTGACATTAATTTGTAGTTCTGGTTTTATTTTTATGTTTACTGTTCAAATCTGGAAAGTAGGTGACCAATCATCCACATGCTAAGCAATTAAATATATAATGATATACTTGTATGAAACTCAGAAAAATAATGCTGGAAAAATGACATGCAACAATTTTAATATGAAAAGAAAAAGTAAGCAAATCACCTACCAATGTTAAACGAAGGCCGACTGAGGAGAGAAAAAAAAAATATACAAACCTAAAAAGTTTGTATATTGTTTTACTTATCAATGTAGCCCCCTTGTTTGGTTCAGATGCGTACATTACGTATTTATTATCTGGACTCAAATGGAAGGCCGCCTCCTGGATTTCCTCAGTTCTCTCAACAACAGCCACTCCTTCAGTTTCACTCAGTCATATTCCCACATCGGTCACACCTGTCTCCATGCGGACATTGCCCTACGACAAGGTGCCCTCCCCACCTCTGTGCATATCAAATCAACAAATTTACAGATTGGCAGTTGGCATCCCTTCCACATCAAATGTTCCCTTCTGTACAGCCTACGAATACTGATGCATTTTTTCTTATCATGAATCACTTTTCAGGTGTTCTCAAAAATTAATTCCAGGGCTAATTTTCCATTGCTATCCAGCTCTTCCCACCAATCTTGTTTAAAAGCAAATCTCTCATCCTATACCCTCAACCTCCTAACGATTGCCTTAGACCAATATTCATTGCCCAGTTCTCTCCTGGCTTGGAATCCTTTAGCCAGATCTTTCATCATGTGCATGACTTTCTACATTCCTTCACGAAATACATGTCCCATTTCCCAAAATCATAACCCCTGCCTCTCGTACTTGCTTCACAATACGACATCATTTGGAAAAATGGCACCAGTAACAGTTAACATTGGTGACCAGTCACGTAAAAAAATCTTCTAAAATTATGGAAAAGTGTTCTGTTTGTAAAACGTCAGATGCTGATGGAAGTTCGAAGTGTCGTGCAAGAGAAATTAAAACAAAAAATCTTAATACTGTGACAATGCGCTCCAAATCAAAGGATTTAAAATCGCTGACCGGCAGTGCAGACACGAAACCAGATGAAAAGGAACACACAATTTGGAAAAATGGCACCAGTAACAGTTAACATTGGTGACCAGTCACGTAAAAAAATCTTCTAAAATAATGGAAAAGTATTCTGTTTGTAAAACGTCAGATACTGATGGAAGTTCGAAGTGTCGTGCAAGAGAAATTAAAACAAAAAATTGTAAGCTACCTTACTCTCTATTTTCGATATTCAGTCAAAATCCGGCGAAGTTTGAGGTTAACATCAGTACACTATACCATAGTTGAAACCGAAATAACAACACTTTAAGTTCAGAAAAGTAAATAAACAACACATAGCAACCATAAATAAGAAGTTTCTAGTAAAATATAAACCATAAACTTACCTAAATGAGAGTAATCCATAATAATCCTGAAGTAGAAAACACAGGTTTGTTTACACAACCATAACACTAATATTCAATGGAATTAAACACAGTAAAGCACTTTAATAATTAGAATTCGACCGTTTTATATTAAATTCACTAATAACTCGAAGTTCCAGACCGAATTAAAGCAGTAAATATGATTTTAAAGCATCTCCACATGGGATTTAGTCGATATTTAATTCCACCATATCTAAGTAATTTCAGAGCTTTAAAAGTAAATGTAACCAAGTAAAATAACCGGCCAGTTAATATCCTTTAAGTTTCCGATAACCATCAACTAATAAATAGAAGTTATAAGCAAATAAAAGTCCACTTGTTGATGGCGTCATAGCAACTGACTTGAAAATTTGATTTCTCGCCGACTAACATATTTCATGAACTAAAAACTTTTCTAAAGTACTTAAATTAAGTAAAGGTTTGATTTAAATTTAGTTTCAGGCCACAACTGTCTTTAAATAAAAAGTGAAGTTTCGGTTGCACAATCTACGAAAACAGTAAAACTTAGAAATTCTATAACTTCTGATGGCCTTAACCGATTTAAAAGATTTTTACACCACTGGACTCAGCAAAGGCTGGGGAACACTTTGAAAATAATATTAACTTGAGATTTTAAAGATTTGCGGGTTCACAATTTTCATGTGACATATGATGACGTATCGCAATACTCTAAACAAATGTGCTTTTAAATTAACCAACTTTCAAAATTCATTTTCACCAGTCTGGAAGCTTTAAAACCATAACCAAACACATCACTACACTTGTCTCATTACACTCTTCATCTTGTAATTTTCTGGTAACACTCAGTTAACAGATTCTTTTTCCAGATAGACTATTGTCTAGGTCAGTAGGCCATTTTGATAAAAGTCAGCCATGACAGCTTCTTGGGGCAGTTCATCAAATCGGTTTGACGAGGACACACGTATCTTATGTGTTCTTAAATTTGAGAAGGCCCGGGGTCGCGGTGGCCTATGGGTAGGCTAGACTTCGGGAAAAATGGCTGACCAGCGCCATTTTTAAAACCGGCATGGCCAACGTAACAGTCTAAAACTTTCCGACATGTATTCAGCTTAATTTTCAATTTCATCCGGGGCGGTGCGGTCTGTTCTGTTTTATGACTTGTGATCTTCGGCTAATGATTTTCTCCGATTGCCATTGCTAACTGTGACTTTTGTAACTTCTGTGAAAATTTTTAAGAATATATACTTCAGTTATCTGGATGCAGACTTTCATTTCTACTTTAGTACCTTTCTTACAGGAGGTTAATCTGTAAGTGGCGACCACGGTAATTACTACAGTTAGCATTCTATAAGGTTTTACACGGTTATAGAACTTTTTCCGAACTTTGACAACTTTTTTGGATGACTTTAAGTTTAGGTGGACAAGCCGATACTAACCCCGGTATGCAGCTTGGATCCTAACAAAATCTTAATACTGTGACAATGCGCTCCAAATCAAAGGATTTAAAATCGCTGACCGGCAGTGCAGACATCAAACCAGATGAAAAGGAACACACAATTCAGCACCTGAAAGTGATTATTTCAAGTAAAGATGAAATCATTAGACTTCTTAAGGAAGAAATCAATGATATTAGGGAAAAAGTGAAATGTTAAACTCATATTGTTGTAATGGAAGCAAACTGTGAAAAATAGACACATGTTAATGGCAGGCATAGTGTTAACTACTATACAAAAAAGAAGATATTGGATCACAAAATGAAGTATTATGGTTGGAAAGTGATGTGCAGTTAGACAAATTTCCGATCAAATGTGCACCAAACATTTGGAAAAGCAAAACACTGAACAGTATTTAAAAATGTAAACAGGGCAATAATTGTAAGATTCTATTCTTGTGGGATAGCAAAGGCAGAGATTGCTCGAAAATATTGAGAGAGAAATTAGGCTCTTCTTACAATAAAAGCAATATTCAAGCCAAATGCTCCTAATGAAGAAGTGACTAAAAACATTGATAAACTGAGCCAAGGCTACAGTTAGAAAGACTGTGCAGTAGTAATGGTGAGAACAAATAACGTAGAAGATAGCTATAAAAATCTTTGCAGTGCACTAAATTCTGTTACATCCTCTATTAATGCATTAAGCAAATAAACTAATGTAATTTTACATCCAATTCCACTCAGATATTATGCCCTGAATTTAAACTTAAAAATTAAATCAGCTAATAAGTACTGATGGAAGTACAGCAACTCAAGAAAAAAATCTCAACAGTGATCGAATCAGTATTAATTTTGAGATTGAAAGATTAAAAAGAAGACAATTTACAAGTCATGGTCTGCACATGAACAAATTTGGAAAAGAACATGTTTGCAACAGAATTATGGAGTTAATTAAACAAAATCAAAATGTATACAAGAAGGAAACTTGCAAGAAGCAAATGAAACAAACTTTAACAGACAGTTGGGTTTATAGAAAACCAAAGAAGAGTGACAACTTCATTGTATTCTCCAAATCAAAACCATGTGGGCAAATGAGTGCTGAAACAAAACATCGCCAAGATCTTGTGAATACGGTATGTGACCATCCAGAAGAAGGAAAACCCGTGGATCAAGCTAATAATGTAGAACACGAAACAACAGATATTTTTTTTAGGATAAGTGAATAATTAGAAATGCCATTAGAAATTTATAAGAGACCCCAAACTTTAAATGGAAAATCAAGCAATTTGGACCTATTTATTCTGCATCATAAAGTTCAATCACTTACCAATAAGTTAACAGAATTGGAAGTACTACTACGGTATAGGCTAAATGTTGATGTAATAAGTATCACAGAACACTGGTTAAGTGGTGATGAAATGAATTTGGTTTTATTACCAGGATACAAACTAGCCAGCTGTATCTGCAGAAAAGCTTCTAAAAATGGAGTTACTGCTATTTTTATCAAGCAACACATTCAATGTCAAAATATCTTAAAATTCATTATACTCTCTGAAGAAGAATTTTGAAGGTTGTGAAACTGTTTTGCTTTAAACCAACATAGTAATTATAAATATCTATAGTCCATCTGATGGAAAATTTTCATCTTTCCTTACCTAATTGGAATAATTATCAAATAATGTGACTGCACCCAATAAAACATTAGTGCTTTGTGGTGATTTCAATATTAACCTCCTCAAAGACATTAGTGGCAAATAAGATTTATTGAATATGGTAAAATCGTACAACTTAAAATCAAAAATAGACTCCCCAACCAGGATATCAAACTACCATAATACTCTTTTTGAACAAGTGTTTGTAACAGAAACAAGTCTCTTCTCAAAAGGGGAATTAATATGTATGGGCTACAGTGACCATAAAGCGCAACTCATATCATTGAAGATTTAAAAAAAGTAAAAATACAAATTGTAAAAATATTGTTTATCAGAGAAATTTTTGTGAGGATAACATACGTGTGTTTTAACTTACTCCTATCGAATGAATCCTGGAAAGATCAAATGGATGCAAATGACTTCTTTAATGCATTTCACAGTACTTTTCTACACTACTGCAACTTGGATTTTCCCAAAAAGAGGAAATTTGTGGCAGAAAGAACTAGTAAAACATGGGTAACTACAGGCATAAAAATATCAGGAGAAAGAAACAGTTCTTTATTTAGAGAATTACTGTAAACAAAACCAAATGAATCAAAGTTTTTCAAACTATTTTAAAAAGTATAAGGAAATTTATTAAAAAAAGTAATTTGAAAAGCAAAAATTATGGCAAATAATAATTAAATAAAAAATCTTCCAACAAAACCAAAACAATATGGCATATTAGTAGACAATAACTGAAAGTACAAAAACTGAAAGAGAGAACATCAAATTATGTACTGATAATTCGATAATTAGTGACCCCAAAGTGATAGCTAGAGAATTGAACAAATATTTTCCTTCCTTGGCTGAAAAATTAAGTAAAATGAACAGCAATAAGCAAGTTAAGATGTTCCCAATCTTTCCACAATCTAGTGCCACAATGTATCTAACCAAAACAAACGCTGATGAAATTATAAAAATCACAATAACTTAAAAAATAGTTATTCATGTTGACTAGATGAGGTCCCAGATTTCACATTGAAAACCTGTGCTAATTATGTAGCTGCCCTCTATCAAAAATATTTAACATATCTGTTCAAACTGGAACTTTTCCTGAATTATAATAGTGACTCAACTGTTAAAAAAAAGGTCCTCCTGACCAGTTGGTAAATTATAGGCCTGTATCTCAATTAAGTGTTTTTTTCAAAAATATCAGAAAAACTGTTCCTTGACAGCAGTGCTCGAAACTGACCGGGCGTTAGGCGTAATTACGCCTGATTATTTTCGTTTTATGCCTGCAATCTCCGTCAAAGACGTAGAAAATACGCCTAAGCATCAAAACTTAAATTAAAAAATTACATTTGGGAACATTTCAGCTTTGCGTGTTCAAGGTTTTATTCTAATAATTAATTTCAATTCTTGTCGTTTTGATCTATTTCAAAGTTGCCAATAATACGTTTCTGAAGTTCAGAAGTGGCAACTGTGTAGGGGGAAGTACCGCAAAGTGAAAAAAAAGAATTCAAGCGCATGCGTTATTCTTCTCTGTTATTCGCTTAACAAAGGATGTAAAGATGTCTCATAAAATTACTGACTTTATACCATTTATAAAGACAAGTATTGGTGATAGAAGTGTTACAAGTACCGATAAATGAGGACTGCCAGAAAATGAAGAAACATCAGCTGCTGACAAATCATCAGGGCCTTCAGTTACTACAAGTAGGCCTGCTCCAACTTCACGCAATTCAGGAGGTCAACAAGCAAGTAAACAATTCAAACAGTTCATAATTTATCAGCTGCTATGCCTACTGTTACCACCAGTACATTGACAACTAATGCCGTGGGTAAACACACATTAAGTAAGTGGCAAAAAAGTTTTTCTTGGTTATCAATAGAACAAGGCAGCGAAAATAGGCGTCGTTTGTAGGCAGTTAGCGAATTCATCTTTAACGAGTTTCGTAACTAGATTAGAAACAGTTAAAAAACGTGAAAAAAGTGAACTCCATCAGAATTCGTGTATGGCAGATTTTACGAGAAAAACATCATTGCAGACACCGTTAGCACTTACGTTGAGTGCTATGAGTGACAAAGTACACCAAAAAATGTGTGTCTTATTTAATACTGCTTACTCCATTGCAAAAGGCAACTTCGCATTCACAGATTACCCACGTTTGTTACAGTTACAAGAAAAACAATTGAATGTGAAATCATCTACATAGCATCTGTTAAAATAGGGCAGGAACGAGTAGATTTCTTAAAATTAAAGCTATTAAATGACGGATCAGCTAAAAGCTTATTCGAATGTATTTTGGACACTTTAAATGAAACATTCGATGGTGATTCTTGGAAAGAGAAACTTGTAGGTGTCTGTCTAGATGCAGGGCCGGATTGAGATAGCGTGGGGTGTAAGCACCTTAGAATTTTGTCAAATTCTAGCTTCTCACTTTTAGGTATATAGGAGGAAGCTAACTCTTTAGTAACAGATAGTTTCATTGCATATATAGGTTAGGAGAGTGACACTTTATAGAGTATGCAGATACCATGACCAAACAGACTAAATAAACCCTTTCAGAAGCAGTAAAGGTATTTAAAAGTTAATAAAAGACCTAAGTAAACTTTCTATAACAGTAAGAAAACATTATTTTGGTAGGAAATAGGTTAATTCACGTAAATTCAATTTCAAAACAATAAACTTTGCCATAGGTCAATTTCACCATTTCTAAACCAATTTAAATGCAGTAAAGACTGTCAGTATTTAATAAAAGCCCTATATAAAGTTTGTATCACAGTAAACAAACCCTAGGTCAATTAAAAATAAAATAATCAATAATAATTCAATACTGAAACAATGAACTTCTACTATATGAGCATTTCGTTATTTTTAAACCGAATTGAGAGCAATAAAGTGGCTCAACATTTAATAAAACAACTAAACTAACTTTCTATAATGAAATAAAGACCTCATACTAACCTGGAATGAGATAATCCTTAATAATTCAACGCACCAAACAATAGATTTTTGATATTTGGTATTTCACAATTTCTGCACACTTTTAAATGAAATAAAGTAGTTTTGAAGGAACAATAATTTAATAAGAAGGTAAATTCACTAAAATTACGTAGTTTCTGGATGTGTAAATAACTTAAATCAATTTTTAAACACTTCGTTAGATGCACTTCACTTTTAACATTTTATATCACAAAATCCTAGTAAGCTTTCGGAATAAAAAGTAGATTTCTTGAAAGACATAAAAATCTAATATCACATATATTAATTTCAGGCCGTTCCATGCAGTAGAACCGATTTTATAAAGATTTTAGAAAGTATTTCATCATGAAACCATGTGCCAAGTTTAGGAATTTATTACAGCCAATCGAAGTTAGATACAGAGATAAGACAATTTTCAAAATACGTAATTTAATTCAAAGAATATTCTGGTAATTTTACATTTTAGATAAAAGCAATAGAAATAAAGTTATTAAATTAAAACCCATATATCATTTTTATAAATCTTGTCAAAGCTGTAATTTCACTATACTGGCATCAATCTCGATAAAACTTACACCATTAAACTCAGGAATTTTTGGAGAACACGCTAATAATAATTTTATTTAGATAAATTGTGATTCAGCAGAAATGACGAATTTAAACAAGTTTAAAAGAACAGGTATTTCCCCAAGCAGGAAGTAGGTTGCGTCACTACGCGAAGGTTAAAATAGACATTTAAAACTAAACACTTAAAATTACTCACTGCATATCCACTGATCCTCTATTAAAAAAGTCTAAACACTGTTAGTCTTTAATTACTCTATATCTGTTTGGTTACCAAGTTAGCGAGGTCATATTTTGGTTAGGCAGCAGTAGAAAGTTGCATTTCGGCTGTGACATCATAGAACCTATATAATCTGGTGCTGGCATGCTACTCCATCTTTATTCTTTGGTAAGCTGAGCAGTATGTGTGTATAGTCTGCGCAAGTGTCTTGTCGGGCGGGAGAAAGCCGGTTGAAGTGGAAGCTGCCGAGTCAGCCATCTTGGGACCTTTGTGTATGGCGTGCGAGGTTAACTTGTAACATGAACTTATAAATTTTCATAAGGGGTTCGGTCGGTTTAAATATCTCTCCACAACTTGCAAACTTTTGGTAAAGTGTGTTCGATTTGCCTGCTCAACTGTAAAATGCTATTTTGAACTTGTGATTTTCTTCTAAATAAACTTGGAATTTTCGGAAAGTGAACTTTTATCATTTCATAGTTATCTTACTACCTTTTCTCTATTTGTGGGTTAACAAATATTGTGGCGACCTCAAGCATTCAGGTTGAGTTTATCCCGCTACATGGTCAAGTCAAAATTATTTCGTAAATTTTCTACAGAACTTTGAGTCAACATCAAGAGTTAGTTGAGGCACTAAGGCTATACTTCAGCCCCAGTATCGGCCTTTGTCCTTACAGGGGCCCGTAGGAAATGTGATGAAAATGCCCTAGATTTTACCTTCCGGGGGCAAATTGTTGTAGAGCTAAAAAAAAAAAGTCACCCATCTAGCCAAATGCGGGGCCCCTTAGGAGTCACGAGGTCAACCAAAAGGCGCGCGGCATGTAGCATTTGCTACCTCCTGCTACGTGGTTAATCCGGTACTGTCTAGATGGGGCAAGTGTTAATATGGGTGTTAGCAATGGTGTGGTTGCAAAATTGTGCAACGTGTGCGGGAATATTATATCAGTGCATCATATTCCTCATCGGATAGAACTATGTGTTTCTGGTATCCTCAGTAACATAAACTACGCTCAAACATGCGAAAAAATAATTAAGGTGTATACATTTTTTTTTCTAAAAGTCCAAATCTCAAAAAACAATTTAAAGATTTGGCTGAAGCATTGGATGAATCAGTCGTTAACATCCTGTCAATCATATCCATCAGGTGGATTTCTTCAAAAAAAACAGAGCTTTAAAAGCATTGCTCAGGAATTACACAGTCACTGTTTCGTATTTTGAAGACTTTTGTGCAGACAAAACCTACAACAAAATTTTTCAAGTAAAAGTGACAAACTACATAAAAACTTTAAAATCAGTGCGGTTCATAACATTTTTGTGCTTTCTGATTGATGTAACCAATGTTTTGTCAACATTTTCCAAAAATATGACGAGGCGAACATTGAGAAAGTGATGTCTGAACTTTGCGAAATGAAATTGAAAAATTTAATTGCTGCCAATGGAGAAACTCTGTCTCAATTTGATAAGGACTGTAACTTGGGTACTTGTGAGTATACATGTATAAAATTGAGTAAAGAGGGTTTGCAGATATTTTTTACGTGATCGTGAAGATATAATCAGAAATTTCTTGACAGGATTAACAAAACACTTCAAAGATCTTCGAACTAATTGCATGTTTAAAAATAAATATTTTTGATGCAATTAACATTCCAAATGAGGATATATTAATTTATGGAGTAATGGAGTTTAAAGAGGTCCTCAAGAATTTACTTGCAGCAGTGACCATAAGCAAATAACAAGCTTCTGATGAATTTCTGCGCTGGAAAATATGGGGTAAGGACAAGAAATCTCTATCAAGTCGTCAGCTTTGGAACAGAGTATATAGCGAAAATAGTAAAGACAACCAATATCCAAATTTATTAAAAATACAGCACTTCAGGTAAGGCCATAAGGCATTTTTATTGATATTTAAAGTGGAGAATCATTGCATTTACTATCCAGCTACGATATATTCAATAAGAATTGAAAAACTGGTTTGATGCAAATAATCTAATCTTGAATGAGGAAAAAATAGTTTGAATTTTTGTCTACCAAGAAAAACAATATTTAAGAAGCCATAAATGAAAAAGATCTAAAAAAATGTAAATGAAACCAAATTCTTGGGATTATGGGTACAAGAGAAAATGAAATGGAATGTATACATGATGAATTTCTACCTGTGAAGAGCAAACACTGGTTATCTTTGTTGAAATTTAAAGCACTTTTCTTCAGGAAAGTGTTTCTTCACTGGAAGAAACTGCGGCTTATATATAGGCTAAAAGAAAGGTATTTTATCTGGATTACACAGCTGAAAGAACTGTAAAATTAATGCAAGAGTTTCATGGCTTAGTTAGTTACAGCCGATGAAGAGCAGAAACGATTTTCACGCAAAACACCGAAAATTGTACCCACACTGTGAAAAAGAGAACGCCCTCACAATTGTAATACTCCTGTCTCACTAAAAATTAAATATTATTTCTTGTTGTCTGGATTTCATTAGTAACCCAGAATTATACAAGAAAATTTTAATGATTTAGTCACCTATCAGGTAATAGTCAAGATGAGCATTTTTCGTAAACTTTCCGGTCTACTCAGAACGAGTTAATATCATCGTAGGAGGATAAAATTTTATATGTAAGTAAGATACAGTGATTTAAAAAGAATTAGAGGGTATGTGTCTGAATATTCGGAAAAAAATATTTTTTGTTTTTATGCTATTATAAGGTACACCCTATACATGTACTGCACTTTGATTACTGACGGTCAATTTAATAATCATATGGCATTGTTGGCCGGGATATCTCAAAGGTGTTCGGCCACCAGGTGACAGCGCTTTTGATTCACCGTGCAATGCGCCCCTTTGTGGCTATCTAACATAACCAGGTAATTGTACCGGTTACATGGAACCTTCAGCTTAACGTGAAATCTGAACCACAGAAGAATTATGGCTTTATATTACACAGCAAGCTGTGCCAGAGCTGAAGGTAGGGTTAATGACCTTTGAAAATTACAGCTGACACTGGGATTTCACCTCCAGTCAGATGCTTAATCCACTGAGCTACCAGACCGCTGATGGTAATAGAGCAGAATCAAATGCATAGTGTTATGGCACACAGTTACTAAGTCATAATAAATTCGTAATAAGTTAAAAAAAAATTCTTTTCCATTTGGATTGTCCTGGCCTATCAATGTCCTCATCCAGAATTCTATCTCATTCATCCACTGCATCAGGAGCAGTTTCCTCGAGGTTGAAGAATGCTTCTTCAAGGTCGAAGAATGCTTCCTTGAGGTCGAAGAACACTTCCCCTCCTCCATTTACTTTAGTCTTAGGAATGTTTTCACGAGACAGGCCAGTGCAGTTTTTGCAAGCAGCTGAACAGTGCAGTACTGATTTGGGACAGCTGCATGGTGGAGAACATGGTTTATTGAAGGAACATGAAACAAACTTCGGAATAAACTCGGGTGCAGCGTCTTTTATTATCGTAACTGGAATAAAACTGAACGAGCCTTTCTTTCATCCCCATGGCAATGGGTAAGTTTCTCAATCCAGACATGCTTGCACTTGGTGGTATGTGCTTACTAGGTGAAATGTTGCCGCATCTGGTGTCAGTGGCAACCCTGCAAGGCTGAGTACATTTGTTCCACAGACTACGTAAAATATTTCTTATCTGAGCCCTCAAATGTTCCACAATCACTTTGTCTGTACCATTCCAAGATGAGCTGTATACCTGCCTGTTCTCCAGATGTTAGTCACCGGAGGCTACGTGTTCTAAGAATTTAGCATGCATGTCACTTTGTGATGTGGTTGGTGTTGAATGACGCAGCAGAATGTTTCTTTCCCATAGCCGATATTGTATCATATCCTGTAAATGCATGGATGAAGAGGATATGTGTGGGTTCAGACTTGAAGGAAGCGGCTGAGTACCACAAACCTGTTTCCTTGCCTCTCCTAGTTTATGAATTTACAACTTCTCGTGTTACCAAGGCCCATTAGCAGAATGGGACAGCCAATATGCTCACTTAGAATTATCACACTCTTGGTTTTTGCTGCTTTGGAAATAGTTGTGTCAACAATTAATCCAGATGCATCTTCTTTTGCCTGTTGAATTTGGATGCCTCCTTTTTCAGTTTTTGCATTAGTATCAAAATTACAGTTCTTGCTGCTCTCATTTGCTGTGTCACTGCAGCACTAGTATCCTCACTGAAAATGATGTCTGCTGAAGCATCTGATGTTTCAAGTGACAAAACCTATCAGATAACATTATTCCTCTCTGTGCAGCATCACTTCGGTATCCATCAAATATAACTGTGATGTTGGATCCATAGTGCTTCTCAATTAGGCTTCATATTTTCCTCCACAGAGGGAACCAAAGTTTTCACTACAATGTCACATAGCCTTATGCATAAGGCATCCTATGTCCATAACGAAACTTTTTATGTTGCACATTGCATCATTGCATTTATTTTGGCTTGGTGCGCTGAGTGGCAACTTACTCTAAACTGTAAAAAGTGCAAGACAATGAGCATAACTAACAAAAAGAATCCGATTGTTCAGAAATATGAGTTAAACAATACAGTTATTGATATGGTCGATTCTATTAAATATTTGGGAGTAACAGTACAAAGAAACATGAAATGGGACATACACATTAATTCTTTAGTGGGTAGAGCAAATTCTAGGCTGCGATTCATAGGTAGAATCTTGAAAAATTGTAATGAACAAACAAAGGAGATAGCGTACAAATCTCTTGTGCGTCCACATTTGGATTATTGTTGTGCCATTTGGGACCCGTTTCGTAAGGGATTGATCGAAAGTATAGAGAAAGTACAGAGAAGAGCCGCTCGATTCGTGACCGCTTGCTACAGTCCTTATGAAAGCGTCACAGAACTGATTAGTAGATTAGGTTGGGAGTCTCTGGTAGATAGACGACACACGTTTCGTTTAAACTTATTGGAAAACATGCGTACTCCAACTTTCACTCATGAGTGTAGTGAAATACTTCTTCCACCAACCTATTTGAGTCGGAAGGACAGGAAAGATAAAATTAGAGAAATAAGGTGCCGGACTGATTCTTATATGAATTCTTTTTTCCCTCGTACCATTAGGGATTGGAATGCACAGCAAAGAGATTAGCTTTGGTGCTGAGCACCCTCTGCCACCCACAATTTTGTGAATTGCAGAGTATATATGTAGATGTAGATGTTTAAGAGACATAAATAGTTCAAGTAGAGACAATTTTGTTTCCTAGAAGTACAGAGCAAATTCAAATGGAAAACATTGTTTCAAACCTTCAAAACGAAAAAGAAATGGGTTTATGACTAATTTTTTACTTATAATAACTTCATTTTGACTATGTAAGTAAACTTTTTGTCATAACACTATGCTTTCATTTTTTCAAACCTGTTTTTCAAACTGGTACAAATACCATCAGTAATATAGTGGGCTGGTAGCTCAGTGGTTAAGGTGACTGACTGGCAATCAGAAATCTGGTTTCAGATGTGATTTTCAAAGGCCATTAACCCAACCTCTAGCTCTGCCACAGCTTGCTGTGTAATATGAGGCCATAATTCTTCTGTGGTTTGGATTCCATGTTAAGCTGTA
Organism: Vandiemenella viatica; assembly: GCA_031002005.1. NCBI lineage: Eukaryota > Metazoa > Arthropoda > Insecta > Orthoptera > Morabidae > Vandiemenella > Vandiemenella viatica. The sequence goes on from JARYHS010008074.1 coordinate 375,179,295, forward strand.
CATTACCTATACCAGGTATGATTACTTGGTTAGGTTAGATAGCCAAAGAGGGGCCCATAACGTGGCAAAAGTCACCTAGCGGCCAACCAATCCTTCAGTATCTCCCAGCAAACAATGCCCTATGATTATTGAACTGACCAGCAGAAATCAAAGGACAGTAGATATATACTATGTCATACAGAAATACATATATATCAATTATATATACAAGGGGTTCCAGGTCATTTAGAGCGACAAAGTATATGGAAACCCAACTTTTAAGAAAAGTGAAATTTTGCCAATTTTCGAAGAACTGTAGCTTTAAGTTTAGAAAAACTTTGCAGTACAAAAGTTGTAGGAAATTTTGGCCTCTTTCAAATTGGAAATAAGGTTATTTCTTGCTAGGACTCATCAGGAAGTCAGGAAGGAGTTATAGACAAAAAAACTGAAAAAAGACCAAAATTTTGACCTTTTTTTTTTTTGCCACAAAAAATTGTGCCAAGAATGTCAGAGGTCGAAAACTTGTCTTTTTCATACTCTCTCAAATATATACAAGATAAGGTGAAAAAAAATCTTCTACATGATATAATGTTTGTGAGA
>JARYHS010008074.1:375180873-375373284 GCA_031002005.1 Vandiemenella viatica
CTTTGTTCCCTCAGAAAACTGAAAAGATGGTAGTGCAAAGGCACCATATTTGGGAGTGTAGGAGGAGTGTGGAACAACTTCCCACCCCATATATTAATTTTGTCATCAGTAAAATGAGAAGAGTAAGGTCATGTGTTACACTACAAATTCAAGAAATTCAACCATAGTACACACCTCTACATCACAGATGATGGTGTCTGTAAGTTTCCCAGAAAACTGCCTTATCTTTGCTATCTTTTTGTTGACAAGTTCAGATGGTGCTATTCCATAAACATCTGTTTTGTTTCGGGTTTGTAATGATGGGATCTGTCACAACACTCATCAAAAAATGTTTCATTCATTTCAATATCTATGCAGAAGGTATTAAATGACAGTTCTCTATACTGTTTGTTTTCAGCCAGTAAATGTGAAACCAAGTGAGCACAAATTTTTTGTGATCATTCTGTGTGTTGCACTTTGTCCAATTGCAAGTTTTAACGTAATTTCATTCACAGTGATATGACTTCTTCAAATAATTTATCGACAATCTCCATGTTGCATTTAGTGTAGGCATTTTGTGGGTAATTTCTGCACAGCTGATCTTATATGCTCAAGTTTGCATCTTTGAAATGTTCCACTAATCTCCTAACACTGGTAGCACACATACATACATCTTTAGATGTACGCTGAAGTCTGCAGTGAATTTCAACACAGGAGAATTCCTCTTTAACCAAGAATTCAATGACAACACATTGATAAAATGAAACATTACTGTTGGTCACTTTGTATCTACAACCTGGGGTCATTTTACACAAACTACTGATATAATAATAAGCCTAGTCTGTAGATCTACATGATGATCTTGTTTTTTCTGATTTGTAAAAAAAATCTTGGTCATTAACTCCAGTGCAACCCCCACATTATTAACTATGATGGAACTTATGTCTAGTGGCAATTTACCTGCATATCTAATTACAATTAATGTACATTTTAATTTGCAGTATAAGAAATGCTGATCATCACCTCCATAAGTTACATTTACTATGCTAATGAAAAATAAAAATACTGTGAAAAGAACAGTAAAAAAATGCAAATGTTAATCTCAAGCTGCCTTACAGTGTTTATATAGATAAGGTTTTAAAATGTCAGGCATCCTCCACCCCTCCTTATCTTCTCTCATCAATGGACTCCACTGAGTCTTTACTGACCTGATTGACTTCATGGAACAAATTGACAATTCTAACATGATTAATTCAATAACACTAACACTTTGAGTGCTAAATTAATGTCATCCAAATCATGGTTGTTATGACCAGGTTCAACTCCATTCTCCTGTCTTTTCATTCTGAGGTCTTTACATATAAAGCATCAAATAATTTTTGAAGGTGAACGATAGGAATGGGATAAGTAACTTCAGAACCATAACAAATATCAAGTTGACACAAAATATAATGAGTGGTTCAATTTTGTAATTAATGTAATCAGAATGTTGGATTTTTTCCAGAACTACAAACAAATATCCTAGTAAAATAATAAACATATAGACAAGAAGGCAGTTAAAATTTCAAAATAATGCTGTAACTACTGATTTTCAAGGTGGTCTGAAGAACTGTTAACATAAGATATATATCTTAATACTGTCACATAATATGGTAAATTAAATTTAATTAACATTTATAGATAATTACTCCCTACCAAGCTGTTAGTACTTTTATTTATCATTACAACACTATGGATAGATCATCCTAACAATAAATTCAAAGAATTGTTTTTTCTTAGAAGTGCAAACACCAATTGAGAATAGTCTGTGTCTGATGCATTCAGGGGATGGAGAGTACAAATTAGTGTACTGGTGCAGGTTACCAGACCAACTTCCTTTTCAGACTCATCAATGCATTTACCATTACAAGTAACATATTTGCTTGAAGGCTGACACAAAATATATCAGAAGATGATAATTTATGAGAAAATACAGTCAGCCAGAAGAATTTCAACAACATCTGTATTCTGTATTTTATAGAATGTTTAGCAATGTGACTGTTTTGCTATGTCAGTATGGGTGGTAAGTGGCACTCTGCAGCAGTTAACTGATGCATCTGAGAGCTAAAGAAAGGTGGCAATTACACTGTTATAGAAAATAGAAGATATTGGGAGCCAGTCATTAAAAAGTGAAGGAACTACATGGAACGAGCTATAATCAAAACTAAAATATATATCTGAATCATAACAGTGTGCATAATTTATGAAATATCCCTTACATTTTCAAAGTTACTAGAATAAAACTTAGAACTACGTAACCGAATCATAGCCGACAGTGAAGTAACTATTGAGCAGACTCATTTTCAAAAGTATTTCAAGTTTGTTTTGAAGCTATAAAATTTCAGTTATATACGAAAATTAATTTCTTGTGTAAATTTCAGTATCAACTTAAAATATTTGTCCTTAATTTTTATATTTACTTTTACAATTGGAAAGAACTATAAATATGTTTTTGTACAAAGCAACACAATACCATTTCTTACTCACCCTCATCATATTTAATGCCTCTGGTGAGTCAATAAGAACACAGTGAAGCACATCTAACATTCCTGTGCCTTCACTTGATGCCTGAGAACCTAATCTGCTGAACAACCAGTTAAGTCTATTCGAATTTGCAAACTGGGCACAGTTGGTGTGGTTTCCTTTTATTATAGCAGCTGTGGAAAAAATAATCAGTTACTGAAAACTATGTCAAAGAACCGTTTTCAGTTTTAAAACAACAATAATGAAGTCACTATGTTTCAAACTTGTTTCAGTTCTTAAAATACATACTCTTTATGGTATTTAATACAAACCTTAGTTCTAATTCATTTCTTTAATATTATTCATTATTAATGTATGCTAATGCTGCATTCTGTGTTTCCTGCTAAATTTACTAACTTTACACAAAGAGTAACTGGAGAAAGTAAACAGTATAAATATTATCAGACTGTTGCAAAACAAAAGGCCCCTTTAGACAACCCGACCTGGTCTCGCTAAATCGTGGCCATGCCCCTTCGTCCCTGAAACCGGGTCATGTTTTTGCGGTGAGACCACATAGGAAAATCAGGTGGAAATTCCACCCAATTTATGGCGAAAATGTGGGGGTAAGTTGGGCCCCCACCAATCTGCCCTGGAAACTGACCATATAAAGCCTCTCCCAGTTGTGCTCACACTGCCTGGTTCCCAGTTTTCTATTATTTTGAGATAGATCCATCCATTAATCAAGAAAAAGAAGTATTAATAGAGTTGCTGGAGATGTACGAGACCCACAAATTTTTATGGGACACCTCACATAGGGTTGCCAACTTATTTAGAAAAAAATAAAGAATATTTGTCTTTTGAAGAGGAAAATAAAAAGTATATGAAAGGAAAAAAAATTATTTTAAATTTAGTTATTTATTGTAATAAATACATATATTTTTGGACTTACGAGAGTAGTTATTAATTTTTGGTTTCGTTTCAAAGAGTTACAGCTGGAGCCACATTCTAAATCTGGTAATATAAATAAATGAAAACTCATTTTTTAATTTAAGGACGCTCTGTTTCTCTCTTCCCAGCATCTTGCATTTATTTTATTTCATCATAAGCACTAACAAGTCGTTTAGAAATTAACTGGATTGTATAGTTTACCAAAAATAATTTATTTCCACAACTGCATACTTTATTTTTGGTCGATATACGTTATCCTAACTATAAAGTATGATACTTTATATTTGTATTACTGTAAGGTTATCGACCATATGCCACTGACCAGTGCAGCACATTTTAACATTATATTACAATTTATTCAATATTCTGAAAATTACTAAAAATCGATATTGACTGACTGAACTGTCTATTACCAGGTGACGCAATAGTAAAACTCACAGTGCAGATACTGCAATTCACAAATAATTTATTTTGAGGATCCCTTCTTATGCATTTTAATGTTTTCTCCCACAAATATTTATATATTTTTTAAATTGTTTAGGTTTCTTCAGTTTTGCTTCCTTTAGTTAGTAGTGTATCAATTATCACTTTAGCAAACAGAATCTGCCATTTTCAACAGTGTAAAAGAAAAATAATTCAGCTGAAAACTCCAACCTGAAAAAGTCTAGAAACAGAAGAAACCACAAATACTCCACTTGTCAATCCACCGTTCCGTTCACAGATAATGGCGAGTGGACACAAGTGGACTGGAGTGCAACAATATGAATGGTCTGCTATTATTGCCTCGACTCTGGAGTGGTAAGTACACAGATGCGAGTGAACAAAAAAAAATCCATGGCCAATAGGAACTTTTTCTTGTAGGAGGTTGTGAAACTAGCAGAAGAATGTTCAGTGACATGTATTGCATACTTTATCCAAAATAAAGTATTTTTGCATACTTTATAGGTAGGATATGGTATAAAGTATAACAGCCAAACATAAAGTATGATACTTTATAATAAAGTATGGTTAGCAACCCTAACCTGATATGCCCTCTTTCATAACAAAGACGCGAGAAATTAGGAATTTCGTGTGTCATCTGTTAGAAATTCCGAAAATCTTCACCATCCAACACATGTAAGAGTCTAATGTGAATGAACGTATGCCTTTTCTAAATATAATTGCTTGGCACACATCTTTTTCATTTTCCCAGACTTTTCGTACAATGGGAAGCAGTCAGGGTTACACCAAGAATTTGTGATTTTAATAAATATTTGGCCATACTTACTTAATTCAAATATTATAGGATAGTGAAAATAAACAGTTACCCGTCACTTACCACAGATGAAGGCAGGAGGGCGAGACACGTAAAATCACAGAAACACACGAATTGCACAATATTTCGACCTTAGTCTTACTCATGTGGGAGGCGAGACATATGGCAGGGGGAAAGATGTGGTCACATCCCAACCCGCCACATGAATGAAGCACAGGCGGAAAATGCGTGGTAGTGGTAGAATTGCCGGGAAGGGGGGGGGGGGGGAAGGCTTAACCAGCGATAAAAGTGAAACAAAACAATATAATCTTTGTGTAGCTTAATTCAAAAAGTTGAAAATAAATAATAAAGTTGTAAATAAATAATAATAAAAAATAAAAAAATAGTAAAAAATAATATAATAATATATATAAAAATAAAAAATAATAATAAAAAAAAAAGAAAAAAAAGAAATAACCGACTGTAAAGTGAAATGAGAGATGGCAAGTGACAGGTTTAACATAGGTTTAGGCCAGGGGTGTGTCTGGTGTCAAGGATATGTTGATAGGCTAGTTCCCATCTGCGGAGTTCTGAAGGGGTGGTGGTATTCGGAAAAACTCTAATTGCTCTGACTGTAAAACAGGTGTTGAGGTTGTTTGAATTATGGAAGTTCGCATGAATTGCCACGGGATGGTCTGGGTTGGAAGTATAAACTGTTTGCCTGTGGCCATTCATTCTGTAGGAAAGTTGTTGAGTGGTGAGACCAATGTAAGAGGCAGTGCAGTGGATGCAGGTGAGTTGGTAAATAAGGTGAGTGGTCGCACATGTGGCATGTCCAATTAAAGGGAAAGATTCGCCTGTGACAGGATTAGAGTAAGTAGTGGTGGCAGGGTGCATGATGCAAGTTTTACAGCGGGGTCTGTAACATGGGAAAAATCCCTGTGGAGGTCTAGGGGAGTCGGCAGGTAAATACTTGTGGACCAAGATGTTATACAGATTGGGCGGTCTGCTGAAGCAAGTGCGGGGAGCAGTGGGTAGGATTTTGGGAAGGAGGAGACGCATTTCAGGGAAGGAACGTAAGAAATCATGCCCACGGCGGAGTATCTGGTTGACAGATTCCAGGCCAGGAAAGAACTGGGTGACAAGTGTTGGTCCACGTTTAATGTGGAAGGGAACAATACCTACACTTTGACAGTTGTCACCCCTTCCACATTAAACGTTCCGTTCCATACAGCCTTGCAATCCGTGGCAGACGCATCTGTTCTGATCATGAATCAATCTCCAGTTACTCTCAAAAACTATCCCAAGCCCTTGTTTCCCGCCGATACCCCCATGATCTTGTGGAAAAACAAATTTCCCGTGCCATCACCCACAATCCTCGTTCTGCACCTCTTAAAGCTGACCGTGGACCAACACTTGTCACCCAGTTCTTTCCTGGCCTGGAATCTGTCAACCAGATACTCCGCCGTGGGCATGATTTCTTACGTTCCTTCCCTGAAATGCGTCTCCTCCTTCCCAAAATCCTACCCACTGCTCCCCGCACTTGCTTCAGCAGACCGCCCAATCTGTACAACATCTTGGTCCACAAGTATTTACCTGCCGACTCCCCTAGACCTCCACAGGGATTTTTCCCATGTTACAGACCCCGCTGTAAAACTTGCATCATGCACCCTGCCACCACTACTTACTCTAATCCTATCACAGGCGAATCTTTCCCTTTAATTGGACATGCCACATGTGCTACCACTCACCTTATTTACCAACTCACCTGCATCCACTGCACTGCCTCTTACATTGGTCTCACCACTCAACAACTTTCCTACAGAATGAATGGCCACAGGCAAACAGTTTATACTTCCAACCCAGACCATCCCGTGGCAATTCATGCGAACTTCCATAATTCAAACAACCTCAACACCTGTTTTACAGTCAGAGCAATTAGAGTTTTTCCGAATACCACCACCCCTTCAGAACTCCGCAGATGGGAACTAGCCTATCAACATATCCTTGACACCAGACACACCCCTGGCCTAAACCTATGTTAAACCTGTCACTTGCCATCTCTCATTTCACTTTACAGTCGGTTATTTCTTTTTTATTATTATTATTATTTTTTATTTATATTATTTTTTACTATTTTTTTATTATTATTTATTTACAACTTTATTATTTATTTTCAACTTTTTGAATTAAGCTACACAAAGATTATATTGTTTTGTTTCACTTTTATCGCTGGTCAAGCCTTCCCCCCCCCCTTTCCCGGCAATTCTACCACTACCACACGTTTTCCGCCTGTGCTTCATTCATGTGGCGGGTTGGGATGTGACCACATCTTTCCCCCTGCCATATGTCTCGCCTCCCACATGAGTAAGACTAAGGTCGAAATATTGTGCAATTCGTGTGTTTCTGTGTTTTTACGTGTCTCGCCCTCCTGCCTTCATCTGTGGTAAGTGACGGGTAACTGTTTATTTTCCCTATCCTATCTTATTTTCAGTGCCTCACAGCAGTTTCTTTGTTTCCTTTATCTAATTTAAATATTAGAACATTATAAAAATTTGTAACTAATTTTATTACTAATATTACTATTAAATGGAACATACAAATTTCAGAGCAAGACGGATATGCGCATGATGGTAGGATACTACGCAGTAGCAACCAAATCAGGCCGGCCGACAGCCGTCTATATGCAACACTGTCAACGGGAGGATAGTGAGATCGGGAATGCAACCAGGCGATCGGGAACAGGTTGCCTAAAGGCCCCTAAATTCAGAATTTTAGTGTTTTTACAAAACAGAGGTCACAGTATTTGTTAATAACTGGTGAAAATGAAATTGTTCTTACCTAGCAGTTGGTATAGGTATCCTGATATTACTTCCCAGCTCTGACCAGTATCATCACCAGCTAGAGCAATTAGAAATCCTTGAGATGTTATAACATTTATTTTATCAATGGCCTCCAGAATAAGATTAAGAATCCCTTCTTCTTGGAACAGATCTTGTCTATTTCTTAGGGCTCTTAATCTGTTCTGTTTTTCTTCATGTTCTGTAAATGGAAAATAAAAATGTCTTCTTCAAGAAATTACAAGGAAGAAATGATAATCAAGATGACATTTCCTTCACTCTTTCAATTAGCTGGTATATCCTACAAACTGAATATCATGAGCAAATAGAACAGTAATATTGAAAAAGAAACTATTAATAACAACTAACAAAACAGAGAAAGTATTAAATTCTTTACTACTAACATATATATACAAAAACTAAAGAAGGAAAGGGAAATATGACCCAACACTTAGCACAGATGAAGGCAGGTAGGACAACGAACACACACACACACACACACACAAAAACACTTATAAGGCTGTAGGCCGAAATATTGTGCCTCTCTTGTGTTTGTTTTTTTGTGTTAGTCGTCCCAGCCACCTTCATCTGTGGTAAGTGTTGGGTCATATTTCCCTATCTTTCCTTAGTTTTATTGCCTTATAGCATTTTCCTGCTCATTGTTATTAATATATCAAAACCTCATCCTGCTTTAAACACTTCCTGCACTCTCTTCACTCACCTCCAGTCTTCCAATGTCTCCAAACCTAGTTCTTTTATCATGTGTTCTGAAGTATTTTCCAAAAACAAATCTAGCTGCCCTAATCTGCAGCCCCATCAACACATGCAACTGGTACTCAAATTCTGGGTACCATACTACACCACTATTTTCAAGCAATGGTCTAACCAAGATTTTGTAATCCAGTGGCCACCCTCACTTATCAATTGCATACCTCCATCAATGTCTACAGTAAATGCAGGATTTTTAACACTTTCCCTACCATCTGCACAATTTGTTTTTGCACAACTGTGTTTACCATCAAATGTTACACCAAAATATTTACACTTAAGATCTTCAACAAGAAATTCTTCATCTATCCAAAGATATTTTTAAAAAATATTTCTTCTATCTACATTCCTAATAAGCTGCCTCTATTCTTTTTTATATTAACCTACCCAGCTACATATCTTGTCCAGATCTTCCTTTAGTTTTCACAGTTTTCTTTAATTATTTTTTCATTATAATGTGTCAGCAGCAAACAATCGAACTTCTAGCTATAAACCATCCACACAATCCTTCATTGAAATAATAAACATTACATGTACTCTTTTCTCAACTTAACCCACAAAATTAATGTTGTACGCAAGATCATCCACCATGTTTCACAAGACTCCCAAGACACATGACTGTGGCTGACTTTCTTGCAGTTCGTGTGAGACTGGGACATTACCAGTAGGTTACATGCCTCTTAGGAGTGGTGTCGTTTGTGCCTCCCATTACACAACATTGGAAGTAATTTACAAGATCCTCTCATGATACTCAAGTATCCTTAGTGTCACCTTGGAATTGAGCAGAGTGAAGAGGGTCCATGGTCCCAAAACACTACCTTGTCACACTTCCATTATCACTTTGATCTCCATTTCGTTTACTATCACCCAGCCTGTTGTGGAAGTGGTAACAATCAAGTCTAGCATTCAGGAAGATGCAGGTTCAAACTGCCATCTGACCATCCAGTTTTCAGTTTTCCATGGTTTACTGAAATCATTCCAGTCAAATGCCTTAAAAAGGCCATAGACAAATTGTTTTCCATTTATTACTCCCATCCAGTTGTGGCTCCAATCTTCTTCTTGTGCTGATGACAGCATTAAATCCAAGGCAGTTTTTCCATCTATATCACTGCTGATAGAAACTATGGAGACATTAATTCTGAGTTGAGGTTATGACATGGCAACAAATATTACCATGGTTTAGATCTTCCTGCAAGAACTTGTGGCATCTAGTTGTTCTCCTCATGAAGCAAGTATGTCTCACCAGCACCCAACTCCAACTCAAACTTTGTTCAGTGACATGGTTATTCAGACCCATGTGATAGACTGACCCTCTTTCGGCCTGATCCAATTGGTGTCATGTCACATTATGGCAGACAAGCAAGAAGCCTACACGACTGGCATTATATTTTGCAACATCTAATGTCCCCTGACAACAGAAGACAAGTTTGTACCATGATGACAGCATTTACAATAGCTACAAAAAATGACATCTTCCAGAGCCAAAGTTTTGAACAATATTGATAAACATCAAAGGCTTCTGTTGTTGTTGTTGTTGTTGTTGTTGTTTTGTTGTTTTTTTTTTACGAAAAAATTAAAATCTACTCCAAGAGATCTTATGCTACACTACCAACTGCCCATCTTAGCACATATCCCACAAACTATGATTCACATAAATGACATAAACCCAAGTTGCTGTTTAAAAACCAGTTTCTTTCTCCATAGGCATTTATGATCTGGTTTCAAACCAATCTTTCTATAAGTTTCCATGCCCCTGATGTCAAACCAATTGGCCAAAAGTTTTCAACCTTATTTGTCAATTCTCCTTTATGGATTGGTGCTACATACTTTTCCAGACCTCTGGTAAGTAGCAAATTTCTAAACTTAATCTAAATAATATTTCCAGATGTTATACAATGTAGAACCCTGCTATTCTTAATACATATGTAGTAATGATTTCTCTAGAAGCCTCTTTGTACTACTTTAGCTCTCTTATCTCCCATGTTGTACATTTAATATCTTTTTTTTCAAATTTTTAATCTTCTATTTATGTGGAGAATTTACTCCTCTGGTTTTCCATTTCCCATCCCTGAATGATAATCCACAACCATCTCATTAACAAGTTTAAACATAGCTGTTCCTTTCTCAAACCCTTGGTAACTACTTCTTCATCCTTACCAACAATTTTCTTAATTCCTACCTTCCCCTCAGTTTTAGAAAATGGCTATAGAAATTTCTAGATACATCATTAAATGATCCACATGTATACATAATATTCTTCATAAACCAATATTAAACTTTCTTCTTTCATGAAATAATTCCCCGTTGGGTGTTTCAAATGTTGCCTAATTTCTAGCTGTCTTATTACCCTGATTTGTTATCTTACCAGCTTGTTTAGTATCATAATCGCCGTGTTTCAGTCTTAATTTTCTGTTTTGGAATAAACGTTTATTCCTACCTTCCTAGAACTGCTCCCACATTTTTTTTCAACTGTCTTTATGCTCTCGTGTCCTCATTCTGAAACTTTTACTGAAATATGTCTTTCCTCACTAGCGCATTTGAAAATTTATGCTTCCATTTGTTATTAATCTTTTTGTTCCCAATTTACACTTGGTTCATTTAAGTCACCACTAATAATAATCATTCTGCGTACACCTCTGAATATGAATCTAATTTCTCCACAAGAGTTTCATCTTCAACATCCCTATGATAACCTATTTAAGCAGCCCCTACCCTAGAAAAGGTGCAGTTTTTACACCCTCATAACTGAGAGTGGGCTTCCTTACACCTTTAGTTAACAATGTTATTCAGGTGTCGGCCATTCCCAGTAAAAAGCCACTTACCAATGATGTCCAAAGCTCTAATAACTACAACTGCACCTCCATATCCATTTTTATCTGTCTCTTGGAGTAAATTGTGGTGATCATATCAATTCAGGACCGGCGTGAGCCTCACACTGGTATATTGAGCTTCCTTTGCCAACTTCTTAAGGTTGCTCTCTGTACTGTAACTCTCATGTCTATCAATACTATTTCCCAAACCTCCACTATCACCAACTTGTATTATTAGTTTACTAGTGAAACCTCTATATAGTCATTCTATATCCTCTTTTGCTTGCCCTAATGCTGAGATTAATTTTTTTTGGGGGGGGGGGGAGGGAGGGGAGGGGGGACTTGTGACTTGATAGCCTGTACCTAACTGATTATACCGTAGTGGGTCTGTACCTCTCTCATGGCTACTACTCAGCAATTTTCCATTTTCTTCCATATTTTAAGTACACCTCTCTAATCCTAGAGACCCAATATAGCTTACTTACTCCTGCTTCTGCATAAGGCTCTACTTCCCCTGAGTCTGGTAACAGGTCAAACCCATTTTTACCCATAATTTCCATTGTGTTTGATACATTTGTTCTGTTTATCCTATTTCTATGACCAGTTGCCAGCTACCATCCATCATTTCCCCCTTTCTCAATTAACCCACTATCTTTCCCCTCTACCTTTATGGTACATGTTCAGCCTAAATGGTCCCATAATTTTATCGTACTATACCCTGATAGTTTCGACCAGCTGTAGCAAATAAATGTGCATTGGGGTTATGCAACATTTGCATTAAGTTGATCGTGATGCCTGTAGTACTGATACATTTCCTTGAATATGATAGAGTTCTTAAAAACCAGCTGCCAAGCTATTAATTTATACTGTAATAGCTAACAGGTCATACCATGAGAGAAAACAAGTCACTGCAGTTACAATTTTTAAATATATTCTGAAAGTTTGATGAAGTTAACACTAGCACCAGATTATGCATTTAAAGCAATATCAAACTTCAAAATCACATATAAAGATTATCCTCCAAGGCTCAACACTGTAGGGAAGCATTCACTCTGGCAAACATACTTATATTAGCATCCCAAAGTTTATAGTGAGATTAGTGATAGTTTTAACCACTGCTACTAATGACTTCTTAAACCATTATAAAAAAATTATTTCATTGAGTTTAGCTTAAAGTTTACATAAAGTGAATGATAAAGTCCATGAACTTGTTCCGAGGCGAGGTAGTTAAACTTTGAGTAGTTACATTTTGAATTTGGGTACTGCTGGAAACTGCCCCTTCAAAACTGCTTCTTCAAAAGTGCCCATTCAAAACTGCTCCTTCAACCAAACACTGGATGGCTTTTTTATAGCCTTGGATAATCTTTTGCTGACACTTTATATAATAAAGTGGTATTCCCAAGATGAATATTCTCATGGTCCCCTATTTTTTCACATTTTTTCCTGAAACTTCTCTATTGTATAGTCTAATTTATTCCCATATTTTAATTTATTACAAATTTTCTTGTAATTATCCTCGTTTAAGAGCTATTAATTCTTAAAAGTCACACATGATGATGTCATCAAGCTTCGATACAAGAATTTCGTTTCTCTCTTCAAATCTGGAATTACTGTTATATTTTTTATTATTAAATGAATTTCTCTCTCTCATTTAAGCCTACTTTCATCTTCCTAGCTCTTTTATTTAACAACTTCAAATTCTTTATTTTCTTTAAATTCCTTGAATAGAATTTTAAGAGCTTACAAAATACATGTTAAATGATTGTCATTCTATGCTTTCTTATTGGAAATGATTGCATCAAAATTCAGTAAGTATGAAAATCAAACTTATTTGAATCTTATGTCTTTTATGAAAATGATTTAGAATCAATTTTAAAAGTGCTTTATCGTTAAGAAAATGGTTCTAACTGTACAATTGTATGTGATTAGCCCCTTCTAAATGGTTTTGGCAAGATAATGGATAAATAACAAGGTTATGTTCTGAGCTTAAAAGTGCTTTACTATTAAGAAAATGGTTGTAAAAGTTATTTTCTATATGAATTATGTGTAATAGGCCTCCTGCTAAACAGTTAATGCAAGATAATAGATATATAACACAGCTCCTCGACTGTTTCTTTCTGCACTGAAATTTTCATATCTCTGAGACAAAATGGAAAATACCATGGAAGACTCATTGTTTTCCTCTCCACTTCATTCCTTCCAATGAAAATACTTCTGAAACTCTCTGCAATATACACCATTTGCCACAAGCCACAGACAAGCGCAACACTTCCTGAACTTGATTTATACCACCAGAAGACCAGGGCAACAATGCAATGCACTTATTACTCACTCAATAACACCATCATCTACCGCAAAACCATAAAAACAAAGACACTCTACCTATTCCATAACAAAAACAAAGAATGTGAACACTTTATAATATGAAGACTTTATATCTAATAAATATCACAAAACTACCCACTAAAAACTGTCACAAACCTATCTAATTTGCCACTAATAATGTCCTAAAACACTGTAATGAACTGCTTACTGGCTTCATGATGCACTAGCTTTGATATACCACAATTAAAAAGAAAGACTACATATACACTATTTACTTCAAGTTGCAAGTACATCACAAAATAATAGAAGACTACTGTACTCAGCTGTATAAAAGCTTAAGTACACACGTTCTCGGCCACAAAATGATTAAACCCCAGAGTATGCATGCATACATAAACTACCAGATCAAAAATTTGATGTGTTCTTTAACAGCAATTAAAAATAAAGTACTATATTGATTTCGAAATTTTTTGGATGTACAAAACCAGAAATCCTCATTTTACAAATAAAAAATTGTTATCTATTGTACTTACCCATTTCCTCTTCAGGTTGAGCAAAGTAATTGATTAAATCTTCAAGACACATAACCATTTCATTTAAATTTACTGATAAAAAGAACAAAGAATGTCTCCTATTCATTTGGAGTGTCTCCAAACCTCTGTAACAATTAATATAATAGTTGATATGGTAGTTTCACAGGCTGATATTTTATTACAATATTATATTTTGAAAATAATTACTAATTGTAGTTGCAAACCATAAATTTCATTAAATTGCTAAATCTGAAAATATACTGATGATACATTAACAGTTGTAAACAGGGACGGAAGTGAATACACATGGTGAAAGATGATACCGTATTAAGAGCCTAATTATTTCTTTTCTTCCATAATGATCTAAAATTCACTGGCAAACTACTAAATAAGTTAGTACGTTGTTGTGATTCAATAAATGTGAAATTTACACAGTTTTGTGTTGCATTATGACTGGATCACAGCAAATTTTGTACAGAAAATATTAAGGATAAAATAATAACGTACATAATTAAATAAATAAGCCATGAGGTAATTAGAGATCACAGTGGAAATACATTTTAATTTGTATGATTAAAGGATGAAATTATGGAATGATACCAAACAAAATATGTTAATTTCAAAATACAAGCAGATGACCTTTTATAAAGAGGTTACAGATTATTCAACAACATGTTAAACATGTTACAGTTTGAATTAGAATGGAAGGCAGTGATGGGCATGTCATTTTTTAAAAAAATAAATAAATATATGATGATTCTCACTGTCAACTGATGGTGATGATTAATTAGTGATGGATGTACACATACAATAAATACAGTCAAAGCTCTTTATTCGCAGTTTCATTATTTGCGGTTTCAGTATTCATATATAAAATAATTGTGACATCTTTCTGTATTCGTGGTTTCAGTATTCGTGGATAAAATAATAGTTACAACTTTCTGTAAACGCTGCTTGAAATTTTTATTATTCGCAGATTCATTCGGTACAGTTAGTGGATCCGGTATCCTTAACTAACTTGTCGGCATGGTTTGAGTATTGCTGGAATGTGCCGAGAGTCACTATATCGAACCAAAACTACTAAAAAAACAAATCTTATTGCCTGTAAAACTAAAGTTCATTGTGAAAAGCCGTCACTGCCGCTGTGTTACATGCTCCGCTATGATCTTTGATAAAAGCCGCTCAGCCACAATGGGCTCTGAATCTATTATTACATCATCTAGTAAGTCATTGCAATAATTCTGAGTGAATAACACCTATCCCCTCTGGATTGTTCATGATTTATAATGTCTAGCAAAAGCAAAGAAAAATTAGTTCCTACATGGAAAAAAATTGTGTTCCTGCTTAGAGTAAAAATAGAAATTCTTTGCGAGTCGTTTGCATCCATATCACGTTCTTCAATGTTAACGATTCACTGCACGATTCATCAAGAAATCCGAAGACAGAATACGGAAATCTTCATCCTTGGAAAAAATTGTTTTTGAACCAGCAATTGAGAAAGTGGAAGCTGCATTGTCATTATGGATTAAAACTGTAACCAGAAAAGAGTGCAATTAAAGGATTCTTGACCTGCAATAAGGCAAAGCGTCTCGACGCACATTTTAAAGAGTCTGGTGATGAACATACAAGTGGAGGATTTCAAGCATCAGAAGGTTGTCTCAATGAAATCTAGGTGTGACAATCATTGCATAGCAACAAAATTATTGGATACGCTGCTTCTGCAGATACTGCCACAGCAGAAAGAATTTTAAAATATAATTGCTGATGGTGGATACAAACCTGCACAAGTGTTTAATGCAGACGAAACTGTCCATTCTTAGATAAGAATTCCAAACAAAACTTTCATATCCAAAAGTGAAAATTGCATCTCTGGTTTCAAGGCAGCAAAAGATATTATTACATTGCTGCTGTGTTCTAACGCATCAGGTGATTGTGTTATTAACCCACTAATTCTTTACAGATCTTTAAATCCCTGAGTTTTGAAAAATAAAAACTAGGACAACCTTCCAGTGTGTTGACATGCAAATAAGAAAGCGTGAGTTACAAGTTTTATTTTTTGTGAGTGGTTCCAGAATTGTTTTGCTGGTGAAGTTGAAACTGGATTAAAGAAAAATAATTTAGATCTTAAGGCCATTTTCATTTTGGACAATGCACCAGGTCACCCTCATGAGCTTGAAACTATGCATCCAAATACAAAGGTGATATTTTTGCCTCCTAACATGGCAGCTTTACTTCAACCTATGGACCAAGGAATAATCAAGGCTTTTAAGCTCTATTACGTTAGACAAACCTTCAAAATCATACTGGACACCATGGAATACAATCCTGATGATGAATGTTATGCAATACTGGAAAAATTTTGACATAGTAATTAAAGAATCATTGTAAGAACTGAAGCCATACACTTTGCTGGAAAAAACTGTGGCCTGATCTCTCTGTAGGAAATGAAGGAGAATCCATGCAAATTGCAAACATTGTTCAAGTTGCGTCTAGAATAGGACAAGATGGTTTTGAACAGATAGAATCAAATGATATTCAAGATGTGCTTGAATCCCGAGATGAAGATTTGACTGAAGTCGACTTCGAGGAAATGTTAATTCCACACCCATTGAAGAAGAGGCTTCAACGAGCACTGAAATGGTACATTTAATTTAAAGTAGTGAGTGAAGGCCTACGGATGGCAAATGAGCTTTGTGATTTCTTCATAGAAATTGATTCCTCTATGTAAAGAAGTCTAGTTTTTAAAAGGAAAATTGTAAATGCCAGTCTGAATTGAAATACCTTTTAAAAGTGGTGAAACACGGAAAAATTACGTAATTCTTTAAAACATTTCCAAAGTCTGACAGTAATAATTCAAACATGTTGCTTAAAATCTCTTCATCAATTGATTTTAATTTGATTTTCTTTTTTTTTTTTTTTTTTTTTGAAATTTTGGAATGTATCCTCTATAAGGAGCCTTTACTGTATACAAAAAATTACAAATAACTAAGAAACGCATGAATTTAAAAATGGAAGTTGCATTGTATGCAGACAAAGCAAGATCAAGAAATAATAGAATATGCATATCAGATACTCATTTTAATTTAGTGGAAATAGATTTCAGAAATTTTTAACTGAAATTTATTAATAAATGAATGTGTCTCATGGCTTCCTTCATTGACAACAATACAATAACAATACAAATTATAACACTGATTATAAATGCCAAAAATGCAAGAGAGCATATTTTTGATTGTTTGTTTGTAGGGAATAATAGTTTTTAACAATGATTATTATTCTAACAACAAAATCCTCTTCGGTGTACTGCTGGATGGTGTTGTAGAAACATGACGTTTCAAAAGCTGGCTGTGCTGTCTTCATCAGGTATCTTGTAGCTGTTGCTAGCTGATTGTTACCGTGGTCGGTAGCAGTCAGCTGGCAACAGCTACAAGATACCTGATGAGGACAGAAGAGCCAGCTGTCGAAACATTGTGATTCTGTAACACCATCCAGCAGGACACCCGAAGGGATTTTGTTGCATCAATACGCCGGGAAAGTCTCCACTCACACATCGATTATTATTATTCTTGTATATTCTCTGACAAGTTCCTCATCCAGAGTTCCTTCCTAGGCAGGGTTCTATGGAACAAGAGTAATCAATACTATCATAAATCTGCAAGCCAATAGTTTATATTAAAAACACTGGTCTTGTAAACCAGAAAAAAGAGAAACTTTTAAAGTGTCTGAGAGGTATAAACCAGTATCACACAAAAACTATCATGTCAATTTGGAGGGGGTTTTCAAATTTTTACATCTAATGGTCCAGATCAAAATCTGCATAAATAGCTATTGACTTATATGTACCGAGGGATAAAGGAAGTTATTGAAATCGTTTCTAGACAGATAATTATGGGCTACAGATCACACTATGAGACATGCACTCCTTTTATGAAAAACTGACATAAGATCACATTACTTAGGATTCCGTTTAATATTTTGACTTCGAATATTTAGTTTTTCAGTTTTCTGGAATGTAGTAAATAAACAGAGACCGAGAACTAAACTTAATATTTTCTTTTTGTAATGAGCTAATTATCTCCCTTGATATCTAACCAATCTCGAGAAATAAAGTACTGTTTTAGAGAAGAAGGTCTACGCTTTCATTAAATCATATTTAAAGAAAGGAATATTTCGGAATTCGACCCTTAAAGGGCAAAATTATCATTATTTCCATACCATAATTTTTTGTCATGAGCTATTTACCTCCCTTGATATCTATCTGAAATCAAGAAATGAGCTACTATTTTAGAAACTAAGGTCTCCACTTTGGTCAAATCATATTTTAAGAAAGGAATTTTTCATAATTCTACACTTAAAAGGCAAAAATACCAATATTTCTACAACGCTTTTTTGTGTCATGAGCCATTTATCTTCTTCGATATCTAATCCATACTAAAAAAAAATGAGTTATATGATTTTAAAGATTAAGGTCACATCATATTTTAACAAAGGAATTTTTGGAATTCGACCCTTAAAGGGAAAATTCTGTAACATATTTTTCTTTATCACAAGTCATTTATCACCCTTGATATCTAATCAAAATAGTTAAATGAGTTATCATATTAAAGATTAAGGTGTTTGCTTTGGTCACATTATATTTTAGGAAAGAAATTTATCAGAATTTGATTCTAAAAAGGCAAAAATAATAACTGCGAATGTAGCGCATGTTTGAGACAGTTCAGAGCCATGCCACTAGATAGCAGCAGCACATATCACAGAGATATTAATAAACTGTTTCATTGGCATCGACTTTTGCTACATATGTATTACACTAAACAAATTAACAACTGAAACAAAGAGGCGTTTCTTCTTTCATCCTATTACAAACCCCCAACCTTTCTATTCATTGTATTCACAAAAATTTTGCATGGGTCATCTAGTAACAACAATTCTTTTAAACTGAGTCTGAAGCCCTACATTCAAATTCAACATCAAGAAAGAATTCAGCCTTATGTAACATTTGTTAATTACATGACAACATGCGTACTTTTCAGCATAAAACTACGCTTTTTGTTTCTGAGTACGTGTACTTTGAGGTAAATTTTGACATTCCGGAACTTTGCTGAGCAAAAATCACATTCCCATCAATTTTTGTAAATTAGAGCTATTTGCTTTGGTAATCCAACTTCCATTCCAAATATCCTTTGTTTTATGGTTTGGTAATCAGAAGTAAGTAATAGATTAAC
This sequence comes from Vandiemenella viatica, assembly GCA_031002005.1. Lineage (NCBI taxonomy): Eukaryota > Metazoa > Arthropoda > Insecta > Orthoptera > Morabidae > Vandiemenella > Vandiemenella viatica. The sequence goes on from JARYHS010008074.1 coordinate 375,200,038, forward strand.
TTAAAACCTTAAATGTACTATGCACACATTGGAGACAAATGCTTAACAATGGAGAAAAACTGGTGCATTCTGGGATGTGACGTCGTGCAACCTGATTGCCGTTTCATGTTATGTGACTTTTCTCCATTTTTATTTTATCCAAAATAATATGTTTTTAACCCTTATCGATCAAATAAAGTGATTTTCGCTATCCTTACAAGTTACTCCTCTCTCCTTTTCAATTTAAGTACAGAGTTTACTTTTTGTATCAAATACCCCATTGATTCTCGGTACGCCCCTATTGAACCGTTAGTGATAAAGTTTCATGTAGCTTAAATTTCTTATATTTCATATATTACGAGGGTAATTCAAAAAATAAAATCTCCAATGATGTCGCGTCAAAACGAACAGTGTTAGGTGAAATCCGACAACAGCACTGTGTCCCTTGGTTTTCCCACCACTGAATCTTACTGGTCTGAGTCACTGGTTGGTAGCTGTCCGTGATGGAACTGTCACTTAGCCCACCCGCCAGATGTGAACTGAGCTCAGTGATATAATTTTTGAACGCAAAAAAGCTTGCACCGATAGAAATTCATCATCAGTTAGTGGAAGTGTATGGGGAAAAGTGTATGGACATTACTAGCGTACGCAAGTGGTGCCGGGAATTTTCTGTTGGCCGCAGTAACGTCCATGACGAGGAGCGGCCTGGAAGATTGAGGGTGTCCGACAAAATGGTGATCAAAATTGATGAGATAGTGTGCAGCAAATGAAGGACAATTCTTGATGAGATAACACAGTGACTTAATAGAGAGTGTGGTAAAACTTCTGTACACTCAACTCCAGAATACAGCCAGGTGGGTTCCCAGACAGCTCACCGTCAAACACAAAAAAAGCACATGGAATGTGCCAAAGCATTTGTTTAAAGATGAAGACTTCCTGAATTCGATAGTGGCTGGGGTTGAAACCTGGGTGCATCATTATGTTCCTGAAACACAGTGTGCAGAAGAATGCTAGGAAGTCGTGTATTAGGGTATTCTGATAAAATTTATGGACGGATGAGAAAGTGAAACCCTTTGAAAGTACCAACAATTGAGGTTTTAAGAGTATAGAAGGGGATAGATTTCACAGATAGTTAGGCTTTGGTACATGATTCATATTGGGATGGGTTTTAAGGGAGTGGTAGGTTTATTGAAGAGTTGGGCAACAGATGGTTATGAGAAGACAAGGAGAGATTACAAATCGGGTAATTTACAGGGAAAAGACTGTCCTGCTCAGAGATGGGACTTGTACAGTGTGGACAATTAAAATAAACATATAGATGTGCAATGCACTTGATGATTGTGGTATAATGGCTAAGATGTGGAAACTAGAAGAAAAACTGGTAGCTCAATCATGAACCTAAGTCTTTAATGTGATTTGATCATTAACAAACATTTTCAAACTTTAGTTTTTTACTCAGGGTTGGCTATCTAGTGACTTAAAACAGTGGTTATAAGTTAACTGTCCTAAGTAGTGACTTTCATTTCAAGCTACCTTTTATCCTCAGATTTGTTGTGTTAGTTCTATTGGTGGCAACAAGATCAGTTATTAAACTTGGATCCTTATATAATCATTTAGTCAGTTATCAATGTTGTTTAATTCAGATAAGAAACCTATTTTGGCGAATGATATACAATTGTATCACCTGGCATTAACATCACAGTACTAATTCTACATGCACAGCTCACTATCAATTTAAAAAAAAATTAATTAGTTAATTAACATGTGAAGGAATTAGACTAGTAGTGAAGCATCTTAACCTCATTACATAATGAGCTTGTAAAGGTTAAGAAATTTTACAGCAATAAGTATTTCGTAATGAATTCTTGAATGGTTAAGGAGTTCATACTGTTGAAGGATTTCTGCGCGCAGTATGGAGGTGCAAGCAATGACAAAAAAATTTAAACAGTGAAGATGATGAAATGCGAAGCTGCAACATAAACGTTGCAAGAAACTTTGGAGCAGTGATGATTCTGCTATTACCATGTCATAAGCAGCAATGTTTCTGGGGCATCAGCTCTTGAATTAAGTGCAACACAGCTTTCCAGAGAAGAACATTGGACATACAATGGAAGTAAACTAGTTTTTTTTATGATTTTCTTTCCACCTGATTTTAAATTCAGTATGAATAATTTTTAAGATTATTGTAGAAGGTCTGGATGTGTATACATCTTTTCCCTCACGAAATGTCTCGCCTGGGCTATTATTAAGTTTATTCACCAAAATATTGTAAAGTGAGTTTTTGTATTTTTGTGTACATCTGGCCCTCTTGCCATTATCTGTGTTGTTATTTTACCTATCTCTCCTTTTTTTTTTTCATTTCCTTATGACAGTTTAATTGTCACTGCCATTCAAGATTATTAATGATGATCATTTAATTTTGGGAAGTTGAACTTCGAAGTTTTTTTTTTTTTTTTTTTTTTTTTTTTTTTTTTTTTTAATAGTAACGTCAAAAAATGAAATTTTATTTTTTATTGCTTTATAGAATGCTTGAAACTCCAAGATGTCTTTCCAGCGAAATGGATATTTTTGGTGTTGAGTTGCTGTGGTGTTTACTGTTGATCATTTTGGAGAGGGATTAATATGTTGAGTGTATAGTGAAGATTTGTTTTTGTTTTTCTGATGGTTTAGTTTTTTTAATAGAGGGCCAAGGTTTAAAGGTTTTTGAGAAGACATATAGTCAAAACAATTCCATAAATTCATATCTCTCTTCGATCTCATAAAGTTCATGATTCACTACTACCTATTACTTTGTTTGTGTGAGATATACAGTTCCCAACATGTTGCGACTTGTAAAGCAAGTTTTTGTAAAACTAAGGTTTCACATTTATATGAGTCTTCCTTGATGATAGAGAATTACTCCCAAGGTATATGGTGTCAGGGTGTTCCTCATTTTAATGTGGTGAACGAATCCTTTGTTTGCAAAACACAACTGGTCATCCAGTCACAAATCGGAGGGGATTTTCAAGAGACTACTGGTTCTCGCCCATTTCGAGTTTCTCATAAAATTAATCATAGTTTTGATTTGAAGAGACTGATTACATTCCTTAATAGCAAGTTTGGAGGGAATGACACATAATCCTGCTCTAATTCTGCTGAATTAACTGCTAACTTTGAAATCAATATTGATGAACAATTTCAAACATGTAAAGCCCAAATTAGCAGAAATTCATGAAAAAAGAAGGTTACAATTCCCATTTGAATGGACAACTTATGAAAAAGGAGCAGACATTAGAACATCATAGGTTAGAATGTCTCAACAGGCAGGAAGAGACTAAAGAGAAAGTGGAAGGTCTTCACGTCAAATTAAATAAAATTAGGGATGATTTGAGACACATTGAACAAGGGCAGGCAAAGCCGAAAAATGATGTAGGGGATGTAAGAGAAAGCTGCATTCAAACGTTTAGTAGCAGTGAATGGTTAAACCAAGTGACAGATAAGAAGAAACATATATGGAATTACTGATTCAAGTTCTGGAATTTGAAAGGTATTTAGAACAATTTGTAGGTTTACATTCTCAGTCCAAAGCTACATTGTCAGCGGTGATTAATGATGTTCTGATCATAAATAATTAAATTAAGGTGTATAAAGAGAAAGTACTCACCAATTAGGGAAGTTTTATTGGTACCACTCCAGTTTCTGCAGTAATTCCGTGGAAGATTTAAATTGAAAAGTTTCCTGACAATGGTGGAAATCATCATTTTGTTGATTTTCTAAGGATACTCAAGGGTTCAGTAAATAAATGGCCAAAATTGAAAGTGATAATAGGTGCAGTTGTAAAAAGGTATATATTTCAGGTGAAGATTCAGTATATGGAAGGAAGGGAACAGTATAGTGAATTTGAAGTGGGTACAGTTCAAACAAATAATAAAAATGTGAAGAGAAATGCTTATTTCAAAATACAAAATAGGACAGAACCTATATTTTATATTATGGAAATTATGTGATTAAAGAGGATGGTAAGAAGAGAACACACAAGAGATAAGAGACAGCAAGGCATTTGGACCAGCTAAACAAGTAAATATTAGCAGCAAAAATGGGAAGAAGGAAGCTGAAAATAGGTTTATGAAGAATATCATGAGTGCAAGAGGACTACTATATGATATATATATAAAAACATCAAGTATGAAGTGATTGACGTTTGACATTTCATTGTCATTGCATTCAGGAATGCAGGAATCTTTCAATTCAATATAGATTCAATAAGATTTAATTGTAGCTTGATAAGAATGCCCTGTGAACAATAATCAGACTGATGGACAAAAATCAAGTCTTTTGCTTTCCTTAACCACGATTGTTTTTAGCAATGATAGAATTTTATTTATGGCTGAGTTCCTTGTTTGTTTTTTAATATTAATTGAGATTTTCCAGGATCCATTTCCATGCACTATTTGTCATGTATTTTTTGAATGGTAAAATTGCTATAAAGTCAATATGTCAGTATTTTACTCGCTTCATTCATCGATTGTAATTAGAGAGTGTAAATTTAATTACAACCTTCCCAATTATGTGAAATTTCAATAATTAATTTAATGACCAAGTGACTGTCTCTTTTGAATGAATGATGACTAATTTAAATAAAATTATTCTTGCCGCATGCAGAGATTAATAAAAAAGTCCCCCGTAACTTGGGGAGAGTAATTCATAAAGAACTAAGACAATTTTGCATCATTTCCAAAATTCGTTCATTTCCTACTTTATCCGTTCACTTAATTTTCACCATCCTTCCATAGCACCATATTTCAAATGCTTCAATTTTATTTCTTTCTAGTATTCCTAAAGTCCATGCTTCACTGCCATACATTGTTGTGCTGACCCTATTTATATGTTTAACTAGCTGATGCCCAAGACGTTGTTCGTGATTGTAAAGAATTTTGATTCGCAGCTGCCGACATGTAGCCACCATAGTGCTTGATGGGAGACTTGAGGCTAATACCACACACAAACATCCGTTATCTGTGCAGAGTATCTATGGCTGCAAATTGAAATATAGGGACACATATGTCATTGGCTGAAATATGAAATTGCCTTCCGTCGACCATTTTTCAACCATCATATCTCCCACACCCCGATAGCTACAAACATCAAACCACCATGGTGCATGGTGGGAGACTTGAGATTGATACCACACACTATCACCGGTACACTGCACTACGTAGATTTGGCTGTGGAGTGAAATATAGGAACGCAGGTGTCTATTTTTGATCAGCTCCAGCACTTTCAATCACCATATCTACCACACCCCCACAGCTACTGACACACAGTCACCATACTGCACGATGGAAGAATCCAGACTACTACAACACACAAACACCAGTGATATGCACTAGGAAGTTTTGGCTGAAATGTGACACACTGGGACACATACGTCTTTGGTAGAAATATGAAAGTTTTGAAAGTCGACCAATTTCAATCACCATATCTCCCACACCCCTAAAGCTACTGACATCTAACCACCATAGTGCACGATGGGAGATTTGATGCTACTACTACACACAAATGCCATTGGTCTATCTTATGTAGTTGTGGCAGGAAAGAGAAGTATTAGTAGACACAAGTCTTTGGTCGAAATATGAAAATGCCCTGCATCAACCACTTTTAACCATCATATCTCCAACACCCCCACAGCTATCAGCATTCAGCCAATGTTGTGCACGATAGGAAACTCCATGCTACTACCACACATAAACACCCAGTGATCTGTGCTAGGTAGTGGTAGCTGAAAAATGAAATACAGGTAAACACACGTCTATATATATTTGGGATAATTGCTGCTACATTTCTTCACTTTTGAATTGCTTTGGTTTGTATTTACTCCAAAATCTTTCAGTATTTTGCATTCAGTAACTTCTCAATATCCTCAACCTGTTCTGTTAACAAGATACTGTGATTAGCAAATTGTAGAATATTTATTTTTTCCCCTTGAACAGTTATCTTTCTTCTTTCACTTCCTTTATTCCTACTTCTACATACAAGTTGAATGTTAATGGGGATAGACACCAAGCATGGTGGATGAGCGGTTAGCGCTCTGGCCACCGCATTCAGGAGGACGCGGGTTTGAATCCCCGTCCGGGCATCCAGATATGGGTTTTTCATGGTTCCCCCAAATCACTCCAGGCGAATGCCGCGATGCTTCCTTCGAAAAGGCCATAGCCAAATTCCTTCCTGGTCCTTGTCCCCAGTCCCATCCCGCCTCTAATGACATTAGCCATTGACAAGGCGTAAAGCAGTAAGGAAAAAAAGGGGGGGGTGTTAGACTACAATCTTGTTCCACTCCCTTTTTAACCGATACATATCTTTCATTACTTGATTCTTATAACGATTATATAGTATTCTACTGGACTTCTTTAAAATTTTAAAAATCGTGTCCCACTTAACATTATCAAAAGTTTTTTTTTATAAATCAACAAACACTATAAAAGTATCTTTCTTTTTCTTGATCTGCCCTCCAACTATTAATCTTAACACCAGAACTGCTATCCTTGTGCCACAGTTTTACCTAAACCTAAACTGATCTTCACCTGCAATCCCTTTTACTACATTTCCCATTATTCTGTAAATTATTTTGGTTAGTAATTTTTAAGCAGGAGATGTTAGACTTATAGTGCAATAATTCTCATCTTGTAATTTCTTTGGAAGTGTGAATATAACACTTTTTATTAAAATCAGTCGGAATTTCTCCTGTTTCGGAACTTTTTGATATAGGTTTGAATAATCTTTGAATTCCTTCTTCTCCTAGGTATTTCAGAAGTTCTTCAGGAATCTCATCAATTCCAACTATCTTATTTGATTTAAAATCATTCAAAGCTCTTTCAAATTCTGTCCTAAAAACAGGATCACCTAAGTCAACTTCTTTTTCCGATACACTGTTGTTCAAATCATCTCCATCATACAGTTTCTCTATGTATTACTTCCATCAGTTAGTTCTATCTTCTGAGCTTAGAAGAGGTATCCCCATTGACAACTTTAATGTTTATATCACTTTTCTTCATTTCTCCAAAATTCTGTTTGATTTACCTGTATGCCAACTCTACCTATGACCATTTCCTTCTCTACTTCTTCACACTTTTCTTGCAGCTATCTATCTTTTGCTGCTTTGTATTTCCTGTTAATTTTATTTCTAAATTGACTGTATTGCTATCTTCCTGCTTCATCCTTAGCATGTTTGTGCCTTCTCCTCTGATCCCTCAACTCCAAAATTTCTTCTGTGATCCAAGGTTTTCGGGTGGCTTGTTCCCTAAAGCCTAATGTTTCTTTACCAGCTTTCATTATTTCAGTCTTTAATGCATTCCATTCATCAACAGTTCAGCTCCTTTCAGAGTTACTTCTTAGACCCACATCTACCAATTCTGTGAACTTTACTCTCATGACAGATTGTTTCAATTTATTCATTTCCAGACTGTTCTACTTGTATTGCTTCTTCATTCTCTTGAATTTCAGCCTGCACTTCATAACTATCAGATTATGGTCAGAGTCTATGTCTGCTCCTGGGTAAGCTTTACAGTCTAGAACTTGATTCATGAATCTCTGTTTGACCATGATATAATACAGCTGAAATATGCCTGTATTCCCCGGATATTTCCAGGTGTATACCTTCTAGCATGATTCTTAAATAGTGTGTTCGCCATGACTAGTTTATATCTTTTACAAAATTCTAACAATCTGCTTCCTCACTCATTTCTTTCTCCTAAACCAAAACTTCCTACAGTTTTCTCCCACTACTGCATTCCAATCACCCATAATTATTATATTTTCCTCCCCCTTCACATATTGGATTAATTCTTAAATTTCAGCATATATTTTCTCTATTTCTTCATCATGTTCCTATGTCATATGTGGGAAACACCTGGCCCCCGGGCCGGATCCGGCCCTCCACCAGCTTCAATCCGGCCCGCGAGAGGTTCAGAAATTTCAGATACAGAACATTATGAAGATTAATAAAAATAACCATCGTACTCGGTTTAGAGCATGGTTGGCCAACCCACGGCCGCTTTGAAGATTCTTCCGCCCCACGTGATTCATTACACTTTTTCAAATTATATTTAGTTTATAATTGCCAATGAAGTGAAAACCAATGTATTTAAAACAATACATTATTCGTGCATCCATATATTTCAAAATTAACTGTCGAAATTATGATAAAAAAATACTTTGATTTTAAAATAATATTTTTGTGAATATATGACATATTTTGCCGGTTTTATTTTAGCGTTTACAGTTATCAGTTTGCGGAATAATTATGTTATATTCTGCGAGCTCATAATGCGCGTGCATCTCGGAACATCTGATATAATATACGATATATAATTTTATATGCAGCCCGCACAGTTATTACGCATTTCCAAAGTGGCCCTCAAGATCATTTGGGTTGCCCACTCCTGTCCTATGTCATTGGCAGGTACACTTGTACTAATGTGGTTGGGGCGGGCTTAGTTTCTGCCTCATCAAAATAATGCTGTCACTAAACTCCCCATTTTCCTACTCTCTTACTCATTACAAATCATAGACCAGTGACTCCATTGACAGCTTGTGTGTTAATTATCCTGGGTTCCCCAGACCAGAAATCCAGTGTATGCTTCCATTTAATCTAACTAATCCCAACAACATATAACTTAATTCATTCCATCTCCATTTTTAAGTTTTCTAATCTACCTGGCCTATCCAGACTTTTACCCAGGAAGAAACCATCATACTATATGTAATTTGAGAGGATTACATTGCCTTGGGATACCCTTATGGTCTTTAATGCAGAGTTTTCCATTGCCTTCTGAATCACCATGCCATTCATCTTTTATGATTCATTCACCATTAGGATCTGTTTCCAACCCCAAGGGCAAGAGGATGCACTGGACCACTCCATGCTCTTCCCCCCTTCTTTTGGAGGCTTTTGGCAAGGGACCGCTTGTACCAGGAATCTTTCAGACGCCAGAGCCTTGTCCTTGCAAATGGGGTGCACCACATGAAGGAGAGGCTGACATTTGGTAGGAAGATGCTGATATTGTCTCTACAAAACTCTTACACCCCATTTCATTATTACAGATTTTTAAATTTTTATCTGTGTATATAACTCACCAATGCAGTGTTTTCTGACGTCATCTGAAATTGAAAATATATGGGATGGTGTGATATGAAAACAAAAATACGTTTTATGAGATAATTTATATAGTTTTCTGACATATCAAAACAAGTCATAGTAAGCATTTATAGGTGAAAATACATTTTAATTTTTCATTTCGATGTGGCGATATGGCTAAATACGAATGCACAAATGAGACAAGACAAGTGTGTTCGACCGAATAAAACAAAATATTTGACCGGCAAAAGAAGTCAGCAAAGTTTGGCCAAATAGGTCGGCCAAAGTGTAATTACTATTCACTGGAATCTATATTGTGATATACTGTTGTTTGTTTGGCTGATATCAGCCATATTCAGCATAAAAAATCAGCTGTAGTTGATTCCAGTGTAGCCATACCCTAAGGCACTTCATGGAGTGAACCATACAATAGTGGTGTGCATGAAAGAGTGATTTCCTGGGTAGAAGGATTCTTAAAAGAAAAAACGCAAAATATTAACACATCTCTACTTCTAAAACTTCATTGATGATATTAATTTTTATCTGCTTAACGTCTCTCTAACAGCGAGGTATTTAGAGATGGGAAAGGATGGGGGGGGGGGGCAAGGAATAGGAAGGAATTCGGTCATGGCCTTTTGAAGGAAGCATCCCGGCATTTGCCTGGAGTGATTTGGGAAACCATGGAAAACCCAAATCTGGATGCCCGGGCAGGGATTCGAACCGCTGTCCTCCCGAATGCAAGGCCAGAATGCTAGCCGTTACACCACCACGCTAGGTGTGATATTAATAACACGGAAAATGCTTTAAGGATAGTTACAGTGGAGGTATATCCATTACTTATCAAACTTGGAGACAGGATTATGATGGCATATAGAAATGAGAATATTTCAACACAACTATAAGCTCATCCGAGATGTTATGTTTATAACTACCTTTTTTTCTATATACTGTACCTTCCATCTAATACTGTCAAGTTTTAAATAGGATTTTGACTAATAAATACATATTTATATTTATTATTCTGATTCAATATGGTTAGTAATCAGAAGAGTCAGATATCTGCTTTATAATTTATGTTTCGTGGTCATGGGTCTGGTCAGTGACAATCAAAATGAATTACAGGAAAATTTGGAACATTGTCATCTTGGAAGCCATTGAGATTATAACAGAAAATCATCTAGTGAACAGGGATACAGGCACTAGCTCAGCATGGTGTATAATCCAGCAGCTGTAATGTTAAAATAAGTGGAATGGAAAGTTGCAAAACTGAGGATGATGGCACTGATTGTTATGTACCTATTATCTTGCTTAAAATGTTTAGCAGTGGCATATTACACATAATTCATAACTTTTACAATAATTTTCTCAATTGTAAAGTACTTTTCAGCTCAGAACATAACCTTGTTACACGTCCATTATCTTGCTAAAACCATTTAGTTTTATAGTAAAGAACTTTTATAAACATTATCTTAACAGTAAAGCACTTTTTAAATTGATTCTAAACCATTTTCATAAAAGACATAAGATTCAAATAAGGTTGTTTTTCAGTCATTTTGTTGCATTCATTTTCACTAAGAAAGCATTGAATAACAATCAGTTTCAGGTGTATTTTGTATGCTCTCAAAATTCTATTTAAGGAGATATTTCTAAAACAAAGAATTTAAACTTTTTAATTAAATGAGCTAGGAGGCTAAAAGTAGGTTTAAATGAGAGAGAAAAACTAATTTGATAATAATAACATAACAGTTTAGCAATAATTTCAGATTTAAAGTCAGAAAATATTAAACCTTAAATGAGTAAACCTATGAGAATATTTTTCATGACTTAAAAGATACTAAAAAATTATTATAATTCATTGGTTATTATAATTTCGTGAAAATCCATGTAAAATTAGTGTACCATGAGAATGTGGGATTTCGGTAATTCACCAGAGAATATTGTTTCCCTATGGGAATATGCCACTGTTCAAGGAAGAAAAGGATTCTGCTGCTAGGTAGTAGCCATGGGAGAGGTGTAGGCCCTCTTCTGCAGGATCAGTTAGGTACAGGTTAAAAGTTTTTTCAAACCTAGTGCAACATTAGGTCAGGTAATAGAGGATATGGTTTCAGTTTGTAGGAGTTTCACTAAGGACGACAGAGTAGTGATAATTGGAGGGGCGGGGAATAGTATTGATAGAAACACGAGTTATAGTATAGAGAGTGACCTGAGGAAGGTGGTGAAGGAGGCACAGCATACCAGGGTGGAGCTCATGCAGGTCCTAAGACACCATGACCGGCCACAACTGAACTATCCTATCAGGTGTGTAAATGTGGAAACGGAAGTGCTGCTTGGGAAAGGCATTAGTTCTGTGTTGGAGGTTGTGCCTGTAAACACCATTGGTAGGTGGGGTTTCACTAGGCATGGCCTACACCTAAATAGAAGGGGGAACGGAGTACTTTCTGAGTTGTTAGCTAAAGCAGTGAGGGAGCCCATTTCCAGTGATGATGCGGTCAGGACTGTGCCTTTTTTAGGTTAGGGGCTGCTCCTGAAGGGATGGAAATAGATTATCAAAGTAATACTGATTGCAGATCCACGATGAAAAAGGTCATAGATGTTAAAGAAATAGATGAAGTTGCTGAAACAATAACTTGCTGGGGTAAAACTGGGAAAGAGGAGATAAATGTTGAAAATATAAAGCCAGAAATGAGGGTGTTAATGGTAACTTGTAGAAGTATCATGAACAAAGTAATCAAATTTGCAAACTTAATAGAGATAGAATTGCGGTAGAGTGTTGGTTAAAAGAAGACGTACTAGACAGTGAGATTTTTCCTGATGGTTACAGAGTGTACCGCAGAGATAGAGGAGCAATTGGTAGAGGAGTCTTCATACTAGTTAGCAAAAACTACCACAGTTCACTGGCATTCATAGATCAAGATCATGAGTTACTTGGGGTAGATTTCTGGGGTAATAAAAAAGAAAAGATCACGGTGTTGGCTGCTTACCGCAGTGGAAGAATGACAGATGAAGATGAGGCTCTTGGGGAGAAATTAAATTCATACTCAGATTTCAGAGGTGAGAATAGAATGATCATTATTGGTGGGGATTTAAATTTACCAGGTGTAAACTGGGAAGGAAATAAGATTAATAACACGCGGGAACAAAGATTTGCAAATACCTTAATCAAGGAAGGAGGATATACACAGGTGGTAGAGCAAAACACTAGGGGACAAAATATTTTGGATTTATTCCTAATAAAGCCTGATGATAACCTTGTGGGGTGTCAAGTAACCAAAGGAATAAGTGATCATGAAGCAGTTCTGATGGATATTAGAGAATTCAGTGAACCAGCAGCCAAAATTGAAGGGGGAAATAGGTACAATTATAAAAAGGCACAGATTTCAAATTTGAAGAGATATTTCAGAGAACGTTTCAGCAAATGGAAGGTAGGCACAAGTACAGTAGCCTCAAAATGGGAAGAGATCAAGGAGATAATAAGAAAGGGGGAAGAAAAATTTATAGCCAAAGCAGCAAATAAAGAGAAGTAGAGAACCTGTGTACTATGATAGGGAAGTGAGGAGATTAAAGAGGTTGGTATGAAGAGAACATAACAGAGTTAAGAGACAACAGGGTAGTAGGGAGTATTTGAAACAACTAAACAAGGACTTAATAACAGCAAAGAAAGTGGCTAAAGATGGGTTTATTAAGAGTATTGTCAATGCAGGAGGACCACTGACTGATGCATATAGAAATTTCTATGGCTATATCAGGAAACTGAGGGGAAGGGAGGGTGTAGAGGTGCTTATAGATTAGGATGGAGAACTAGTTACTGAGGATTTGAAAAAGGCAGAGATTTTAAGTAACTGGTTCAATGAAAGCATTACGGACAATGAATCAGAAACGGGAAGGTCTAATTCGGAGAACGAGATTAACAATACAATTAGAAATGAAGATACTAAAAAATTTGAAATTTATCCTGAAGAAATCATGAAGGAAATTAGTAAGCTGAAAAAACATAAGGGGGCTGGTGTAGATATTATTACTACAGATATCTTAAAGATAGCCGGATGTGACATTGTACCTTCTCTTGAAATATTATTTAAATTGAGTCTGGATACTTGCTGCTTACCACAAGACTGGAAAAGTGCGATAGTAGTACCGGTACATAAAGGAGGGGTGACAAATAAGAGTCAAAAATTACAGGCCTATCAGTTTGACTTCAGTGGTAGGTAAATTAATGGAAAGACTGATATGCAACCACATCAGAAATGTATGTGAGGAACGTAAGTGGTTTTCAAGTAGGCAACATGGGTTCAGGTAAGGATATTCATGTGAATCTCAGTTGGTGGGATATATGCAAGATATATCAGATGAAATGGACAAGGGAGGCCAAATTGATAGTGTAGCACTAGTCTTTCAAAGGCGTTTGTCAGAGTAAGCCATAAAATGGTAGTAAATAAGGTAAAAACAATTGGAGTGGATGAGAAAGTTATTTGCTGGGAAAAAGATTTTTTAAAAGGTAGACAACAGAAAGTTAGGGTAGGAAATGTGGTATCAAAGGAAGTGGAAGTGAAAATGGGACTGCCACAGGGTAGTGTATTGGGACCATTGCTATTCATTATTCTAATGAATAATTGTGTTGATTAAATATAATCTTCATGGGTGTTCAGCCGGATGGTGTCAAAGTAACACGACGTTTAGACAGCCGAGCTTGCTGTCAAAACGTCGTGTTACTTTGACACCATCCGGCTGAACACCCATGAAGATTATATTTCATCACTAAACCGGGAAAGTCTCCACTCACACAATTGTGTTGATTGTTTACGATCTGAAATTAGATTGTTTGCAGATGACATAATGCTATATAAGAGGATCAATATGATAGAGGACTGTAAACAGTTGCAGAGTGAACTGGACAGGATTTCTAGTTGGGTTGGTAAACATGGGATGAAGATAAATGCAAAGAAGAGTCAGCTAATTAGATACACAAATAAAAAACAAAAGGTTAATTATCAATATAAAGTGGGGAAAGAATTGCTTGCTGAAGACTTGAAATGCAAATATCTTGGCATTACACTTGATAACAAGCTTAACTGTGCAGGACACATTGGACAGGTGGTAGGAAAAGGTTTCAAAATTCTGCACTTGTTGGAGAGAGTGATGAGGGGATGCACGAGAGAAGTAAAGGAATTGGGTTACAAAACTTTGGTCAGACCAATGGTCGAATATGGTAGTGTAGTATGGGACCCACATTTTGAGTATCAAGTACAGGAGTTGGAGAAGGTGCAAAGAAGAGCTGCTAGATTTGTTTCTGGAAATTGAATGCAATCAGTGACAGATATGATAAAGGAGCTGGAATGGGATTCATTGCAAGACATGAAGAGGATGAGGTGGTTGATGGGAGTGTACAGGGCGTATACTGACGATGAGGCATGGAAAGATAATGCAGTAGGTATGAAAAGTAGTTCATAGAAGGGAAAAGATGACCATGACTACAAGCTGGCACTCGATTTCAGGCACAAGGGTGTGGGAAGATTTTCTTTTTTTAGGTAAGGGTGTCAGGGATTGGAATGAGTTACCAAGGGGAATGATGAATAACTTACCAAAAATGTTAAAAGAATTTAAAGTTGAAATTTGTAGAGGGCAAATGTAGGTGGGTGCAGGATAGAACGAAGTTGGGTATGTAGGGAAATTGCCAACAGAGCGTGTGCTCCATTGCAATTAAATTAAATTAAATTCAGCTTAAGATTAGCCAAGTCTATAAAAAGTCAACCAGAGTTCTCTTGGGGAACAGTTTTAAACGGGCATTCGAGGGGAGTAGAGCTCCGTGATGGGCAGTGAACAATGAGGCTAGCGACTTTGAAGAATTTTAGAAGTGGTGAAATTGGGATATTAGAAAATTCTAGTTGTTATAAACTTTTTATTAACCATCAGGACAGTGGACTCTGGTTCTATTTGGGATCCAATAGAATGGTCTTCAAATTTTTGTGGTATTTTCTGAAAGATTTCCATCAGTTTGTGTGAGTGACATCAACCTGCAATCTGAATTCAAAGAGACAATAGTGTCGATTCCTTACCTTTCTGGTACCACCACTTGTATTACTCGGAATTCCAGAATATAAACTTTGTCTAAGGAAGACCTGTTTTATTCAATTACCCTTTAAATATTGGGGGTAATTACAATGGTTTGGCAGCCAAATAATGAACCCATGCATGCATCTTCTAAAGGTATCTACACCATCAAGATCGGTAGTAATGTTTGAGTCCCCAGCAAGCATAGATAAACGACAAGGTCTAGTTCAACAATGGACCATTACTTATGGCATAAAGGCCATAGAGTGTGCGGTTAATTTATTTGGTTGAGGATGAGGGTAGAGAATTTAAATCTTAAACCAATCCAGGAATATAAAAATTTTATATGGTTATAAGCTTTCAGTTTTAAAAAGATATCTAAGAAAAACATAGATTTTAATAGCGATAATTAGTCATACTTACACAAACTTGCTACTTATTCTCTCAAAAATAAATTTCATTGTATATCATAAAAGAAATGTTATTGTTTTTATAATTATTTATGAACTGGCTAAATAGTTTTAGGCCAACTGTGTTCCTGACAAAAAATCATATACTTTAGAATTTTCTGAAAATCAATGGTTAGACTTACGTTATAAACTTTGTAAACAGTGAACTGCATTTTCTAATAACCCTGGCTGTTCTTGATTCTTCCTCTTGACTGCGACTAAAGTCTAATCCATCATCCATCTTTCCTTCCTCATGAAGGACAGCTTGTTTTTCTTCAACTTTTCCAACTCCTTTTTTCTTAGTTTCATATGCCTGTAAATAAATATTTGAGGGTGGCTTTTGAAAATTAATGCAATAATTTAACATGAAAGTTAATCCAAATAGAAAGGAGCATGAATAGTTTTATTTTTACTATACAATACTGGTAAAAAGAAACCCATAATTTCAAACATATGGAACGGTTTCACCTCATATATCACCATTCAACCCACCGACCCCTGTTTATCAAACATTCAAACTCTACTGAACAGTCACTCATTTCTCCTGAATTCCATTTATGTTTCATTTAAAAACAAAGTAATTGGTCAGCCATTGTTCTCGTTCAACTTCATATCTGGAAGGTAATATTATATATATAAAAAAATAGCCAAATCTTAAACTACAACTGTTTCAACTATATTGCAAATAATATCTGCACACATAACTTTCTCTATTATTCTGCTCTGTATTTTAAATTTCAATGATGAACACAAAACTCCAGATACAAAAAATAAATTATTTACTTAAGGTAAAAATATAACGTCTTTTTATGGTAACATTCTAAAATTACATACACTAAGGTTAGTCAGATTCAACCAAAATTCAACTGCAGTGAACAATTTATTATTTTTTTTCAAATTAATATTTGTTATTTGTTTCAAAGGAAAGGACATTAGCTTCACCACAATTAAATTAAATTACCTGAAAAACATGGCATTTTAATTCTGTAAACACAAATAATAAAAAATGTATATAAAAATACAACAGTATGCATAACACAAAAGCAAACAGTCCTGTTACAACATCAATTTACAAACTTAATCGTAAACATATTCAGGTTTAAATAATTAATGTTGACATCATTAATGAACCATAAGCAAGCAAAGAACTAAAGTTTATGAGATGCTTCTTTTCATACAGATCAGTGAACCTTTTGAAAAGTAAGTAAACAACAGAGTGTTTTCGAAAATACAGAACATCTATGTAGACCCAAATACAATTAATTGGATGCATTTTTCAAACAATTTTATGCAATTTTTCATTCTCACCCACTTTTGAAATTAATCTAAAGATTTCATTCTGTATTCAGAAAATTTTGTGCTCTACATAATCAATTATTATTATTCTTTTTAACTGCTTAACGTCTTTTAACAGCGAGGTCTTTAGAGACGAAATCAATCAAATAACAAATAACACCATTGTTTGTTATTACTTGAAAATTGGCAAGAATGCATTCTAAAATATGTAAACAACATTAGGCATTAGCAAGTGTGAATTTTGTTACAATAATAATGAAACTGATAGGTGTAAAGCCGTATATTCACCAAAGGAAGCTAGCTGTTTATAAAACCCCAATTTGGTTTCTTCAAATAACTTAACTGTCATCATAAGAAACTATTTACACCAGATCATCCTGAATTGGTAAAATATGTGAAAACATGAGGTGGTAACTTTATTGCTAAAAGAAAAAGTTTATTGTACTGTTAATATTTTATACTTAATTACAGATCATGAGGATAGTATCAGAGACCTATGCAACTTATAAACATGTGCAGGGTCTGATTTGGGTAATATATATATTTAAAATAGGTGGATATGCCATAGCACCACAGTTGGAAATATTATTTACATTGAGTCTGGAGTGGAAGGTGTTATAAATAATAATAATAATATTTGATGGTTGAAAGAAGACAGTGTTGATACTTACAAGCTAATTGATTTCAGCTGAGTGTGTTAAACTGTCTGCAGAAGAAGGTGTTTGCTTCAGAAGATATGCTTAAACTCTGACCGTTAATGTTGCCTAATGGTTCTTTGTCTTTGGTTGCCAATCCCATGAAGTAACCCCAGGAGATAAATGTAAGTTCAAACAATTTTCCACTGTAGACTACTAACAAAGTTTCAAAAACTGCATATTGTACAAAATTCTTTACATCACACGGTACCAAAATTTTAAGACATTGGACTTTTCTCCAAAATATTGATTGCAAAGTTAAACCAATGATACAAGAAGCCAGAATCTTCCGATAATTCCAAAAATTATCAAAGTTCTATATCATCGAAAACAAGACCTCATTTTGATCAGATATTGAAATTAAAAGACAATGGCGGAGTACTCTACATAGCAATACTTCCACATTCACTATCTTCTGCCTAGCTCATGCCACGAACCTGCTCCACATTCCCACATTCTCCCTTTACTGAGTCTCTGAAAACACTGACTTCAACATGACCACTAAGGTGTCTTTTATAACCGATCAGTTTTCTGATGAATTTTCCTGAGTCTTGCGCAATCCTAATCCTTATTTTCCTCTAATTTTGCTGAAAATTGTATGTATTATAGTTCTGAATGCCAAATTAGGTCCTTATAAATTTTTCCTAAGTCCAACGATTCTTTAATAAAAAAAAATCCTAAAGTTTTACAGATTGAAATTTCCTCTTACCTTTGAGTCTGTGTGATAATTCTTAATTTAAAATATTCTAAAGAGCCTCCCCTAACTTTAGATAAATAATATGGCTTGATTCTAACTGAATTTCATAGTGAAAACTACTTT
Organism: Vandiemenella viatica; assembly: GCA_031002005.1. Classification (NCBI taxonomy): domain Eukaryota; kingdom Metazoa; phylum Arthropoda; class Insecta; order Orthoptera; family Morabidae; genus Vandiemenella; species Vandiemenella viatica. The sequence goes on from JARYHS010008074.1 coordinate 375,218,437, forward strand.
CTGTGTTATTACCCAGTAGTTAAATTTTTTTAGATATTGCTTGTTTCTGAAAATGCAGCTGCTACTGAGCTGTAACTCATGTAAAGCTTTATAGACTTCAATTTTCTATCCAATGGTTACGATTTTTATTTGAAATCTGCTCTCTTTTATGTAGCTTTCTTCATACTTTCATAATCTGTTCTAAAATCTCTATGACATCATCCTTCCATTTTCTCGTTCAAATTTCAAAAATTCTTTTCTTCTTTTCAACCAAAATATTACTTTTATCTTAACAAAACTCATTTCAGGTGTACAGTAAGTAGCCCACTTTGTTTTGAACATACTCTTTTTACTGTTGCTAACTGAACTCTGTACCATTTAAAACGTGTAAATCATTCAAGAGAGGGATAGTGACTTGGAGCAAACTACCAAGCATAACAAAATAATAGAAAGTAAAATCTCAACTACATAAATCTGGGAAGGCAAAAATAAATAAATAAGTAAATAAAACTTATAAAATGAAATTTAAAACAAAGAATCAATGCAGTTAAACATCACCTATGGCTAGGGTTGTTTTTTTTTTAATGACTTTGCGTCTTGTCGGGAAAAGCGGGCTGGGATTTAGTTTAATGAAAGTTGTAGTCTCTTGTTAAACTGGAATGCATAAGTTTATTTCTTCTGATTGTACATAATCAACCACCAACTTCAACTGATGTGACCTCTTACTAAAGTACACACATCACTTAATTTGACCGTGGATAAGGCTAATACAGACTGGTCGCCAAAGATACAGTTCCGACTATGGTAACGTAGACCCAGGCTTGAGCAATATGTTTTCCCGATCTAAGTCAGCGCTTGTAAAATTATTAATTATTATTATTTTATATATCATCTTTCATTTTTTACTTTTATTGCTGCTTCTTTTCATTAACCAATACAATTATACTTTCATCCAAACTTCGCCGTTGTACATACCATCTCTGCTTCTCATCTGTTTTCCATCGTCCAAAGATCTTCCTCCTCCTGTACTGTCCAGAGATTTTCATGTACTTTTCATCTGGTATTCTTACACATCCCCTCGGCCAATTTGTCACCAAAAATTTGTCAAATTTTTGTGTGATTTATCATCACACCACTCACCCATACATACATTTTCAGCCATAGTTACATTCATTCACACCCCCGGTATAAGTTCAGATCACATTTTTTTTTTCTAATCCTAACAATTCCTCTGCTTCAATATTCTCATGTGTCACTCCCTCTTCATTTTCACTTTTCCCTTCGTGGCTTCTTTTTCCTTGTCCTCTCCGCCATCCTTCTTCTTTTCGAATTTTATAATGTTGCGGCCTTCATTATACCTATATATCAAGCCCTCTCTTCTTCTTCACTTTGCCTCTCGTTGATTCTTCTTCTTCACTAACTTCATCACACTTCTTCCTTATTAAGAAACATCTCACCTCGTATTCATCTTCTCTTGCCTCCTTGTCAGCTACAAGTGTACAGTACTCCTCCTCTTCTTCTTCTTCTAACTCTTCTTCGGTATCTTCATAACTCTTCTCGTCTTCAATTTCCTCGTCCTCTTCAGTTCCCAAACCATAATTTCTGTCATCATTTCTAGTGGAAACAATAATCGTTTCATCTTTCCTTTCCATCTCTTCTCCTGTATTTTCCACGTTACTGTCCCACTGAACCATTCTCGCCAGGCCAATCACTTGATCTGATGCTATGTCATCTTTCTTAGTATCTCTAACTTTGTCTTTTTCCTCTATCTGTTCTAGACATTCCCACCATTTCACTGGTCCACTATTCTCACACATTGTATTGTTTTCTTCATCGTCATCTCGCCGATTTTCTCCGTTTTCTTCTCTCTCATCCTCCTCAATTTTCATTCCTAACTTGTCTTTCGCACGCCCTTCTTACTTCTTTAATCCAGTGATCAGTTTTGTCTTCTGTTCCTTTGTCAATCGCTCCTTCAGAATTTCCAACAGGATGATCGGCTTGATTGTTATTATCTTTAATCAACTTCTCTTGACACTTTCTTCTCGTAAAGTCTTCATCAAAATATGCCGTTACTTCTTCCAAGATTACTTTTTTGTGTCTATCACTAGTAACGGACATTTTAACTTCACCACCAATATCTTTCCCCGTATATCCATCTACGTTATTATAGTCATAATCTGGCTTATCATCCTCACGTTCAACGCTTAACTGTACATCTTTTCTATTTTTCCAATATTCCATTAATTTACGACTCATAAACCGTATTTCATTATCGATTTCGTATATGGCAGAAGTGATTTTTGACATATCCAATCTGCCACAGTAATTCTCCATACTCTCTTGATACTTATCCAACTCTAACCCTACTTTGTCTCTACACAGTTCTATATTTTTCACCATACCATACTTCCTTAACTTTTCAGAGTATAATAAATTCACTTCACACTCCCAATTAAAATATGCGATCATCCTCTCAATATTATTTACGTCAACATCAAACTTTTCCACTTCTTTCACATTACATCTCAGAGAAACTATTTTATCCATCCACTGTTTCGTCCTCCCAAACAAATCACATACCTCTATTATTTCCATGTTCAAATGACAATTTTAACCTCTTCTAGCTTCAATCCGAAGATTACAGGATTCTTCTATTTCGAGCTAAATAATTAGCTCTGTGTCACGGTCACGATCGCCACGTGTAAAATTATTATTATTTTTACATATATCATCTTTCATTTTTTACTTTTATTGCTGCTTCTTTTCATTAACCAATACAATTATACTTTCATCCAAACTTCGCCGTTGTACATACCATCTCTGCTTCTCATCTGTTTCCATCGTCCAAAGATCTTCCTCCTCCTGTACTGTCCAGAGATTTTCATGTACTTTTCATCTGGTATTCTTACACGCTTCACTTAAACAGTTCAACTTCATGTATAGTTCTCCAAACTGCTTAAAACCTTCAATCCTCATCAACTATAACAGTAAAGTTACTCCACTCGTCTTTCAGGAGCTTAAATTACCGTCCCACGTGCATTACGCTACATACACAAATTCGCATGCTTACTACATCATGCGCCGATCGATCTCCACTGACTCTATATGCTCACTGCTGGGCCTCCTTCTACCGAACCCTCTCATTGTCGCTAGACTAAGTCTTATTGTTACAATTACACTCTGGCAGTTTGATGACCAATTAATTCTTATGCATTAGCCTTTCCACTCTACTCTTTTAGTACCAAATTACTGTCTCATCACAACCCCGCTTGATTTACGTTTGCCTTTGGGATTTATTCACTAATGGCAAACTAAATCCATCCAAGAAGGATGAGACAGTTCACCTCATATCATGTTATACACAAAATATTAAATTACAATCCAAATTTCAAATTCTAGTTACTTTAAAGTTGGTGGTGGTTTTCTTTTTCTCTACAACTGTTTACAAGCATTGTTTTTAGCTTTACAACAAATTGAAATATAATATCTTTAAATGGTACATAATTACTCCTCTCAAATCAGATTCATCAAAATTACACATCTTTCACATTTTCCTCTCCAACTTTAACAATCCAAAATATTGTCAAAATACTAGTCCTGTTACAACGCCACTACTAATTAAACAGAGTCCACCCGTCGTGCACCAATCTGATAATTCACAGTGAGGAATATGGGTGGCTATGTGCACCAAAATACTGCGATTCTCAACCCCTTTCATAAAGAAAAATATGAATCTCATAACAGATTATTGCACAATTATTACAGTACAGAAATGAACATTCATGCACATATCATAGTAAACAAATGACATACATAAACAAACAACATAAGATATATGAAATTAGAAAGCAGAAAAAAAGTATGTTATATACATTGTGTTTGCAGCTCTATTAGCCTGCTTGACTTGTAACATAACGAGCTATTACAGCTGCAAAGTTTTTGTTCTCTCTCTACGTGGCTTGTTAAGGCACAAATTATGTTTCTTATTAGAAGTAATCCATCAGAATAAGAAATTATATAATTGAATGAGAGCTGTTTACTCTCTAGGGAGGCACCAAGTGCGTCCCTGCAGTTAAAGCCAAGACCTTTTTTCTTACTTTCCACAGCATTCTTAATTTTGTACATACATACACTAAGATTTTGATGATAAGCCAAGTAGAACTTTGACCATAAACCATGAACCATAACCCTATTAAATATGGGGAAATCTTTCCTACTCTTGCTCGTACCTCTTATGAGAATCTTGGTGCTGCCCCCCTTCAAATTATGGATCACGGTAGAAGCACCCCCCTTCAGATTAGGCAACTTAACTGAGTTACCCCCCCTTCAAATGTGTTGAACGAGGGCATGTTTGTGAAGGTTTACTGAACTTCCTGGAATTGGAAAATAGATTAGACTGAACCCGTGGTAACTTATTGGCTGTTGAGGCATCTGAGTCATTTAAAGGTGATGACACCTGGAATTTGGTCTTGTTTCTGGAAACTAAATCCTGATTGAGATTTAAATCAATTAAAGGACTAACCTGGATAATAGTTATACCTTCGCTACCAAATCCTGACTACTAGATTCTCTGCTGTGCTACGGATACTTAAATCTGGAGGAACCAAAGGTAAGTGAGTGTTGTTGATTTAGAGTTGAATCATTTAATGGTCGAACCTGGACAATAGTTATACTTCCAGCCACCGAGTCCTGAATACCTGCTGCTGCTGAAGTATCCGTTTTTCACTAGCATGGGGAGTAGGGTGTTAATCGCCCTTTCCCCCCTGGAATGACTTGTAGGGTTTCAGTGACTTAACATTGTATGTTCCCTTAATAGCTTGGGTGGAGGGTACAACCAGAGATCTTTTATTAAAACTATTGCTGGCACTTGGTCCTCTAAGTACCGAGCCCTATGAACTTCTCTATGAAAGAAATCACACAAACTTTTAGGCCTACCATTCCATTTCTTCCCATTGGATATTGACCTCCTAACTTGGTATTGGACCTCCTGGGACCAGTACTCCCCGAAAAACCTATCCCTGATGTTGTCATAAGTAGAGCACTGTTGTACAATACCATTTCCCCAAAGCTCGGCAGTTCCTGCTAGGCAACTAAGCACACAATTTATTTTCTGCTGTTGAGAATAATGTACAAATTGTGTTGAGCGTTCGAACTGTTTCAGGAAATCAATAGGGTGCAGGTTGCCATCCCCATTGAAATTCCTGTAATCAACTTTTTCACTCCCTGTGGCCCTACCATACCTTGCTGTGGATTTAATTGTTCTACCACTTTGGCCTCTAACGCATTCACCCGTGCTGTCACCTGACTCTCTAATAAGTTTACACCTTGTCTACACTTGTTAATATCTTCTGTATTTGTGCTACTAAGGATTGTAACGGGTTTCAACAGTCTTCGCAACCTCGGCTACCCTAGCCTGTGTATGGTTCCACACTGTCTGTAAGACTCCAACCTCCTGTTTACATTGTTCAAAATTGTCTGTTAAGTTGGCAATAGTTGCTGCAGTGTAGTCTACTTTATTGTGAATTACCTGAATGTCCTGTGTCTGCTCTTTCAGTTCTAAGTTAAGTTGGTTCATCTGTGTGTCATGTTCGTTAACCCTTAAGGTAACTGAATTGACCTGTTTGGCTTGTGAGTCTAATGCTGTAGTAAATGACTGTTCTAACTGTTTAAGTTGTGATTCAAATTTTGAGCTAAATGAATCTAGTGATTGTTTAGTTTCTAACCTATCCTGTTCAGCTTGTAATTCAAGTAGTTGTTTGGTTTCTAACCTACTCTGTTCAGCTTGTGATTCTAGTAATTGTTTAGTTTGTGAATCTAGTAATTCAAATTTTTTAGTCTGTGATTCTAGTAATTGTTTAGTTTGTGAATCTAGTAATTCAAATTTTTTAGTCTGTGATTCTAGTAATTGTTTAGTTTCTAACCTACTCTGTTCAGCTTGTGATGCTAGTAACTGGCCTAACCTCGTTAGGATATCGCTATCGACTGGCTGGTTCATTTGCCTACCTGCTGTGGGAAATGTGATTACCCTATCATCCGATGAAGATTCACCATGTTCAAGTTGTCTTGGATGTTCCCCCTGTGAGTTAAAACCTATCAGTTCATCATCAGATGATGATGATCTAAGGGAAACTTGCAATTGAGTATCAAAGAAAGTGTCCTCCTGTCGGTCGCGCAATAAATCTACACTTGCATTTCTATTTGGTACAGTAAGGGGTGTTACTTCCATAATATCTCCCAAATATTCAGTTTGATTGTCCAGAGTTTCATCTGCATTATCCGCAAATGATGAATCCCCCCGGACTGGTATATTAGAAATCGGTTCCTTATTCATTGTATCTTTAAAGAAAAAAAAAAATATTCACAAAAAGGACACAACGCTGGAACTATCCACAGCAACAATGCTGCAGTTATTTACAAAACCGAACACACAAATATGTGCCCTCCAAAATGATTAAGTGCCAAATTGCCCAAATAGAACACCTCACATATACACACGAACAAAAAATATAATAAAACCATAGAAACCCAAAATCTAAAGCACTAGTAATGTTTAGGCTTGAAAAGAAGTTGCTTAATATGGTTTGAAATAAGCGCGTATGCTTGTATTAATGATCCACTTGTATTATCAAATTACGTCGCTTATGGAAACAAACGTCACAAACACAACTAAACCTCAAGGATGGTACCATATGTTCACAAAGATGATCTTAATAGCAAGTTAATCTGTGCACTGCGGATCAAGCGATTAAAACCTTTGCATCTAATTCTTTGTAGCGTCTGTGGTCTCTGGCCCGCAAATGTCAACAAGCAATATGGCGTCACTCTGTATTTGAGAGAATGATCGCTACAATACAGAAAATTAGGTATCTGAAATTAAAGTTTGAATGAAATGAATAATAGAAAATTTTGAACAATATGGATAAAGTTTGCTAACAACAAGCCACGTAGTTACACGTTTAATGTTAAGCTTATGTACAATGGAACCAAATGCAGTGTCGGAACATTACGTAAATTATCAAAAGACTTTGAAACCATGAAATTGCGGAATAAAATGCTACTTGTTGGTAATAATTAACCTTGTTTGATCTGAATTGCCGCACAAATCTAATGAACTTAGTGGTTTACTGTATAACACATGGCGTATGGTTCACGTGATACCACTAGCAATTACTACGTCTTTTGAAGCCTATAATTACTGAATTAAATTGATTTTTTGTCACACGTGTGGGCAAATCAAACACTGAATTTAACTGTTAACACGGAATTGCTTGCAGAAATTACTTTTATGAATTGCACTTATTGTCACACACTACGCCGCTGCTGCTGTAGTTATTGAAGCCAAAATTCTACGCAAGCGGGCGACTTATCTGTTCTGTTGATCGCTGATGATAGAACTGCAATCGCCTGGACCCCACTGGAACTGCTTTCACGGCTGCTCCTCCCGGCTCGTTGTCTGCAAACGGCTGCACCTCGAAATGTATACTGCCGAAATGGTTGCCCACTGCTCGACTCTCGTTGACTGAAGATTAACGCCTGCGTCTGTTGCGTCGTTACCGTAGTTTGAAGTCGACGTTTTAATTGTCTCCTCCGTTGGTCAGCACAAGCACGCCATGTCGGGAAAAGCGGGCTGGGATTTAGTTTAATGAAAGTTGTAGTCTCTTGTTAAACTGGAATGCGTAAGTTTATTTCTGCTGATTGTACATAATCAACCACCAACTTCAACTGATGTGACCTCTTACTAAAGTACACACATCACTTAATTTCACCGTGGATAAGGCTAATACAGACTGGTCGCCAAAGATACAGATCCGACTACGGTAACATAGACCCAGGCTTGAGCAATATGTTTTCCCGATCTAAGTCAGAACTTCACTTAAACAGTTCAACTTCATGTATAGTTCTCCAAACTGCTTAAAACCTTCAAACCTCATCAACTATAACAGTAAAGTTACTCCACTCGTCTTACAGGAGCTTAAATTACCGTCCCACGTGCATTATGCTACATACACAAATTCGCATGTTTACTACATCATGTGCCGATCGGTCTCCACTGACTCTATATGCTCACTGCCGGGCCTCCTTCAATCGAACCCTCTCATTGTCGCTAGACTAAGTCTTATTGTTACAATTACACTCTGGCAGTTTGATGACCAATTAATTCTTATGCATTTGCCTTTCCACTCTACTCTTTTAGTACCAAATTACTGTCTCATCACAGCCTCATCGACATTGAGGCCATTAGAGGCGGGAAAGGATTGGAGACAAGGAACAGGAAGGAACTCGGCCTGGCCTTTTCGAATAAAGTGTCCAAGCATTCACATGGAGTGATTTGGGGCAACCATGGAAAACCAAAATCTGTATGCCCATACAGGGATTCGAATCGCCTTCCTCCCGAATGTGAGGCCAGAGTGTTAATTGCTCACCTACCACTCACCGCTAGTAGTGGTTCAATTTAGGTGAGGGCAAGGAGGGGAATGGGGGAAAGGAAAAAGAATGACTGGTTATTATCTTAAATTGAGACCCAGAGGTTGTCTTGTGTACAGTTTGTGCTGGTAGGCAAGCTGCCACTTTCTGTGTTCAGAGAAGATGCTACTGTTTGAGAGGACTCTGACCATGAAACAAGTATTAAAATTTTATATTAAACATTTGGATAGGAGAAAAACCACCGTTTGCCATATTAGAGGATTCCTGCAGTGTCCAGACATGGAAAAAAACTTACACACATTGAGCAAAATTTTTTAGCCTATAGCCCTTGTTCAGTAGTAGAGTGAGATGGCTGCATGCTGGAGGCTGGCAGCCAACTGAGTTATCCAACAAGGCCAGTAGCTCGTGGTGGGGGGAAAAACAACATGGCAGGAAGTGAGGGTAAATAATGAAAAATAATAAAGATGTCGCGGGAGCGCGGTAGACGTCGATTGCTGGTAAACTGGTTTATCAGTACCAACTGGGTACCAGACAACCACCAGGACTAAATTTAAAATAGCAACAATTTTCCTCCCTTCCTTTCACCAATCCCCTTCACCTTCTACCTTTTCCCACAGAACCATCGCTCACAAGAACCTATGTTTTTTTAGTTTTTAACTTCAAAATTTGCTTAATTCTATATTTACAAATGTTATTATTATTATTTCACATATTTCTCAGTTATCTGCACATACATCCATGATGCAATAGGCAATTTAGGCCCATCACCTGACATCTACCGCGCTTCCGAGGTGGGTTCCTATAGACAGGTTTATTATTTATCATTATTTTCCCCCACCCTCACTTCACGGCATTTAGTTTTTCCCCCACCAACAGCTACAAGCCTTGTTGGCTAACTCAGTTGGCTGCCAGCCACCAGCATGCAGCCATCTCACTCTACTACTGAAGAAGGGCTATAGGCTCGAAAATTTTGCTCTATATATGTATGTACTTTTATGTGTCTCGATGCCGCAGGAATCCTCTTCTACGGTAAGTGGTTGTTTTTCTCCTATAAATATATATATATATATATATATATAAAGATAGCAAAATGAACCACCACTCACCTTAAATGATGGTTTGATGGGGTGAACACATAAAAAAAGCACAAGAACAGGAAAAACAATGAATATTTCGGGACCTGGCCATTTGTTAACAGGAAAACATTATGGAGGGAGGGTGGTGCAGGAGACCGTATTACAGAATGACTATTAGTCAGGAACATGGTGGGGGTAAATTGAAACAGAGCAAAGGGAGAGGGGGACAGTGAATTGGGGCTAGTGCCCGAGCATTGCAAAATGTTGCAATGACTCCCAGTATAAGGAGTCACCTACTGTTTTCCAACTGTCTCGAAAGGAAGGCAGAAGAGCGGGCAGAGGTCCAGGTTACCCTCTTGCCCCGGGGTTTGGAAACAGCTCCTAAAGGCAGATAAATCGGAAATGATCAACGGCATGCGGATGGCGACGGGCAACCACTGCATTAAAGGCCCAAAGGTATCCGAAGACAGTAATCCTCTCAAATCACATATATCATGATGGCTTCTTCCCGGGTAAAATATTCTGGAGGTAAAATAGTCCCGCCAATTGAATCTCTGGGTGGGGACTGGTGAGGGAGGAGTCATCAGAATGGATAGAAACATTCTACCAGTCGGAGCGTGGAATGTTAGAAAGTCTGAATAGGGCAGGTAGATTAGAAAGTCTAAAAAGGAGATGGAACAACTTAGGTTATATGTTGTTGGGATTACAAGATTAAATGGAAGGATGCACAGGATTTCTGGTCTGGGGAACACAGGATAATTAGCACACAAGCTGTCAATGGAGTCACTGGTGTAGGATTTGTAATGAATAAGAGAGTAGGAAATGGGTGAGTTACGATGAACAGTTTAGCGACAGGATTATTTTTAAGAGGTTTAGAAACTAAGCCCGCCCCAACCACGTTAGTATAAGTGTATACGTCAAGGTCACAGGAACATGACAAAGAAATTAGAGAAAATATACACCGAAATTGAAGAAATAATCCAATATCTGAAGGGGGAGGAAAATCTAATAATCATGGGTGATTTGAATGCTATAGTGGGAGAAGGAAAAGAGGGGAATACTGTAGGAAGTTTGGTCTAGGAGAAAGAAATGAGCGAGAAGCAGGTACTAGGATTTTGTGAAAGATATAAGCTAGTAGAGGCAAACACACTGTTTAAGAAACCATGCAAGAAGGATATACACCTGGAAACATCCTGGAGATACAGGCAGATATCAGCTAGATTACATCATGGTCAAAAAGAGATTCATCAATCAAGTTCCTAGACTGTAAAGCATACCCATGACCAGACATAGGCTCTGACCATAATTTGATAGTAGTGAAGTTCAGGCTGAGATTCAAGTGACTAAGGAAGCAGTATAAGCAGAACAGACTGGAAGTGAATAAACTAAAACAATCTAGTATCAGAGAAAAATTTGCAGAAATGGTAGACTTACATCTAAGAAGTATCATTCAAAGCAGCTCAACCGAGGACAAATGGAATGCATTAAAGACTGAAATAATGAAAGCAGACTAAAGAAATATTAAGCTTTAGTTGCCCGAAAACCTTAGATCACAGAAGGAAATTTTGGAACTGACAGATCAGAAGAGAAGGTACAAAAATGCTCAGGATGAAGCACGAGGAGAGCAACACAGGCAATTTAGAAATCAAATAACCAGGAAATGCAAAAAGCCATTGAAAAATGACTAGAAGAAAAGTGTGAAGAAGTATAAAGGAAATGGTCATAGGTAAAGTAGATATTGCATACAGAAGATCGAACAGAATTTGGAGAAAAGAAGAAAAGATGTGTGAACATTAAAGCTGCCGATGGGAAACCTCTTTTAAGCTCAGACGATAGAGCTGACCAATGGAACGAATAAATTGAGAAACTGTATGATGGGGACAACTTGAACAATAGGGTAATGGAAAAGGAAGGCGATGTCAACATTGATGACTTAGGAGATCCTGTTTTGAGGACAAAATATAATAGAGCACTGAATTACTTGAAAGCAAATAAGGCAGTTGGAACTGATGAGATACCTGCAGAACTTCTTAAATCCCTTGTGCCTGTACCTCCAATAGGTGATGTGGGTTGAAGTACTGTTTTGCAATGAACATTTCAAGCCATTACAGGTGTAGTAATTGAGTGGACAGGCTTCGACAGTTTGTCAGTACAAGGAAGCATATACGAACTGTAATATTAAAACCATAACTGTGATTAGCACTCATTTTTCCTACATACCTGTGAGTATTAAAAAGCTTGAAACTCAAGGTTTGATGACTGAATCTATTCAGTTAATGAATAAAATCTGCACTGCTAGAGGTATACTTGTGTAAACTTAAAGTGAAGTTTGAAAATATTTTGAACAATAAACCAGGTTTTGAGTCTTTGTGTCAAATTTAGTTTTAGTAATGGTACAGGTGAACTTTCTTCCAGAAACAATGAATGCTAACACAGTACCCAATTTCAAATACATCAATGAATATGGAATTGTCCATATGGACTAATAAAAAACATTTGAGAGATCGAAGAAACAGTTTTACTATTGAATATTTGGAACAGTACCCAATTGCTTACATTTGGAAAAGTAAAACAAAAATGTTAAATAATTGTTAATTATTGAATTTTTAAATATTTTACTCAACTGGTTACTAATTGAATGCTGATTTTGAAATAATTATTTTTATATTATATAATGTTTCATATTTTGACACTTTTCATGCATTTTTTAAGAATTTTTTATGCATATTTCTAGCTTTGTGTAGCATATAATCCGGTCTCTAGTTATCATAATAGGGTGATACATCCTGTCCACATAGTTGTGGGCTGTCATTGTGCCTTCAACACAAACAATGCAGTCCTGCTGTTGAAACTTGATTGCCCCCAAACCATGACACCAGTGGCTGGACCTGTGTGATGTTCTCAAATCAAAGCAGGGTAAGTCATTTCTCCACTACTACCTGTTGTCGATTATTACTTTGCACAGACAGGATCAAGACTCGTTCCTAAACATAAATGTCCGTCATTCATGGGCCCATTTGTGTTTTGAGGTACACCAAGTTAGACGATGCTGGCAACAAAATCAGACTAAAGGAATACATTGCATAGGGGTGAGAGAGTGTATCACAGCTTCAAGCAATTGGTTTAAAATCATATGGGGGGGGGGCTGATTTTCTCGGTAAAATCTGCTTGGATCTGGCCTGCATTCACTTGTCTGCCATTAACTGCCACCTACACAATTTGGCAATCTCACATGCTGTTATCTTCTAGGAGTACTAGAGCCTTCTTTCATCCACAGTGTAACAAGTCCATATACTGACATTGCACTATGGCGAATCCTTCAGGAGATTTCACGATATGATGCACCAATTTCAAAAATGCCAATTCTCCGACCTCTCTAACAGTTAGAAATTTTGTTGTAGAGGGTTGTCACTCTTCACTTTGGCATACTTGGTTAACAAGTACTAGTGGACAATAGACTTGCGCATTATAGGTCGCGAAGAAGAGCGCTCAGTTTAGTTCAAAGCTCCCTCGCGAACTAGTTCGCTCTTTTAGTTCGTTAGTTCTTATCTCGAATTCAGAGAAACAGATCGTTCGCATCGCCTTGCTACCGCTACTGCACACACTATTTGTTTGTTATGTCAGTTTTATTAGGAAATAATCTTTTTTTTGTCATTTCTAAATGGAATTTAATATGACCTTCTTAACAAAAGTTATTTACTTAATAACAGCCCTTTCAAATGACATTAGCATTAACAGTTGCCGCCGATAAACCAAAGTGCTCATTGTCCTTTGCACAAATGGGTAAACTGAATAACTGTGCTGTTTTTACTATTTACTTTACATGCATTCGTAGAATATTATTTTTTTAAACGGATTTATTTATTAGTTCATGGAAGAAACATTACTTATAAAAGGTACTAATGACCCCACCATCGACGTGCCCTTAAACACCAACAACAACACAACATTACTTATAAAATATTATAAATGTGTTTATTTTGATGAATTAAAATACCCGTTTATAAGTAATCGGCTTTTTTTAATTTAAATATAGTTTTGGAAATCATGAACAAAATATAATTCTACTATTGGCTACAAGTTAAGAACTATATGACAGAAACAATATTATCTATATTATTAAGAAAAGTAACAGTAATACTTCCAATGTGATACCTAGCAATTAGACATATAAAAATGGCAGTGACCCTTGAATGAGAAAGTGGTAACAATAAGGAAAGTGCGTAAATTTCCAGTTAATTGGAAGTCATTGAGCTATTTTTTTATTAGTGTAGGAGAGGATAATCCAACACACATTCACAATATTTTGGTGACGAATGAAACTGATGAAGACACAAAAGTTAAAATCTTTTTGAATTTCGCAAGTCATTTCTTTTTACATAACTTTCACAAATCTGTTAACCAACAGACTGAGATAAGTATTATATTATGTCAGCTTTAAATTCAGCGCTAGAAAAATCAGGGTGGCCACAAGGTAATGATTTAAAAATTCCCTGATATTTCCAGGGTTTCCAGAAAAATTTTCGAAATTTTTCCCTGATTTAGAAACTTTATTTGCATGGTTAAGATATTTAAAGTTTTAATTAGATTTTGATTCTAAATAATTAAATCTGGTATAAAACTGAAAAAATTAGAAAATGAAACATGTGTAACCCGAGAACATTTTATTCATGTTTAAGAATGTTTATTTGAAAATTTTGTAATCTTATGAAGCATAATTAAAAATGAGTAGCACAAAAATAAGATAGGTCAAATGACTAATATGAACTTAAACTAATTAGTAATCTTTCAATATTTGGTGGATAAAGTAATTAAGATTTTTAAATTGTTCATCAGTAACTTGACTCAGTCAACAGCTTAGCTTTTTTTATGCCTTTTTTCATTTGCTACACTTTTCTTTTCAAATCTTCTGGTTCAGTTATTGTAGCTTTTTTTCTTCCATTTTCAATTTCTTCTGTTGCCGAGTTAACACTTTCGCGTAAGTTTCCGCGAGTCTACGCAAGATAGCATGAACACGAGTGTGTATAAACCATGCAATCGTGTTGGTTCACTTTGTGTGGTGGCTTGCCTGTGCCCCTCGCCTTGGCAGCGGTTTATTTGGAGCAAGTCAAAGGCACGAGCACAATGTTTATACTATCACATCGATTCAGCATTTGAAAGAGCTCTGAATGACGCAAAACTTTATAAATCCTATCTATTTAGGAACTTACGTATTATTTTGTTCCTGCTTTAATTCGCCTTATATCATTAATATAAAAAAGTTATAAAGCCCTATAATTATCGCTATTCACATATTTGCTTGCATTTGTATATTGAATCTAGGCTTTTGTTTTGATATTAAAGGTTCAACTTTTCTCAGAAGAAGCTCAAAACCAGCTTGTGACATTCTACAGGACTTCGAAGACTCTCCACAAATTCAATTTTTTTGGAACATCTGTTTCACACTTTGCTTGAAATTGTAAAACTGTTTAGTGAAACATAAAAATATCTTTATATACTTACTACTCTACGATTGATGTTTTATTCAGTAAAAAATATAACTTCTGAGTTTACATGATTTAGATGTCATCCACCTTTTTTTAAAATATAATTTTAAATGCTGAGTTCCAGAGATAGTTCATGTTAGCGCTCGCACACGAACATCTTGTCGTCGTATCTCGATGAGGCGAAAGACAAGATGCAAGTTGCTAGTGTAAATGCGGTATTTGTTGGCTATTTTATGTCAAAAATAGATAAGCTGAATTATTTAATGCAAAAGTTCAATATTAAAATAAATTATAAAAAAATTATCAAATTTTGGGTTGTTGCAATTAAAATTCCCTGATAATTTTTTAAATTACTTGGATTCCCTGATATTTCCATGATATTTCAAGGTGGCTTTAAATTCCCTGATAATTCCATATTTTCCAGGTTTTCCAGGTCTGTGGCCACCCTGAAAATGTAAAAGATACTGTTTCTTTGGTTAAGAAAACAAGAAAAAGCATTTAGAAGCCAAATTCTCCACACAAAGTGATAATATTAAAAATAATGCTCTAGTATTCGTTGATAAAAGTCTGGAGTATTTTAGTAAATAGTTAGATTTTAATGAAAACAATTGGTTATAGAAAATCAAAAAAAATTTAAAACTTGTGGTTTCATTTGATGGCTGTGAGACAATATTAGAGGTTCTAAATTTATGAGAAAAAATTAGTATCAAACTGAACGAACTTTACTCTGAAATAACAATATTACATGAAATCTAGGTAAGAGTAAGAGCAGTATTTCATTAGTAAAAATGAGCTTTTGATCGACATTAATTTAACAACTGGAAGCGATAAAGCATATTACAATTTTACTGTAGACAGAAAATTGTTAAAGATGCAAGAAAACAAAAAAATATAGCTTAAAAAATAAAATAGTAAAAAAACATATCCTTTTTCCTTTTCTACTCTTTCGTAATATATTATGTTTTTGAAGTGTACTGTATTATTATAGGTTATTCTAAAAAAACATTCTACCATTAACCGAAAAAATGTTGGCAATCCTAGCGGCGAATGGTAATAGTTCGCGACCGGGAATGCTCACTTTAGTTCGCGAACGGTACCGCTCCATTTAGTTCGCGAGCGGTAGTGCTGTGTTTAGTTCGCGACCGTAGGGCTGTGTTTAGTTCGCGAACTAGGTTGCTCCGCTCTGGAATTCCAGGAAGACAGCTCGTTTGCTAGCTTTGCTAGCACTACTTCACGCGCTCTCTTCTTTGTTATAATAGTTGTGGTTACTGATAGTTGTCTTTTAAGTGTTAATGGGATCAAAGTGTGTTTTGTTTTCACATTCCATGTTAAATTTCCGTTTTTGACTTCTGCAATAATTATTAATGTTTAACAGTTACATTTTTTAAATTTTATTTTTATATCTGTCTCTTCAGTGAAATGTGTCCACAGCGAACTGTGTTACCTTTTAGATAATAAACTAAAACAAAAGTTGGTCTTCGGGAAAGGATTGAACGAACTAAGGAGCGAGAGATCTGGGAACTAGTTCGCTCGTGGGAGCGCTCTTCTGAACTAGTTCGTTCGCGAACTACACAAGACTAGTGGACAAAAAGTGTCATTATACAACATTACAACAAACTGTTCACCACTTGTTCACTAAAAAACATGACAATATTGTATAATAAATAGCCCGCAGTTTTCATACCATTACATGTAAAATTTTCAATTTTTAATCATGTAATCACATGGGTATTCCTTTAATAGAAATACATGAACCACAAGTGATAATAGGGATAAAGTCTTGGCTAAAAGGAGGAGTACTAGACAATAAGGTTTTCCCTGAAGGTTACAGAGTGTACCGCAGAGACAGAGGAGCAATTGGTGGAGGGGTATTCAAACTAGTTAGCAAAGATTACTATAATTCTCTAGTGTTCATAGAACATGGCCATGAATTTTTTTGAGGTTATAAAAAAGGAAAAATCAGGGTATTGGCTGCTTACCACAGTGGAAAACTGAATTCACAGTTCAGAGGTGAACTAGAATGGTTATTATTGGAGGGGATTTAAATTTACCGGGTGAAAAACTGGGTGGAAATAAGATAAATGATACAAGGGAACAGATATTTACAAATACCTTAAAAAGGGAAGGTGGTTTTACACAAGTGGTAGAGTAAAATGCAAGGGGACCAAACATATTGGATATCTTTCAAATAAAGCCTGATGAATATCTTGTAGGATGTGAAGTAACAGAAGGAATAAGTGATCACTGTACAGTACTGATGGATATTAGGGGATTTCGTAAACCAGTGACCAAAATAGAAGGGGGGGGGGATGTGTAATTATAAAAAGGCACAGACCTTAGAATTGAAGAGATATTTCAGGGAAAGGTACAGCAAATTGAAGGATAGAACAAGTACAGTGGAGGCACAATGGGAAGAGTGTTAAGGATATAATAAAAGGGGTGAGGAAATGTTTATTCCAAAGCAGAAAATAAAGAGAAGTACAGAACCTACAAACAGCAATAGGGAGGGGAGAAGGTTAAAGAGGTTAGTGAGACTGAACACAACAGGGTTAAGAGACAGGAAGTTAGCAGGGAATACTTAAAACAACTAAACAAGCAATTAATAAGAGCAAAGAGAGAAGGAAAGGATGGATTTATGAAGAATATTATTGTTGCAGGAGAACCACAGAACGATGCATAAAAAATTTCTATAGCTATATTAGATAAAATAATTGTTTTAAAAACATAAAAACTGCCTTCAAAAAAAAAAAGGCACTAAAATTTTTAAAAATAACTTTACACCTAGCTTAGGAAAAAGTAAATCTAAATGGACAATATTTTACATTACTGGCATTGAAATTTTTTACATTAATTAGTTATTTTTGGAGTCGGTGCCAGCTATCACATCGCGAAGATCGAATTACTAAACTTCTTTTGGTGTTAAAGGAGAAACAGGGAGTACGAAAAAAAATTCCCAATATGTCGTGAGGCAGATATTGTTATTGCGGGAGACAGCTTAGGCAAACAAATTAACAGTATTTTAATCTGTGGCTTGGTCTTATTAGTCATCCAGGCATATCTCTGGCGCTACAGTGTCAGTTGGTAGGCTGCATCATACAGTAAACGATTTACAGTTAGTATATAATATCGGCGTATCATCTATATGTTTCAGTTTTGTTGAAACATTTTATAGCATTAATTGTAGGTAAGCAGTAACATGATTTTTTATGTATTATTGTTATTCCTTATTGTTTTTATATTTTTGATTTTCTTGCTTTCGCTGGCACCGACTCCAAAAATAACTAATTAATGTAAAAATTTCAATGACAGTAATGTAAAATATTGTCCATTTAGATTTCCTTTTTCCTAAGCAAGGTATAACGTTATTTTAAAATTTTTAGTGCTTTTTTTTTAAGGCGGTTTTTATGTTTTTAAAACAATTATTTTATTTTTAAATTTTTAGTGGTATTATAGTTTGTTTTGTATTTTAAATATGCCGCAGGAGTTTTCATTTTGTGAACTTCCTGGTAGCTCAGTGGTTAAAGAGTTTGCTTTCAAAAAACATTCTGTCTTTATATACCTGAGGTGGTAGTTAGGTTGGCAAGCATGTGGGCGCATGGTTACAATTGTCTCAGTCTTGTTTATTACAATAAATACCAAATACAATACAACTTTACACAACAATATCAACAACTTCAAACATAAGATTTCCACACTATATCATGTAATAAGCTTAATTACCGATCGGTTACTTAAAATTCCCCCAAGATATACTTATATTAAATAACCACAATACTAGTTGGCCTTAATGATCCATGATGGCCCAAGAGTCCAAGGATTTACACACTTAAATTTACTTATGTCTAAACAACAATTTAATAATGGTAGAATATCCGGTGCTATAAGTTCCTAAACAGGATTTCCAAAGATCGAGCTTCTCAAGGCACTTATATCAGTTGAGCTCAACCAACACTGGTCTGTTTTAATGTTTCAGCACCCCTCAAGGGTACAGACAAACATACATACACTGTTTCCCTCATGTGAAAGAACAGCCATTAGTGACCTAGATTGTCCCACGCAAGCACGAACACCAAATAGAAATCTCCAATTGCACCGAGGAAGCAGAAAATACAACGAAGTTGAATTGTCTGAATACCACGAACTCTCTAACAGTCTATCCGCTCGTGGAACATGAAGGCACAGGTTACTCCAGAAGGCGCCAAAGCGCACACTTTACGAGGACACCCCAAACTGCCATATAGTCTGGGCATGTGAGGCGACGACACAGTTTACGGCCACTCAGAACTGCTTGTCAGACCAGGCACCGTCAATAACCCCTCGTCGACGGCCAAGTATCACGTTGCTCCGCCTAACTGCTGCCCATGCATGGAGCACGTCGCCTTCTTCAACTGCCGCTTCCGACACCGCCACTTCCTCCTCAGACTGTTCACTTCCTAGCCGAGACTGACCACAGAGACTGACCGCAGAGACTCACTTCTTTCCCACGCCCGGCGATGGAGGTCCAACTGTCGGTATTTGTACTGGTACTGCTAACGCTTCACACTTCTTACTGCCTCTGGTCCTGGTATACTGACGGACCGAGCGGCCCCATTAACTGCCTCCCTGGGTGCCTGCTGCCCGTCCGGGCCTTACGCTTCCCGACGACCCAGGGAGGTACGCCGCCTCCGACAGTCAACGGAGCTCCGACACTCTCTGCAGCACTGACGTTAGTCCTTCCTCAGCGGATATCCAACTGGCCTGGTACTGGTACACTGACGGACGGAGCGGCCGCATTAACTGCCTCCCTGGGCGCCCGCTGCCCGTCCGGGCCTTACGCTTCCCGACGACCCAGGGAGGTACGCCGCCTCCGACAGTCAACGAAGCTCCGACACTCCTTCCTCACTGGATATCGCACTGGCCCTCACTGGTACACTGACGGACGGAGCGGCCCCATTAACGGCCTCCCTGGGCGCCCGCTGCCCGTCCGGGCCTTACGCTTCCCGACGACCCAGGGAGGTACGCCGCCTCCGACAGTCCACGCCGCTCCGACCCTCTCTGCAGCACTGACGTTACTTGACTGCTTATCCGACTGGGTATCCAACTGCCGCTGGCCGCGCCAGGTCACTGCTTATATACCCCACGCTATCCGGCAGAGGGCACTACTCCACCGCGGCGCAGCCTAGCGGAGCAGCAGGCGTGCGACAGAAGACAATCGCTCACCAGATGGCAGAAATTCCGCCACAGCGCCCCCTAGCGAAGCGGTGGGCTGACGGCAGATGATAGCCGCAGCGTGAAGATGAGCCGCGCATGGCTCAATACCCCAACAATTTCCAGAATGAGGTGAATTGAAAGCTGTGTTAAGGAATGTTAGGTTAAATTTTGCTCCAGGCTATGTTTCGATTGTATCGTAACATCTGTTAAAGCTGCTGGTCGATAACCGAAACATGTAACATCTGGGCATTAATACAGAAATCTGTGTCTGGAATATATCTGTTTGCTCTGGCATCACACAGAAAATATAGATTTTTAATAGGTTTTCGGGTGAGGAGACGAAGAGTAGTTTGGTTTTTGTAAAGCTAGTGTAGGCAGTATTTTTCTCTTTGTTTTAAAGTATACATGTGCAAATTTCCATCGAAACCAGATAAAATCTGTAGCTATGTGTAAAGAACATTTGCAAAAATAAAATGGGATAAGGGAGTGAGTGGTAGGGTTTTGTAAACAGAATGTAGACACTATGTTTCTCTTTAATTTAATTGCAATGCAGCACAGGCTCCGATGGAAATTTCCCTACACACTAGGGATTGCAATCCAGCAAAGCGGGATCCTGCATCATTAGACAGTCTGGCAGATCCTGCACGAAATTAAGCGGATCCGCAATCCGCGAAATCCAGCAGAAACGCGTGTCAGTCTGCCTGGCTCGCTGCCCCACTCGGTCTCTGTCGGATATTTTGCACTGTCTGCCTGTACCCTTCCAGTTGGCATTTGACTCGTGTGAACAATCGTTTGTTTTTGTCAACCTTCGTCATTCACACTTTTACGTATTCATCAAAACTTATTCTGTAATTTGAGTTATGGTGCGTATTTAGTACGATTTTCTAACTATATAATTATTTTTTAAGTGTCGCACACGGTATCTGAACTACACGGTTACAGCTTTTTATTCACGGTTTCATTATTCCCATTTTCTGTATTTGCAGATAAAGTAATTGTGACAATTTCCTAATTTGCGGCTGAAAATTTGATTATTAGTTGATATGAAACTAATGTTATCGTAATTTTAACGATCGCGTTCCTGTTTAATTAACAGCTATCAAAAGGTAATTATATATCCTTTGACTTATTGTTGTTTTGGCCGCAGCCTCAATGCGTTTCTTTGACGAAAGCCACCTGCTTACATGTGCCGCTCAGGCTTTCGATTAATCCCTCTTCTCCTTGTTATTATTTCGACTAAAGGTAAAAAAAAGTTATAATGAAATTTTCACGGGTGTATCGACGAATTGTGTTGTAGGAACACCATACTTCGACGGCTGCCTCTGCCGTCTTCCTCACGTGTGTAATTTCGTGCGTTTGCAATGAAATCCGGAGATACAACCTATGAGGACTTCACTGCAAACATTCGCCGAGAATGTCTCCTTTCTTACTAAAAAAATAATAATTTCCACTCTAAAAACGTCGTTAGGCCACATAAGTAAATCTGAAATACTTGATAGTTTACGTGTTGGTGAGTAGATTCTTTTAATCACCTTGAATCAACTGTAATATCAATCAAGGAATCAGGAGATATAATAATGAATCACTCAAAAAAAAAGGCCAAGTCTTGTGCTTGTGCAGTGACAAAAAGTTATGAGATCTTGTTTTGAGCCAAGTCTACACTTTACAGAGTATATTCACTTCACTTTGTGAAATGGAATGCTTTTCTCGGTGTTATGGAACATTTATTTAGGATTAAAAAAAAAAAAAACTCTGGTAACTTGGCCAGTAAGCAAACAATATTTTTAAACTTATGTAATGTATTGTAAGGCACATAATATGACCTAAGACTCAATATTTTCCATTTTTATTATTTATTTAAAAATTGGTTTAGATTAAAAAACAAAAATGTAAAACCTCGAAATACACTTAAGACACGCTAAAAAGTTTTAATGTCATTTTGCCAATCAAAATATTGTTAACTGTTAATTTTTATCATTTAACATTAAAAATGATTTATTAATTTAATTATTATTTAATTTATTAACGTTTTAAGTAACTATGTTTTAAATATATGCGTTAAAAAACTGTTTGTACCAATCCCGCACGGATCCTGCGGGATTGGCGCAATTCCCGCGCCGATCCCGCGGGATTGAATACACTGTGGGATTGCAATCCTTACTACACACCCATCTTCCCCCTATCCTGCACCTAAATACATTTGCCCTCTACAAATATTATCTTTAAATTCTTTCAAAGTTTTCGGTAAATTATTCATCATTTCTCTTGGTAACTCATTCCAATCCCTGACACCCTTACCTAAAAAAGAGAATCTTCCCACACCCTTGTGCCTCAAATCGAGTGCCAGCTTGTGGTCATGGTCATCTTTTCCCTTCCATGCACTACTTTTCATACCTATTGCAATATCTTTCCATGCCTCATCGCTAGTATATGCCCTGTACACTCCCATGACCCTCCTCATCCTCCTCCTGTCTTGCAATGAATCCCATTCCAGCTCCTTTATCATATCCGTCACTGATTGCATTCTGCGATAATTTCCAGAAACAAATCTAGCAGCCCTTTTTTGCACCCTCTCCAACTCCTGTATTTGATACATAAAATGAGGATCCCATACTACACTACCATATTCGAACAATGGTCTGACCAAAGTTTTGTAACCCAATTCCTTGACTTCTCTTTCTTTTTAAGTATACATGTGCAGTGTTCCCTGGAAATCTGATAAAACTGTGGGTATCTATAAAGAACATAGGAAATTAGGAGGGTTGGGGGTAGAAGGGAAGAGTTGTTGGGCTTCTGCAACCTAATTTAAACACAACTGTTCTGTAAGGTTTGAAGTATATGTGTGCAAATTTCCTTCAGAATCGGATAGAAACTGTAGCGTTGTGTAGATTAAAGGATGGAAAGGAAGGATCGGAGTTTGGACTCTCAAAACCAACTGTAGACAGTATTTTTCTGTTTGTTTTGCAGTATACATGTGAATATTCCTTCAAAATCAGAAAGAAACGGTAGCGTTGTATAAAGAACATTGACAGTAATAAAAAGGGTAGAAAGGGGGATAGGGTTTGCGTTTTTGTGAAAGTTATGTGGACAGTATTTTTCTTTTTCTAATTGTTTTAAAGTATACACATGCGAAGTTCCACCGAATCGGATTAAAATGTGGGTTTTGTACAAATATTAAAGGAAAGGGAGCTAGGGACGTTTTTTTGGTCAGAAATCTTATCCACAAAAAATTACATATATTTGCGCCAACTTTCATAAAGATCGGTTAAATGGTGCCGACTGTAGCTTTCTAAAAATAAATTGACAAAAATCAAGCTGGTAGAACAGGGAGAGGGGTTCAGTTTTTGTAAACCAAGAGTTGGCATTAGTTTTCCTCTTTGTTTTAATGTAAAAATTTGCTAAGTTCAGTGTAAACTGGATAAAAACTGTCGTTGTGTATAAAAATTAAGTGGTTTCATGGGGAGAGGGGATGGTTTTTAGATCTTTTGGTCAGACACCTTCTTCGTGAAAAAATACATATAAGCACCAACTTTCATTGTAATCAGTCAAACAATCTCGACTGTAGCTTTTTATAAAGAACATTGACAAAAGTTAATGGGATTGAAGGAGGGAAAGGGGTTGAGCTTTGGCAAACCAAATGCTGACAGGATTTTTCTCTTGGTTTTAAAGTATACATGGGCAAAGTTCAATAAAAATCAGATAAGAAATGTAGATTTCTATAAAATTAAGGGGTGTAAAGGGAGACATGGGGTGGTTGTTTTATTTATTTTTTTATCAGAAACCTACTCTATGAAAAATTACATGTATATGCCAACTTTTTTGGAGACTAGTTAAATGGTGTCGACTGTAGCTTTGCATAAAGAAGATTGGTAAAAATTAAGGGGTGGATAGGGGGAGAAGGCTTCTGTTTTTTCAAACCAAAAGTTGACAATATTTTTCTCTTTATTTTTGACTATACATGTCCAAAGTTTCATCGAAATCGGATAAATAATGTGGGTTGTATAAAAATTAAGGGGTGTAAAGGGGAGAAGGGTGGTTTTTTATTTATTTATTTTTTGGTTAGATTCACTATGAAAAATTACACGTATATGCCAACTTTGATGATAATCGATCGAACGGTGTCGAGTATAGCTTTTTATGAAGAACATTGACAATAATTAAAGGGGTGGAAGGAGGGAGGGGGTTGAGCTTTGGCAGACCAAATGTTGACAGGATTTTTCTCTTTGTTTTAAAGTATACATGAGCAAAGTTCAATAAAAATCAGATAAGAAATGTAGGTTTCTATTAAATTAAGGGGTGAAGGGGGTAGGGGTGGTGTTTTATTTTTATTTTTTTTTGGTCAATAACCTTCTCCATGAAAAACTACATGTAATTTCCAACTTTAATGGAGATCAGTTAAATGGTGTCGACTGTAGCTTTGAATAAAGAAAATTTGCAAAAATTAAGGGGGTAGATAGGGGGAGAGCGGTACAATTTTTTTAAACCAAAAGTTGACAGTATTTTTCTGTTTATCGAATAAAAAATGTGGATTTGTATAAAAATTAAGGGGTGGATGGTGGTAAAAGGGTTGGTTTCTTAATTAAATTCATATGGGACCACTTTGGAGTTATACCCTATCCACTAAAAAAATTTCATTTAAATCGATTCAAAATTGGCAAAGATATCCCTGAACAAACATACAAAAAAAAAAAAAAAAAAAAAAATACAGACGAATTGAGAACCTCCTCCTTTTTTTGAAGTCAGTTAAAGACTGAGTGGAAGGGAAGATATTCTTACTATTGTAGATAAGATGTAACTGAGGATTTTAAAATTGCAGAGATATTGAGTGACTGGTTTAGTGAGACAACTAGGGGCAATCGTCCTGTGATAGGAGGGAATGAATCAGATGAGAGTCTCCCTAAAAGTATAAATAAGGAAACTACAAAATTTGAAATTAATTCTCAGGAAGTTTTGAAGGAACTCGGGAAGCTAAATAAATGTAAAGGGGCTGGTGTATATAATATTACTACAGAATTTTTAAAGATTGTGGGATATGATATTGTGCCTTACATTGAAACTTTATTTAAAATGAGTTTGGAGTCTTGCTGCTTACCAGAGGATTGTAAAAGAGTGATAGTAGTAATGGTTCATAAAGGAGGGGTTACAAATAGGGTTGAAAATTACAGGCCAACTACTGTGATGTCAGTGATAAGCAAAATGATGGAGAGATTGATATGTAACTATATCAGATATGTCTGTGAGGAAAGAAACTGGTTTTCAGATCTACAACATGACTTTAGGCAAGGGTATTCATTTGGATCTCAGATAGTGGGCTATATGGAAGATATTTCATATGAATTGGACAAAGCAGGCCAAGTTGGTAGTGTGGCACTAGATCTGTTTAAGGCATTTGACAGAGTGAGCTATAAAATGGTTTTAAATAAACTGAAATATATTGGATTGGATGTAAAAGTTACTTGCTGGGTAGAGGAATTCTTAAAAGTCAGAAAACAAAGTGTTAAAATAGGAAATATATTATCAAAAGAGGCGATAGTAAATATGGGAGTGCCACAGGGTAGTGTACTGGAACCGTTGCTGTTCATTAATCTAATGAATGACTGTGTTGATGGATTACGGTCAAAATCTAGGTATTTTGCAGTTGATATAATGTTAGCCAATAGGATCAAAATAGGTGACGACTGTGAATAGCTGCAGTGTGACCTGGAGAATATCTAAATGAGTAAGTCAGCATGGAATGAAAATAAATGCAAAGAAAAATCAGTTTATTACATATACAGATAAAAAACACTAAAGGTTAATTATGATTATATGGTGGGGTCGGAATTGGTTGTAGAAAGCTTGAAGTGTAAATATCTTGGCAAAATATTTGATACCAAATTCAATTGGGCAGAGCACATTGACAGGTGGTAGGTAAAGGTTATAAAATCCTTCATTTACTGAAGTGGATGATGAGAGGATGTACCAGTGAAGTTAGGGAGTTGGGTTACAAAACTTGGTTGAATATGATGGTATAGTTTGGGACCCACATTTTGGTTACCAAATACAGGAGTTGGAAAGTGTGCAAAGAAGAGCAGCTAGATTTGTTTGTGAACATTATCGCAGGACCCAGTCAGTAACAGATATGATAAAGGAGCTGGATTGGGACTCATTGGAGGAAAGGAGGAGGGTGAAGAGAATGCTGGGAATGTACAGAGCATTTGTTGGTGATGCGGCTTGGAGTGATATTGGTCAAAGAATTAGGAATAGTGCATCGAAGGGGAAAGGCGACCATGACCACAAGCTTGCGCTCGAATTCATGCTTAAGGGAATGGGAAAATTTTCTTTTGTTGGTAGGGGTGACTGGGATTGGAACAAATTACCAAGTGATGAATAATTTACCAAAAATGCTTAAGGAATATAAAATTAAAATTTGTAAATCAGAAAAGTAAATGGGGGAGGAATTTAGCATTCCAATTAGAAAAGAAAATTTAAATATATACATAAAGGAGTAATTAGATACCTAAGGGGAATTACCACCACAGAATTAGCTCCATCGCAACTAAAAATAAATAATTAATTACTTGGGGCCTAATTATCATTCTTTTATCACAATTCCGTCTTGGTGCTGAGCTTTTAATTTCCGCCAGTGTTTAAAAGTGTAATTCATCCCTAATTCTATTTTCTGTGTTATTCTACAACAAAATATAGAGAGAATATGGTTTTCATGGAATAATTTCACCATTGAAATACTTTTTGTTCTCATGTAAGAATTATTTCTGTTGTAATTTTTGACAATTCTTGCATAAAGTTTAATAGAACATAGTACACATATTTTGTGCATCTTTCCTTTAAAACTATTAATAGTTTATTTAGCAGCCAGCCATCATATACCTATTCATTATCAATGTGGAACAAGTAGCAACTACAAACATCACAATTCCCACTAATTCAAAGTGTGTGTGAAATAAAGATTCTAAAATATCTCCTCTGAATATTATTTTATATGCAAATAATGTAAATCAATTGAAAACTACATTTTAACTAAGTACCTATTTTTTTTTAATTACCAACCTTATAAAAAATAACTGTTTGAGAGATAGATGAGGTGATTGTGTATAGTTATTTTATGAATGTGTGGCGTATTTATTTGTGAAAACTGCTGTAAATGATCTGTATAACTGTTGTAAATGTGTTAGAAAGTATCACAGTGCCCGGGACACTAATTAAAAGACTGTAATTTGGAATGTTGGGTGAGACACAATGTTTAAAATGAGATTTTGATTATTTGGAAATGTTTAATTTTGTCAATATTATGTTAAATGATTGTAGATATTTTTGTACTTTCCTTTAAAACTGTATCCTTATGATTTTAATCAATCATGAATAAGATTTAATTGCTTTTGTATAATTTATATTGCTCCAAAAATGACTGTTAGGGCTTTTATAGTTCTCCAGAACATTCTATGATGTCTATATAAACTCTTGTTAAAAGGAACCAGACAATCTGGCCTGGAATGGTGGTAATACTGTGCTACATTTTTTGTTTATTGTAATCTGTTTTTAAAATCTTTGGAAATAAATTTTGATTTATTGTTTTTTTTAATGTGGATGAAATAAAAATTAAGTTTACTGATAGCTTCATTATCTGATACAAAGATACCTGTCACTGTGAAGGCATAAAAAATTAACTAACATACTTCAGTGCACAAATCACTTCGTGACTGAACAAATCTGTAAATCTTCGAATCTTTATAAATCCTGTTGGCATAACCTTTGGCAAGCTGTCCACATGTGTCTGGAGAAACTCCAAGCTAACTCTCTCCACAAAAATTCTAGTATACCAGATGTGTGTCCTGAGCATCTTACTGTACGCAGCTGAGTCGTGGTCCACTTACGCCTGGCAAGAGAGACAGCTGAACGCTTTCCATATCCGCTGCCTGCAGACAATACTTGGAGTCGCATGGCAGGACAAAATGAGCAATGAGAGTGTTCTGTCTACCACGAAGTGTCACAGTATTACTGCCACCCTAAAACAAAGACGACTCCGCTGGCTTGGCCACGTCCATAGAATGGACCCTGAGAGACTACCACGGAAAGTCATGCTCAGTCAGATTGCTAATATCAAGAGACCTGTAGGGCGCCTGATGTTAAGGTTTAAGGACTCCTGCAAACGTGATTTGGAGAGCTTCGGCATGCGCACTTCTGACTGGGAAGCTTGCGCCAGCACGAGACCCTTATGGCGTCATCATATTACCACTGGCATGTCCAAATATGACAGAGCATGGTTGGATAAAATAAAGCTGAAAAAGCTTTATAACAGTGAAGTACATCCACCGGATCCCTCTTTCGTGTGCGATATATGTGGCAAAATTTGTTGCGCCGCCATCGGACTATTCAGCCACAAAAGAAGATGTGATGCACTCAATCCTAGTAAAAGCTGAGTCACTACAACTATCATCTGTGAAGATGCTGTGGCCAATATATATATATACAGGACATTCGCCGGAAAACGCTACCCTCCCAGTCTGTTGCCGTCGGCAACTTGCTCGGTCAGTGGAGCCAGCAGCTCCCGCCACAGGCACCGTGAATCACCGCACTGTTTAACACCTCCGCTGCCCCAAAAGTGCAGTGACGCAGTATAATGGGATCCTTACATTGTTAAGAACGGTTTCTTTGCATTGTAGCTAGTTTGTGACTTCAGTCTCTTATTAATCAGTGTTGTGAATAAACGTTTCTTTGCGGTTTGGCTGGTTTGGGGCTTCATACTCTTACTAATCTGTACCGTGTTTGAGTGTGAGTAAAATTATGGTACGTTACAGTTTGCAACAAAGAATATTTCTCTACGATACATATGTGAAGAAGAAGTCGTTTAAAAAGTGTCGCAGTAAATTTCGTTGCAAATTTCCTGGCGCTTTAGTGCCAGCTAAATCAAAAATTCTGCGTCTGGTTAAAATAGTAAGAGAAACGGGTTCATTTTTTAACAAAAATAGACTGTCGGTCAACCGTATTCTCACAGAGGAGAAAATTGACGATATCGCTTTTCGACTAGAACAGTCACCCAAAAAATCATTAAGTCAGTTAGGGCAACGTGTGTCTCTAAATATGTTCAGAAGATGTGAAATGTGCATTACACAAAAGGGTCAACACTTCCAGCATCTTTTATGAGGTAAGCTAATGAATTACGTCACATTTAAATGCTTAGCACATACAAGTTTATGAAGTTTATGAAGCGTAATTATTATGAAATAGTCCGCGGCCGACGGTCGAACAATGCCAGGAGCTGACCGCTCGCTCGCCGGGAGAAGTTTCTTCCTTGTAGCGCTAACAGTGGGTTGCGTTTCCCGGCAAACGCCCTGTATAAATCCTGAGAATTTCTGTTTTCCCTGCTATCCCCTTTATCAAGACTATAAAGTCTTTGCATACAGAGTATTAATTTAATTTACTTGTACAAGGTGCTAAAAATTTCAGGAAGTTTTTTGATATGACTTTCTGAGCCTTTGATATGGAAGCACAGTGAGTAATAGTAGAAAATTTAATACTGTATTGTTTAAAATGTTTGCTGAAATGCCTAAACAGCAAAAAACAATATACATACCAGAGTTGAGTGTCACCCATTTCTTAATGGCCTTCTTTTTCTAATGGTGACAGGATGGGAGGATGGGTTTGGAGGGTATTTGTTGAATTAAGTTTAGTAATAAAAATGCATTAAAAAAATCATCAGTCAAACACTGAATTCAGAGAACAATTCCATTCAAATAAAACCAAATGACATAAATTATAAGAGTAAAGTTGGGAAAATTTATTTTTCTCTTTCTCATTTTGAAACATTTATTATTAAGGAATGACAGAAATCAGATTAAACATACCTTGTACGATAACCAGAGAGATGTTTCTGAATGCTGTACGATTACTGTGCTGTCACCATACTTAATAATTGGGGATCCAATAACTTCAAGATCTTTGTCTTCAAGCACAACTTTCTGATCATCTTTTTCTTGTCGTAGGCAAAATGTTGAAGATGCAATTGTGGCTTCATCCCTGGGTGAAAATTCATTTCTGAATGAAATAAGTGATAAATATATGCATTTGTGATAATTTCCCTACACAGCCATTGTTACTCTTCCTTTTTTTTTTTAAAAAAAAAAAAAAAAAAAATCACTCATATGTTTTGAGTAAAAACAATCAAATACTACTTGGGATATCTTCATGCAGACCCCAACAGGAGGCAGAACACCCAAACATGATCCAGCACTGTAACTGAAATGTCAGAGAATGGGTATCAACCATTCCACATAGTAAAAATTTCCACAAAATATTCGATATTATTTTCTTGTTGAATGCAAAAGAACAAAGTATTAAAGTCATCCAAAAATACTATAGCAATGGGATAGTCACTATTATCTATCTTATAAAAAGTGTCATATAATTAAGTTTAATTCCTTGGTAACTGTAGTGCATACTGCATAAAATTTTTGAAATGTCTTTGGATTAAAAAATATATTTTAAAAAATTTAACATGTTTTTGTTCTGAGAAAATTTCAATATGTAATAACAAATTAAATTCTGAGTTGTCTTAATAATGTGGGTACAGAATATTGATTTTACATGCTTCTCCCTTTACTGTGGAATCATAATAGAGTAAGAGAATTACACTTTAATAATTAATCTGAAACAAGAAACATTTATGATACATACTTTATGTATATAAAGAAATGTAATGACTATGTGTGCCTTAATGATGTGGCAAAAGTCATGTCATACATTCTGCAACTACTATGGCCAAACCTAGTACAGTAATCCATCTGGTGAAAGAATTTTACACTGTAATTTAAATAATGGTCATGACATATTTCATACACGTCAGCAGACTCCAAAGAGATTAAATCCATTAAAAAATTATCTAGTAACATTGTGTATTTGAATGTTCTGTAGCTGCTTGCAATTTGGCAATCAGATATTAGCAGTCAACAAACTGCAAAATAACAAGAAAACTAGCATTTACTAGTAGTTGATAGCATTATACACTTTTTTTTATTAATTATTTTATAATCTTTTTTTGAATACCACTTACCATAAAACAATTGTCTGGGCAGAGCATATTTTAATGCTACTATTGTTTAGTTATTAATTGAGGTGAGGGTGATGATAATTTTTGAAATAGTTATATTAATATATTTCATGTTTTCTGTACATACCTGCTCACAAGATACAATTCATTATTTTCATTGACACCCAAATAACGGCCTGTTGTTAGATGACGTATTCTCATTGGGTGATACCAGTTTATAAAACCACCAGCCCATTTCGTTCTTGCAAGTTCCAGTCTCCATAAAGATCTAGCCTGGCTCATTACACTTCCACCTTCATATACAACAATACTGAAATGTTTGAAATAGTTATATTAATATATTAGTGCTGAATTAAATGTCTAGTTTCATTGAATATCTGTTATTAACTATAATCATATTTGACAATAATTTTGTAATTTTATCATTTTAATTTATTTTTCAAAAAATGGTAGTCTAAAAAAATGGATACAAGAAATGGATTCAACAAATTAAATGTGCTCAATGCTAAAGCATGTGAGACGGTATGGTATGCGATAAGCCAAAATAGTCTAAGCACAGACAGTGAGACACATACATACACAAAACCATTATTTTGAAACTATTATATTAACATGTATTAAGATTTGTTACATAATTTAAATCATGAATAGCAGCAAATATCGACACAAGGAGGCTAAAAAGATTTAACAACTTTTGAAAAAACAGTAGGCTGATTTAAAACTTATGAAAGTAAGACTCACAGCCTCCTACAAACTGAGTAAGCATTTAGGAATAAACAACTGTCAAATCTGATGGAGATTTTTTTAAAAGTAAATCCTTAACTGTAGGTTTACAACTGTGTCAAATGGGGAAGAAAAAAATTAAGAATATTACTTTTGGCCTGGTTGTTCGCTCCAACTTGATGGAATGGTGAGGCACTCATCACCACCATGGAAGAATCTCAGTACATCACCACCAACACATAGCCTGTAAACAAACAAAAGAAGGTATATAAATTATTAAAATATAGAAAAAGTCCTTTTTCATTTAGGCATGAATTTAAGCAGCAATAATTTAATTATGTTGAGATGGAAAAATGTTCACATTCAATATTATTAATGCAGTACATTCTAGACAATTAATGTTTATTTCAAGTTCTACCTAGTGCACTCAATGTTTTAAGATAACAGCACCTGAACCTAATTCTCAAAAGAAAAAAACTTTACCAAAGAGTAATTAGACATAAATCTGTAATCATCACCATTCAATAATGTGCAGATTACAATTTTCATTCATTAATTCGAAAATTTTGAGATTACCTAATGCCATATAGCTTATTTTTCTCCCCCCCTTTATGTTAATGTTTTGTTTTCCAGTTATCACTTAGCAATATTTCTGCATTTATTTATTTTTCTTCTTCTGCACTTCCCAGTATAGACAGTGTGAGGCCTAAAGTTCAGCAGGGGTTAATGCTA
Organism: Vandiemenella viatica; assembly: GCA_031002005.1. NCBI lineage: Eukaryota > Metazoa > Arthropoda > Insecta > Orthoptera > Morabidae > Vandiemenella > Vandiemenella viatica. The sequence continues at coordinate 375,251,094 of JARYHS010008074.1, forward strand.
AGCCTTCAGTATCAACTGTGACCGTGATCAAGCCTTGGATTATTTTGGTACGTGCTTTGCAACATTAATTTGGTTGCCCCCTAGCTTCATTTAACCCCAAACAAGTAAGGGTAATAGTTAATAAAAGTCATTAGTATATGTTGATAGATAAATACTATATTCTTCAAATTTTAGCAAAGTCACAAAACTAAATTGGCATCAGACAAAGTCTCCAAAGAAATGTAAATACAGTTTTGATTAACAGATCAAGCCAGACCAAACCCCATTGTTCAAATATAGCTCACTAATTCATGGAAGACTGTAAAATTTCATCACACATTCTGAAAGTTCAATGTTTCTGCCAACGACCTTTAATTAATTTATGCCACTGTAGCACATGTCATCAAATTCTGCCTCAGAGCAGCAATGTGTTTGCTCGAATGACTTGTGAAAACTAGCCTGCGTCTACATCATGCCAAAATAACATGCCGAGGAGTGTAGTTTTACTCGAAGACTTGAAACAGACTGGCCGGTATCTACAATGCGACATTAAGACTGCAGGATGAGGGACGCTCATGGCTGCTATATGTAGATACACCTGTGGGAACATATTTTCTGATTTCTCACGGAAGTAGTCACACGATCTGATCAAATGCAAAATCCCAAGCACGAAGATTTCATCATGTATGTGACCTTGATGACTTAAAATATTCCTATTGATCTAAAATTTTGGTAGTATCTAGAATTATTAATAAATGTTAATTTTGATCCTTATAAAAATTTCGTAGCTTCAATAGTTTGGGTGTAAAATCACTTTTATTTTACTTTTAATTGACTGTTCTTTCATTTGATATCAAGCAAGGCATGTCTTCTGTTTCCAAAAGGTCAAAATAAAACTCGTCAACAAAAATAGAATTTAACTATTTAATATTTTCTAAGCTATTAATCTGAAAGTGGCTTTAAACGATTCTACATATTTCAAAAGATTGCTGAGCAAATTTGAAGTCTCTGCCTGCTTTCTTCGATTTATTATGAATTTTGTAAACTCTTCCAGATGAATGCTTGAGGATGATGCAACAGAAAATACTGCCTTGTTCAGATACTTTCTCAAAACTGTTAAAATCTGATTCCTAGTTGAATTAACTTGGTAACTGACTTTAAAAATGATATGCAACCTTATTCAATTTAACTCGCGGATCTGAGGACAAATTTTGTTACGCAGTACCAAATTTTTAGGTTTCCCTTCAACAGGTGCTTGTTCTACCAGAATTTATTAATTCCAAAATTTAACTTTGAATTGTTGTTTTTACTTTACTTTTACTTATATATCATTATCAGCCATTTCAATCTTTTTCTGATGTGATCTCTTAAAGTCATGATTTTCTGGCAGTTCCTCCAGGTCGAATGATGTTGGGCAATCCCCTGCCAGTTAACTCCAACAACCCTGTGTATGCCCTTGTCCCATCGGTATGGTGGTCTTCCTCTCGGTCTGTGGTGATCTCTTGGTCTCCACTCCAACACTTTTTTTGTCCATCTTTGGCCTTTTCTCCATGCAACATGGGCGGCCCATTGCCACTTCAAGGATGCTGTCTGCTCTAAGATGTCTATGACTGACCTAATATATTGTATTTCCTTGTTAAGCCTAACACTAGCCATTTAGCTCTTTGGGCAGTCCTTAGTTTACCTTTTGTAAATTCATTTAGAGTCCAGGTCTCACATCCATGTGTCAACACTGGAAGAATTCATTGGTCGTAAATTATTTGGTTTAGATTTGTGGGCATTTTAGATTTCAGGATACTAAAATGGCTCCCAAATGCTTACCATCCCCACTTGATGCAAAGGAAAATTTTGGGTCTTACATCACCTCTCATGTTTACAAGCTGGACAAGATAAATGTACTCACTGACATTTCCTAAAGATTCATTATCGAGTAGTACACTCCCCTCTGTGTCCCATTTTTTTTTTTTTTTTTCGAATCACCCATCTTTGGGGTACGTCAGATCAATCACTTCTTGGATGCTTGCGTTTTCTTCTTCTCCCAGTATTTCTTCATTCTATCTGATCTCTTCCTTCTTTCCTCTTCTGAAATTTGAATCGGTTTTCTGGTGTTTATCGCAACTTGGAACCTCTTACTTTTGTCTTTGGTCACGGTCTTGGCTGTACCATTCTTTAACATCACTTCGGTAATCTGGAGTTCTCTCAAATCCTTTTCCACTTCCTTAAACCAGTTGGGCTTAGTCTTTTTTTTATAAAAGAAGTCAAAGATTTTTTTTGTTAATCTGTTAGGATTCATTCGGAATATGTGTCCATAGAAATCAATCCTTTTTTTTCTCATGGTTTCGGAGAGTCTCTCAGACTTTGCGTAGAGGGCTTCGTTTCTGTAGAAAACTTGTTTGTTATTCTGGAATTTGGGACCCATGATCTTCCTCAAAATTTTCCTCTCTTTGATTTCCAATTTCTCCATTTGTCCTTTCCTCCCCATGACTAGTGTCTCTGCTGCATAGAGTGCTTCCGGCTTAATTACTGTGTTGTAATGTCTTATCTTTGTGTTCCAAGAGAGGCTTTTCTTATTGTAAGTGTTTTTGGTCTTCTGGAAGGCTAATTCCATTTTGGTCCTTCTCGCTTCCATTGTTTTACCTTCAAGGTTGTTCCATTCAATCCATTCCCCTAGGTACTTGAAACTCCTAACCACCTCTATTTTATGAGCTCCTACTCGGACTCTAGTAGGAGTGTCTGGTATATTTGTCATAATCTTTGTTTTTTCGAAAGAAATCTTAAGTCCTAACTTCCCTGCCTGCTCTTGTAATTCGGCGATTTGTTCTTTGGCTTCCTCCCATGTTTCTGCGAGCATCGCCATATCGTCCGCGAATGCCAAACACTTAATCGTAACTCCTTTATTTTTTGTTCCAAGTCTAATTCCTCCTCTGGTTCTTGCATTCCATTCTCTCACAACTTTTTCGAGTGCACAATTGAACAACAGGGGGGAGAGGCCATCCCCTTGCCGGACCCCTGTTCTGATCTCAAAAGGTTCTGACAGTTCACCCATGAATCTAACTTTTGAGGTCGTATTTGTGAGGGTTTCTTTGATTATATTCAGGGTTTTCCTGTCCAAGCCAAATTCCTCCAAAATATTGAATAGCGACCCTCTGTCTATGGAATCGTAAGCTTTTTGGAAGTCCACAAAAGTCACTATATATGGTTTCGCCCTCTGTTTCTGGTATGCTAAAATGTTTCTGAGGTTTAGGATCTGTTCAGGGCAAGACCTTCCTTTCCTGAACCCTGCTTGATACTCCCCGATTTGGCAGTCCAGCTGGGATTCTGCTCGTTCAAGTAATGCTCTGGACAATATCTTATAGGTCACATCCACCAAAGAAATCCCTCTGTAGTTGTTCGGATCAGATTTAGAGCCTCTTTTATGTAGAGGGTGTATCAGGGCCATTTTCCATTCCTCTGGAATCACTTCTTTCTTCCATATCTCCTCAAAAAAATTCTGGAGTGAGATAATTGCATTTTTGCTAGCATATTTCCATAATTCGGCTGTTATTTGATTTTCCCCTGATGCCTTAAAATTTTCCATGTGAGTCAGAATTGTCTGGATCTCATTTATAGATGGGGGTTTAGAGTCAGGGTTGGTGGAAGACTTCTTTCCATCATCGAACACCATCTTTTGGAGTGGTTCTTCGCAATTTAGGAGTTCCTTGAAGTAGTCTGCCAGTATCTTGCAGTTGCCCCTATTACTATATGCCATGTTCCCTTTTTTATCCTGAAGTTGGAGGGTTGGGGGGTTGTATTTATTAAGCTTCTCTCTGAAGATCCGATAATAGTTTCTCATGTTATTCTTAGTAAAGTCGTCATTAATCTTACTGAGTATTGTTAGACATAATTTTTGTTTTTGAAAGCTTCATTCTTAAGCCAACTGCTTTACACTTGGAGGTGAGGTCAGTAACCAAGGTTTGGAGTTCATAAAGGTCATTACCAACAAGGGCAATGTCATCAGCAAATCTCAAGTCATTAAGTCTCTGCCATTGATTGTAATTCCCTTTTCCATCCACTGCTTTGACACTGCTATCTCAAAGAAAGCTGAAAATAATTTTTGAGAGATGGGATCACTTTGCTAAACACCTCTTTTGATGAGAAACTCAGTACTTGGTTGTCTAATGCTGAAAAAGACTGAGGAAGTGGTGACACAGAAGCAATGGATTACTCTAATGTAAGCTGTATCCATATCATGTTTAGCATTGTGACTTATTGAATCAAATGCCTTTTCAAAATCTACAAAGCCTACACAAAGAGGCATCTGGCATTTGTTTGCAGGGCTAATTAGTTCTCGTAAGAATGTAGTCGATTGTGCTAAAGCTGCTGCAGAAACCTGCTTGCTCAATGGGATGGGCAGAGTCAAGGGTGTAAATGATTCAGTTCATCAAGATCTTTGTAAAAACTTTGTACAGAACAGCCTACAAGCATATAGGTTAGTCATATAGGTTTGATGTTATTAATATTTCTCTTTTCGTGTAGCAAAATGATTTTAGCTTTATTCCATGAAGAAGGGATGGATTCATTGTGTAGGCAGTAAGAGAAGACTTTAGCCAAGTGACTGATAGTTTCTCGCCAACCAGCTTCAAAATATTAACGAAGAGACCATCATTGCCAGTGGCTGTTCCTTTTTTAACCGACTTCAAAACAAGGAGGAGGTTCTCAATTCGTCTGTATTTCTTTTTATGTATGTTTAGCGATATCTTCGCCAATTTTGAACCAATTTAATGAAATTTTTTTAGTGAATAGGGTATACCTCCAAAGTGGTCCCATATGGATTTCATTGAGAAACCACCCATTCTACCCCTGCCACCCCTTAATTTCTATACAAATTCACATTTTTTTATTTGATATTGACGAAACTTTGGACATATATAGCCAAAAATAAAGAGAAAAATACTGTCAACTTTTGGTTTAAAAAACTGAACCCCTCTTCCCCTATCCACCCCCTTAATTTTTGCCAATTTTCTTTATTCAAAGCTACATTTGAGACCATTTAACTGATCTCCATTAAAGTTGGCAATTACATGTAGTTTTTCATGGAGAAAGTTTCTGACAAAAAAATAAAAAATAAAAAAAAAACACCCCTCCCCCCTTTACACACCTTAATTTTATAGAAACCTACTTTTTCTATCTGATTTTTATTGAACTTTGCCCATGTATACTTTAAAACAAAAAGAAAAATCCTGTCAACATTTGGTCTGCCAAAGCTCAACCCCCTCCCTCCTTCCACCCCTTTAATTATTGTCAATGTTCTTCATAAAAGGCAACTCTCGACACCGTTCGATCGATTATCATCAAAGTTGGCATATACATGTACAAAATTTTTCATGTAGAATCTGACCAAAAAATAAATAAACCAAAATCCAACCCTCTCCCCTTTACACCCGTTAATTTTTATACTAACCCACATTTTTTATCCGATTTCGATGAAACTTTGGACATGTATAGTCAAAAATAAAGAGAAAAATACTGTCAACTTTTGGTTTGAAAAAACTGAAGCCCTCTCCCCCTACCCACCCCCAAATTTTTTACAAATATTCTTTACACAAAGCTACAGTCGATACCATTTAACTGGTCTCCATTAAAGTTGGCATATACTTGTAATTTATCATGAAGAAGGTTTCTGACAAAAAAAAAAAAAAAAAATAATAATAATAATAATAAAACCACCCCACGTCTCCCTTTACTCCCCTTAATTTTATATAAATCTACATTACTTATCAGATTTTTATTGAATTTGCACATGTATACTTTAAAACAAAGAGAAAAATCCTGTCAACATTTGGTTTGCCAAAGCCCAACCCCTTTCCCTCCTTCAACCCCATTAACTTTTGTCAATGTTCTTTATAAAAAAGCTACAGTCGCGATGGTTCGACCAATTACCGTGAAAGTTGGTGCTTATATGTATTTAAGGTGTCTGACCAAAAGATCTAAAAACCACCCCCTCTCCCCATTAAACCACTTAATTTTTATACACAACCACAGTTTTTATATGGTTTACACAGAACTTAGCAAATTTTTACTATAAAACAAAGATAAAAATACTGAAACTGAACCCCTCTCCCTGTTTCCACCCCCTTGATTTTTGTCAATTTCTTTTTAGAAAGCTGCAGTCAACACCATTCGACCGATCTTTATGAAAGCTGGCACACATATATGTAATTCTTTATGGATACGATTTCTGACGAAAAAATCAAAAAACTACCCTTGCTCCCCTTCCCTTAATATTTGTACAAAACCCACATTTTAATCCGATTCGATGGAACTTCGCATGCGTATACTTTAAAACAAATAGAAATAGACAAATACTGTCCACATAACTTTCACAAAAACTCAAAACCTATCCCCCTCATTACCTCATTAATTACTGTCAATGTTGTTTATACAAAGCTACCGTTTCTTTCTGATTTTGAAGGAATATTCACATGTATACTGCAAAACAAACAGAAAAATACTGTCTACAGTTGGTTTTGAGAGTCCAAACTCCGATCCTTCCTTTCCATCCTTTAATCTACACAACGCTACAGTTTCTATCCGATTCTGAAGGAAATTTGCACACGTATACTTTAAAACATACAGAACAATTGTTTTTAAATTAGGTTGCAGAAGCCCAACCCCTCTTCCCTTCTACCCCCAACCCTCCTAATTTCCAATGTTCTTTATAGATACACCCAGTTTTATCGGATTTCCATGGAACACTGCACATGTATACTTAAAAACAAAGAGAAACATAGTGTCTACATTCTGTTTACAAAACCCTACCACTCACTCCCTTACCCCATTTAATTTTTGCAAATGTTCCCTAAACAAAGCTACAGTTTTTATCTGGTTTCGATGGAAATTTGCACAAGTATACTTTAAAATAAAGAGAAAAATACTGCCCACACTACAGTTTTATCTGATATCAATAGAAATTTACTCACATATACTTTAAATCAATCAGAAAAAGCAGTCTACATTTGGTATACAAAATCCCAATCCCTCTCGCCTTTACCCTCACTCCTTTTAATTTCCAATGTTTTTTACAAAAATCCACAGTTTTAAATCCCGACAAAAACAATTAAGCTATTTTTAAGTCATGGCATAATATTTATAAAATAAATGTGTCATAATGTCTCAACATATACTTCAGATTTCAACTTGGATCCCAAGCTTTCAAGTTGTGAAAACCAATGAAAAATCTATATTTTCTGTGTGATGCCGGAGCAAACAAATATATTCCAGAGACAGATTTCTGTACGTGGTATATATTAATGCCCAGATGTTACATATTTCGGTTATCGACCGGCAGCATTAACAGATGTTATGATACGATCGAAACATTGCCTGGATTAAAATGTAAACTGACATTCCTTAACACAACACCCAATTCACCCCGATCTGGAAGTTGATGTGTTATATAAAGACAGAATTCTTCTTTGAAAGCAAGCGCTTTAATCCCTGAGCTACCAGGAAGTTCGCAAAATGGGACCTGCTGCGGCATATTTAAAATACGAAACAAGCTATAATACCACTAAAAATTTAAAAATAAAATAATTGTTTAAAAAAACATAAAAACCGCCCTAAAAAAAATGGCACTTAAAATTTGAAAATAAGTTTATACCTTGCTTAGGAGAAAGTAAATCTAAATGGACAATATTTTACATTACTGTCATTGAAACTTTTACATTAATTAGTTATTTTTGGAGTCGGTGCCAGCGAAAGCATGAATAACAAAAAGATAAAAACAATAATGAATAACAATAAAACATAAAAAAATCATGTTACTGCTTACCTACAATTAACGCTAGAAACATGTTTATACAGATGATACGCCGATATTATACCAACTGTAAATCGTTTACTGCATTATGCAGCCTACCAACTGACACTGTAGCGCCAGAGATATGCCTGGATCACCAAAAAGGCCGAGCCACAGATTAAAATACTTTTAATTTGTTTCCCTAAGCTATCTCCCGCAATAACACTATCTGCCTCACGTCATGCTGTAAAATATTGGGAATTTTTGCTCGTACTCCCCGTTTCGCCTCTAACACCAAAAGAAGTTCAGCAATTCGATCTTCGCGATGTGACAGCTGGCACCGACTCCAAAAATAACTAATTAATGTAAAAGTTTCAATGACAGTAGTGTAAAATATTATCCATTTAGATTTACTTTCTCCTAAGCAAGTTATTAAGTTATTTTAAAATTTTTAGTGCCTTTTTTTTTTTTTAAGGCGGTTTTTATGTTTTTTTAAACAATTATTTTATTCATGTTATCTATAGCATAACTGACTTCAGATGGAAGTATATCTGGCACTGTGGGTACATTGAATGGGGCAGAGAATATCGGAGTTTCCTCTGAGCTGGCATATAGGTTACTACAAAAACCACTGATGAATGTCAAAATTTCATCTTGGTCAGTAATTCTGCCATTGTTTCCATCCATTGCTATTATCTGCTTCTTACTGAGTATAAGCTTTTGCTTCACTCTTTTTAAACCTGTTTCATTACTAGACTATCCCTTACAATGTTTTTATTGTAAAACTTTATATCAGACTTCATGTTTTACACAGTTCATAATACTATATCATGTGAAATCATACCGAATCTTCATTTCCCTCCTCTTGCTCAGTAGATCTTTTGTTTTATTGCTGAATTTGCTCTTTTGGATACTGTTACGACAGGAGCCGCCAACTTATTGTGCAGTCATCACTGATACTGCTGCTAAATCTTCATCGTTAGTTTCTTGAAGCTTTCCATGGAGCATCCGTTGGAATTCTTCTTTGCTTTCCTACAAGTTTTTAATATTAATAATTTTGGTCTTGTTTCTAAAGAGTTTATTTCTTTCTGCCTTACATTTAATTCAATCCTTGTTCCTACTATTCGGTGGTTGCGGCCAGTGTTAAAAGTGTTCAGAACTGAGACATCTGTAAAAATGTGACAGGTATTCAAAAGAACAAAATCTATCTCATTTTTAATACTGAAGTTTGGGCTTCTCCAAATCCACTTTCTGGAAGAATGCTTTTTTGAAAAATGCATTCATGATAGGAATTTTTGAGAATTTGGCAAATTGTACCAATCTCTCACCTTTGTCATTTCTCTGAACAATCCCATAATTACCCACTACTGATTTGCCCTGTTTCCATGGGCTGACCAATAGCTAATTTGGAATTCCAGTAAGAGTATTTTCAGAGTATGCAGTCTGATATAGTCAGTAAATCATTAGAAGAGTGAAAGTACCTTCAGACTGGAAAATCGCACAAGTAACTCCAATTTTCAAGAAAGGTGATCAAAGTGATCCTGGAAACTATCGTCCCATAACTATAACATCTGTTTGTAGTAGTTATGGAGCATATTATATGCTCAAACATTATGAATTTTCTCAACGATAAAAATTTTCTTACAACAAATCAACACGGATTTCGGAAGAAAAGATCATGTGAAACACAGCTGGCCCTATTTACACATAATGAAAGTTATTGATGCAATTTTTTTTTGATTTTCAGAAAGCCTTTGACTCTGTGCCACACAACCGCCTTTTAGCGAAGCTTCAATCGTACGGTATATTGTGATCAGCTTTGTGAATGGATAAAGGATTTTCTAACTGGTTGGTCACAGTATGTCGTTCTTGAAGGACAAAGTTCTTCTAATCGAGATGTTACATCTGGTGTACCTCAAGGAAGTGTAATAGGACCACTTCTTTTCTTAATTTTTATAAACGATCTCGGAGACAAAGTGAAAAGCCTTTTTTTAGATTGTTTGCTGATGATGCGGTTATTTATAGGGAAGTAAGGAATTTGGTCGATTGCTTAGAAATTCAGCGTGATGTGGATATTATTTTGGCTTGGTGTGCTAAGTGGCAACTTACGCTAAATTGTAAAAAGTGCAAGACAATGAGCATAACTAACAAAAAGAATCCAATTGTTCATAAATACGAGTTAAACAATTCAGTTATTGATATGGTTGATTCTATGAAGTATTCGGGAGTAACAGTACAAAGGAACATGAAATGGGACTTACACATTAATTCGGTAGTAGGTAGAGCTAATTCTAGGATGCGATTCATAGGTCGAATATTGAAAAATTGTAATGAACAAACAAAGGAGATAGCATACAAATCTCCTGTGCATCCACATTTGGACTATTGTTGTGCCATTTGGGATCCATTTCGTAAAGGGTTGATCAAAAGTATAGAGAAAGTACAGAGAAGAGCCGCTCGATTCGTGACCGCTTGCTACAGTCCTTATGAAAGCGTCACAGACCTGATTAGTAGTCTAAGCTGGAAGTCGCTGGCAGATAGACGAAGCAAGTTTCATTTAAACTTATTGGTAAACATGTGTACTCCAACATTCACTTACGAGTGTAGTGAAATACTTCGTCCACCAACTTATTTGAGCCGGAATGACAGGAAGTCAAGATTAGAGAAATAAGGTGCCGCAATGATTCTAATATGAATTCTTTTTTCCCTCGTACCATTAGGGATTGGAATGCACAACAAAGAGATTAGCTTTGGTGCTGAGCACACTCTGCCACCCACAATTTTGTGAATTGCAGAGTATATATTACAATGTAGATTTGTAGTGACAGTCTCTATCTTTCTGAGAAGTTTCCTTTAGGTTCTCATGTCCTCAATCTCTTCATCTGAGTGGCATGAAGTGGGGAGCATAAACCTGCAAGATCTGAACTCTATACTTTTTTGAAACTTTTAGAACCAGACGAGCTATTTTGCTGGATGTTGCTTCAAGTACAGATATCTTATCACTGATGTTCTTGTTTACTGAGAATCCAACTCCATTCAGTTTACCTCCAGGTACACCACACTAGTAAAACAGATTGCCAGAATTTAGAAGGTAACAGTCTTCACCTTTATGGCATACTTCACTCAGACCAACAACACTCCAATTGATCATGCTAAGTTCTTCTTTAATATCTTGAAGCCTGTCATTGCATAGTAGTGAACAGCAGTTATAGGTACAGACTTGCCATGTTTGAGTTCTACTGTTGGTAAAAGTGCTTTTTTGGGACATCAAAGCTGCTCCCACCCAGAGATCTATTTGTGGGGCAAATTTAACCTTCATGTCGCTCATCATGAACTCTTAAGGTTGAAGCTTAATCACCACGCCTGCTTTAAAGATGGAATGGTGATCCTCCTGCATTGATTTGCTCGCCGACCCAACTTTCTGCTGGTGTACTTACATATTATACTGTTTTAATGAGTGGCCTGGTGGCTCAGTGGTTAAGGCGTTTGACTGGAGATCAAAAAGTCACCAGTTTGAATCCCTGTCTTAGCAAAGATTTTCATAAGGCCTTAGGCCAGCCTTCCCTTCTGGCATAGATTACTGTGTAAAGTCAAGTATGCCAGAACACTTCTGTCGTTCAGATTTCATCTTAAACTGTAGGTTCCCTCAAGGGCTAACAACCTTAATTGTAATACAAATGTGTACACATCCACAGCAAATTCAATCCAAAGGCTTAACATGGTTCTAGTTGGCCAAATTGAACATACTTACATACATACTGCTTTAACCCTTTCGCGGCTACGAGTGTCAAGCGTGCTGCATCCCCGGTGGCTGGGGCGAGCGGACCCACCGTGTGCCTGGCCGGCGGGCGGCTGAGTGGTCCGACAACCGCTGCAGGCTACGGCCGCTCTGGGCTAATCGCGCGTTCGGAGCCACAGGAATAATTCGGGGCTCGAATACCAATTGTCTAAATAAGTGGTATGACCTTTATTGAGCTATGGCAATAATAAACTAACAACAACATCGCCTGATTTTCCCCAATCAGCATTTCCAGTTTCTATTTCCGTGGCGGCACCAGTATATACAATATAATCCAGAATATAATTGGTTTGTACGTCACAAAGAACGAAAATTTTAAGCCAAAACGGCTACGTTTATGTGGTATGTACTGCTTGAAACGGAGCCTTTCTTTGAACAGTAACAGACTTTCGTCGATCACTAGATTCTCAAAGGGTATTACAACTTCGCGGAATGTATTTTTTGTGTGATCTACAATGAGACGTATTTTCACAATAATATCTTGAGATGTGGTGGAATTGTCACTGAAGTGCAACAAACGCAGGATCAACTTGGAACGGTCCCTGGCCATTATGTTACAAAATATTGGTGTTTTAAGCAAAGAATCTTTCGACCAATATTCATTTACTTCTAACTTCTTACTCCTAGGCATAAGAAGAGAACACGCCAAAAGCAATAAAATTCTGCTGGGTGTAAAGGCTTCCAGCGCGCTAATCTACTGGGTGCAGTCGTCATTTTTTCTGTTTATAATAATTATTGATCTGTGTACAGATGGCAGAAACAAATTCCATGTACATGAAGTACAAAAAGAAATCTAAATGACTTGCTGACTCTTCGAAGTCTACTTTCAACCCGCTAAATGTGTTCACAAAATGGTGTCGTTTCGTCACAGGATGATTCTCCGACCATTCATACTTTCTTTTTCCCGACGAAGTTTCACTTACTTCATTTCCTTTTCCGTCTTCAGAGGAAGAATCTTCTGTTCGTGATGTCGTGGATTCAGCATTACATCCAGACGTATCCAACACTTCGTCGGAAGAAAACTCTGAAGTATCACTACAATCTTCGTCGCTACTATTTATGAGGATATCCATGATTTCCTTGTCCGATATACAGCGGCCCGACATGGCAAAGGCTACAGATGCGAACGCTGTTGTCTCACCAGAAGAAAAAACAGAACTGGCCGAATATTAGACTCGTAAGCAGTAAGGGCCCAGGCGAGGTGAAAACTAAGGGGTTTTCCTACAGAAAGTCCAGAGTATAAGAGTGTTCTCAGAAATTCTCAGTTTTCTCAGAAATGCGGTCAACAGCAATTAGCCGTTTACCTGCTTCCGAGCTCGGGCGTATATGTATGCCGTTAGCCGTCAGGACTTCCCGCCTGCCGGGCGTACATGTATGCCGTTAGCCGTCTGGTCTCCCCCTCCGCTCCTCCGCTGGGCATACATGTACGCCCGTAGCCGTCTGGTCTTTCTAGCGGCAGGGCATACATGTATGCCCGTAGCCGTGAAAGGGTTAATATTTTTACTTCAAAATATTCTTCCATATATATATATATTTAAAAATCCATCATTTCTACACATTATTTTATTTCAGCTCTAAGGGTTCTAGCAGCTCTGACACATCTGCTTTATGACACGTGGAGTCACTCACTCTTCTCCAAACAAGAGTACTGAGATACAAAAATATATTTTCAAGTGTGCCTATTTCAAACCTATAGAAGAGAGTGGATACAAAACACTTAGCATCTACTGCTCTGCAGCAATTCAGAAAAGATGTTTAATTTTGATTATCTCCTAATGACAATTGTGACACTATCAATGTAATGGAGAGACCGAAACCAAATCTCCCATTGGTCTCTCTCCAAGTGAAACAATGTCATTGTGTAAAAGAAAAACATTTTGGCTGTCATGCTGTGGTCTTATTCCTGGACAATCAAAACATTGGTCTTTTACAAAATGCTGGGGCATCACCAAGACAGTCATTATTATAATGAAACCAGCCACAGAAACCTATCAAATTCTCTCATTGGTGTTTCTGCATATTTTAAGGAGAAAAGAATGAACCATTCTACCTGTGGATTTATGGAAACATGATATTTTAATTTATTTAATCAGTATTTTTTGTTTGAGTCAAGCAAATATTTGACTGCATCATGATATTGACTGGAAATTTAATTTTTTACTCTTTAAAACCTAGTTAGGAGTAGAAATTGTATGTTATCTTCCACATTACAAGTACCGTCACCTTCCTAGTATAGTGATTAGAATAAGTTAATAGCAGCAATAAAGAAAAAAGACAAGTTATAATTACTTCTTATGTTAATGCGATGGTGATCTGATTTTATTGCAACATCGCCTTCTTTAAGTACCCAATGTAACACTGTAATTGCTACAACATCAAAGACTTTCATGGCATTATCTATTGATGAAAATTTATTCACAATTGTTGTCAGTTTTTTCATGCAATCCTTTTCCAAGAAAGTACTAAACAATGTTCTGTTTTGGAAAAATGTCTCTGCAGGTATGTTAAAAAAATTTTCATGAAAAAGCCACATGGTAGAAACAGCCAGAATTAATTCCTGGAACTCTCGAATTTGGTTGATCAGAATGTAGTTTGATGATGATGGCTGCCTGTATCTTCAAAATATTATGGCAAAACAATATGCTGACAGGACATTCGGACATGTGGTCTATTGTAAGTTTACTCACACCGACCTGTACTTGAAAGCTAACTGCTATCACCATCCTATGCAATGCAACAAATTTCTGATTACTCTCATACACAGAGCATGAAGGGGATGTGACAAAGATAACATGGCTGCAGTATTGGAGTACCTCCAAAGAACTTTCACAAAATAAAGGTTACAATGAGAATTAAATTCAAAACATGTTGAGGAGGAATAAAGAAAGACATAGAGAACATTATGACGCAAAATGCCTTGTGTTCCTTCTGTTCATGGTGTTTACAGTTCAAAGGGAGAATGTTGAGTAAACATAGAGTGAATCCTATATTCAGACCACCAACAAAGATTAGCAACTTTTTTAATACTATGTAGGACAACCTGGTACTACTTATTCTGGGAATTTACCTTCTAGTGTGTAAATGTGGATAGATATATATTGGACAGACGCAGAGTTTTTTTGATAAAAGGAGCATGCAAGAAATGTTATTTTAGATGAAGATAAAAAATTAGCAGTTACTGAACACAGCATCATGGAGGTACATACTTTTAAATTTTAAGAAATTAGGATTTTAGCCAAAGAATACTGGGGCAATGATATCTTAGAAACCAGTGAGATTAGTACAGTTGATTACTTGGCAAACAGGAACACAGGATACAAACTTTGCAGGGCCTGTGAACAGGCAATCTAACTGATGAAGAAGCAGTGTGGCAGCAAGGTGCAAGAATGTGAATGTTTGTCAATTAGGGCATTAAATTCTAGTGGAAGGGAAATACTTGGTTCCCTACTGCTGCACATGACAACAAATGGTGTGGCAGCTCAACATTTTACTTCAATTGGTTGAAAATGACGGTGGTGTATTGTGTAAGGCGACAAGCTTATGGTTGGGTTATGCATAAGCCTTCGTCTCAGCTATGACCATGTATAACCATGGATATTATCAGTTCTAGAATTGCAAATGTACTTGGTCGCCATTTAGCTTGTTAGACCCCAAACTAAGGAAAGGTGGTTAAAATAATGTTCACAAGTCTATTGCTGGTATACATATGACATATTCTTGAAGATTTTGCAAAGACAGAAACTGAAATGGCATCAGACAAATTCTCTGAAGATTTAGTTGCAAGTTCGATTAACCGATTTGAGCCAGACCACACCCCATAGTTAAAAGTAAGAATTAGCTAATTTGTAAAACCAAATAAAAGTTCAACACACGCTACTACTATTCAACTTGTTTATAAACCACCGACACTTAGGTGATCCCGACGCCCCACATGGCGTAAAATGTAGCTTCACTGCTACATTGCTATAAAATTGAAAATGTGAACCTACATTATGCCAATATAAAATAGTTGCACAGTAGTGCTCGATATGAAACTTTGTAGCTGACTGATCTACATGGTGTCACAGTCACTGTTTCTGGAAGACTGGGCGACTGTGACTGCGAACAAGGACAATTCTGGTACTCATGGACCGTGGGAAGCTGCAATGCTTCCGCTTCACATGAGAATCTTCTGTAAAATGTATCAGCTATCAAATCTCAATCTTGAAAGCTAGTATCAAATATTTTGACCTTGGCAACTAAAGTAATCATATCACTCTGAAATTTTGAGAATTGCTAGATCTTGTAAAAGCATCAACTTTAATCCTTATTAAAAATTCTATAACTTTAATAGTTTTGACATAAAAAAAATGTTTTAATGTGATTACTAAGACCTTGTAATAACTTTCGTAATTTTGTTGTTACTAAACTGAAATAAACTTTACTTCCCTGCTAAAGGGAAACTCTTTCGTTTACTATTAAGCAAACCATGTTTACTATTATCAAAATGTGAAATAAAATTCATAATCCAAAAACAGAATCTTAATAATTAATATTTCAGAAGTTACTTAAGTTATCGATTTGAAAGTAGCTTTAATCAAATCTACATACTTAAAAATGGTTACTATGTGAACTTGAAGTCTAACTTTTTTATCGAAATATTACTCCAGGTGAATGACTAAGAATGTTGCGATTGAAAATACTATCTCAGAACTGTGAAGACCTGATTTCTAGCTTGAATTAACACAGACACTGACTGTAGAAATGATATGCAACATTATCCAATCTAATCTGTGGTTCTAAGAACAAATTTTGGCAGGCAGTTACAAAATTTATAAGATAACTGACAATTGGACCCCTGAAATGACAGAGGATGCTGTGTCGGTGACTTTTCTCCTTCGATGGCAACTGTCAAAAATTGGTTTAACGATTTTCAATGTGGTCGCACGTCGGTTTTTGATGAGCCATGCCCAAGTGCCCAGTAAACGGTTACCATGGAGAATAACATGACAAAAATCCACGATCTCCTATTGGCAGACTGCCGATTGAAGGTGCGCATGATTCCTGGGACAGTAGGCATCTCAAAAGAACCCATGGTTCATATCTTGCATGAAATTTTGGGCATGAGAAACCTGTTGGCACGATGGGTGCCATGTTTGCTCACTCTGGACAACAAGCGCAACCGAAGGCCACTTCACACCAGTGCTTGACGCTGTTTGAGCACAATCCAAGAGAGTTTCTACATTGTTACATGACCATCAACGACTCATGGATCCACTGGTACACACCAGAGACCAAGGAACAGTCAAAACAGTGAACTTTACCCGCCGAACGTGCTCCGAAAAAGGCGAAGACTGTTCCATCGGCCGGGAAGGTGATGGCCACCGTTTTCTGAGATTCACAAGGTGTGGTCTAGACTGACTACCTGGAGAAGGCCAAAACGATCACAGGGCTCTTTATATGCCGAATTATTGGGCCAATTTGATGCAGAATTGCAGAAAAAAGGCCCCATCTGACGAAGAGAAAAGTGCTCTTCCACCATGACAATGCACCACCTCACACCTCCGCCATCACTACGGCCAATTGGTCAAATTGGGCTAGAAAATGCTGCCCCATCCACCATATTCTCCAGATTTGGCCCCGTGCAACTTCTTTTTGTTTCCAAACATGAAGAAAACACTTTCAGGCAGAAATTTGAGTCAAATGAGTAGGTTATTGCCGCCACGGAGGCCTACTCTGCAGATCTACAGAAAATGTATTTATCAGATGGGTTATAGAAGTTGGCGCTTCGCTGGGTCAAGTGTATCAAGCTAAAAGGAGACTATGTTGAGAAATAAATCGCCACTTTTCCAAAATTTTCGTTTTTTCTTTTGTAGGCTAAGTACTTATCGGACAGCACTCGTATGTTTGTGTGGACAGTGCATTTAAATCTGTCATTGATGGGACATGGTAGTAGAAGACCAACACAAAAGCCCCTGGTAACAAAATGCCATTGGGTGCAGTGCCCCTCCAGGGCTCATATACATATCAGCTGGACTCTAGATGAGTAGAGAAAAGAATGTGGTCAGATTATTTATTTATTTATTTATCAATCTTGTTTCATGGATCCCTGCTGAGGAAGCACCTCTGGGATGTGAAACATGTCATGGTTAATATACATACATACAATATGAGTCATAATCATAGTAAAAAACAATTATACGTTACAAGAAAAATAAAGACAATAAAATAAACATAAATTTTTACAACTGTGATTTGCAAAAGTCATATTGATTACAATTAATTTTTTTGTTCAAATTCTTGAATGTTGTAGAAGGAGTTGCCAATAAGATAATCTCTCAGTTTTTCTTTAAATATATCTTTATTTTCTGCAAATTGTTTTATACCCTTGGGAAGTTTATTAAACAGATGTATACCAGAATAATGTACTCCTCTTTGTACTAATGACAGAGATGTTTGTGGTTTGTACAAGTTATTTCTGCTTCTTGTATTGAGATTGTGTACCTGTGAATTAGAAGTAAACAGGTTACAATGATCTATGACAAAGCACATGAGAGAATATATATACTGAGAACTCATTGTAAGAACACTGAGTTTTTTAAAAAGTTGTCTGCAAGAAGTTCTTGGTTTTACCCTACACAACATCCTAATAGCTCTTTTCTGTGCTATGAAAACTTTTTTACTTTGTGAAGAGTTTCCCCAAAAAATAATGCCATATGACATTACTGAATGAAAATATGAGGAGTCATGATTCCAGTTGTTAAGGGCTGATGTTAGAGTTCAACTGTGGCCATGAACTCAGGTTGTCAGGAAGACACCGTGAAAGCTGGTTGGCGGCTCCATCCTGGGGTGGGCTGTGTTTACATGATACAGACTTGAACCTCTGATCAACTGAACTGACTGTTGATTGAAAATGGTTATGTTCAAGTATTTGGAGACAATTTGCAGCCATCAATGACTTTCATGTTCCCAAATAACATGAGGGTTTTTCAACAAGAGAACACACCATGTCACCAGACTAAAACCATTCACTATTAGTTTTAGGAAAAGTCTTGACAATTACAGCAAATGATTTGGCTACCTCAATTACCAAACATTAATCCATCTTCAAAAGGTCAATTTGCGCACAACATCCAACACTGGAAACACTTATGTAATTATGAATGGTGTGGAGGATGCATGGCTGAATATTTCTGTAGAGGACTTCTGACGACTTGTTGAGTAAATGCCACATCTAATGATGAACTTCACTGCGCAAAAGAGGGTCCCACACTATATTAGGAGGTACCCATGACTTTTACCATCTAACTCTTCTTCTTCTGCACCTCAGTGGTTGACTGCCTTTGGTGAATTTTACTCATTATTGGGCTGATTAAATATGGAACTTTTGGTTTTACAGATGCATGTTCTTCCTGACACCAAGCATTTTATACCTACTGCCAAAACAGACTAACAGAGGAAGTGTTGCCATCCAGCTGCAAAATGAGTAATTATATTGTGTGTGATAGATATATTTTTTGTTTGTGAAATGTGTTGTTTGTGAGGAGAACATGGAGACCATTTCGGCATTTGCCTTGTTGGCTGTGCAAACGTCCTAAAAACCACATTCAGGATGGTCAGAATACAAGGTGCCTAGGCTCGTTGCTGGCCCTGTTGTATCCTCACAATCCAGTGTGCGGTGCCTCAGCACACTGAGCCATACATATATACATAGTGAACAATGAAATCAAAGGAGCTAAGTAGCGAAAAGGAATAAAATTATAATATGGAAATTACCCACCACTTACCTTTAGATAATGGATGTGGGGCACAAACACACAGAAAAGACAAAAACACAATTGATAAAGAAATTTTCGGGACAAGCCCTTTGTCAACAGTACGTAGAATATTATGGGAGGTGGGTAACGTAGGAGGCCAGGAAAATGGTGGGGGGGGGGGGGGTAAATTCAAACAGAGGAAAAGTGTAGGGGCAGAGATTCAGAGCTAATACCTGAGCATAGATAAATAAATATCCAAACTAATTTCTGGTCAGTAAGAGCAAAATATAATAAAATATCAGTATAAAAAATTTATTTATATATATATATACATGAAAATTATAAAATATTTTTAGAAAAAATTGAAACAAAGACTTATGTAGTATACATCACCTTAGGTTAGTGATGGTTCGATATAGGTAGTACGGTTGGAGGCAAAGAGAAGATTAAAAAAGGATTACTTATGAGTAATAATAATAATAATGATGACCAGGTATTATCTAAAGTTGGACTAGGTGGTTGACTTGTGCCTAGTTTGTACTGGTAGGCATGTTCCCACCTTCTGAGTTCAGAGGATCTTTAATTGTATTTTGCTCTTCCCACTGAACAAGTTTAGTTTGGATATTTATTTATGCTCAAGTATTAGCTCTGAATCTCTGCCCCTCTACTATTCCTCTGTTTGAATTTACCCTCCACCATTTTCGTGGCCAACAGTCACGCTGTGAGGCTGTCCCCCGAATCATCCCACCTAATTTCCTTACACAAAATCCTTCTACTTGTATTTCCTGGTTGCAGTCATTATTTACATAACATCCTTAATCATTGCAAGCACAAAAATACCTTTCAAAGCTCTCTTCTCTCTGCAAGAGCTACTTTGCTTTGTGTCTACATCTCCCCAACCACATAACAGGCAATACATTACCCCTCCACCACTTATTGCCACAATGCCATGTATTTCTCATATTCTCAACTTTCCCCACCCAGCACCTCTGTCACCCAATCCCATCAATCCCACCCCTACCCACTCCCCACCACTGAAGAAATAAAAAAATCCTTACTGTTAATCATTTCTTCCACCCCTCTCTCTCAACCTGAACTATCAGTTCCTTCAAAGGGCCTTACTTTCTCTCCCACCCCTAAATTTGATCGGATAACTCTTACTAAGGAATCCCTTTGATTCTGCCACACTCTAAACTGGTAGTATTATTTCAATACTACAGGCAGGGGTGAAAGCTGATGTGATAACCTGGAACTCAGCCTCCAACAATTCCTACCTCCATCCCAGTTACAACCACCTCCCCTCCCTCAAAACCATCCCATACTCCTATTCAAAGAATTCCTCAAGTCAACCCTCTCTGATCCGTACTGAAATTCACTCTATGAGTGAACTTTAAAAAAATAAAAACATCATAATTCTCCCAGCTGATAAGAGCTTGACCACTGTAGTCATGGATCAAAGCGACTAAATAGCTGAAGCCCTCAGGCAGTTCTCTGACACCTCCACTTACCTACCTCATACCACTGACCCCACTAATTTGATCTGCACAGAAATCTGCTCCTTCCTCAGTCTCCAAGGGCCCTTACAGGGTCCTTCACACCATTCCATTTGTGTTGTGACCCCTAAGACTCCCCAGACCCCACCCTGTATCTTCTGCCCAAGATACAAAAGGCGGGCAATAATGGACACCCTGTAGCACCTACAACCTTTTGTCCAGGCCCTTCCATCTTATGTCAGAGACACCCCCCACTTTTTAGAGCGTTTGTCAACAGTACCTACACCCCTACCAGCAGATTGCTTCCTGGTCGCTATAGATGTATCATCACTCTGCACCAACATCCCTCATGGCCAGGGCCCCAGTGCCATAGAGCATTACCTAGACAGTCGCCCACTACATACCTTCCCTACCACACATTTCCTCACTTCTTTGGATCAATTCATCCTTACCAAAAATTTCTTTTTTTCCCAGTCTCAGGTTTATCATCAGATACGAGGCACTGCTATGGGCACTCGCATGGCACTTTCCTATGCCAACCTATTCAGTGGCAGACTAGAGGAATGTTTTTATCAAAAGGTTACCCAAGAACCCACTGTGCAGTTCAGGTATATAGATAACATATTTATGATCTGGACCCATGGTGAAAACCTCCTTCTTGACTTCTTGAACTCACTGAATAACATCTCCTCCCTAAACTTCACCTGGTCCTACTCTCAGACTGACATCACTTTTGTGGATGTGGACATCTCTGTACATAATGGTCACTGTCCACATCAGGCCTACAACAATATCTCCATTTTGATAGCTGCCATCCATACCATACAAAATGTTTCATCCCACATAGCCTAGCCATTCGAGGCAAACGCATCTGCTCTGATCACGAATCCTTTACTCTCTAATCTAGCAACCTGACCATGGCACTCATAAATCACAATTATCCTCCACAATTAGTACAAAAAAAGCTATCAAGGGTCAAGAACTGTCCACCACACCGACACAAACAACCCACAACCAACAAGAACTCCGTTTTTCTCACTCAGTTTTTCCCTTGCCTGGAATTCTTCATTTGGGCTATGACTTTCTCAGGTCCTTCCCTGAAATGCACTGCATTCTTCCCACTATCCTTCCCATCACACCTTCAGCAAACTGTGTAATATAAAAAACATACTTGTATATCAATATCAACCCTCTGATGCTCCTAAACCACTGTTTGGAACCTTCCCTTGTAAGAGACACCATTGTAAAATGTGCAGTATGCATCCACCTATCACTACCTCTTGCAACCCTACTACAGGTGAAATCTACCCCATAATAGGTCATGCTACTTGAACAACAACCCATCCCATATATCAGCTCACATGCCTCCACTGTCAAAGTTCCTACATTGTCCTTACCTCAAACTCATTCTCTATCATATTGAATGGTCACAGACAAACAGTTTACTCCCAAAACCTAGACCTCTCTGTTGCTCACCATGCCAGTACTCACAACACCCGCGACCTTAATAACTGCTTCACAATCAGTGCCAGAGTACTTCTGGATACTACCTCACAATCTGAACTCCGCAGGTGGGGATTGGCGTATCAGCACATCCTGTAAGCTGCTACCCAAGAATTTCATAAATCTGCATAACGAAATTTATTTACAGTATAGTGGGCGTAAGTGAACCACATGATACCGCAACCTTAGAGCCATTTACAAAGTAAATTCAGCAAAGGAATTAAATGAAACAGTTAATTAAGATAATAAATAGGTTAAATAGTAAATGCAAGTGTAAACAGCTGTAGCAGGACACAACATAACATCAATATATGCAATATTTGATTTCGATGTAATTTCACTAAAATGAATATTTTCTTCACTTTGAAAGGGTAAGAAACAGTCAAGAGATGATGAACTTTGTAGCAAGGAAATCATACTAAAAAGTTTAAAGATGTTAAAAGCTAAAAGACTGGTATGAAAAATTTAACACGTAATTATACGCTTTAAACTCGAGAAATCAGAGAAAAGATATAGGAAGTCAACTTGTAGCAGGAGAGTAACATAAGTTTTGCTGAAACAACATACCACAATTTTGGAAAGCTCAGTTTAGTTTAAATGTTGTTTTTTAAACATTATATTGTAAAGACAGACACATGCACCGAGAAAAAATAATTATTTCAAGTAATACACATAAATTCAGGGGTAGAATATATTATAATTTAGTTGAAACAAGGTTTAGTAAGTCTTTTTAAGAAACATGTAGTATTGTGATTAGGATGAAACAAAGTAAAGATTTTTAATCCTGTAGGTGGCGTTACTGTACAACCTGGAAGTAGCAGTTTCTTCAAAAATTAATAATAAATTGGAAAAAAACAAGTAGACTCTCCAAAAGATCACAGTAGCCATTTAAGAACACTTATAATCTTTTAAGGCATGTCTCAAAGTCATCGAACAGTTATTAGTTGGGTCAAAATTTTGATACTGCATCAAAATTCAGATTTTTCTGTAGAAGACAAATACGTCATGTTTAGTATCAGAGGAAAGAGAATTCAATTAGAAGGTAAAAAAAAAATGATGCCTGATCCTTGTAGATGCAAAACTGTAAAAGTTATAATCTTTTGACTGGTGACCACTGGGGCATTAACTCTGTTGGGTCGTCCGATGCTTGGTGATGCAAGGCAGGGGGTAGCCATGTTAAAATTTCTGTAGAGCAGTGGAACAATTTAACTTCAACATGACTTTCAAATTCTACGATGGGGTTTGGTCTGATCTGATTGCTTTCCATAACTCGCAATCAAAGAACTTGGTGAAAATTTTCCGATAGTCATCGATTGTTTGGACTTGTAAAATTTTTGAGAATATAGTGAAACTTTGAATTTGAACTTACTAGCAGTGACTTTCATTATGATGTGAACCTTGCCTTTTCTAACTTGGGGTTTATACAACCTAGGTAGTGGCTGCAAGAATTCTAAAATCGATAATCGATAATCCAATGGTATGCATGTAAAACGGTAGGAGCTAAGGCAATAAACTGTATATCCTAACCCCGGTTGCAGTTTAGTCCCTTACAATCCGCCAGGCCTTAATTTCCAATAATATCTTCCATCCTCACCCTGTACACCCATCACTGGCCAGCACAATAGATTCACATATATTTATAGACCTTATTTTTAAAAATTTCGATATTTTCTTTATTTATTATTATTATTATTTTTTAGTGGTTATTATTATTATTTCCCATTTTAATCTACCTTGTGATTTATACTTGCAGTTATATTATCATTGCTTGCCTCACCACCTCTGCTGGCCAATTTCATTCTATGAATGGCTGCATCGAATGCAAGGCTTGCGTGAGCTCAGCCTCTTAAATCTTTTAACTTGACAAAGGTTTTAATCTGAAATATTGAATTTTCTGTGTTTGTGGGTTGTTTCGTGTTGCTGTTGCCCTCCTCCCTTCAACTTTGGTGAGTGTTTGGTGTATTTTATCTGTACTTTCCATATAAATATTGCCTCGTGGCAGTTCTTTCCTTCCATTGTTTCCAATAATCTGTGAGGCAGTCTCCAACATCACCCATTTCCCATAATGTTCTCCTGTTGACAAAGGGCTCATCCCGAAAATTTCTTTATCAGATGTATTTTTGTCTTTTGTGTGTGTTCACGCCCCACATCCATCATCTAAAGGTAAGTGGTGGATCATTTCCCTATCCTAATTTAATTCTTTGATTTCATTATATATATATATATATAGGAATTAGGATAGAAAAGTGAGCCATCCCTTACCTTTAGATGATGGATGTAGGACACGAACACACAGAAAAGACAAAAACACAAATGATATGAAAATTCTGGGGTCTAGCACTTTATCAACAGGAGACCATTACGGACAGTGGGTGTTGTGGGAGACGGCCTCACAGAAAGACTGTTGAACAGGGAAATGGTGGGGTTAATTCAAACTGAGGACAGTTAGAGGGGCAATGATTCAGAGCTAATAAACACATAGATGTATATCAAAACTGATCTCTGGTGAGTGTGAGGAGCAAAATAAAATATAACAAAATGTAAATAAGAAAATATATATAAAAAATAAAATGATAAATAAATAAAAATTAAACCAAAGTCTCTATGAAGTTAAACATCACCACAGGTTAGTGATGGTTCAATGTAGGAAGCAGGGATGGAGCAAAGAGAGGATAAAAAAAGTATTATCTTAAGTTCAGACCAGGTGATTGCCTTGTGTCCAGTTTGTACTGGTAGGTAAGTTCCCACCTTCTGAGTCCAGAGCAGCTGTTGCTGTTAGGGAGCACTCTGATAGCACAGGCAGTGAAACAAGAGTTGAAATTATTCATGTCATGGGTGATGGCATGGACAGCTACCGGGTGCTTTGGGTTCTATGTCAATACCATCTGTCAGTGGCCATTTATTCTTCTGGAAAGTGGAATTCTGGTCAATCTGTATATGAAGAAAGGTGGTGGTTGCATGTTAACTATTAAATTTAATTGGAGTTTCACAGGTAGCATGTCATATGATCGGAAAGCTCTCCCCAGTGACACAGTTGGTGAAAGTAGTGGTAGGATGGTGTATGTTGCACGTCTTGCAACAGAGTCTATCGCATGGGAAAAATCCTTGGGGAAGACTGTTGGGATGAAGAAGACTATGTTTGTGGACTAACAGTTTGTTGAGGTTAGGAGGCCTGCTGAAACAAGTTCGAGGAAGGGCAGGGACGATTTTGGAAAGAATGGATCTCATTTTAGGGCAGGTTTGCAGGAAACCATTACCATGCCAGAGGATTCTGTTAATGGATTTGAGGCCTGGGTAGTATTGTGTGATCAGGACTGGATTGTGGTTGGTTTCTGCGGGTTTGGGACGATTGATGGGATGAGTAGGTTGTAATGTGGCCAATGAAAGCTGTTTGTTAACCAAAGACGGAGGGAAGTTGCGAGATAAGAAATCTTGCGAGATGTTGTTTGAATAATGCATGAGGGACAGTTGGTTGGAGCATATACAGCTACCCCAGATGCCAAGACCTTAGGGAAGGGAACGTTTGGTATGGTACTGGTGGCAACAGTCAAAATGGAGATACTGTTGAAGGTTGGTGGGTTTGATGTGGACTGAGGAGTTGAGGTAGCCACTGGAGAAGGATAAATCCACATCCGAGAATGTGGCCTGAATGTGGAAGTTGTTCCAGGTGAATTTCAGCATGTTAAAGGTATTAAGATGGTTCAGAAATTTTAGCAGGCTGCATGTGTCCAAATCATAAAGATATCATCTATGAATATAAGCCAAATGTGGGATTTGAGAAAGACTTTGTAACAGCCCTCATACCTGAATTTTGAATAGTATTGTACTGTATGAAGTATTTGTAGTGAGCTAAAGTTTGCTTGAATATGATCTGGTATGTTTGTTTTGTAATTTCTTGTAAAACAGTGTATATAGACTTTTGTTTTATGAAAGAATATTATTTAAAGTCCATTTTTATATGTTTAAGAACCGAATTGTGCAAGAGAATTTCTTAAATCTTTGTAATTCCATGTATTAATGCGTGTTATGATGTCTACAGGACATGTTTCTACAGTTTGAAATGATTTCTGTAAATAATTTTGTATTTAAGTATCTCTAATTTCCATTTCTCATCACTTTGTAATGATGTTAAGTGATTATGTATTAATGCTGATTGCTTTTAATATGTTTAATTGTTAATGTACGAGAAATATCGGGCGGAAGCTTTTGAAGAATTCTCGCAGTTTCGATAGAGCCTATATAAAGGAATTCAGCAGGGCAGTTAGTTTATAGTTAGTTTTCAAGTTGAGTTCACAGAAGTTTTATAAAGATTATCTTTGCGACTACTCAGAAGTGTATCTCTGTGTTGTATCTATGCACGTGAATATCGCTGAATTTGTTTTGAGAAAATAAACAAATCTTCAACATAACCTTTTGGTGGACTTTTTAATTAATCAGTATATTAATTTAAACCACCGAAGACCCTAACAACTTCCTCCAGAAATGTCTGTTCCAAATGGCCCATTAACAGGTTAGCATAAGAGGGGGCCATGTGGGCAGTACCACAGGCTTGGTGATAGATGTTGTCTTCAAAGAAAAAGTTGTTGAGAATCAAGAGGGGAAGGATGATATAGGGAGGCTATTGGGAGAGTGCTGATTCAGAAAATGTTCCATAGCCCTGAGGCCATGCCAGTGTAGAATGCCTGTATACCATACATTTCATATATATATATAATAAACAATATATGTACTATAATATATATACTAATGAAAATGGAAATGGTTTTTAGACAATATAAATGACATCAGTCATGTGATAAACTTCAGCGTGTGCACACTTCTCGAACCACATGAGCCATAACATGAATAAGGTGTAAAACCAAAATATTGTATTGCTTGTGTTTGTCATACATGTTTTTCCCTTGTCACTGCCTTCAACATTGGTGAGTTATGAGTCAGTTTCCCTTTCCTATATATACTGAGTTTCAATGCTCAATATGTGTGAGGATTGAAATTTTCTTCAACAATAAAGTGAGGTAGCAGCAAGATGGTGCCTGGCAGCTAACTGGAGGTACAGATTGTTGGTCACTGGCTCATGGTGAGACACATTCAACATGGCAAGCAGTATGTGTGGGAGTTCAAAGGCATAAACCCAAGCATTTCACAACATGAAATATATCTCAACAACAAGTCACTGATAGACAGAAGGAGTTCGCAGAAAATATTTCTGGTAAAATATCAAAAAAACTCATATTTAGTTATATTTATACAATAATTATACTGGAATATATTTTCCACCGACCCCTTCTGGCTGCCCATGACTTCTTCCCAATGCTCAGGTTTTTGCATTTTAACTACCACCCATACTTCTCACCATCTTGATTTTTTCGCCACCAATGATCTGCCAGCCTCTGTTATGTAGCTACATCACTCTATTGTTGAAGAAGGAATATAAACCCAAAAATTTCTAAGCTCATTGAGTGTCTGTATGTGTTTTGTTGCCATTGCAACCTTCAATTTTGGTAAGAGGTGATTATTCTCTTATCCAAATGTTTAATACATGTGTAGAGCACTGGCAAGCTCTTTCATGTTCTAATGAAGAAGGATTAGATGGTAGCAATTTTTTCCTGTGTGTGTGTATCCACGACATCCTGGCATCATCTAAAGTAAGCAGTTGGATTGGAGATGTAATTACAAGGATACAAGGATAGGGAAATGAACCTCCGCCTACCATAGATCATGTCTGGGCAGTGTGAACTCACATAACATATACACATATTGTGCAATTATCACTGCCCTCAACTTTGGCAAGTGATACATTTATTTTCTCCCCCCTTTGTTATTTCTATGTATATGCACATTAATAAGGAAGAAAGAGATGACAACCACTGCTTTCCATACATCTTGGCAGGGTGATGCAGAAACATTGAACACTATTATAGTTTTCTGAAAATATGGAAAGATAGGGAAAATAAATTGTCACTTACAACAATTGAAGGCTATTATTTTAATTTAGTTTCTTTTATAAATCCTTTCAGCAGAAGAACATGGAATGCATACTGTAGTGTGGGAGTAAAAGAACAAGTAATTGGCAGTTAAAAGTGTAAAAAGTGAGAAATGATCTTCAGGATTCTGGGTGAATATTGTTTCCATATCATTCTCCATGCCGTCCATTCTAACAAATAACTGATTAGTAGTAATAGCTATGTATGATGTAGGTACCACACACCACACCTGATAACAACAATTACTTTCATTCCTGATTCACAGTTTGTGCTACCAGATTCCTCACTGATTACATCAATTCCTTAGATGACAAAATCTGGCTACCAATACATTACTAGGTACTACATACACCATGGCCTGAATCTGAGATAATTCTCCACTCCTTTCTTTGCTCACCCTCCTCATACTTTCTCCACTATTCCTTTTCCCACTAGCAGGCAACACTGCTATATATAATTAGTGATTGTTTCATTTTTTTATTATTTATTTCTTTATTTTTAAATATTGATGTTTTTTATGGGGATTTATTATTATTTCTGTTCATCTTATTTGTATCTACTCATAATTGCCTAATTCCCTTTCTTTCTCTGAAATTGTTGTGCCAGTTTGAAATTGCCACACTCTTCTCTCCACCTGTAGAACTTGTGCTTTAGTAGCTCGGGGGTAAAGCAAAAGCTATGTTCCCACTATTGGTGAAAAATAATTAATGTTCATGACCGTTAGCCCTCTGGTACCTTTAAAACTTGAACAAACATGGCCTTTCACTACACACTTTCAGTTATAAAAAGTCAATATTCTTCCATTAAAAAATTTGGTACCAGATTTAGAAAGTCAATCAGACTACTTCTCCATCAAGATTAACCCGTTAAGCACATTCACGAGTGAAAGCAAACTCTGATCGTGCCCCAGTCTATGGTGAAAGAATTATGACCACATTTTCGAGACATTCTATCATCAAGTGGAGCCATTTGCTCAGCAGGTTGAGTGCGAGCCTAACTCAACCACATCTGCTTGGAGACTGAACAAAAATCTATCATGGCTGCAGCTCAGCATGAAATCGTCACCTTGTGACGTCAGCAAAAAGCCTTCAAAAATTAATATCTTGAAGAATATTTAATAGTTTAAATTGTAATTATCACCTAAGCTTCTTGATACCTTCTCCTACCTATTCTGATTTAATAAAGTCTTTAAAAAGGTTTCTATAAGGTTAACCTTGAAGTCTCTTATGCCATCAAATCTGGAAGTTTTCCTTTACAATTATGACAATGACAACATAGTCCTCACTGAGCACATGGCTTAAAAATCGTAAACAAATCAAATCTCTCTCTTAAACTAAATTTTTCTTGGTATAATGAATACACTTTAAAATGATCCTTGTTATGAGTTTCAGTAGTGGAAATGAATGCAACAAAATCTGTTATGGTTGGAAAACTACTTTATCTGAAATTTCTGTCTTCCACAAGGGCAGCCTTAAAATCAAATTATAAATCCTATTTCTACTGGAGCTAGCTAGTAGAAATGCTTTTATCAAGCTTATAGATATGTTCCACACCTTTCAAATGGAAATGATTTGGTTGTACTTTAGCGCCTACCCCATGCCTTCAGTGTTCTCTAAATGAAGGTTATTTACCTAATAATTACACTGTTGTTCATTAGAGCATTTTTTCCTATTTCTATTCCATCATGTGATCACCTGTGGTACACACTGCTTCTTCTTGCTTTACTTAATATTTGTTAAACAGCTCACTTTTATTCCGCAAAATCTATTACTAAAAGAAAGGCTTATGTGTTCTCTCCTTGCAGCCATCAACTTTTGTATTTCCCTTTCTTTCATTATTTAAATTGCCTAGAAGCTGCTTCCTTTTTCCTTAGTTTCACTACAAAATCTATTACATATCAACTAACAAGTACTTAGACACAAACAGAATACAAGAAGAACTTATAAGAAAACCTATTTTCATTTGTGTTGGAATACTCTTACCAGGTACCATTCAACTTGTGAAAAGCGAGCAGTGTGGCAGATGCTTCTATGTAGGATCAGAAAGAAATCTTGGTTGTGGTACACATAAGTTATAGTATATGAGAAACAAAACATTTCCTGTACACAAGTTAAGTAATGTAACGAAAGAGGTAGAAGACAGTAGCTACTGTAACACATGTCTGCACATGAAACTACTAACAAAACTGCTTTATAGCAGACTATTTCATTGTTACAAATACTACAGTAATTTCTAAATAAAATTGTTTTCAGAGTAAAAAACAGCACAGAAGTAAGATGTGCCAGAGGTCAGAGCCTGCTATCAGCAACGTAAAGACGAATGTTATTCCTATAGATCTGTTTTTCTGACAACAATAAAGGAATACTCAAGGTAAGAAAACTACTCAGTTGTAAAACTTTGCTCCATGAATTGTCTTCAAAATGTATCACATTACATCAACCAGTATCCCAGGATTTCCACAGAAAAGTTGACTCCAAATGGAAAGCAAAAACAATCATCTTTTAAAAGTCAGCTGACTCACAAAGAAAACTCTTCAATAACTACAATGATAAACAGGTTGTCTGTAATGATTATAGGCTAATAATTGGAAATATGAAACAATATAAAAAATGATTTTAAAAAATTGATGCTTACTGACTTGAAATTCTGTTTACACTCCTGTACAATCATTGTAAAGATACAACACAGGCAACACCAGTATGCCTTTCAAGAAGATAGTTTTTATAGTCATCTGCTACTACCATGTCAGTAACACATTTGGGACATGATAGGAAAGGGTTTGAAAGTAACAAGTGTATGTATTAAAAAGTAAGGTAACTGCGGTAAAACCTTTGTCAGTCAAAAGCTTACGTGTAGTGGGATAGTATGGTACACAAATCATGTATATCAAATATAAGCAATGGAGAGGAGTGCAAAAATAATTGCAGACACAACCAGCAACTGATACACTCTAAGACAGGAGATAGGTGAAAGAGTAGTGGATGTGAAGGACCATCACTTGTCATTTCATAAATACATTAATATATAATATTCAAAGTTTAATCTAGCTTAATTTTTGAAGTAGTCTTTCAGTAATAAGTGGCAATCACAACTTGTGCTGTGCCATTAAAGGCTAAGATTTGCAGAGAGAAAAAAAAGGGAAGATAACCTGACATGTGAATGTTCTTGCTGTGAATTGCAGAAAACATGAAGAATAGTCAATGCCAGAACATTAAGCTTGTCATCATTTAACAAGATTAAGGAACAGCTCTAATAATGTGTTCTAAATGAGTATAGAGAGACTATTCAGTGATTTAAGTAGAGATATCCAGCTGCCAGCAGAAGAGATGGGTATCATTTGATAGCCATGAATAATCTAAGAGAAATATTTATAATTAAGAGCTCAGAAAAACTGAAGTAATTAATGGACAATCAGTAATTAAATTTCGTTTATGTATTTATAAAACTGCATTCTAAAAACAATTAGAACTAAATGCGATCACTCATGGTTATTTTATCTGTTATTTAATTATCCATGAATAAGAGATTGCTCAAACAAATTTGGAAAATGGGTGCAAAATATAGAATTGTGATAACAAGATTGTTAATATGTACACTTAGCAGTTGTCTAATTCTCAAGCCTCGCTGCTGCAAAACAAAGCATGTTCAATCATTGCCAGGTGGCACATGTTTATAATGCATGGTTTTCTGATTTGGTAAGATTACGTGAATTTAAGAAAAAAGCAGCAAATGGGTAAATATGGAAATTATGGAATTATGGTGAAAGCAGAGCAGTTAGTGTTAAGAAGTATATTATAGTAGTTGCATGGAGGATGGGTTATAGCACGACAGATTTGTTTGTATACCAGGTTGAGGGTAGCTATTCACTAGGTGGATGTTGGTGTGAACACATCTAATCTACCTTGTGTTTCACTGCTTGCCAGAATAAGTTTAACAACTGAAATATTTCATTATTTTTGTTTGTCCATTTCATGTTCATTGTTCCCAACCACCATCATCTGTGATAAGTGTTATGTCTTATTTCCCTATCTTTCATTAGTGTAAAATGTTTAACTAAGAACACAGCATTTTTAATGATACAAAATCCAAACAGAAAAAGAATTGAAACTGAAATATTTGCTTACCAACATATTTCATTCTACTGATGCCAGTGCCATAAGGTTGAACAGACCAGTGAGTTACATGGAAGGATGCATTTACAACAGACAGATCATTTTCTTTTGCTGTATGCTGGAACATTGAAATAACAACACAAATAAGTCCGGAAAAAGATTTTGTCTCCACGTGAAGACATGAAAAGTAAGCTGTCTTTTATACACATATATATATATATATATATATACTCCCTGACAACTTGAGTGATTGATACTTACTAAATCTAAAATATTGGTATCTTTTAAGAAAAAATTAGTCATATTCTTGGCACTAGTAATAACCCAACACAGGATAGAACAGTATATTATGAACAGGTTTTTACTCTAGGCACAGGGAGGTTGTAAGTGAAATATCCAAAATTTTCCCCATTTTATTTTATATAATATCAATTTCTTTGATAGCAATTCTATCACCCACCTACTTTTGCCCTGTATGAATTTCAAGTATTTACGAGTTTCTGATAAATTGTTCAGCAATTCCCTTGAAATTAATTCCATTACCTACAGAGCAAAATTTTCCTACACCCATAGACCTAAAATCAAGTGCCATATTGTGTTCACATTTTTCTATTTCCTTTCAAGAACTACTCCCAATTATTCTACCAAAATCCATACATGCTCCATCGCCAAAATAAACCTTATACACTCCCAGTACTCCCTTCACCTAACTGCAAAGACTCTCTCCTAGCTCCTTTTTTTCACAACAATTATCGAATGTTGTTTTGAAATAATTTCCATAAATTAAATTAACTCCCTCCAATGCACCAGCCATCCATATGACACCCAAAATACCAGTTCAATACTATGCCACCATACTCAAACAAGTCTGATCTAGGTTTCGTAACCCAATTCCTTGATATGGCCTCCCATCACCCTCTCTAATAAATGAAGGATTTTGAAACATTTCCCTATCATTAATGCAATATGTACTGCCACACTGAGTTTACTATCAAATGGAATTATAATATAATTATACAGTGCTTTGATAAAAAGGACAGAAAAAATTAAATCTGTCAGTCACCACTGATAAAGGCATGATGGCCATGACAAATACACTTTACAATATTTCTTTAAAAATCTTAGCCATGTTAGAGGTGAGACCTATGGCAAGGGGGTCAGGTGTCTACATATCGAGACCTTTCCATGACTCTACACCTCTGTGGACATCAAGCTAACAAATTTACGAAAGTACCAACATTTCAGCACAGTTCTTCCCACCGAGCGGGGCGGTGTAACGGTTAGCGTTCTCGCCTCACATTCGGGAGGACGGCGGTTCGAATCCCCGTCCGGGCATCCAGATTTGGGTTTTCCATGGTTTCCCCAAATCACTCCAGGCAAATGCCGGGATGCTTCCTTCAAAAGGCCATGGCCGAATTCCTTCCCATTCCTTGCCCCCATCCTTGCCCCCCATCCATGCCCCCCATCCTTTCCTGTCTCTAAAGACCTCGATGTTAAAAAGAGACGTAAAGCAGTTACAAAAAAAAAAAAAAAAAAAAAAAAAAAAAAAATTCTTCCATTTCAAAATTCTCTTCCATAGAGCCCTGCAATCCATGGCAGATGCAACCATTCTGACCATGAATAACTTTCCAGGTACTCAAAAACATGACACGAACTGTCATTTCTTGCTGCCACATCCCTGATCTTGTGCAAAAACATATGACTCATATTACCACAGACATTCCCCAACTTCCATTCCGCATCCCATAAAACTGACTGTTTTTCCATATTCATCACCCAGTTCTTCTCTGGCCTCAAGTCCATTATCCATAGTATACTTTTATAAATCTGTAAGCAAGCGGTGTATGTTTCTTTATTTGAATGGGAACCGTGCAAAAACTACCGCAGCAATTTGGACGGGGTTTTCAAAGGGCTAATCGTCCGTATCAAAAACTGCGGAAATAGCTAATGACTTATATGTACCATGGGAAAGAGCAAGTAATTAAAAACCTTTGTATATGGGAAATTGTGGGCCACAGATTATTATGCTCTTGAGACGTCACTCCTTTTGCAAAAATGTGACAAAACTTAGGATTCCATTTTACTTTTTTACTTTTTTTTATTCAGTTCTCTGGATTGCAGTACTTTAAAATAAACAGAATACGTGAATCAAACATAATCAGCATTTACTTGCAATGCAAAATGCATTAGATTACTAATGTGGTAGACATATACAGTTTGTCTATGGTAAAATATGTCTTCCCACTGTACAATAAATAACATTAATACATTAATACTTCTTCCTTACATATCATTATGGATTCAAAATTGTTTTTTTCTCAAAGAAAGGTGTCTGAGAAACAGCTATCATAATATCAACAGGTATACAGTTTTCCATAATAACTTCTACAGAACTGTCCATATTTCTATGGACTTTACTTGATTAATATACATTAATATACATTATGTGAAAATATTCTTGAACAATCATGCCCAAGGAATGTGTGTACAAATTTTGGCTGCTGTCCAAACCAAGGCCAGTAAAACAAATTGTACCTTATATAAAATAACTTCATAACCCTGATTTTGTAATGTTTATCGCCATACGTACTATTGAGTTAATGACGATAGCAATACGTAACCAATTAAATTAAAAATTAGCTAGGCATCCTAAAACCCTATATTACCCTGCGTAAATTATAAAACTAAATCCATTATGCCTTATGCTGTAACATAGTGTGTCAATTGTCGTTCAGATCTAGGCTGCATTTCAACCCAACGACAAACTTGGCTAATGATTTCGTTCGAAAATCGTAGCTTATGTCACATGCACATTAATACATTCACTGTTTTTCTATCGAAAATTGGCTTGTTTGAAGATCTCTCGGGCAAGCAGCTAGGTCATTTGGTCGTAGCAATTAGAATTTTTGATGGCATAATGTGCACTTTATGCCATCAAAAATTCGTACATCTATGACCAAATGACCCAGCTGCAAGTCCAAGAGATCTTCACACATCAGATCCATCGGGAAAACTTACAAATGAAAATTGGCTTGCTGGAGGTACTTATATACATCTGAAATAATTAAATTAATGATACGGCTTTATTGAAAGCATAGAGGATTAAAAATGATTCATATCCTGATGCTACATCGCATAAATTATAAAGCTAAATAAATATCATCTCTTAAGTTTCAACAAAGCTTATCAACTATAATCATGGTTTTCAGGCTGTATTTCAACCTAACCACAACCTCCGATAACATTGCCGTTCGAAAATCAGAGCTTTCGTCGAATACGAATTAATAAATACACTGTGATCAAATCTTGACATTTTGGAATTACGTTTACAAAGTGTGAAAATTTGAAACCTGAATTTGCCAATAGATGGCTCTAGCTATCAAAGCAGTTACCATCAGATTGCATTATTGTCGTTAGTTTCATTTGTTGACAGCTGATAGAGATTTTCAACTTACAACAGTAAAAGTTTCATATGACAGTGTAGTTTTTAATAATGTGGAACATGTTGAGTTTTGAGCTTACAAACTACAATTTGCAGACATTGTTAATTTTCTGTTTCCATTTAAAGAAAACTGCTCCAGAATCACATTGAATGTTTGTCGAAGTTTATGGTGAGTGTGCTCTCGTTAAATTGCAGTGTTTTGAGTGGTTTAAAAAATTCAGAAGAGGTGATTTTGACATGAGAAATGAACACTGTGGTAGACCTCTGAAGAAAATTTAAGACAGCAAGTTGCAAGCATTGTTGGATGAGGATGATATTCAAATGCAGCAACAACTCGCAGATCAATTGAATGTAACATGAGAAGCTGTCTCTATACATTTAAAAGTGATGGGAAAAATCTAGAAGATGGGAAAATGGGTTCCACATGAACTGAATGAAAGACAGCAAGAAAAATGAAAAACCACCTGTGAAATGCTGCTCACCAGGTATAAAAGAAAGTAATTTCTCCATAGAATTGTGACAGGTGATGAAAAGTGAATATATTCAAAGAACCCTAAGCGTAAAGGATCATGGGTAACTACAGATGAACTGTCATCACCAACTCAAGGCCAAATCGCTATGGAATGAAGAAATTAATCTGTGTTTGGTGGGATCAAAGTGGCGTGATCTATTACGAACCACTAAAACCCAGTGAAATGGTTAATACTGAACGTTATAGACAGTACACGATCAATTTGAATGAATCAATCATTACAGGAAAAATGTCTAGAATACCAGAAAAGGCAACACAAAGTGATTTTGC
This sequence comes from Vandiemenella viatica, assembly GCA_031002005.1. NCBI lineage: Eukaryota > Metazoa > Arthropoda > Insecta > Orthoptera > Morabidae > Vandiemenella > Vandiemenella viatica. The sequence goes on from JARYHS010008074.1 coordinate 375,287,721, forward strand.
TTGATGACAACGTACCATCAAATACAGAAAAACCGGTCAAGGAAATCATTGAGGCGCTTAGTTGGGAGATACTGACACATCCAACTTACTCATCTGACTTAGCTGTCTGGTTACTACTCTACGCACTCTTTGAACTGTGCTTCACTTCTTATGAAAATGTATGAATATGGCTCAATGACTGGTTTGCTACAAAAGAGCAAAGTTTTTTTTTTTTCATTCATAAATTACCAGAGAGATGGGAAAAATGTGTATCTAGCAATTGACAATATTTCAAATAAGGTACTTTGTATCATTTTCTTAGAGTAAATGTGTATTGTTTATGAAAAAATTATGGTTTCATATTTACACACCTGGTATGTGGCTGAAATAATGGCATTAGTAATACAGTGATTTTAAAGCGAATAAAATTAAAAATAGTTCTTAACATATGATAGTGCACAAGATTAGTTTTAATGCATGTAAATTTTTATTTTAAAGCAGAAATAATTGATCATAACAACATTTTGTCAAAATAAAAACAATATCTTATGAAAAAAATTTCAGAAAATTAAATATTACTGAATTTTTTGTATAGAACACTAAATGTTTTATTATTTCATTGAAATACTTATTACTATTACTGTTATTATTAATAAAGAATACTCTTATATTGTAACACTCTTCCAAGAACATGAAGTTGCAGGGAACTGCTATATCGATATAAATTTGCGGCACCCGGGAGCCAGTCAGAGGAGCTGGACTGGGAGTCATTGGAAGCAAGGAGGAGGGTGACGAGAGGACTACCCAATGTATATGGCATATGTTGGTGATGGGGCTTGGAGGGATATTGGCAAATAATTAGAAATAGTGCATGGAAGGGAACAGAAGACCATGTCCACAAGATGGCACTCGATTTCATGCATAAGGGAGTGGGAAAATTTGTTGGTAAGGGTGGCAGGGATTGGAACAAATTATTAAGTGATAAATTATTTACCAAAAACACTTAAGGAATTTCAAATTAAAATTTGTAAATCAGAAAAGTAAATGGGGAAGGATTTAACCTTCCAATTATAAAAGAAAATGTTAAAAAATAAAATAAAAAGGCATAATTGGATGACTAGTGCATTAGCTCCATCACAATTAAATTAATAATAATAATAAATTGTGCAGTCCTCCATAAAAGTGGAACAGAGAGGGATTACAGTGACTGACATACTTATTAAAGCAATGGTAACATCTTATTTCTCTTAAACAATGCTTACTTATATCACAAAAATAAAACGCTTTGTAAACAGTTTTTTTTTCTTCACACAATTTTTGTCTCTACTAATTAGTAAGTTAATTTTTCAGACAGCATTTTTACTGTTTCATAAATTGTATTACATTAAAATATGAATGAAACAAAACTCTCTGACATCAGTATGAAAACCAAACCTAAGGCGATAAATAAAACAAAGGAATGTTTTAAGAAGAAATTTAGAATTCATGCCTGTCAACATTAATATTTGGTAATAGAATAAAACTTACACATATCAAAGCTCACACGTGCACGAAGGAAAGTTTTAAGAAGACATTTAGAATTCATGCCTGTCAACATTAATATTTGGTAATAGAATAAAACTTACACATATCAAAGCTCACACGCGCACGAAGCAGTGGGCAAATGCTAGTCATGGATATAACTTTCTACAGTCCTTTCCTGAAATGTGTATCCTTCTTCCCAAACTTCAACCCACTACCCCATGTCCATGTTTCAGCAGTCCACCCAATCTCAATAACATCTTTTGGCTCTCCTACACTACCACAATACAATAGGCAACACTGCAAAACTTACAGCATGCATCCTGCCACAACTACCTATTCCATTCTTACCACAGGGTGAGTGGGGGGGGGGGGGTCAGGAGAGGGGATCAGGAGAGGGGGGCTATATGATTCATCTCTATATGAGTAAGGTGTTTCCTGAAATACTGTTTGTGTTTTTTAATTTTCTTGTGATCCTTCTGGCTTTATCTGTAGCAAGAGATGTGTTTGCTTTCTCTATCCTTCCTTTTTATCATTACCTAGTAAACTTTTCACTGTCACTATTATCAAATTATTCAGAATTTCCATTTTTCTGTCTGTATGTCTAATAAACTGACTCTTTTTATTCAAACCATGTAGACCTACCTAGCTAGGTGTTTTGCCCAAATGCAGCTGTTCACAATCCTATCCCACTTTAATCCTATTTTATAAGGTCATCTACAAACATCCTAAAACCCTGTATTGTTTAAAGAGAAGGACAAAGGGATATACCAAGGAAGAATACTAGGATATTAAACATGGGTAAGAGCCCTTACTTGAACAGGGTCAAGTAGTATCGGATCCACATTAAGAGCATGAGGAGTTCGAGGGGGTACAAACAACAATGACATCTGCAGGGATTATCAAAGAATGCAGCTGATATGGGGTTTGAGTTGAGAGTCGTTGTCTTTCAGAAAATGGTTGAAGAGAGTGTTATGAGTGTATAAATCATACTTTGGCAATGAGGTCTGAATGGATATTAGGTAAAGAATTTAGAACAATATCTGGAAGAGATGACCATGATCGTAAAGTAACACTTGATTTCAGAAGTAAGAGAATCAGAACATTTTTATTTGCCAGTAAGGAAGTCACAGACTGGAGCTACTCAGAGAAAAAATCTTGAGTTAAAATTTTCAGAGCATAAAATTAAATGTGTACAGAAAATTCTAAACTCCATTGCAACTATATTAATAGTAGAAAACACTTTTTCCCAAGAATAGAAGAGTAACTCAAACTCACGGAAGGTTTCAATTCTCAACATGTGTACTAACTCAATTACTGAAGAAATATCATTCATATTATTTCTAAAAGGTGTTTTATTTAAACACTGTGTGAAGAAGTAGAAAAGGAAATGGTCCTAGCTAAAGCAGAGGTGCCATATAGGGAGATCAAACAGAATTTTGGAGAAATGAATAAAAGAGGTATAAACATTAAAGCTGCCAATGGCAAACCTCTTCTAAGCTCAGAAGACAGGGCTAACCAATGGAAGGAATACATGATGGAGATGATTTGAACAACAGTGTATAGGAAAATGAATTTGATTTCGACATTGATGTCTTAGGTGACCCTGTTTTGAGGACAGAATTTGATAGAGCTTTGAATGATTTGAAATCAAATAAGATAGTTGGAATTGATGAGATTCCTGCAGAACTTCTGAAATCCCTAGGAGAAGAGGAAATCCAAAGATTTTTCAAACTTATATGAAACAGGAGAGATTTCCACTGATTTTTTAAAAAGTGTCATCTTCACCCTTCTAAAGAAAGCACAAGGTGAGAGATGTGAAAATTATCATACAATAAGTCTAACATCACATGTTTCAAATTACTGACCAGAGTAATATACAGAAGAATAGAAAGTGTAGTAAAAGGGATAATAGGTGAAGATCAGTTTAGATTTTGGAAAATCCGTTGGGCAAGGGAAGCAATTCTGGAATTAAGAATAATACTTGAAGGGCGGTTCAAGAAAAATAAAGATACTTTTATGGTGTTTCTTGATTTACAAAAAGCTTTTTTATAATGTTAGATGGGACAAGATGTTCAAAATTTTAAAGGTTCAAAAATACCAAGATAGAAGAAACTTTATAACCTTTAAAGGAATCAAGTAACTATAAGAAAAGTAGATGATCAAGAGAGGCACGCATCAGTTATAAAGGGTGTGAGACAAGGTTGTAGTCTATCCCTATTAACACTCAACTCGTTTGTAAATGCGGGAATTAAGGAAGTGAAAGAAAGATTTGAATGTGGCACAAGTGTTAAAGGAGAAAACATCAGTATGCTGCTATTTGATGATGATACTGTCTTGATAGCAGAACAGGCTGAGGATATTGAGAAGTTACTAAATAGCATGAACAAAATACTGAAGGAAGAGTTTGGACTAAATTTAAATCAAAGCAGGGGGGAGGGGGGGGGGAAGATGAAATGTAGCAGAAATGGTACCAATAATAGTAGATAAAATATAAAACGCAGGAATAATGTTAATAGCAAAGTAGCACTAGTGAAAAGAGCCTTCATGAAAAAGAGAAATCTTTTAGTTTCAAACACTGATCTAGGGAGCAGATAGAACTTTTTAAAACTGTTTGTATGGCAATGAAGCATGGACTTTAGGAATACAGGAAAGAAGGAAAATTAAGACAATTGAAAGGTGGTACTATAGAAGGATGCTGAAAATTAAGTGGCGGATATAGTATGAAACGAAGAAGTTTTGGAAATGATGGGAAAAGTTATAAATTTGTGGAAGAGTGTGACATAATGGTAAATTAAAAGTTAAAATGATTTATATATATATATAAAGAATACAAAGTTTAATAAATATTGTTTGCCCAGAGATGCTTTAAAGGATATGATCTCTGAAAAAGAAGTGAAGTTAAGAGAATTGTTGAGTAGAGAAAAACTCCAAGACAAGATTGATTTAGCAGCAGCGTAAAAATTAAATTGAGAGATCTTGAGTAGAAAGCGAACCTGCAAATCTTCGGATATAGGGACAGGCACGATCGTCATTGGTATTAAGAGGATTGTTAAGCAAATAAATGAGATAAATAAACCGTAAAAGTACATAACAAAAAACTTCAGTCTACAAGAAATTATATATTTATTTATTTATTTATCTATCGAATGCTCGCATAGATATTTATATGCGACATGGCGACATAGTGAGGACCGTAAACGCACAGCGATTACTTTCTACGTCAAGATTGAATATCATTAAGTTGGTAAACCTGAAAAAGAAGATCAACAAATTCTCCTGTGCGCCATCTAGCGCGAATCTAGAAAACCAGCCTACAGTCAGCTGACCAGCTGCAGCTGAGTGCAACATCGCATCCTGGAGTGAATTCCTGTCACTGCACATGACATTGGAACCAGCGGAGTAAATATACTGCAACGCAGAACAACACAAGAAACATTAAAGCTAAGTGTACATTTTAATTTTGGCATGTTACCGTAAATTGCCTAATGTGAAAATTGAGAGGTAGTGTTTATCGCGTGTGATGTCTTCTTAAATCTTTTTGACGTTTTCTCACACTGAAAACTGTTGAATATCTTTGCAATTTTATTGATTATGCCGATTTCGTCATATGAGCGTACTCAAAAATACCAAACATAAGTTTGGCGGAACATAAATTTCGGCAAACAAAAAACTATTAGATGTGCTTACAAACTATTTCTTACAAATACGTGCTTAAGAACCATTCTTCTTTGCATTAATATCTCTTTTGTGTACTTCATAATTAACTTACTAAGCAATATCATTCCTGTTTGTAAAACTTGTTTATACGATAGGAAATAGTGTTTACTTTCTCCCTAGTTTGCTCACTAGTTAGCAAACTAGATATTGATCTTGTTTCGATAATTTTGGCTCTAAGACTGACCGATCATGGACGAAGTGAATGCTCCACAGAATACAATGTCACATGTTGAGGCTCCACATTTGCCTACCACATTGGAGGCAGAACCACCTTTGCTGCCTTGCAGCAATGTAGCTGTTATTGATCCAATAGGCACACAATTTCTGGGACCAATTGACCAAACAGACAGTATTTCTTTGCCGGAAAACATTTTGCATTCTGGAGCATCTTCTGACAATGAGTTTTTAGGGTTTAACCCAAATGAGTTATACACAGACTGTCCCCCACAAGCCAGTCAGGCACCATGTTGTAGTACTCAGCCAACTAGCCATTCAGAAGAGATTAACACTCAACTACACCTCCTGATGAGTATGATGTGTTCACAATCTAAGGCTCTTCATTCACAATTTAAGGCTCTTGATTCTCAATTTAAAACTATGAATGCCAAGTCTGATTCCCAATTTGAAGCTATTAACACTAAATTCGAGTCCCACTTTGACACTTTCTCAACAGATATCAAGGCTGAATTGGGTACAAAGCTTTCCTACCTGGCTTCCCAAGTACAGGCTTGCACAGATGTAACATCACATTTAGACCATCGAATGTCTGCTTTGGATACAAAACTACAAACATATGAAACAGAATGTAAACACAGTACTCAAGTAATCCAAAACAAAATGGCTCATTTTGAAGCAAACATCACTCATAAAGTTGACTCACACTGTCAAAACGTTAACATTCATGTTGCGGAGGTTCAAAAATAAATAAATGAGTTGGATAAAACCACAGAAAATATGAATAATACGGTAGGAACAGTTACTTAGGACGTAACAATAATAAAAAAAAAAAACAATTTTCTGGACTGGAACAAAAGGTACAGACTTTAAATTCCCATTATGTTCAAGTCTCCCATCAGTTACAAACCATGGGGGCAGATATACAGGAGGCCCAAAGAGACATTACTAATTGTAAACAACATGTAGATTCTTTGGTTAGAGAGAAAATCAGTGCCATCAAATATCCTGAACTAGGTGATCTGGCCATACCAACACCGGTAAAATTTGATGTACAGAATTTTAGCAATAATGGACAAATACACCCAGTTGCTTTTTTACATAGTTTGGAAACTTATAAAATTTTCCAAAGATACACAGACAAAGAGAAGATTGCTTGCATTTTTCAACATCTTCATGGCAGGGGTCGTGACTGGGGGCAACGTCACATTACTAAGTGCACAACTTATGCACAATTCAGGGAAGCCTTTTTAGAACAATATTGGTCTGCGAAGATACAATACATCACCAAACGCCAGCTATGTACTGGGCACTTATACAATAAGAATGGGAATCTGGGACTTGCAGATCTTCTCAAAAGAGGTAGCCAAAACTTGTTACTTGACCATTCCTATTCCTGAAGATGAAATAGTACGGGATATCATTAGTAGGATGCCGCCAAATGTTCAGGAGTCGTTTGCCCTCTTGAACATTACAACAATAGATGAAGCAGAAAAACGATTAGTAGATCTCGATATTCAGAGTACTACCAGAGGAATCTATGACTTTTATTCACACAAGAACCCGACTAATATTGGAGGTTTTTACTCAGGAAGGAACACTGGCCCCCCATCCCATGATAGGCCACTGTATAATAACAATAATAATAAACATTCAGGCAATTTTTCAAATGATAGAAACTGCCAAGATGAGCATAACTACTAGAATGATTCCAAAGACCAACAGAATAATTGTCATCACTATGAGCGACACTCACAGTCTCAAAATATTTGGGAAGAAAATAGACACAGATACCATGGAAAGCCAGACAGGGGTAGACACCATGTTAGGGGTCTTCAAAGAGGCAGCAGTAATCACTCAAGGCAATCAAGAGACCAAACCTACACTCAACATGTGGAAGCAATCTGTTCACCAGAACAGGAACCACAACAAAATTAATAGCAAATAGTATAACCACAATTTAATATTTGCTTTGTTATAGTCAATTCAAAGATAAATGTATTTTTTTTAAATAAATAAAGAGGAACTGGGAAGAGATAAAGTTGGGGAACCCGAAGAAGGTCATTGATTTAAAGAAATATTGATAATGATAGAGTAAACAAAGAAAGTAACTTTTTATTGGGCAATTATTTTGAATGGCTTGTAAGTGTAAAAAATAATGAATTTAACTTGCAACCAAATGATGATAAAAGAAATGATTTAACTGAATAACAAAGAAAGAATGCCAAAAGTAATAGTATTAGTAACGAAATGTGAATTGTTTAAGGTAAAGAATATTTACTCTTAATGGTTAAAAATACCAAGAGTTTCTCTTCTGTATAGGTATTGAGTAAGCTTAGGAAGGTTATGTGAATTGTGACTCATTAAAAGAGTAGTATCAATTACCTCCACAAACTGTGTTGAATAATTTTTTTATTTAAAGCCACATTATGATGTATATGTATAAAAAAACTATCAAGACAAGTAGTTTTACTGTTATAAACTGGTTAAAAACAAAGAGAATAGTTATCTCACATATATAATTAGCCGATATGAATGTAACAACAACAATGGAGAATATAACTATGAATATTTTATTGCATGTACACTCTACCTTCAAGGTGGACAGTTTATCTACACTAATTTTTTGTTTTGTTTTACTTGTGTATGTTCACAGACTTTGAGCTATTGTGGACAGTGAGTGCCGCTTTTTTTTTGGCATCACATCACTGTACATCGGGAAAAGTGTGCACCAATGGCAATAATGGTCTAGCTTTTGAAATGTAGCCTAAGCCTTTGTGTCATAATTATGTAAATTCTATGAGAAATGTGAAGACACATGCCAGGACTTTGGAGAAAGTGTTTTTTTTTTATCTGTTATGTGATTGTTCATTTATTATGTTTTTTTAATGTAAGATTTGTGTTCATTTAGAATAAGCAAAGCTTGTTGATAATTTGTACAAAAATTTTAACATAAAATCTCGATACCAAAAATGACATTGCCATTAAGAAAATTTTCCTCCTTTTCTTGTTCATTTACAATTAACAAAAAAATGAGGAATATTTTGGGAGGGGTTGTGACATAGTGGTAAATTAAAAGTTAAAATGATTTATATATATATATATAAAAGAATACAAAGTTTAATAAATATTGTTTGCCCAGAGATGCTTTAAAAGATATGATCTCTGAAAAAGAAGTGAAGTTAAGAGAATTGTTGAGTAGAGAAAAAGACCAAGACAAGATTGATTTAGCAGCAGCATAAAAATTAAATTGAGAGATCTTGAGTAGAAAGCGAACCTGCAAATCTTCGGATATAGGGACAGGCACGATCTTTATTGGTATTAAGAGGATTGTTAAGCAAATAAATGAGATAAATAAACTGTAAAAGTACATAACAAAAAACTTCAGTCTACAAGAAATTATATATTTATTTATCTATCGCTTGCTTGCATAGATAGTTATATGCGACAAGAGTCTTACAGAAAGAAGAAACAGGATGGCAGAGCATATTGAGACATGCAGGATTGGTTAACTTGTTAGCAGAAGGAACAGTCAAAAGTAAGAACTACAAAGGAAGACAGAGATTATATGAAGCAGATAACTGAGGATGTGGGTTGTAAGGGCTATGTTGAGATGGAAAGGTTAGCAAGAATGGTTGGAGGATTGCATCAAACCAGTTGAGATGCAGATAACAGCAAAAAATAAATAAACATTAATGTAAACTGGAAAACACACTTACCAGGTACCTTTCAGTGGCAACAGAGACAAGGATGAGATCATCACCTACTCGCACTTTTTCACCTTCAGATCTCTGTTTTGATGCAGGATGTACTGTCCACCAACATGCTTCACCTAAAACAGTTTTAACATTTTTTTTTCAGTACATGAAACAAACATCTAACAATGAACAGTATAACATATACATTAGAACATATTTGTGCAAAACCAGGCAGAAGCTTAATTGACTGCATTATTTCATGTGGTAATATTCTTTGTGTAACAACATAGTAATCTTAACATGCTCAAACTACAAGTGATTAAATTAAATTTTGTTTTAAAAAATAAAACAGTTTCAAGAAACATGTAAGTATTACACTTGTTCGCTAAGTACACCATAAAGGAGGGAAACTAACAAACCAATATGTGCAAATAGCTCTCTGTAGAGGAGTAAAAACTTGAAATTAATTTACTAGAAGTGATTTTTCACTGTGGATAACAATGCACAAATAATTTATTTATATATGTACTACATCCTTTCTTAATATCATCTGTAGCAGTGGTGGAGTCAGGGCCATATTTAGGCTCCGTAGAACCCTAGGAGAGAGGGTACTCCCCAGAAATATTTTGAAATTTAACTTCACATTATATAGTAATTTTCTAAATAAAAAACTAGAAGAAATCATTTGAAATTCACTATTACAGTATAAAAAAATTTCCTATAATATTGGTATTTAGAAGCTAACGAATTGATGAAATAGAAATTAAAAGAATGGTATTTAATTTATTGACACTGATATAAACAATTATAATAGAATAAAAAACAGGTCATTGAGATTCATGTCTATGATGTCATATAAGCAAGAATCAGTATTTCAATTTTAAAAATAACATATTCTAATTTTCTTTAAAAAAAAAAAAAAAAAAAAAAAAACTACGAGGCAAATGCAAACTTAGTGAAAAAACTAATTCAAATATAGTACTTTATAAAACAATCAGATTTAAAATGAAAGTGAAGTTTATAATAATTTAATTTAAACAGCATAAAATTGCATATATATAAATGTGATTTTATGATGTGTATATATGCCCAAATTTCAGGACTTTCAATGCTAAAATCAATTCAGAAATTGTTTACTTGCTTTGTAATTGTTATCAATAAATGTGTAATTTTATGGTGCGGATCCCTGCAGACTACATATCAGGTATAGATGTGAATGTGTTGGGGGGGGGGGGGGGTCGCACTTTTGCCTAAACTGTGAACAATTAAGTTTGAGACCATGTGTAGCCTTCTGGTACCTATAATATTAAATAAGTTGGCCGCCACATATTCGTATTATATCCCCAAATACAAAGGGTGATTGACACAGTTTTAGAGTAACACAATACTTATATTCTTGATAAAAGTTCACTCGTACATTGTTGGTACCAGATATGTAGATAAGTCATTGAACAACTGTTTCATTGAAGATTACTGCTTAAGCACATTCATACGAGAAGACAAACTCACTAAGTCCCCCAACTTTAGTGAGTACCCGATTGTTGTAGCATGTTGGAATTTGACACAACCACTACTGCTCGGAGCGGTTCGCCCCGCTAACTAGCGCGAAGTTACGCGATTACTTTCCGGTGAAAGAATGAGACAAATTATGGTGGCTGCCTGGTATTTTATAAACATTGCCAGGTCTATGACGTCAGTAACTTCTTTCATTAATTAATATATCCCAAAGTATTAAATAGTCTGACTTGCAATTTTTAAAGGATTTCCTATGATCATATCCTATCTGTTTTAATTTAATTTAACATTCAAAAGTACTTCTATAATCTTAAAATTGAAGTCTATCACGTGACCAACTTGGTGGACTTTCTTGAACTCCAACAACAATTTACGACAATCTACCTTTAGAGTCTTAATTGTCTCACAAATCCTTAAACGTTTTACCAAAACCATTATATACTCATAATCATCTTAATTTTGGCTATCTACTGATATAAATTTTTCAACTGTATTCCTTTTAGTTGAAAAGTTAATTATTTTCTCTTAGTTAAAATCACTATTAAACTTTGCCAAATTAATTAATTTTACTATCAAAATATTCAAAACAGTGCTGACTATAGCTGGTGATAAAAGTTCAGCTGCAGCTTTACTCAATCCAAAGTTATCTCAACTCTTAAATGTTTACTTTTATGATTGCCTGTCTCAAAACAAGAACAAACTGAATTATCTCTTAAAATAATTTTTCCCGATATAATTAATACACTCAAAATGATTCAAATGATGAGTTTTCACTGTAGAAATGAATGCAGGAAAATTCCTTCAAGTTGACAATTACTCTTCTCGAAATTTATTAAGTCCAGCATAAGTGACTTCAAAATTGATCTATAGACTATATTATTGCTGGGGATGGCTAGTGGGAGTGCTTTTGATGAACTACAGGGTGCCTTACAATAACCTATGTGTAAATTTAATCCTGGGTTGGAGGAGGGGAGAAGGAGCTAAAGATTTACAGAGACATACTCTTCAAAATACAATAGATGTTACCCGAGAACATTATTTGTATTCTCAACGCCGAGAAAGATTACGTAATTATATACGATAGATGTTAATATTCAGTAAAACTAGCCCATCTGTTTTAAACATGCTAGCTGATACTTTACCAACTTCCTCACAGTATTATAAATAACATGTAATTCTTGTATCATATTTTCACAGTACTCATATTCTTCAAGATAGCAAGCACTTGTTGAATCATCTTTTCACAATCCTTGTACCATTACCTATGTGTTTTTCCATCAGTACATTTCTAATCTAGTGTACATTTCAACAAGCTGCTGCTCCATATTTTAAATACACTGCACCAACAGATGTTGTCCTCGCTGTATTCTTGAGGAATTACAGATTTTTAAACATTCAGCACATTACAACAATGGTTACTAATAACAGAATTATAATTTAATAACAGCATTGTTTTAACTCAATAACAATAGAGTATGAAGTACTTAAATTCATTAAAATGAAAAGTAAAACATTACAGGGCATCATACTATAAAAGCTAAAAACAACTAACTGCTACAGACAATCTCTGTGAATACTGTTCCCACACTTCTTTTCTCGTCTGCAAAGTCTAATGTCTCTTTTCCAAATTCCCTTTCTGTCATAAAGTCTGCTACACCACTAAATAGCATATGTGTCTGCAAGGCTCACTCCTATCTTAATCTCTTCTTTAACATTTTACGAAACTTCTCAAAAACCGTTTCTAAAGATTTTCTTTATGGAAAAGCTGCACAGTTGACATTTCGTCATTTGGATCAATAGAGACAGCAACACACTCAGTCTAACACTTAAAAATACTATTTATCCCCATAATCACTACCTCAACACATCTGCCTAAATGAAATTTACCAATTTGTGTCAGAATGACAGATGGCCTGTACTTATTGATGAATGCATATGGTTCAGCACTAGTTCACCTATTCCGTTCTGCTAACTGTGTGACGCTTACCTGTTGGAGTATTCACTGAATTTGCAGTATTTGTATCTTCATCACCACAAAGGGAATTGCATCTACAGAATATTAGAGTTCTGAAAACTCTGCTCACTAAAAAAACAATTATTAAATGGCTGTGTGATAATACGTCAAACACCAAAAGAAGAAGTACTAGACAGTGAGGTTTTTCCTGATGGTTACAGAGTGTACCGCAGAGATAGAGGAGCAATTGGTGGAGGAGTTTTCATACTAGTAAACAAAAACTACCACAGTTCACTGGCGTTCATAGATCAAGACCATGAGTTACTTGGGGTAGATTTCTGGGGTAATAAAAAAGAAAAAATCAGAGTGTTGGCAGTTTACCGCAGTGGAAGAATGACAGAAGAGGATGAGGCTCTTGGGGAGAAATTAAATTCATACTCAGATTTCAGAGGTGAGAATAGAATGATCATCATTGGTGGGGATTTAAATTTACCAGGTGTAAACTGGGAAGGAAATAAGATAAATAACACAAGGGAACAAAGATTTACAAATATCTTAATAAGGGAAGGAGGACTTACACAAGTGGTTGAGCAAAACACTAGGGGACAAAATATTTTGGATATATTTCTAATTAAGCCCGATGAAAACCTTTTGAGGTATCAAGTAACTGAAGGAATAAGTGATCATGAAGCAGTTCTGATGGATATTAGAGGATTCAGTAAACCAGCAGCCAAAATTGAATGGGGAAATAGGTACAGTTATCAAAAGGCACAGGTTTCGAATTTGAAGAGATATTTCAGAGAACAATTCAGCAAATGGAAGAAAGGCTCAAGTACAGTAGGGTCAAGGTGGGAAGAGTTCAAGGAGATAATAAGAAAGGGGGAAAAATTTATTCAAAGGCAGAAAATAAAGAGAAGTAAAGGGGCTGGTGAAGATAATATTACTACAGATATCTTAAAGATAGTCGGATGTGACATTGTACCTTATCTTGAAATATTATTTAAATTGAGTCTGGATACTTGCTGCTTACCACAGGACTGGAAAAGTTCAATAGTAGTACCGGTACATAAAGGAGAGGTGAGAAATATAATTGAGGATTACAGGCCAATCAGTTTGACATCAGTGGTAGGTAAATTAATGGAAAGATTGATATGCAACCACATTAGAAATATGTGAGGAACGTAAGTGGTTTTCAAGCAGGCAACATGGGTTCAGGCAAGGATATTCATACAAATCTCAGTTGATGGGATATATGCAAGATATTTCAGATGAAATGGACAAGGGAGGCCAAATTGATAGTGTAGCACTAGATCTGTCAAAGGCGTTTGACAGAGTAAGCCATAAAATGGTAGTAAATAAGGTAAAAACCATTGGAGTGGATGAGAAAGTGATTTGCTGGGTAGAAGAATTTTTAAAAGGTATAAAACAGAAAGTTAGGGTAGGAAATATAGTATCAAAAAAAGTAGAAGTAAAAATGGGTGTGCCACAGGGTATCGTATTGGGACCATTGCTATTCATTATTCTAATGAATAATTGTGTTGATTCTTTACTATCTGAAATTAGATTGTTTGCAGATGACATAATGCTGTATAAAAGAATCAAAATGATAGAAGATTGTAAACAGTTGCAGGGTGATCTGGACAGGATATATAGTTGGGTTGGTAAACATGGGATGAAGATAAATGCAAAGAAGAGTCAGCTTCTTAGATACACAAATAAAAAACAAAAGGTTAATTATCAATATAAGGTGGGGAAAGAATTGCTTGCTGAAGACTTGAAATATAAATATCTTGGCATTACTTTTGATAACAAGCTTAACTGGGCAGGACACATTGGACAGGTGGTAGGAAAAGGTTTCAAAGTTCTGCACTTGTTGGAAAGAGTGATGAGGGGATGTATTGGAGAAGTAAAGGAACTGGGTTACAAAAATTTGGTGAGACCATTGCTCGAATATGGTAGTGTAGTATGGGACCCACATTTTACGTATCAAATACAGGAGTTCGAGAGGGTGCAAAGAAGGGCTGCTAGAATTGTTTCTGTAAATTATCGCAGAATGCAATCAGTGACGGATATGATAAACGAGCTGAAATGGGATTAATTGCAAGACAGGAGAAGGTTGAGGAGGGTCATGGGAGTGTACAGGGCATATACTGGCGATGAGGCATGGAAAGATATTGCAATAGGTATGAAAAGTAGTGCATGGAAGGGAAAAGATGACCATGACCACAAGCTGGCACTCAATTTCAGGCACAAGGGTGTAGGAAGATTCTCTTTTTAGGTAAGAGTGTCAGGGATCGGAATGAGTTACCAACAGAAATGAGGAATAATTTACCGAAAACTTTGAAAGAATTTAAAGATAAAATTTGTAGAGGGCAAATGTAGGTGGGTGCAGGATAGGAGTAAGATGGGTGTGTAGGGAAATTGCCACCGGAGCCTGTGCTCCATTGCAATTAAATTAAATTAAAATGTTGAATGACATGTCCAACTTTAATGTTACCAAAGTCTTTCCCAACAGAGCCTTGTAAAATCACATCGGAACCTCATCTCAACCTCAGACTACAGGTTCTAACTGGAAAACACTGGCATAGTTCACTCCCACTCTTAACAACTTATGTACATTGTCTTTGCGTACCTCGGCCAACTATTACTGATATCGACTTACACGTTACTTATTATTATTTATTTACTGGCAAACAGCCAATACAGCAAAGAAGGGGTACAATTGTTTTACATATTATGTTACAAGTTAGAAGTACAACCCTGAAAATACAGATATTTCTTACTAGATTCATATGACTATATGATTTTCATTGGCAAATATATAAAGACTTATTTAAATTTCCAGTTTCTCTTTGTGAAGCAGGTGTTGTATCTTTGTAGGGAGCTCAGCCCTATATCTTTGTATATCCGATATCAAATTGTTGTATAATATTTGCCATGTAGTATTTTATAAAATTGCTAATGTTATATTTTACAAACTCCTTCTTGTTTTATTTTAATATGGATTGTTATGTCGTCATGAGTACAGAATCATTTTAAAGTCTTAAGGTGAATAATGATAATAATAATAATCTTTCTTGTTATTCAATTGACATTTATTTTTGCCTTACTTCATTTTATAAACAACCCAAAGAATTACCGAGGTCCTTTGCTGACAGTAACTTCATTTTAACACACCCAAAATGCGAACTAACTTTATCTATCGCTCACCAGAACTTCTGCTCTCCTGTTGTATTCCGGTCTCTATAGTTACCGATTTTTCCTAAGAGTAATTATTCTCTGAGTAATCTGTTATGTTATAAGCTGTGAGGTTTTTAAAAAAAGGTGGTCAACATCTTCCAAGCTGTTTCCATCACATTCGCAAAAGGAAGAGCTGACTTTGTTTATTTTGAACAGATGTTTTCTGAACCATCCTTGGTTGAACTTGAGCATTGCTATAAATATTGAGAACCTTTTGGGAACTATCAGATTGGAGAACCAATGGTGGCCTCTATGGAGGACACTTGTCTCCAATTCCTTTGCCCATTCTTTCTTGACTTCACGTCGAATCAGTGGTATTAGATCCGATGCCGGAATGTGGTTAAATTTGTTTCCGTTGAGTGCAGCTTCTTTAGCTAGTCCATCTGCTTGTTCATTTCCTCTAATACCAGTGTGTCCTTTGGACCAAATAAATGTAGCATCCCTGCCTTTCTCTCTTAGTTTGGAAACCATTTGAAGTATCTCATAGGCCATTCAACATCTTCCATTGTCTTTGGTGATGTTATTTAATTTCTTAGTGGCAGATAGGGAGTGTTATTATTGCTAATCTCGAATTTTGCAATTTTGTGCCATATTCTAAGGATTTGGCCATTGAATTTTTTTTTTTTTTTTAACTGCTTTACGTCTCTTTTTAACATTGAGGTCTTTAGAGACGGGAAAGGATGGGGGGCAAGGATGGGGGCAAGGAATGGGAAGGAATTCGGCCATGGCCTTTTGAAGGAAGCATCCCGGCATTTGCCTGGAGTGATTTGGGGAAACCATGGTAAACCCAAATCTGGATGCCCGGACGGGGATTCGAACCGCCGTCCTCCCGAATGCGAGGCGAGAATGCTAACCGTTACACCACCCTGCTCGGTGCCATTGAAAAAAAAGTTCAGCTGTGAAAACCATAGCTTCTTCAGGTAAGCTTCCGACTTGTTATTTGTCATATCGACAAATGTGCATCCCACTGCGTGTTCTGATTTGGAGTCGTCCGTGTACAGGCACACTGGACTCCCGGGTAGACTTGAGATGAAGTCCCTCAGTATGTCATTGTTCTTATCGCTCCCCTCCAGATATTTGCTATTAGAGCGAATATCCAATTTCATTGCGGTAATAGGCATTCCTACTGAGTACACAGGTAATGACTGAGTTTGATATATTATCAAGGCATATATCTTTAAGTCATCAGACGCACTAACAGTAGGGTCAATCTGAGCATTGCACCAATAATATTGTTAATTTATCCAATAGCAGGTTCTCTTCTAATTCTAACTGCTTCAGTATACATTTTCTGGAAAGGTATGTTCTCCGGATGTGTAATGGAGGTTCAAGACAGTCCACCAACAGGGCGTTTGTGGCGTAGAGGTCATGGCCCCAGAAAATAGTCTAAGAGCTCTGTATTGTGATTTATCCAACCTCTTCAATAACTCTTTTGACATGGATCCGAAACACATACAATCGTAATTATAATGTGGTCTTACAAGCATTCGATATAGTATCATGTTGAGTACCCTTTCCACTCCCCATTTTTTTCCGGTAATAGCTCTGATTAAGTTCATGGCTGCTTCAGTTTTTTTTTGAGGATGAGTTATACATGTTTGGACCATTTAAGGTTCGAATCCATTTTTAAACCCAGGTAAGAGACTGTTTTCTTGACTAGGAAAGAGTGGGGTCCCAACGAGATGTCTGATATTTGCAGTACCCTATGTCTTGTTAATGTGCAGACTACAGACTTTTCTGTAGAGGACGAAGCCATTGCGTGTTGTCCAAGCTTTCATTTTACTCATTGTGATGCTTAAAACTGTCTTACAGGCTTGTAATGTCCGCTGACTAATGTAAATGCAAACATCATCCACATATTGTAACAACTTTACTTCCCGAGTTATATTTGGGTGCAGGTCACTGACGTAAATATTTAAGAGAAGGGGGGACAGTATGGATCCCTCAGGCAGTCCTTTACTCATCAACCTAGGTCTTACTACTTCTCCTCCAATAATGAATAACTCACTATTTTCCAGCAGTACTATTAAATTTGCCACAAAAGTTTCCGGGAGAGACAACTGTCTTAAGTTTCTCCACCAGTAGAGGGAGTACAACGTTGTGGTAGGCTTTGGATAGATCGGTGAAGAGAGCCATTAGGTAAAAGTTCTTTCCATTGCTGATTTGAATTTCTGTTACAAACTGTGCTATGATTTCATTTGTGCCTTTCCCCTTTCTGAAACCAAGCAGGGTGTCTGGTAGGAGGTGATGTTCCACATACCACTCCAGTCTGAGTTTAATCATCCATTCTACCATTTTCAAGGCACATGATAGAAGTGATATTGGCTGGTATAATCTGCTGTCACTGGGGTTTTTATGTGGTTTATGGATTGGGATCACCCTTACTGCTTTTAGAGGAGGAATGTGGACTGTCTCCATCCAAACCCTGTACATAATTTTTCTGCATCTCAGAAGGTTATCAATCATTGAGTAGTGTATTTGATCCATTTCTGGTGCCATGTTCTTAGATTTTTCAAGTGCATTTTCCAGTTCCTCTATAGTGAATAGTTGAAGCAAGGGGTGGTCTGCTTGATGGTTCTTAATGTCAACCTGGTTTCCTGGGCACCAATCTGGGACCAAGAAGCAGAGGAGTTCTGTGACAGTCTCTGTGGAGATGTGTTTGTTCTATTGGGTTGTCTTGCATTGAATACCTTTAACCTGTCTCCACAATAGTTTTGTTGGCACATCCTTGTTCAGTGAGTTGCAAACATTTTGCCAGTGTTCTCCTTTCTTCTTCTTGAGAAGAAGTTTCATGGAAGCTTGTATCTTATTTAAGGATATGAATTTTTCATCCATAGCTTGTCTTTTATATTGCACTAAAGCCTTATTCCTGTCTTTCATAGCTCGAGTACATTCTTCATCCCACCATTTCAGGGAGGGTCTATGTGGCATCTTCCTTTGTTTACTTTTGGAAATGGATGACTGGGCCGCTTGCTCCATTATTGTGGTGAAGGTGAGGTAGTCATTTTTGGGATCATCTGACATGATGAATTTTTCTAATTTATCTGATATGGTCTGCTTATACAGTGGCCAGTTGGCTCTCCTTGTGTTCCACCTGCAAGTCGGAGACGAAGGAGTGGCCTCGAATATCTGATTATGTGGAGTCATTATGATGGGAAAATGGTCAGATCCCAATGGGTCTGTGAGGGTCCTCCATTCTATGTCAACAGCCAAACCTGGGGAAATGAGTGAGATGTTAACTGTCAATTTACGTTCTGTGGCTCTGTGGTATCTCGTTTCTGATCTGTCATTCAGTAGGACCAAATTCATTTCCTCCAGTAAATCTATTACCACTTTTCCTACTGCACAGTTGGATTCACTTCCCCACTGTTGGTGGTGGACATTAAGATCTGCCATTGGGGGAGTTAATTGCTTTATTACCCGACGAATTTCTCTTTTAGAGACTGGAGTTTGAGGGGATCTATAGATTGAGACAACTGCTATTTTTCTGTGGTTCCTGCTGTAACATTCTATGTTGGCTGCGCAGGCTTGCAGAGGTGAACCCTGTAAGTTAAGTTGTATTTCTTTGTACTGCATTCTGCTTTTGATCAAAAGAGCCACTCCTCCATATCCAGCTACTCGATCTGACCAAATCACATTGTACCCTGTACAAAAGTACAAAAGAATTGGTAGTCCGGTTTCAACCATGTTGCCATTAGTCTCACAACTACAATGGAATTATCTTGGATGAGATATAATAGATTTTCTTTATTAGATTGGATTGACTGAATGTTCTACTTCATTAAGTTATTCCATTTCCCCATTATTATTGGGCACTAAGGATTTTCTGATAAACTCTCTAATATCTGGCATAATGCCTGAACTGACCATCTTCAACAACGAGGAGACAATGGAGACCACTTTGTCTATGAGGGGGCTTCCCTTTCGAAGCTCAGGGGCCTATGAGGGTTGTAGCTTATAGGGGCAGATGTGGAAGGTCCGTGATCAAAGTACAATTCTGATGGAATCTTTATATGCTGACTTCTGGTCAACTGCTGCTTGAATGAAGGCTCAGCACTGGCTTGCTTATGGAATCACTTTTGCAGAGTAGGAGCAAGCCTAGTTATTACCTGTGCTTGTGTGGGAATGGTTGTTAACCTTTCGGATTTAGGCGTGCGCATTGGTGGGAATCTGGATGGATCTGGCGTAAAGAAGGGAGTGGCAACTTGTTGCAGGTAGGAGGTTGGATTTTCTAGTGCTGAGGTTTGTTCTAAAGTGACATTATTGTAGGCCATAAGGGTCTTGATGTGCTTTTGTTTCATAAACTCTGGGCAGGAGCTTGAAGTAGCTATATGGTCTCCTCTACATATTGCACAGTGGAAGTTGTTGGTTTTGTTACATCTGGATGTTTCATAGACCTCTCCGTATTTGACACATCGAGCATTGCTACGACAGTGCTTGTTGATGTGACCATATCTCAAGCATTTATAACACTGAGTGACTCTTTGCACATATGGTTCAACTTGACATCTAGTGTACTGAATGAAAACTTCTGGTGGGAGGCTCTGCCCTTTGAATGTAATGCATACCATTTGGTGCGGGATCCACTGGTAGTTTCCATCAATTATGATCTTAAGTTTTAGTCTTCTGGTGTCTATTACTTCAATATCAGAATCTATTACATTTAGTATTTCCTCATCAGTTAATCTTGTATCTACCCCTCTTATTACAGTGCAATAGCGGAGTATAAATAATTTTATATTCAGGGGGTGGTTGGTGACTGATGACAGGCTGTTTGTGGCCTTATAGTTGTTGAATTCAATCTGGACACAGTTCTTCCCCTTCCGAGGGCATCCCTATTTGGTTAGCCTTACGTATTTGTCCGTTCTGCATAAACTATGAATGGACTAGAATCGTGTTCTGAATTCATGAATTTCTCTTGTCGCAATGGAGTAGCCGCTTGAACAATTGTTGAACTGTCTGTTGGTCGATCCCTGGATGCCTTAACTATAGCTTTTTTGGCTGCTATTGCTAGTAAATGTTGTTTTTCACATTTCTGTTTGGGCTCTCTCTTCACGTCCTGTAAGGCCGGTGGCAATTGTGGGGTTATTAGGTGTAAATGGAACTCTATCAATATTCATGTTTAGGTCAATTTCCCTAGTTGGGGTTCCTTCATATCTGGTAGTTATGCAAGAAGTCTGATCGAGGTCAACATATGCACGTAGCTTGTGTTTCTTGATAACTGTTGTCTTATCAGGATCTGATAATGTAATGGGTGGCGTACTTATGGGATCGACTTCGATCGGCGTATAGCACGCTTGTAGGGCCGAGCTATAGCTTTGGCCCTCTCCTCTCATGTACATCCCTCCATGTCTTCCTGCATTTTGTAAGCCCATGGGCTTACACCTCTTACACTATTCACCCACTATCTTCCACCTGTTGTGTTGTTGATCCGAAGCGGTAACTCGAGATTGAAGAAATACTAACCACTGTGTTGCCACAAAATCCAATAGCTTGCTCACACCACTTGGAACGGCACACACATAAACAACGAAGCGATCTGCACTGTTCGATGGCTCAGAGGAGACTGTCCGTACACGGTTGGTTAAGTGTCCGCACCGCCCGGCAACTAAAACGTAACTCGGCAGGTCGCACCAGAACTCTTGCTTCACAACACTCTAAGCTGATCTAGAAAGTTTGTCACTCATTAAAACACACACTACGCAACTACCTTAAGTCACATTTAATCACCAGTATGGCATATGAACCAATATAATAATATTTCTATACGGAGCGCAAAAAGGAACCTGTTGCTATGGTAAACAACAGTACACATTACTTACTATTCAATGATCGCAATTCACTACACATGTTTCTACTTGTGGTAACACTTTACAATTCTCAAACTAAAAACATTTTTGCGTCATGCTCAATCTATATCAGCAAATTCATCACTCCGTATATCCAGCAATGGGACCCGGATATTTAGTATCTAAAAAACTAAATTTAGGTTTATTCAATTCACATTTTAGGCTTTTATTGATCTTTAAAATTGTGATTTAGGAATTTACACATTTTTAAGGGCAATAAAATTTTAAACACACAATATCTACTGCCATAGTGTTAAAAACATTGTGACTTTATAATACAATGTCAAGTACTCTAAAAGTTCTAACATGACATTGCTCGTTCACATTAAAACATGCGACATAAACCCTATTATGTTCAAAACATTTTCTCTTTATTGTGGATTGTAAACCACACATTTAAAACTTCTAATATGACACTGAACAATGAAATATTTTGACAGATTTTAAGGACTAAACCCTCTTCTCACTTCCATTTTAAATTATCTTGAATGTGGAAAAAATACTCCACTTCACATGAGGTAAGAGGCTCGAAATTCATATCAGCGATTCCTTAGGATTCCTAGGCAGTATTTCTTGTTCCTTTAGTCCAGAGAGAACATGGCCTATTTGTTCCATCCTCTTGAAATCTGTACTGCACACTAAAACAGCTTCTATCTTCTTAGCTACATACACCCCAACTGGTATAGGAACCACTTTGGCCCTCACTTCTTGGATGATTTGAAATTCTTCTGTCAATAGTAGAGTGCCTCCTTCCACTTCTTGATTGAGAATTCTAGTTAGTGAAAATTTACCTTTATATAACTCAACTCTTCAACTACTGGTACTGGGTGCAATACTATCTTTGCATTTACTATTGCAATAGCTTTACTTTCAACTAGAGTATTAATTACCTCCAAGATGCTCTCATAGTTTTCTGCATAATATATTGCGGCTGACAGCCCCCATGACGTCAGTAACAGTTCGGGAGGGAGGGGTATTGATGGAAGCTTTTCCCTGAAGGTAAAGACTTGACTTGGTGCTTTCAGGAATAATCTCGCCAACTGCAGGGTGCTGTTCCAGAATTTTTTCAGCTACCCTGTGGAACCCATGAGCTAGACAGGTGACATGGGCCATTCAAGGAAGGATGCCTCAAACATTCCCCTGCTTTTATCATATAAGCTGCACTGTCTGTCACCAATAACTGCAACTTATCCTCAAGTTCTGGATCTGGCCAAAACACCTTTAATGCATCCCTTGCAGCAATTGCCACAATAAAGTGGTTTGTTGTTGGAAGTTCCCTGCACATAATGACATCGGATATAGTACATTCCTCACATGTGAGCTTGCCCACAACAATGCTGGCTATGTATCTGCCACAGGAATCTGCCATCTCACCTATACTTAACCAGATGAAGTGGTCAGCAATGTCCACCAATATTTCTTCAATGGTTTTCTCATACAGCTGAGGCAAATAATTATTTTTTAAAAGTGCATTCATCTGGTATTTTTCTGTTACAAAATTCTTCCAAAAAGGTTTTCAGGACTGCATTCTGAAGGATTGCAACTGGTATATTAGTGGGAGTGAAAGCTTCACGTAGATGCATATTAAACGAAACTTCTGTACCCTACTTTGAACTTGTAATGAAATTCTGCTTCTGTTTGCAAGCATTTCTCCTGGTCACATTTGCCAAATGAGTTGCTGAATTCTGATGCTGTAGTACGTGGGATCATTTATCTGAAGGAGCCTTTATAGAAGACAAAAATAAAAATAGTCCACCTGAATATAACACCCGAGATAATACCCAGTTAATATTATGAAATTTCATCCAGCAGTCTAGACTCTACAGAGACCACTTTAAGTTACTTTAAAAACAAAAACAAATAACATCTACTTTATTTTTTAAAATTATAAATGAAGTACGTATATAAAACAAATTAAACTTATTGATTTTACACATGCTTGACAATTTATTATTTTCCCAACTGTAGAAAATTTCTTATCCATTCCAAGCCATTCTTGCAGGAGATCTTGAGGAGATCTTTTTAGGCATGATCCCTTTTAATGAAGGAACCAAAGATATGTACACAATGTTTTAATTTCTGTGTTATTACAGAACTATGAAGTTATACAACTGTTAATTTCTCAGAAAGGATTTGTGTCCCTGTGACTGTTAACGTCTAACATGCTAAACTTGCTTTGTCGATTTGTTTCTACTGAATGTGGACCTTTGTAGCAATATGAAGTTGCCGCACCGCATTGTTAAAGTTTTTCTCAACGTTACCACCAACAATAAGTTTAAAATACATCATTTAATATTTTGGAGAATAGTTATACAAATTTTAAAATAAATCCATTTGTTTTACACATAAATATAGCTTGTTTACCCTCCTAGTTCAGTTTCCTCCTCGGACTTTGTGAGGGATCATTCCTATCCTGCTTACAGTTGCAGTGTCTTGAAACTTAGGATTCGCGTCGTCATAGATACAACTGGGGGTGGCGACTGGCTGGGTTGCCCAGGTGACATTAACTTGGATCAATGTAGAAGAAGGCAACAGAATTTTTAAGTAGCAAGGGGGAAAAGGAAGCAGCAGTAGCCTGTCAATAAGGCACTGTTCAGGAATTTTTCTGGAGATGAAAGGGAAAACCACAGAAAACCATTTCAGAACAGCCGACGGTGGGGTTTGATTGCACGACACCTCCCACTTCCAGATTACTTGCTTGCTCATGGCTCACTGAGCTAATCCGGTCTGTCATTTGTTTAATTTAAGTAACAAAATTATGGTCAGACTGGATCAGTACCTCAAATTAGGTCCTTTTAGGTTCTGAAAACCGAATTAGGTCATTTTAGGTCATAACATAGAAATTAGGTTCTTTTAGGTCCTATTAAATTTACGAATATTATTAGTTTATACAAAAGATGAAAAAGAAAGTTAAAATTTTGAGAAAATTGGGTTGGGAGCAAAATAGGTTCAAACCTTGTTGCATTTCGTGTTGTCTCATCTCATTCCCTTGATGCGAAACTTCCATGCAAACTTAATCTTTAGATGCTTGAGTGATTATATACTTTCATATCATTCATTGGTCTTTATTTTCGTTATATTACATTCAGCAGTATCCGAAGATTACAAAGGTTCTTGTTATACGGTAACTAGATGTCGTCAGCTCGAAAGTGCTTACACACAGCTCAATTGCTAGCCGGTTCTTGTTATGCAGACTGTCCTTAGTGCCGTGTTAGGCCAACTTCTAGTTATCTGTCTTGTCCTGTTGTTATAGCAACCGTTTTAAAAGAGTAATACCAACAGGCCATGGAACTCTAACTGGGATAACCTTTCTGTTATCCTACAACCTAAGAATCCAGACCCTACTTATCATAATATTTCACCAACTTGTCTATGATGCTCTAGAAGATTTTTAAAGTCATTTCATTCCTTCAGAGGTTTTAAGACTTCCACTTAATTGAATCATACTACACTTTATGATAAACCATTTGTGGGTAATACGATAACCGAACCCAAAGCTTCATCATCTCACACGCGACTCCAGAGACCTTCTGAGTAAACACAGTTTACTTTCATATATCAATTGTTCCCCCAGTCTTGATTTAAACATAACATACCAAATAAAAAGTTAAATTTTCCTGGTACTAAAAACGCTAGATTATAAAAATATTAAAATCAATCACCAATCGAATTAGAAACAAGAAGTAAGCGCCAGTTTGAAGACATAAAGTACAAACGCTACAAAATTCTAGCTTTCCTGCTCACACCCACACCATGCCTAGCATAATAATTGAATACGCATCATGCTCACACTTCGTATTGCCTATTATTCGTTCACAATCCGCCTTGCCAAAAGTACGAGCATGGCATGGCACGCAAAACGAACATACCATACGACGTGAACAACCAATGTAATGGACTGAAGTTAATGGTAGTTCGATTTAACAGAAGTTAAGAAGATCATTAATGATTTTTTAGGTTAATTTAAAAGTTAAGTTTTTGCAATTTTGCTAACTTCATTAATTATCGATTGATGGATTAACGATTTTCTGCCCAGCTGTGAATGTATGTAGTAACATTTAGGAATAACAATACTTAAAGATATTCTTTCTAAATTGCTTAAAACTTTGTGGATGATCTTTTATCCCTTCCCCTGCTTTACCTTTTTTGTTTTCAATATTATTATAATTTATGAAATTTATCAAAACTTAGACTGAAAAATTAATCAACTAACCATGATAGCACACACACATGTTTTGTTTCTTCTTTGAATAGTTTGTAGGAGTTTTTGCTTATTGTCTTACCTTGAGAATGTTCTTGCAAACCAACATCAAAAGCTAATTTGTCATTTGAAGAACTTGTAGATAAGCATGCTAGGTACTGAAACAAAAAAGAAATCATTAGTTTCACTTGTAAAGATACTTTACTGAAATATTTACAAATAACTTTAGAACTTAATGAAAATTAATCACCAAGCAAAAAGATAAACACTTTCAAACTGTTTGTCATCAACTGATGTTTGGAATAGTTTATCTGTAATGTTTGCTTAAACATCTTAGTGTAACATTCAAAACTTTACATTAACTTATTTTTTTCTTGTAGGTAAGTGAAATCAAAATCATTATCATCTAGTAAACTACCACAGCAAGTATTAATTACATATTCCGTGCAGCCTCAAACTGCATTTTAAGATATTTAATCAACATCTTAATTCTTGTCCTGTTTCTCCATTCATGAAAGAAGCAGAGAATAAATAAATTGGAACTTCTCTAATTTGAACTTTTTTAATTCAAATTTCCCACAGTCCATTTTTGTGTTTTGTGTATTGTTATCTGGGTAATTATAAGTGCGTTTGTTTGTCGATACCTTACATTTAACTGAATCAATATGTTATCATCCAAGCTGAGTTCAGTACAAGAAATTAACATTTTTTTAAAAAAAGTAGCCACAATGCATGAAGTTTAAAAAGGAATCAAGAAAAATCCAGACATTGACAAAAGTGTAGGGCCTACACAAATGGTTCAAACAAACACAAGATAAAAAAATCCCTTTAAGCGGACCACTCGTGAGAGCCAGAACTGAAGAGTTTGTTTCCAGTTTAGACAAAACTGAATTTAAAATGAATAATGATTGGTTGGAAAAATTTAAGGAGAGGACTGGGATATTCTTCAAAACCATTAGTGCAGAAAGTGGTGGTGTTGATGAAGTTGCAGAAATTTTTGGAAAAATTATGTCTTAGAAATGATAAGAGAAAACTCCTGCAAAAGAAATTTTTAATGTCGATGAGAGTGGGTTGTTTTATAAATGTACGCAAAACAAAACTTTAACTTTTAAAGGTGAATGCTGCAGTGGAGGAAAATACAGTAAAGAGAGAGTAACACCTTTGATTGGAGCTAATCTGGATGGCTCAGAAAAACTACCATTGCTGATGATAAGAAAATTTGTTTCGCCTTGTTGCTTCAAAAATGCAAAAACAAAGCCATTAGAATACAAAGCTAATAAAAAGGCTTGGATGACAAGCAATATTTTTGTAAATTGGCTATTGAATCTAGATAAAATGTTTAGAGAGCAAAACAGAAAATTTTGCTGTTAATTGACAACTGCACAGTTAATAACACTGTACCCCTGATTGACAATGTGAAAGTTATTTTTCCCTCCCATCAGATATGACATATTTTGTGCAACCAAGGCATAATTAAAAGCTTTAATCATTTTTATAGGTGCCCTGTAAGACAAAATATTCTTTTTGAGAACTACTTAGACAAAAGCTACAAAATGAAGACTAACATCTTAGAAGCTGCAAGAATGTGTGACAACGCATGGAAAAAGTGACTTAGAAAACTATTGCTAACTGTTTTCATATAGCAGGTTTTAAGAAAAATGCTGATCTTTCTGTCAAGTGGACAAAATTATACCTCGATTGTACATTTGGGAAGACATGAAAGAACAAAAAGTTCTTTGTCGATTATGTGGACATCGACAATAATGTTGCAGTGTGTGGTGAGCTAACTGACACAGACAGTTTAGCCGGTATGTTGTTGAAGAAAATGGATCAATCATCAGATGAAGAAGTGGAAATGGAGAAAGCCCATTCCAACTTGTTCCACATACTTCGATGAAAATGAAACGTTGAAAATGCAAGATTTGTTTGGATGACATGCAGTTAATTGATTGTATACTATCAGTTTTTCCAGAATCAATTAATTAAGCAATGACAGTGTATTCATCGAGGTGCATGGGAACCATTCTTAGCTAGGTGATTAATTCATGTTCAGCAACAAATTTCTGACTAACATGACAGTGGTGTAATGTAATCTTCACAGGTATCCAGCCGGATGATCTTGTGAAACAAATGTTTTGACAGCCCTGCTACCTTTACCAGGTACTTTGTAGCTTCAGGCGGTTCAAAGGTATTTCTGCTTTATGTCATATTCCCACCTGTATGGTTGTATGTAGAACATCTTATCTTAGCCTTCTATATCTAACCCGCTCATCTCTTAGGCAATTTACTAATTACATGTGAGTATTTGCAAGCCCATTCTGGTATCATTGATAGTGCTGGGCTTAATCCGCATCTCACATTGAAGTTTGAGCTACGTCATTATCTCCCTTGATGGCCTGATGTGATGATTTGACATTTTCATGTGGGTGATCAACTATAAATGCCTGATCAACTATAAATGCCTACAAGGCTACACTCCGATAGGATCAGCTGTCCCTATTGATGTTGCGATCATTAAGCTGAATTTCCAACACCTCAGTTACGACAGCGTATTAGATGATAGAGGCTCTGGAAATCATTTTTATTAAACTGTATCTTGTGTTCTTCATTAATAACATTCTTTGATATTGCAGAATTGTCCAACTGAAT
The DNA here is from genome assembly GCA_031002005.1 of Vandiemenella viatica. Taxonomy (NCBI): domain Eukaryota; kingdom Metazoa; phylum Arthropoda; class Insecta; order Orthoptera; family Morabidae; genus Vandiemenella; species Vandiemenella viatica. Next base: position 375,316,221 of record JARYHS010008074.1, read on the forward strand.
CAGTCTCAGTTGGTTTTTATGCGCCTTTAACTGCTCCTTGGAGGCTTCGATGGTCTGACCATTGTAAACTTTGCAACACTTCCATGGGATGGAATAAATTCTGAGTATTTTCAGGACTAGATTATCTTTGACTGCATGCAAGATATCTTGGTGGGAGGCTGTAAATTGAATTTTATCCCATACCATAAAAGAAGCATCCCTTTTTCTCCCTAACATACTACCAGCTTATGTGAGGAAAACAAGAGCTTACTGGAATTCTTCCTGCTCATACAAAGGTCTCTTTGCCCTTGTATTAATGGCTGTAAAGTTTGAAGATGGTGTGGTGTTTTATTTGTTACGGCAGGCTCACAGAGTCGGAGATAGCTCTCGCCTATGCACAAGTGTGACTAATACAGTGCTGCTTTGTACCAGTTGATGGAAGCTGATTGCACCTAAGTAGGATAAGTGTGCATAGGTTTTTGGTCCACTATGCACCAAGATTCTATTGGAAATGTGCTTAATGTAAATATCCAATAATGGGAGGCATCCATTTGTTTATACTTCCATTGTGAAGTGTATGTTTGGGTTAATTCTATTGAGATGTTTACGGAATTCTGCTAACGCCTGGCTACTGTGAGGCCACACAGCAAAAGTATCATCATCACAATGATTAAAGCAGGTGGGTTGGAGGGTAACACTCTCCAGAGTACTCTCTTCAAAATCTTCCATATGGAGGCAGGGGCGTAGCTACTATGGGGCTAGGCGGTGCAGTGCACCGGGGCCCTCACGCTCAGGGGGCCCCCAAGCATACCTCAAGGGGCCCCTAAGCGCACCTCTAGGGGCCCTCAAGCGCAGTTTAGAGGGCCCACGAGCCTTCACGGCAAACTGGCGACCTTTTTTTTTTTTTTTTTAGCTCTACCGTCGTCTAAGGGGCCCCTGAGACTGAGAACACAGGAGCCCCTCACTCCCTCGCTGTGCTCATGGGGGCCCCAACCACTGCTCAGGGGCCCCTAAAGAATAATTCAAGGGCCCTCATCCTCAGTTCAGGGGGCCCCTACCAGCACACAAAGCAAAAAAAAGGTCGCCCGTCTGTCCTGAGAGCCCAAAATAAATTTTTTGCACCGGGGCCCTTGTTGACCTAGCTACGCCACTGTATGGAGGTTTGCTACCACTGATGAAAGTGGAGACACCATAACCACTCCAGCTTACAACCATCAGAAGGCACTTGGCACCTGATTAGGTTTTCAAAAAACACCATCTGGCTGGCAACCTGTGAAGATTCAGCTAGGAAAGTCTACAATTATACATGACAACAGTATTTTTATTTATTTTATATGGACGTTGGGTGTCCATTTTTAAAACCATGTATCCTAGCAATGTATGGTGTATACTGCAATAACATATTAAACAGCTTAACCCTTTTACTGTTGAAGTTATATTGAGTTACACTTTTTAATACTGCCTAACAATGTATGCATAAAGACATTATCAGCTCTGAGGTAGAGTACTGGCATGAAATCTCCATATGCCATGTGCGATAAAAGTGTTAGTAAGGAAAAACATTGATGAGCTTCTCTGTTCCAGAATTATAAACAACTACAAATACATACATAAAAATACCAAAATTAATATTATATCTCAAGCCAAGAATGTAACTACTAGCTTTGATTTTATGGTTCAATTTCAGAATTTAGAAAGCTGTAACAATAAGTAAGTTTTCATATTGCTTTTAAGGGATTATTTATCTATTATCTTGCCTAAACCATTTAGTATGAGCCCTATCAAATATAATTCATATAGAGAATAATTTTTATAATCATTTTATTAATAATTATGCACTTTTAAGATAGAATTCCAATCATTTTTGGAAAGAAACAGAAAAAAATAAAAAGTGAAAATTTTATGTTAACTCCATTTGTTGACTCCAAGTTCACTAATAAAGCACAAAATTATGGTCAGTTTGATGAGTAACATGTATAGGCTAAGAATTTTCTTTAAAGCGAAAGTTCAATTTCCAGTAGTATAATAAAGAAATAATCTCAAAGTATCAATTAATAGGAAGAGTTATTCCAAATTTCAATTTTACGGTTTCTTGTCAGTATAGCCAGGCACATCCTGAATAAAATTGGAGTAGATAAGTAATTTCCAAATATGTTTTTAGTAAGGTACAGAGTTTGAACTTGTAAAAAAAAGAGCTAGGAAGACAAAAGTGGGATTAAATCAAAGAGGAAAAGTAATTTCATAATAAAAATAACATAACAGTTTGAAGGTAACGTGAAATTTAAAGGAAGAAAAACGAAATATTAGTATGAAACTTGATGACATCACCAAATGTGCCTTTCAGTAATAACTCTTAAATGCAGATAATTACGAGAAAATTTGTAATAACTTGAAAGTTTGAGAAAAATCAGACTATATGATATAAAAGTTTTGTGAAAATCCAAGTAAAAATTCACAAGAACATAGTAATTCTCCTCGGGGAAAACCCATTTATTCTGAAACATGTCAGTTAAGGATTAGCCAAGACTATAAAAAGACAACCAACATTCCCTTAGAGAGGCAGTTTCCGGCAGTTAAAATTATTCTGAATAAGTATGAATTTATCTGGTTATGTACTTTATGTGAAATTTGATGTGGTGTTAATATTAAGGAGTATCCATAAACTACATGGCTCACTCAAGGGGAGGAGAGGTTGTCTGGAAAGCTACACTGAACTATATGGGGAGAGGGGGTTCCGAGCCAAGCCACATAGCTTTTCATTCATATTATTTGTCACAGTTAAAATAAGGCGCAGAACACACAAAAGCATCTGAATATTTATTTCTATCATTTAATTATCTCCGTATGTAATTTATTATAGTCTGACAAGAGAAAACAGCAGGAATCAATAGGGGTAAAAAGCTACGTGCCACATGGGGGGGAGGGATAGAGGCAAAAAAGCTACATCGGAAGGAGGGGGGTGTTTCACAGGAGGCCAAAATGAAGCTACGTGGTTTATGGATGATCCCTTAGTGAGCAGTGTTGGAAAATAACTGTGTTGTTTCCAATCATAATTATTGGAGTAATGTCTGGATATTAATGAAGAGTTATTGAGATCAAAATTAAATTAGTTATGGATATAGAAAGTTTAAAGATTCAGGCATAGTCAGAGATGAAACTATAATAAACAATGTTTTGCTTAATTCAGAAGCATTAAATAACAGTTATGATTCATATATACGTGAAGGCAAAGATAGAACTAATACTTCTAGTGAGTTGGAGACAGCTGGTGAATCAAAGAACACCATATGCGAAAGAAGGTGACTCTATGATGCAAATGCTAATGAACATAATGAAAAGAATCGAACAGGTACAACAAGTAACAAAACAAGGACAACTCAAATTGGAACAAGGGCTAAATGGAATCAAACAACAAACAATCAACATCCAGTTGGATGTATGAAAATGAAGAAGATTTATCAACATATATCTCAGTTGGAACAAATAGTATTGGAAAGGTGCAGCGATTAACAAGTATAGAAAAACAAGAGAGAAGGGAATCAGTAAGAAAGCTAACAAATAAACAGGAAAATTTGTAAACCAGGATTAGCACAGATATTCAACAAATGAGGACATAATACTTATAAAATACAAGAGGTTTCAGACAAGAATTTTTGGCATTTCAAGAAATGGTTGCCAGAATGACACAAGTGGTAATGAAGTTGAAGCAGGAAACAGGGGTGTACAAAACTATAACAGAACAACAATAGTATATTTTGAGTCAATGAAACTGCCTGAAGTACAATTTACCCTGGGAGGAGACATGTGTACCCCACCTCCCACTGTATTTGTTGAACTAAAAGATAAACTCTGTCCAAATGATGCTGAGAAAAGGTATGTGAAGGAATTGACAATAATGAGAAATATGAAATATTTCTGCAACTGCTTCCAAGCAGAGGCGGCCTTAGGGGGTGGCGAGCAGGGCAGTCGTCCGAGGCCTCGCTCTTGCAGGTGCCTCGCGCAACAAGTCTAGAAAAAAGTTTATATTTAAAAGTTATGATTTTATCCTTAGCTATTAGTTACAACAGTAAAAACGTTGGTTAATTTATAGTAAAGTATATGTTTATAGAAATAAGTGCCACATTTGACCGATACTAGTTCGCGCGAACATTCGGCCGAGTGATGGCTCGCCCTTCTCGTGTTTAGAGTTGGCCGTAGGTCACCCATGTAAGAGACATGTGCCTACTCAGTATGCCTTAACGTTTTCACGTGGTTGTTCCACGGAACCAATGTTCAAAAATTTCCGTAAAAGTGACTTTTTACCTGACTCACGTTATCTCCTCACTGATATTCAAACGCAGTCTTCACAAACCATCATTGAAACTCTTTCGCGCACTGTTCAGGATTGAAAGATTCTCGCGTTTCTGAACGCAATCACAATTAAATATCAAACGTCAATCATTTTGCACTTGACGTGTTTCTTCTGTTCGTGGTTACTTTCGATTCATTATATATTTTTTATTAATAAAGAATGAGATCATTGCATATTTTAATTTAAATACAGACAGTAAAGATGGTTTATAATAATTTCGTGTGGCCTCAAAGATCTAGTCATAGAGTTTCTTACTGGCTGCGCAGTGCTCCTCTCTTGTAGCCACTTAATCCTAGTAGGAAAAGGAAACATACAGTTTAACGTAGAATTCCATCCACAGAGTGTCCTTGCCTTTCACATTAACAAATCAATGCTTTGCCAGAGGTAAAATTCAATCTTAAGGCATGTAGAAGTTGCAACCGAGACTCGGATTTTAACCGGGGATCCTCCGTACCCCAATCGCACTCCGTCGCCATCTAAGACATTAGGCCAAAGTTATAAGTAATGAAAAATGCTATCAAACGTAATAAAATAAATGTACTCTTTTTCTATACAATGCACTTTCTTTCTGCTAGCACAAAACAGAACTTACTTTACACAAAGTACAAGGGCCTCCCGAAAATATGCCGCCCGGAGCCTCGCAATGGTTAAGGCCACCCCTGCTTCCAAGGAAATACTAGCTGGAAGAAAAACGGAGGAGGAATTTAGAAATTGCAGCCCGCACAAACGACAATACAGTAGTTTCAGGAAGTACTGCGAGAAATAGCTGAAGAATCTAAAATACCTATCAAATCCTTTAGATGCGAATGAAATTATAAAAGTACTGGAAATGAAACTGCTTTGAATGATACAAGAGAAACTGTTGTTGCAGAGGTGCAATAGTGTATGCAGTTTTTTGGATGATGTGGAGAAAACTGACATGGTAAAAGAAAAAGAACAGTACTTAACTTATAACCCTGGGCATGGCAAAATCAAGACAGACAGGGATACGAGCAACGCTGCCATTTCTATGGATTTATCCATAGATCTAAGGATTTTTATGAAAAGTTAGGATTTTCGGATTTCGTTAAAATATCTACGGATTTTTGATACTTTTATCATTTGTCAATATTTCCTTATATTGGTGTGTTTTTAAACTTTGAGCCTTTAGTGTTACTGCATTACAGAATTGTCAATAAGTGTGAATCGTTTCCTTCCAACCGCTCGAGTAAACCAAGGATTGAAACAAAACTCGTATTTTGTTTGGTTACAGATTTTATAGATATTAAAAGACTGAATACAAAACTACTGACGCACTCTTTAAACACGGTGACATGCTTGCTGGCACGGCTTACAAAGAAGTGGCTTCCAAGAAGGCTTAACCAATATCCGAGAATTAAAGGGATCACAGTTTTTAACATTTCCTATTACAAAAGATATGCTAAATTTAATGTCAACAAAAAAATGTACGATCGATAAGAAGAGAGAGAGAGAGAGAGAGAGAGAGAGAGAGAGAGTAGGTCAGCAGCAGCAGTGATAAAAGTGGCGATGTATAAAAGATGTTCAGGAATATTTCTTACTTTCAATGTAGAATATTATTTTTGTAATTTTAAAGACCTGGAAAAAAAAGTATTCTTAATTTTGACTCTCTCTTCGATAATTATTGTTTCAGTCTTTCAGTTAGCGAGTCTCCGGACTTTTGTACCCAATCTACGGACATTTTAGCGGTCATCTACGGATATTCAAAGCCAAGTGTCTGGCAGCACTGGATATAAGCAAAGTGAACCGTGGGAACGAGGAAACTATAATGCTAGAAATGCAGCATGCTGAGATCAAAATGTAAATAATAACCAGAATTATCAGGATGTAAGAAGTAAAAGGCTGCCATTAGAAAGAAGTGGTTATCAAGGATCAAAGCCATGGGAATAAGGGTACAATCAAGGTCAGGAGAAAATTAGAGAAGAAAACAGGAGAGAACATCTCAGAAGAAGTGGAAGCACAAAGGAGGGAAAGTTAGAAGGGCTAATGAAAAGGCTGGTTAAGAAGCTGCAATGTATATGGGCAGAAAACATTATTTAATACATAAGGAGACCAACAGAAGGTGGAATGCAACCAAGGCATTAAAAGAAATGAGAGGTGAATTAAATGGAAAAGAAGATACAAGCCATAGGTTAAAGAAAAGTCGTATAAGGGAAACGGTATAGGAAGGACGAACAGTCAAAAGTGGAGCCAAGATGTCAGCATGTGAGAAGCATAGCAACATGAATGAATCACTAACAAAGGGATCAGCTGATTTGAAGGCATCAGTGGATGAGACTAGGCCTCTATCAATAAGCAAAGAACGTAAAAGAAAGGAAGGAGCGGTGAACGAATAAAAGAACAGAACAGAGTGAGAATGAAAATGCAAATGAATTTACCAGATAATGTTAACGAAAGAAATGTTATAAATGTTTAGAAAGAGGAATGTAATAAGAAAAGTAATGTAAAAGAAAGAAAGAGTGAAAGGGCAAGTGATAAGTGTGCAGAACACGACGTGAACTGTTGGATTATGCAAGTTCGAGAGGAATGTGCAAAGAATCTGGAGATGGAACAACAGAAAGAAAGAGATGAATGAACCGCAAAGTGGTAACATAGAACAAACGGAAGCATTTGCTCAGAGTGAGCCATTGAGATGGTGAAAATTTGTGCAACAAATAAATATAAGAAGAAGAAAAAGAAAATATAGATGATGAAATTGGGGGATTATTGGTAATGGAAAATTAGTATAAAGAGAGAGAAGAGGGATGTGAAGACAAAAGTTTGATAATGGCAGAGCCTAATGTCTTAGCAGGATAAGATACACACAAGTGCAGCATGAGTTCAAAGAAAAAGATGAAGAGAACAAAAACGGCTTTTTGTCAAAAGGATGTTTAAAATGACGAGGAGCAAAAAAGATGTTACTTGACAACATAGGAAAATAATCTAGAAAGATGAAGAAAAATGTTGAAGGAAAAAGTGAAAAAGAAAAAAGGGTTGAATACCTGGTACATACTCAGAAACAAAGCAAGGCATAAGGAATTGTTGAAGAGTGGAATGAATCTATACTCTGAAGCAAAGAATACACTGAGATGTAAGGAAGAAGATGCAAGAAGAGAAGCAAAAATCCATAAATGAACAGCAAATAAAAAAGAAATTCAGGACTTTATATTAGTTCTAGTAAGAACAATAAATTAAACTCTGAAGTCTAGAGGTTTTTTGACATTTATCAGGGTCCATACATGATAAAAATGAAACAACACCAAAATGTATATTACCTTCAAGGTCTGAAATCAAAGAAGAATTTCAAATTAAGAAATGTGTGTGATCTAAAGTTATACAATGAACCTGTAAATGAATGAAAGGAATCACAGAGGGTGTGTGATAGCTAGTACAAGAATTACTTATATTTCCATGCAATATATTTGTATACCTACACATGTATATTGACTTTCATCTCATAAAATTGTATATGCAATTTTAGAAACAATTTTACCAAAGGGGATATGTGGAGCAATGGGTTTGCTTCCCTTTAAAATATGTTTGTGTAATTTATAATCTTGCATCTTCATGTTTTCTCAGGTTGGCAGGACAAATGACAAATGAGGAGTAGTATCTTTGGAGTCATGGAGATAAACAAAGAAATTATTATGTGAGGGCATGGCACAAAAGAGGAATTAATTATTAAGTTTCAGCCAGTGTGTAATGTTAATATTATTTAAGTGAATGTTAATGATTGCTGAGTCAACTTGTGATACAATTTATAATAAAAGAAGATTTTGATAAATTCTAGTAACATGTAATATTTGTAAAAGAGGACCAATATGCACATACCAGATTCAGCAGCCCACCAAAACTCAAAAATACATTTGTCCAATAATAACTGTATCCTGACTCCCTTGAACCACCTAACAGATCTTTCCATTACTATATATATATCATTCTACAGCAACACTCTAACCACACTACTGGTGGAACACCATCAGTAATGCCACAGCCCACCTCATGTGCCAGCTCAACTGCCTTCATTGTCCAAGTTTTTACACTATCCTCACCACAAACCGGATGTCCATCAGGAATAAAGGTTATTCCTAAAATCTAAACTAACCAATTGCTGCCCATACCAGCTTCCTCAACACTTTGATGGGAATTGACTGATCAATGCATTCTGTATGCCTGATATCCCCCAACTCTCCAAACTCTGGTAATATCCCTTCTCTTCCATCCCACTTGTAAGGGACCCATTAGCTCACCAAAAGCATTCTCACCAACTATCCCCAGCAGTAATAATTCTATAGTTTGATTTTGAAGTCGCTTATGCAGAACATAGAAAGTAATTTTCAACTTGAATGAATTTTCCTGCATTCATTTCCACAGTGAAAACTCATTATAAGAAACATTTTTAAGTGTATTCATTATGCCCAGAAAAATTTAGTTTAAGAAATAATTTGGTTTGTTTAGGTTTTAACCCACGAGACTAGGAAAGCAAATATTTAAGATTTGAAATAACTCTGGATTGAGTAAAGTCATAGCTGATCTATCACCAGCTATAGTCAGCACTGTCTAGTACATTTTAAAAGAAAAAAATTAACTAATTCGGCAAATGTTAATTAGAAGTTTTAATTAAGAGAAAAAAATAAAGTTTTAAACTAAAAGGAATAGAACTGAGAAATTTATATCATTAGATAGCCTAAATCAGGAGTCCCCATTCATTTTACCCTGTTGACCCCTTGATATATTTGCCTTCTTATCGACCCCCACAAGTATTTAAAACATTAAATCATTTTTGGCATTTCTGATAAGAACTCAATGAAATAATTTATAAAATCCACCCAATAAAATTAACAGAAAAATGAGATACTTTCCACTGTTATTATAATCTCAAAAAATAGGGACAAAACCATGGATAGATGGAATAAATTTCAAATAAAGACCTGCCAAAAAGATCAGATGGTTGTTGTACTGTTTTAACTTGTCGCATAGCGATGGCTCCACCTTCCTAAGGCACTCTTCAGATTAGTGTCTGCAATTATCACCTCATGACAACCACCTTACCTCAGTGAGCGAAAGTAATTGGTTGAAAGTTTCATCATTTACTTCACATGACTTCACAAACAGACGAGAATTGAGAGGATGAGCTTTACTTTTATTCATTGACCTGACTTTTAGTAGAACATTCCTATTTTTTCCTATACAGTTTAATTGATCCTCTTTAGTATCAATTGACCCCCTTTCGACCCCTCTGTATTAATCGACCCCAGGAGATCTCTTATCGACCCCAAGGGGTCGGTATCGACCACTTTGGGGACCCCTGGCCTAAATTGACAGAATTACAAACATACAGCGGTTTTGGTAAAACACTTAAGTATTAGTATGATAACTAAGAATTTGAAGATAGATTGTCGTTAATTGTTGTTCGAGTGCAACGAATTGCATCAAGCTGGTGATGTAAGAGACTTCATGGTTAAGCTTATAGAAACCCTTCTGAATGTTAAAATAAATTAAAATAGATAGTATATGATAACAGGAAGCCCTTGTATTAATTGCAAGTTAAACCACTTAGTATCTGGGAAGATATTAATTTCTGAAAGAATTTGCTGAAGTCATAGGAATTGAAAAGGACTGTAGGGACTTCTATAAAGAATTCCCTGCAGCCATCTTGAAATTAACCAGGCTTCCATGAGAAATCAAACAGTTAACTTCGTGTCAGTTCACGGAGTGAACTGCTCCATGCAGCAGTTGTTGTAGTACGTCGTAACATGCTCTAGTTGTAGTCTCACTAAATTCAGGAGGACTTAATGAGTTTTTATTCTCATATGAATGTGCTTAGGCTGTCAATCTCCAATGGAACTGTTGTCCAATGTCTTATTTTCAATTCTGGTACTGACAATGAATAAGCAAACTTTATCAATAATATACGTATTTGTGATCTTAAGACTGTGTCAAGTGAACTTATTTATTACAACCTTCGTGTTTGGGGTTATAATACAAACCTGTGGTGATTAATTTATTAAATATTAAGGTACCAGAAGGCTCACAGGTCATGAACTTATGTTCACAGTTTAGGCAAAGTGTTGCAAGCTCCTATGCACAGCTCGCACCTAACAAACTTCTGGGTCAGCAACTTCTTAAAACTGATTCTGTTCCAATCCTGCAGCTAATTTTACTTAATACCGAGAACCAAAATGCAACTTAAAATAGTATCACATGTCATCACATGTATTATAACAACATTGTATACACGCTGCCAATAAATTATGTAAATACAATTCACTAAGTAAATCTGAGGTTCAGTATTAAGTTTGGTAACTATACAATGAATCACAGCAGTGTAGTTTTTCTGACCATACAAAATAATGGAATAAAACTTACCATATCACTATTCTGGTGACGCAGGAGGATAGCATTTCCATAAAGAAGGGTTCTGTGACCTGAACCAGTGCCTTTGCCCTGTAAATACAAAACTATCATTAACAGAGGCAAGTGAAGATTTTTTTTAAATATTTTTTTAATATTTTTCTGATTACAGTAGAACTCCAATTATCCGAATAAATTGGGCCCGGACCCCATTCGGATAATAAAAAATTCGGATAATTTAATTTTTTTCCGAAAAAGGGTCTATTTTAATTAATTACTGTATGTATGTTGAAAAAGGGAGAAAAAAGCTATTTTTAAAGAAAAAGAACTTTTAATTAATTAAATGAAAAGGTGACACTTTTAGACGTTTAGCCTAGTTACAAGTATTGTAAATTAATACAGTATGTAAGTACCATAAATAAGTCGTTGCTTGCTGAAAATTTCGGTAAAAGTAAGCTGACTGTATTCATTCATTTTCGGGCAGGCAAGTCGCGCATCCACTTGACGGTGAGAAGTTGCATGTTGTCACACTTGGGCTGATGCTGCATCCACTTCAATGCAGTTTCATGGCCAGCAAATGCTTGTCTAACTGATGGTCTCGTGTCTGCTTCAACTTCAACATTAAGGTCATCTTCTTGCTCGACACTTTCTTCTTTCACACTTTCAATAAGTTCATCATTATTTAGAATTTCATACCCAGGGTCTGATGAATCACACACCATCAATTCTCCTATATCTTCAGCACTAACTTCTGAACAGGAATTTTCAAAAGAATGTTTCTGAATTTCCGTCTTAATTAAAAAGCAATTTGGATAATCAACGATTCGGAGAGTTCAGATAATTGGAGTTCTACTGTATCTCATCATTTTGGAATACATAGGCTAACATGTCGAAAGTAATGGGATACCTATCAAACAATATGTGAGGCTTCCTTTACCTCAGAAAAGTGTAACAACTCATCATGGCATGGACTCAATTAGTTGGAATCTGGAGCCATTGTTTTGACAGCTAGCAATAATTGTATGGTTATGGTAAGAGTGGTAAGTGGATTTATTAAACACATTAACACACACTAGTTCATGTATGGTGTTCCAGTTCGCCGAATCATGTACTTGAACTGTTCATAATACTCCTCAAACCAATTGTGTGGCATCATGTACTTTCATTCCGGAACTTCTCATCATTAATTGGGTAAGTAGAGTCCACAAAGGGTTGCAAATAGTCACTAAGTTGGGCATAGCAATGTTTTCTCATGGATTGGTTCAGTCTGGCCAGAGCATCAAACAATGCCAGGAAGCATGCCCCAGACCACTATGGAAACACTAACAGCTTGCTTTACACTTTGCTGAGAAGTTGGATCCATGGCCTCATGGGTTTCCAACACACAAAAATCTGTCTGTTGACATGAACCAACTTGAAACAGGACTCACAGGACCAAGCTCACTTTTTCTGGTCCTGTAGGATCCAAAATTTAAATTATTGAACCCATGAAAGCCACTGACACTGACGCTTTGAGTAAAAACAACCATGTAAATCTTCTGCTGTCATATTGCACAATGCCTGTTGTCAGCACATGGACTACTCAGACGTCTCTATTGCATCCCTTATTGACTGTTGCACTCAGTTCACACTGGTGTCAAACTATTGGTTCATCTGTAACATGTTTTGGTTCATTCAGCAGATGTAGCAAGTCATCATACTGTCTTGTTTTCAAGAGAATACTGTCCAAGAGATTATCTTAGTGCACCTGTGACAATTTGGAAGGTGAAATTCTAAACTTTAAAACAATTTCTGAAATTCAATGCCCCTTACATTGGAATCCATCTATTATTCCATGTTCAGACTTGGACAATTCTGACTGAGCAACCATTGCCACATTAGTAAACATTTTACAGGGCATTCACAAGTCCTACTGATAGAACTTGCAACCATTTATCCATGTATAAATTTTTAACAAGATATGTGTAGAACCTGTACATTTGCATCCTGCAGTCTCTTTGCTATTGCCATGTTAGTCTATATGTGGATGGCTTGTATCCCCTTAGTGAAACAGAACAGATTATCAATAACTGACATCACTTTGATCCTAATTGAAAGCAGTATCAGGGATACGGAGCAGCGAAATTAATAACATTTCTGGTAATTAATAAATAATTGAAAAATTTACAACTAATGATATACACATTTAACAGTATTAATAACAACTAGTCTGTCTACAAAGTTTTCAAACAAGACCATGACTGTGATGTTGAATTTGGCAGAACGTAAATTTACAAAATATATCAAGCAAATTTATATTTCCCTTGATGGTTATCAAATTTTGATGAAATGTCACATGTTATTTCAACCTATTTTTATCAAAATAAAGACAAGGGTTCATACAGAGTCTAAATTAAATTCATGCATAAAAATTAATATGAAATGCAAATTATGAATTTTCAGTATCCTAAATGTAAGTTTTTGGGGGGTGTCCATTATTTACGTGAGTTCAGATGGGGTCGGGGGGAGGGGGAGGGAGTCTGGCGAAATCTCAACAGGAGGGGAGGGTCAACAGAACCCTCACATAATTGATGTACATCCCCGTAGTCACCTGAAATTCTTCTTATGTGTAAAAGGGATTTTTATGAACGCAATTTTGAATTCATATTTGAATTGTTTTATTTGTAGACTGAAGGCAGTAAGTCTACTTAAACAGTCAAATTGTTTTTTGTATTTTTAGATTATCTTGTGTAAAGATCACATTAATAGCAATTCTTCAAGTAGTGCAAGTGGATATTCAACCTCATTTTAAATTTCCTGACTTTATTATTAACATATACCAATAATTAAGTTGTAATTGCTCGGATCTTCAGATTGCGGCATCTCCTAATATTCTGATTAATTAAAGAGAGAGAGAATTTTCAACTCTGCGGAATTTTTAAACTCTTAGCTCATACAATGACTCCATATATAATCAAAATTGCATAAAAAAATAGAAGTTATAAGAATCTCTGTTTAGTGACACATTTGTTTATTACCTCATTAAGCAGATAAGCCTGATAAATATGCTACAAAGATAATGGTATACCCCATCTCAAACCAGAGTAGGTAAATACCCATGATAATTTGACAGATTTTGTGTGTGTTAGATGATTTCTATTTAGGGTAAATACAAGTTTCTGTGTTTTACTGTCATTCATAACCAAGTCCATCTACAATGAACTAATTTTTAGACAGTTTGAACATATTCTTACCCAATAATGAAAGGTATTTATACAACGGAGTAGAGGAGAGTGGACTTTATGCCTTGTCTACATGGTTATTAGATGCAGGAAAGGATTGGGGTCAAAGAATAGGAAGGAATTTGAAGGCCCCATTCTAGCAATTTGCATGGAGTGATTTCAGGAAACCATGAAAATCCAAAATCTGAATGGCAGGGTGGGGATTTCAAACCATGTCTTACCAAATGCCAGGCCAGAGTGTTACCACTCATCTACATATCACCAGCGCACATCAACAAATTACTCTTGACACCTTTCCAAGTCATTAATAAAAATAAGAAAAAGAAGTCCATAGTTAATGTTATATATCTATTATCTTGTCTAAACTGTTTAGCAGAAGGCCTATTACAAATAATTAATATAGAAAATAATTTTTATAATCATTTTCTTGATGATAAAACACTTTTCAGAACAAATTCTAACCATTTTTGGAAAGAAATAAAAAAAAAAGGTAAAAGTGAATATCTGTTTGTTGCCTCCACATTCACTAATAATGCTTAAAATTTGGTGTAATTTGACGTGTAATATGTCTATGTTTAAAATGTTCGTTAAAGAGATTTTTCAATTTTCAAATCGTATGTTGCCATGTGATTGGAGGCAACAAAGGAGAAAGCACACAATTTAAAATGATCAATAAAGGAAAAAGAGTTATTCAAAATTTCAATATCACATTTTATTGTCAGCATAGCTAGATGCATCCTGAATAAAGTATGAGTAAAATAAGGACATTTTAATTATACATTTCTAGTAAGGTAAAGAATTTGAACTTTTTAAATAAAAGCTAGGAAGAAAATAGTAGGCGTAAACGAGAGAGAAAAATTTATGTAATAATAATAACAATTTGAAGGAAACTTTAAATTTAAAGGAAGAAACATGAAATTTTAGTGTTAAAATGTGATGACATCACAATGTGTGACTTTTAAGAATTAATAGTTCTTAAATGAGGATAATTACAAGAGAATTTTTAATAACTTAAAAGATTAGGAATAAATCATACTTACAATAGAAAAGTTTCAGGAAAATCTGAGAGAAAATAGGGTACCATGCGAAGAAGGGATTTTTGTAATTCACAAGAGAAGAGAACTTCCCCGGGGGAATACACCTTTCTTCTAGAATATATCAGATAAAGATTAGTCAAGGCTATAAAAAGCCAACCAATGTTGGGAACAGTTTTAAGCAGGCAGGATCAGTGTAGGATGGGCATGTCGTCATGTCTCCGTAATAAACCAAATATAGTCAATATGCAGTTGATAGAATTTTCGTACCAGGCAATGACGTTGTCTAACATTTGGCAGTCGATGTTGAACTACTACAATTATTTCATGAACTGAATGGATTTTCTTAAGTTTTCACCAACTATAGGGTAGTTTTGAAAGCTTTATCAAACTTGTAGACTCAAGTGAATGAGTTGAATCTAAAACAGCACAGGGTCCGTGGCAAATGCCCTTGGTTTTCGCCGTCTGAGCTAGTGGTAGAGCTATATATTATTATTAGGCTTTTACGGCCTCATTGGAACACTGTAGTCATATATCAGGGCATCCAGAAGGTGCGGGCCCGTAGCATTTGCTAACTCTTGTTACGTAGCTAATCCGGTACTGAACTGATTCCAGTTAAGCTACAAAAGTTTTCAGGATATACAGCTTTCGATGATGTGACTTTTTTAATTGACTTTACAATCTCTCACCTGTTAGCTGTTACAGGTTAAATTAATAGCTTGGCAGCCGATTTAAAGAAACCTAGCAACTCAGAAAACCGATTAAAAAATGGTATTGGTAATGGTCACAGCTTATGTAGAATCTGGAAAGATACCTCAAACATGGGAATGTGTAACATTAACCACTCTAAATATTAGTAATGTTGCCATTAACCTAAACAACTTGACTGTATTCAGGTAGATATTACTTAACCAACTGCACAGAAATATTGGTAATGCCATAGCTTTCCTATTTTGCTAATTAGGTATAATTAAATCTGTGTCAAATGGTTTGCTAAAAATCACAAAATCTTGCTTGTGGTGCTTGTTTTTAATCCAGTACCTATATACACAATATAGCTCACTAAGAATTACCATTAGCTGTATATAACCTACTCCTTTCCCCCAGTTTGGGTGATTTTAATAGCATTTTAGGAACTTTTTTATATGACGCCTAACTTTTTATTGTTTAGATTCATTTCTCAACAATGTTTGTATCATTTTTTAAAGTTAAAAACACACTGAACATTTCAAATATTCATTTCAAGAAAGCATCACTTGAATAAAAATATTGATATTTTTCAGGTCAGTCTAAATGGCTTAGTCATGTATCAAAAGACTCAACAGACCAAAATAAAGATAAATTTTTCCAACTATATTCATATAGTAGGTCCTCATCATTTACTATGTTAAGTAGCATATACATCCTACTCTACACTCACTGAAACTAAGAATCTTCATTTCTTAAAATGGAAAAAAATCTCTCAAACACATGGTGCATGTTTTTCCATAAAAGAACATCTGGATTCTGAATGATACCCAATATAAGAAGCAGTCCACTGTCCGTTGAGTGGGAATACTGAGCACAATACTGTCCTGAAGTTTTGAAATTACCCCTGAAGGTGAATGATTCATAAATGACCAGCTTGGGATGCAAAAAGTAATGAGATATAACTATACTAAAAGACTGAAGGAATGGAGATATAATCCTCTTAAAATTATATTACAACAGTTTCTTTCTGGATAAAATACAGTAGAACATTGATAATCTGAACTATTTGGGACTGGAGGATGGTTTGGATTTTCGATTTGTTCGGATACAAAATATGCTGCAGCAGCAATTCCCAAATGGTGGCTTACAGCCTGGTATTGGGTCACAAAAAAAAAACTGTCGTGTCGCCACGCCTTCTACTCAGAATATAATAAGAAGCATTTGCTAGGCCTGGAGACAAATCTGAAGAAATACCCTTAATCAACAGCAACAAAAACCAAATTTATGACGGCTTTTATCAAGATCTATGAATGGTTAGCTAAATTTTCAATGCTTGCTTTCTTAAAAAATAAATGTGGAAACAGATCGGAAATCTGACCTGAAAATTAATTTATCATCCTTTCCTTCAAATGTTAAGCTTTTAATCGGCAAAAAAGAGCTTCACATTTCTCATTAATAGTTTAATCTTATTTCAATTTCCTTTACACAATTACTTTCATAATAACTGTTATCATACTTGAAAACTTGACATTGCATAATGTTTTATTTTGCTCTGCACATATCAAAATCAAAATAGACAATAAAATTTTAGAGGGTACAAAAATAGAATCCTAAAAACACCCCAAGTCACAGGAATGAAAAGTTTTTGAGATGTTGTACTACAGTAAAGTTTTGAGAGTTTGATACAATACCAAACTAAAAATTATTTTGCCTTTAGTATTACATTAGCTACTTTATAGTTTTACATACTTCTAACAAAACAAGTCTCTTATTTTATTCTACTTCATTTTGGAGATCCCATCTTTGCTGCTAAGTCCCTCGCTCTCTTCAATAAAAGAGGAAGTTGGATTGGACTGTGATTGAGTTGCTGCTCCCACATGCATATGCCATGGCAGTCTCTAGTGTCGTACATGCTGCTGCACCTGTTGGACCAGTGTTGATATCTACTAATTGTTTTCATTGTTGTCATTTTGAGTAACACCAGTCTCGCTTATAAAATTCACAATTGCACTGTCATCAAAGCTTGGAAATTCTAAAGCATCACTTTATAATCATGAACTTGCATCATCTTTATCACATGATTTATCTAAGAGAAGAGAAGAAGGCTTGAGTATAACAGCCAGAAGCTTAGATAATCCTATAAACGACACGGCATAGCCCATATAGCCAGGGCCGTATACAGACCGGTTTTTTCGGGTAATTTGCCCGGGGCCCATAAATTGTTGACAGGGGTCCGGAAAAATCTAGGTTATGTAAATTTTACCTTCAACAACAAAAATTAAAAATTGTTAACAATCATACAGGCTTATAATTTTATGACGGAAAGAAAAAACCAGTTAATGTGAGCAAAAAACCTCTTGCAGCTTTTATGCAATAAGATAAAAATATAAGATAAAAATTTATGTGCTGATTAACAAATAAACGTAGCCTACGATACGTAAAATTTAAGAGCGCGGTAAGTGACGATGGCGCTTCGGCGGTGGAGAACGGAACTAACTATGGAGCTGAAGTGACTGACTCGACGTTCTCACGAGGTGCATGAGCCTACTGCGCGTGTGCGAGTAGTGGTAGTGTGGAGCGAATCAGAGCGAAGCTGTGTCGACTGTCGAACGTGGAGTCGAGTATGTTGACAATCGTCTGTTTAGGTTAGTCAGTGTAGTTGGGAATGAAAAACTTAACTCGTTGGAGCTGTTAAATCGTATTTATGCTATGCAACTTTTTAACATATTCCCAAACATTTGCATTGCAATCCGCCTTTTTTTAACCATACCAGCAACAGTTGCCAGCACAGAGAGGTCCTTTTCTACGCTAAAACGAGTGAAAAACGTCATGCGGTCAACAATGACACAACACAGACTGACAAGTCTTGGAATTCTCGCAGTAGAGGCTCAACTTGCTAAGACTATAAACATGGATGATGCCATCAACAACTTTGCTGCAAGGAAAGCAAGAAAAGTAAAACCCATAACACCTATGTAACTATGTACTTTTTCCTTTTTTCAATGTAAAGTTTTTATGTCGTAATACCGAGTTTTTTAACATTATAAGCTGTAAAATCTTTACTGCACAGTACTGCTATTCGTATGCATTGCAATAATAAAGAAATGTTTTTGTCCATATGGATAATTTTTGGTATTTTTTTCCTTTAGTACCTGGCGGCCGAGCTTTGCTCGGTTTTAATTAATATAAGTCTTGAAAATTGATAAAGTTGTAATCAATCAGTATCATTAATATAATCAATGGTAAATTGATCCATCTCAACTCTACCTTTAGATAGTAAAACATTTCCTAATTGACTGTCTATAGTTTAAATGCCAAATTAGTTTGTTTACATTTTTTGCTTTGTTTTTTTATCAGCTGACTGTAAGGATCTGAATACTTTTGTTTTGTTTTATCGTTGTCAAAAAAGTGACCCCCCCCCCCCGCGGGTAAGAGGGGCCCGGTCGGGTGAAATTGCCCGAGGCCCATTAACCTGTCTACGGCCCTGCATATAGCTATAAATCATGTACAAAGACGGCCGTGGTAGTCTGAAGAATCATCTTTATCACAGTTTCAAAATCCGGGGATTGTTCTAAATAATCCAGTCATCTCATTCAAAAGAGTTTGGCACATCTTCAGTTTCTTCTGCAATAGGTCATAGGTGATTCCAAGTATTCATTAAATTTTGCTCAGTTTGTGAATTCCATGATTCAGCTAAGATATAACAGCATTCCTTGAGATTCAACTGTTTTGAAAAACAATAACACTTTTTTCATTGTTTTCATGAAGAGCAAATGACATAAGACTTAAATTCTCTCCATTTGTTTTATATAACTCCCTGGTCCAATGGTTGAATTGCTGTAACATTTGATGGAAGGAACATCACTTCAATTTGTCGTCTATCATGCTTGGTTTTTCAGCAGAAGGATGTGGAGGAGCACTATCCAGAATAAGTGACACGTTGTATATGATTCCGAAAGCCTCCGCGATCACTGTATGTATTATCTTTGTTCTCCGGCTGGAGCCACATAGGTTTATTAAAACCTAACGTTTCTGCGATCATGCTGTGGTTTTCATCAGAGGAATGCTTTGTCAATTGCCACTATCACCTTATATAGCAGCAGGAAGTGAGCTTACTTGCTAACTGTCTGCATCCTACCCCCTACGCTCGGTGCGGTGACGTCACCGCGAACGATTAGCAAGCGCGCTCGCTTCATGTTACTATATAAGGCGATAGTGGAACGTGGCAAAGCAATTCTCCGATGAAAGCCACAGTACTATGGCAGAAATGTTAGGTTTTAATAAATCGATGTGGCTGCACCCAGAGAACCAAAATAATAAATATAGACACCCTGCATACTTTGGTTTCCTCTTTATGATATTTTTTAATATTGGAAATGAAATCATTATTAAACCAATCAGTAAAAACGTTCACCATTCTTCCATGCACTTTTCTGCACCCTGTAACAATCAGGGAGGCAGGTGACATTTTGAAACACTTGAGTTTCTTCCTCTTTTCTGTGATCAACATTGTCAGTGCATGAATCCCAATAACATTAGCATAAGCCATAGCAATAACTCTCTCCTAGCTCATGTTGAAATTTGGAGCTGTTGTTTCATATCTGCACACATGAGATTTTGTAGGCAATGCTTTCCAACTTATTCCAGTCTCGACAACATTGTAGATGTCTTCTCTTGACTATCCTTCAGCTTATATAAGCTCTAAAGATTTTTCTTTAAATTACTGTTCTTTCAATTTGAAGCCTTTGATTCCATGATGCTATTTGAGGTTTTTTTGCCAACCTATGCTGGCTCTGAACTCAGAAGGACCATTTAATTTTCTGTTATAATCCAATTCCTTTTCACTAAGAAATGGTCCAGCTATTGGTGCCCCTAAACTATGTTTCTGTGTGAACCACAAACTAATCCCATCTTTACTTGTACATCTTTAGCAGTGCCTAAAGTTTTTCTTTTCTTTGAACCGCCACATTAATGCTATTTGGATGCAAAAAATAATATACTTTCTTTCTTCTTTTTAATGTTGAATTCTGGTTGCTTTTCCAGCATCATAAATTTTAGCTAAAAATGACCCACTATCTCTCTTTAAAAGTCTATCAAAAATCTCAAGCTTAATTTTAATTGTGAAGAACTTTGCTTCCTTTAAGGAGACAAAGGCAATAGCGTAATAGGCATATACTAAAGTAAAAAGAACACTAAAAATCAACCACATAGCAAAAGTGAAACTGATGCATACTGCATCTGTATGCACATCATTACTGTTTCACAATGTAGGATGCTTTAATTGTATCATTTTAAAAACATTAATGTTGAAAGGTTTAAAATGCATAACAAAGATCTAGGACAAACATAGTGGGTTTCAGGCTTCTAAGAAACTCAAAACTACCAGAAAACTGAAAGTCTATTATAATTATGCTCACTATTGTTAGTGCAGTAACGCTCTGGCCTGGCATTCGGGAGGACGTGGATTCGAATCCCTGTCCAGGCATCCAGATTTGGGTTTTCCCAAATCACTCCAGGCGAATGCCGGGATGCTTCCTTCAAAAGGCCATGGCCAAATTCCTTCCCACTATTTGTCCCCATCCTTTCCTGCTTCTAATGACCTCAAAGTCGATGAGGTGTAAAGACATAATCAAAAAATTTAACAGCAAAAACATTATATAGTAGTCATGAAGATACTGTGGCAGTACTACAGTAACAAACGTCACATAAAAGGTTAAAGTCACCGAGCTTTGTTAGTAGAATTCAAGCGCAAGTTTGTACAGTATTGCATATCGAACCAAAGTTGATGAGTCTGTAAAATACTTAACATTTAGTAAAAATAAAAAAGATGTTCAGATAATTGACATTCAACTGTAGTACAAACTTAGGAAGCAAAAGAGAAAATCTGACCACAAGCAGGTATAAAATTGGTAAGAAGCTAACATGTTATAGAAGTTATAGTTTGAAGTAAATGTTGGATTATTGGATTAGGCACTAACTCTGAAAGAAATTCAATGGATGAAAAGAATGGAAATCCGTGAAAAGAGAGAGTGCAAGTAAAAGAACAACGGGCATAATGAAAAACACCAGACACTTGGATTACAGGACTGAAATTGATGGATTAGTAGAGAAATACTCAAGATGAAATGGACGAAAAATGGCAGGTGCTGATAATTTAAAGATGAAATAACACTCTTCTAACCATAGGATGATTATGTGGATAACTATGTAGATTCTAAAGTCACAGAAAGAATAAGTGATCAGCAAGACATTATGATGGATGTAAGAGGGTTCAGTAAACAAAAACAAAAAATACCAAACATTATAGGAAGGTAAAGGTTTCAGAATTTAAAGATATTTTTGGAAATGGTTTAATACATGGGAGGAGAGTACAAGAACAAAAAGTAAGTAGTAACAGTTAATACAGATAATAGAAAGGGGAAAGAAGTATTATTAAGAATAAATTATAATAATTAATTGCAATGGGGTGCCTGCTCTGATGGCAATTTCCCTGCACACCCGTTCCACCCCCCCCCCCTTTTTCCTTTTCCAGTCTACTTAAGCCTGCTATTAACTTCAACTTTTAGCATTTTTGATAAATTATTCATCATTTCTCTTGGTAATTTTTTCAGATCTCTGAAACACTTAGCTACAAAAGAAAAATCTTGCCACACCCTTACGCCTAAAATCAGGTGCCAGTTTGTGGTCATTGTCATCTTTTCCCTACCATGCTCTTCCACCAATATCTTTCCATGGCTTCACTAATATAAACCTTGTACATTCCCATTACTCTCTTCACCCTCTTCCTGTCATTCAATGAATCCCATTCCAGCTCCTTTATTGTGTTCTGTGGTAATTTCCAAAGATGAATCTAACAGCCCTTCTTTGCACCCCTTCCAGCACTAGTATTTGATACCCAAAATGTTGGTCTCATTCTACACTATAATATTCAAGTAATAGTCTAACCAAAGTTTTGTAATCCAATTCTCTAACTTCTTTAATAGCTTGTGATGTAATGGTTACCTTCCACTCACTCAGGTAGCGGCTGTAGTGGAGTGCTACTTTTCTTCGTCAGTGATCAATAGTTTTTATTTGAACAGTGAGTGTGACAGAGTGAAGTTTATGCAGTACCGAGACAAACTGAGAACATTACCTTGTAATAAGAAATCACTTGTTGGGAAGTGAACTCGGTACTAATTTTTCTAGAGAATTCTGCAATCTTTGGATGGCAAAGTTATAATTAGCTATACGGTGGTTATGAAATTTTGGTGGTGGCCAACCAATTAAAGTGTTTCAATGTGACTAGAAATAAACTTACATGGACAGAATTATGTTTTAATCAACTTGAATGATTTCTTAGTAATAATTCTCCCACTTCCACAAAGATCTGGATTGGTGACAATCCCTATTGACCGCGGCATTATCGAACTGTTTAAATTAATCAATTTACTAGTTAAAAAAAGAGAAATAGTTCACCAGTAACTACGTAAAGATCTTACAAGCTCCCCTCATCACTCTCTCCAACAGGTGAAAGATTTTGAAACTTTTTCTAACTACCTGACCAATGTGTCCTGCCCAGTTGAGTTTTATCAAATGTTATGCCAAGGTATTTACATTTCAAATTTTCAACAAGCAATTCATTCCACAACTTATAATCAAAATTATTATTATTTGGATAGGCTTGTTCTCTGATTTAGACCCTTCCAGTCCTGAATCATAATCCCTAGTGGTCTCATTAATACAGTTATTTAAAATTTCTGCCTTTTTAAAATCCTCAGTAACCTCATTTATAATTGTCTGAACATCATCCCTTCCCCTCAGTTTTCTAACATAACTATAGAAATTTCTAGATTCATCTGTTGGTAGTCCCCATGTACTTATAATATTCTTCATAAACCCATCTTTAACCACTTTCTTTGTTGTAATTAATTCTTTATTTAGTTGATTATCAAATTACAGCTCACATACCAAAAATTCTTAGGTTCCCCACCAGAGAGCATCATGGTTATATTAAAATGACATCTAAAACACAGTCTCAGAAGTCATCTTTTGCAATATGACTGACTTAGAAACTTTGCTATATCTGATGTGTTCCCCAAACACATACCAGAGAACATTTTATACAGTGTATATGTAACTGTGGTTATCAAAAATCCAATAACTGTTAATAATCACTAGTGACTGTTGAAATTCAAGGGTCTCACAAGTGGAAACAAATGTTTTGATTAGAACATTGCTACCATCATTCACTTGTAATTTTGGAAAATTCATAGTGATTGTAGTATATGCCTTGGTTGGTGATAGTTAACAATTACTAGAAAATGTCCACATGACTTACAATTGAGCCCCTTAAAGCCCAAGTGGTGTAACTCACATGAATCAAATTTCGAGAAAATTAATGTTTTACTGCAGTTTTAATAAAAAAAATTGTTTTATATATTTTGAAGTTTTTCTCTCAACAATGTATCATTAAAGAGTTATTCTAACTTATGCTGGCAGTTTTAAAAACTTTTAAAATGTTTTCTTTTTTGGGGGGGCTTTGTTTGGAGTTACACCACTTGTGATATAAACAGGGAACAGATTCTCTTTAAAGAAGGGGGAAAGAATACAGTATTTTACTGCAACATCTATTTTTTATTCTACTGTTTATACATTTCTTACTCTGTATCTAGTGGCCCAATGTCTGCAGAATCATCTTGAGTCGATAGACTATAAAAGTAAGGATGACAGATGGGTGGAATGAATGGTAACATGTCTTGCATATCCTTTTTCTTCTCTTTTGTTACAGATCTTTGATTTCTGTACAGTTATTCTTGAGATACGTTAGTAAGATTAACAGGTCTGCTTCTTTTAGGTCCAAGTTTGAAGTTTAGTTCTGAAAAGGGCATTTCTTTGAAAAGAGTTTCTTTGAAAAAAATTAAAAATGTTTCTTCCTTTCGATACTGGATCCACTGCATTTGTAGCAATGATAAAGGATGTTCTTCTGTATCAACCTTTCTTTTGGTGATATGTTGTAAAAGATTTCCAACAGACAAAAAGTCATCATGAGTCATCACTGTTATGTAAAAAGGATTTTTCTTCCTAGATTTTGCAACGACAGTATACCTGTACCAATCATTGGGACGATATACCTGCTAAATACTGCTGTAGTTTGCTATTGAGGCAAAATCACAGTCGTTGGGCAGATAAGAATAATCACTTCTCATAAACTACTGGTCAATAACTTCAATGTTATTATCTTCACTCAGAACCAGTTCATCGCCATGGCAACATTCCAGTTTCTATTTTGCTTTGCACAGGTGTCACTATACATTAAAACATTTTTCGCAGCTGAAGCCCTGTTTTCAATGTGCTTGACCAAACATGCACTAATTTCTTGGGAACTTTGTGATCCATTTATTTCATTAGAACAATACATAAATCCTAATTTTGAGGAAAGCTCATGGCATCCCAAATTATAAACATTATTGCATTTTTAATAGGGCACTTGACATGATAGTTTAGGAAAAGGAAGAGACTTTTCCAAATCATACGCAAATATATAGTAAGAGCTATTATTAATGGACTGTTGAGTGCCCTCGTTCATGGCATTATGAGCTTTTTCTGCTTGGCGAAGATGAATTCAGAATCTGCTGGAATACATTCATCACTTGCTCCAATATCTGCCAAAATGCTTGGCTCACTAACACTGCTCTCATCACTGCTCATAATGACACATCAAAACTTAAATCTTTTACGTCTAGGTTATTAAAATGTTTTTTAGTTTACCTGGTTACAACATTTCTAGATGAGCAAAAAGTGGTTGAACTGCAAACAGTTACAGGCACAGTGGTGTATCTCCAATATACACCACTTTAGCTTTTACCCAACAGTGGCTGCATTGACTGCATAAACTAGTGCTGCTAACTATAAGGTTGTTAAGGGAACTAGATTTTACACCACTTGTGCTTTAAACAGAATGCAACTTGCTGAACACTTCTGAAACATCAGCTCCAAAAAAACAAAAATTGGACTTACACCACTTGGGCTTTAAGGGGCTCAATTGTTAAGTTCCTTTGGACCTTTTGATAACTATTGACAATCCCTGGTGATCAGCAAAATTGTTACTTATCAACGGTCACATGTTTTTACTATGATTTCTTAATCTTACAAGAAAACAAAATTATTTTTATGGCACAAACCTTTTGTCTTTATTCAAGACATTTTCAGTCCCCTTGGTTACACACATATACACATTGGTAGTGATTGGTTTGTGTTTGTAAACAGATTAAATGTTTATGTCTAAAAAAAACATTTACTGAGGAACCATAGTAAAAAAATTACAGTAGTAACTAATGAACGTACAATTGGCCAAACAACACCAACGTGTTATGAATCGTAAGTACCATAGGCCTGCAGGGACATATCCTCCAGAGCATGCGTTTTATGACAGTTTATTAATAATAATAATGATATTACTATTAATATTCTGTGTGATATATACACATTTATACTCCATTATTTCAGTTATTTTGTATCTTGATTACTTCGCTTGTGTTCAGTGGCGGATCCAGGGAGAAGGAGGGGGGGGGGAAGCTAGGTGGCATGACTATAAAGCCTAAACCTTACCCAACTCAACCACCCCCCTCAAACTAAAATACGCTCAAGCACCCCCCCCCCTCCAAACTAAATCCACTCAAACACCCCCCCCCCCACCAAACTAAATCCACTCAAGCCCCCCCCCCCTCAAAATACGCTCAAATCCCTTCCCCCCTCAAACCAAAAAACAGGATATGCCACTGCTTTTGTTCCTTTTCAAAGATTCTGGCTAGTTATGAGTGGTCTAAGGGCTCAGTGGTTAAGATGTATGACTGGAGATCCCCCAGTTAGAATCCTGGTCTTGGCTGGAATTTTCAAAGGCCCTTAACCTGACTGTCTCTGGCATAGCTGTATAATGTGGGGTATGCTACTGTGGTTAGGATTCATCATTAAGGCAGTAGGTCACCGACACTTGGTAGGATTACCTGATTAGGTTGGTTAGCCATGACAAGAGGTGCATTGTGTGGCAAATCAATAACTAATCATTTCAATGTAACATTATAGTAGCAATTTTCCGGTTTAATTCTAGATGGGGATACCATTGCCTCGCGTCTGTTACCGTGACGTCATCGTGACGTCGCGTTCACGTACAGTCGTAAAAACATATATTGTGACCGAGCGTAGCGAGGTCACAATAATTTAAAGCTGTACAATATCAACATAAACTGATATCCCGAAGGTGGATCAGATGCAGGCGGCCGCTGGTAAGCGTCCGCAGATGACCGATAACACAACCAATATTGCTAATTTTCGCGGGTTCACTGCCGGATGATGATGAAATGCGAGCTTCACCTGAAACATTGAACATCTGTTTGTGTTATCGGACATCTACGGCCGCTTACCAGCGACCACCTGCATCTGATCCACCTTCGGGATATCAGTTTATGTTGGTATTGTACAGCTTTAAATTATTGTGATCTCGCTACGCTCGGTCACAATATATGTTTTTACGACTGTACGTGAACGCGACGTCACGATGACGTCACGGTAACAGTCGCGATGCAGCGGTATCCCCATCTAGAATTAAACCGTTTAGAATTATATGACCGCGGTGCCGACAGTGGTATTAGCGGAAAATATTGACAGCATTGTAGCAGTATAGCTATCTAGAATTAAATCGATAATTGTTCATTATTTACCATTTGCATCAACGACTCCTGTTTGAAGATTTCTGTAATCATAATATCAAATTTTACCTCAAATGAGTGTATCTAGATACTGCATTTGTTTTATATCGTTAAAGAAAGCTTCGACAATACTGCATGGCGTACGGTACTTATAAAATGTAACTATGTAAGTCTGCTATACCACAAAGTACTTTCGATTCAATGTAAACTCACGTCTTTCTTCACTACTCCAAACTGACAGTCGTAACTTCTATTTATGCTAGCCACTCTCCTCGAATACCTTGCACACCACTGATTTTACCATCGAGCTCAAATAGTTAACTAGTTATGTAACCCCGTACACATCATTTGCAGTGTTGCCAACTCCTAGAAATTCGAGTCGCTAGACTCGCTAGAAAGTCGCTATAATTAATTCCACCAGTAGCCGATTGTTCAGTGTACAAAAAGTTCGGGGATTCCCTAACCACATTACTCTTTTGTTACTACTGGTAGAAATAATTCAATTGCCAGTTAATACTTCGAAAAATAAGATGTATTTGGACAGAAATAAATTTCATTATTACTTAATATTACGTATGTTTTTTGTCAACTCGAAAAAAAAAAATAAGTTACAAAATTGAAAATTTCAAGTTTAGATCGATCAGTTATCGACGATAATAAGGTACGTTGTTCAATAGTCAGTGAATTCTGAATTGCTATTATAGAGCCAATGGTCGCGTTCAGGTGCTGAGATCAAGGTTACTAAAATCCTAGTAACCTTGGCTGAGATCAGATTAGTATACCTTGTATACATGAATTCTGTTTGTGTACCTTAAATTTGGCGCGCATGTCGCGCATAGTTTTTTTTCCAAATTCAACATGAAGATGTTTACATTCAAATTTTATTTTAAAAAAGTTAACTATTTTAGCTAAATCTTAGATTAGAAGATTTCCGAATTCACTCAAAAAAGTTTAACATTCAATTAAAGCTAGAGTTTTTAAACCAATAAATGTAAAACTTAGATTTAAAAGAAAATTGGATGTTTTGATTTGAATATTTTTTGAAATAGCTAAAGCTAGAGCAAACGCGTTTGTCGTTTTCCATATATATCTCTTGGCACCAGTACCGTTTTAACCACGTAGCAGGAGGTAGCAAATGCTACGGGCCTCGCGCCTATTAGGGCTCGCGCCTATTAGGAGGGCCCCCGCGTCACCTAGGCTAGATGCACGACTTTTTTCTAGCTCTACAATTTTACCCCGGACGGCAAAAATCAAGGGCCTTTTCTTTACATTTGCTGCGGGCCTCGCGCTGTCTTAATCCGGCCCTGTATAATTCTGTGTCAAGTTGACAAAAAATGTATCCATTATTGGCTCTACAACTGTTTTCACTTCTACTCCAAAAGTCGCCAGATAAACCATTTTTGTCGTCAAAACTATTTTTTAAATTTTTTTTTTTTTTTTTTTTTTTTTTTCGCCAACACTTAAGCGAAAGTCTTCACTTCTAGCGACAAAGTCGCTAAATTGGCACACTGATCATTTGAATGTGAACCAATTTTACACGAAATTCTTCGCGTTTCCGTACACGACCACTATCTCATTTCCATCTATAAAGTCTCTTGTTCTAAAAGGTTAAATTGTTACAACAATTGGTGGAATTTTATCTTTGGACAATCATTTGCCCAATCTGGTAGCGATGGGTGGGTCGACTCTTATTGTTGAGTCGTTTGAAGTCGATTCACTCCTTGCTGAGAATCGATTAATTTAAACGGGACTCCGATTCTTTTCACATGATATTTTAAAGGGTGAACGTTGATAACGAGTCTATTAAATGATGAGAAATAAGTTACTAACACTAACTAAAATAGTGGAATTAGTAGTTAGTGATTAGATTGTAATTTATTTTATTATTTAGACTAATCAGAACACTAAATTGACAGTAAAAGTTATACAATTTACAAAAGAAATTTAAACTAATTAACTATTACTATTTCAAGAAGTATTTGCATTAATTATTGTGATCTGACCAGACTACGTTTTTCAGTGATTAATTTTAATTTAATTTAATTTAATTGCAATGGAGCACAGGCTCCGGTGGCAGTTTCCCTACACACCCATCTTCCTTCTATCCTGCACCTACCTACATTTGCCCTCTACAAATTTTACCTTTAAATTCTTTCAAAGTCCTTGGTAAATTATTCATCATTTCTCTTGTTAACCCATTCCAATCCCTGACACTCTTACCTAAATAAGAGAATCTTCCCACACCCTTGTGCCTGAAATCGAGTGCCAGCTTGTGGTCATGGTCATCTTTTCCCTTCCATGCACTACTTTTCATACCTATTGCAATATCTTTCCACGCCTCATCGCCAGTATATGCCCTGTACACTCCCATGACCCACCTCATCCTCTTCCTGTCTTGCAATGAATCCCATTTCAGCTCCTTTATCATATCCGTCACTGATTGCATTCTGCGATAATTTTCAGAAACAAATCTAGCAGCCCTTTTTTGCACCCTCTCCAACTCCTGTATTTGATACGTAAAATGATGGTCCCATACTACACTACCATATTCGAGCAATGGTCTGACCAAAGTTTTATAACCCAATTCCTTGACTTCTCTCGTACATACCCTCATCACTCTCTCCAACAAATACAGAACTTTGAAACCTTTTCCTACCACCTGTCCAATGTGTCCTGCACAGTTAAGCTTGTTATCAAAAGTAATGCCAAGATATTTACATTTCAAGTCTTCAGCAAGCAATTCTTTCCCCACCTTATATTCATAATTAACCTTTTGTTTTTTATTTGTGTATCTAATAAGCTGACTCTTCTTTGCATTTATCTTCATTCCATGTTTACCAACCCAATTAGATATCTTGTCCAGATCACCCAGCAACTGTTTACAATCCTCTATCGTTTTGATTCTTTTATACAGCATTATGTCATCTGCAAACAATCTAATTTTCACACTGTACAAATGTAGCTGTTGGGCATATTTTTAGTGCTAATCTGCAAAAATTTGGAAATAATATCTTTCTTTCATCTCACCACACAAAAAGTTCCAAGTTTCTCGGTAGAAGAGGTTCGGATAAATATTTATCCACCTTTATAAAAAGCCGAAGCCTTGGCATCTGGTAGCTGAAGTCCTCAAATTGGCTAACAGATTCATCGAACTGTTACCAAATAGAAGAACTTGGTGTTGGTGACGGTGTAGATAAACGAGATTCTTACTCAGGGTCCTGAAAGTCAAGGTCCGGCTGTGCCCTAAAACGTGATGATATAAGTAGTCCCTTTACCCTTGTAATAATGATTTTATAAGATTCCTGGAAACGACTGACCTCCTCAAATCCTTGTTTCTTGAACCTTGGGTACATGAAAATGGAATGGCCAAACGTTTCCACGGATTCTGTTCCGCCGAATCGTTTTGTCAATTCCTCCAACAAACCATCACGCAGATTCATAACCTGTCCCAAGAAATGTTTATTTTCAAGCTGTAATTTTGCTCTTTTTCTCAAGTCAGGATCCAATATCAAAGGGACGCCGTTTATTAAGCAGAGACCTCCTCTGTAATTTCAAAAAATACTCCTAACATATTTCCGGCTGCTTAATAGTTTCCCATTCAGATTCCGTAGATGTCACGTGGTAATTAGCAAGTGGTAACACTGCAATTACAGGCTGTTTAAGAGTTAAAAATCTATCTAACATAGTGTCTATGAAGTTCCACCGAGTGGGAACGTTCAGTTTCAATTTCGAGGTAGTAACACTGAAAGTTTTTTTTGCACCTCATGCAATTTTGCAGTTGCATGGGGTGCCTCACTTAAAAAAATTGGACCATTGATTTGATTTTTTTCTACAATGTTCTCAATAGAACTGACTGCAGACTGAACGGTCAAATTAAGGCAGTGAATAAAATAAGTTACATGCCTCGGGTTTAAAGAAGCAACTGCCAGTTTTGTGTTTGCCGCATTGTCAGCTACAACATCACATATTTTAAAACCTATTTCATATCGATCAAATGTGCCTTTTACCCAACCAACAATCCTGTTAGCCGTATGATGATAATTCACTACAATCTAAAAGAGCTTGTTTCACATTTGTGTTGTCATCAAACAAACGCGCAGTGAAGGCACAAAAAGTGACGAGTTAACGAGTTTGATGAGTCTGCCAGCCGACTTGAAGGACTTCAATTTCCAGATGCCAAGGCTTCGGCTATTATAAAGCTGGATAAACATTTAACCGAACCTCTTCTATCGAGAAACTGGACCCTCTTGTGTGGTGGAATGAAAGAAAGATAATAATTCCAAATTTGTACATATTAATACACAAAAATATGGATATTTTCTAAAGCCAAAATTTCGCGAATAAAACACAATGAATAATGAGGCTGATAGTTTGTAATAGGATGAAAGAAGAACCGCCTTATTTGTAGCAATCGTTTGTTTGTTTAGTGTAACAGGTACATATCAAAATATTTAAATGTTATGGAACAATTAGGAACAAATTTTGGGCGCGTAAAACATATGTATCACAAACTATCACTGACCTCAACGGAATACAACTAACCTGAACAAAATACCCACAGCATATCCATAACTCTGTGATCATGGCCCGTATCAAAATTTCGCTAGTAAAATGTTTAGATAGGAGTTGTATAGCAAAAACAGAAATATTTCCGTAACAGAAATGAAATATCGGAAAAGCTACTTACTGTACAAAAACGCAGTTTATTGATATACCAGTGATATGTGCTGCTGTTTTCTAGAGACTTTGCTCTGAACTGACTCATACGCGTGACGTTCACAGTTAATACTTTTGCTCTTCAAGGGTCAAATTCCGAAAAAAAAAAAAAAAAAAAAAAATTATTATGTTACCTAAGTGGAGACCTTAATCCTTAAAATGATGCCTCATTTACCGATTTCGGTTAAGTATCTAGTGCGATAAAAATATTGATACCTTTGTCTTTTAAGAGTCGAAATACCAAAAATTCCTATCTTAAAATATAATGTGACCAAAGTGGTGACATTAGTCTTTAAAATGATAACCCATTTATTGATTTTTGTTAGGTATCAACGGAGATAAAAAAAAAAAAAACTTTTGCCCTTTATGGGAGTAATTCCGAAAAGTTTCTTTCTTAAAATATAATCTGACCAAAATGCAGTCAGTAATTTTTAAGATGATATTTAATTTATCGGTTTTGGTTGGGTATGAAGAGAGATAATAGTTTGTGAAGAAAAAAACAAAACTTTTAGAAACAATATATACGAGGGAGGACCCAAAAATAACCGTAATTTCCTTGTAGAAAGCATTTACTTTATTGTTTTTCAGATACAACCTTAATCTACTTCAAAGTACTCACCATTAGCATTAATCCACTTGTCCAGACGTTCATTCCAGTGTTGGAAGAACCTTTCAAATTAGTCCTCTTTCATACCTACTAGCAAGTAGCAACTTCGTGACATTGCGTTTTACGTCTTTGTCATAGCCAAAACGCTTTCAAGTCCCTTTTCATCCTCAGGAACAAGAAAAAGTCCGCGGGCCTGATTTTGGCGAATAGGGGGCGTGCGTTAAGGTACTCATCTTCGTTGAGGCCAGAAACTGGCAAACACAGAGCCATGTGCGCGGGAGCGATGTCGTGATGCAGGAATCACTCGCCGCATTCCACAAAGCAGGACATTTTCGCGCCAAATTTCTGCGCAGACTTTTGATAACTTCCATATATAATTTTTGGTTTACTGTCTGGGTTTTGGGGACAAATTCTAAGTGTACGATCCCTTTGATGTCGAAAATACAGATCAAGATCGTCTTCACATTCGATTTCACCAGTCGAGCTTTTTTTGGACGAGGTGAGTCAGTTGACGTCCATTAACTTGACTGATGTTTACGTTCTGGATCGTACCCATAGCACCATGACTTATCGCCTATGATGATTATGTTGACAAAATTTTGAGTGCGTCCTTCATGTCACGACAGGCTTGAACGCGACGATCCCTTTGATCTCCTGTAAGAAGTCTCGGCATGAACTTTGCTGCCACTCGTCGCATAGAGAAATCAACGTTCAAAATGTTCTAAATTGAGTTCTAGGACAACCCGGATACGTCCTCGAGTTGGTCGATTGTTCTGCGTCGATCAGATTACAGATATTGCCGATGTTGTGCTCGCTTCGAGCAGTTGAAGAGCGACCGGAACGGGGCTGATCTTCAATGCCCATTTCTCCCGTTTTAAAACGAGAAAACCATTCGTACCAGGGGCTGATCCAGGATTTTGATTTGGGAGGGACTTGAGCGCACATTGATTTGGGGGGGGGGCTTAGCTTAAGTGTATTTTGGTTTTGTGGGGGCTTGAGTCAGCAAAGGGGTAGTCTTTATAGTCTTCACGGCCTCAAATCCAAAAATAAAAATCACAATTTCGGGGGTGGACCTAGATACTTTGGGGGGGGGGTTGAGCCCCCTACCACCGCCCCCCCCTGGATCCGCCCCTGATTCGTACATTTGAGTTTTACTAAGAGCATGTTCTCTGTAAGCTGTTTGCATCATCACAACAGTTTCCGCTGCGTTCTTGCCGAATAAAAAACAAAAATTCACAGCAGCACGTTGTTCGTAAGAATCAGTCATCTTTTCGTGTCACGCCAGCACTGTACACACATTCAAAGAACTGCCAGAGAAATTACACTAGTCGCTATCGGGTGACAGCGCTTGGCAGAAAGACTGAGCAGAGGTACTACAACAGCTTTCTGGTAACGCAACCTGGTACTACAAGTACACGATGCGCAGCATTACGATTCCGGTTATTTTTGCCCTCCCCGCCCCCTCCCTTCCTCGTATGATGGAAACGCTGCGAGGTTCTGAATTCAACCGACCACCACAAGTAGAAACCTCTAATGACTTGAGATTTTCCACGCCACACGCTGTGGGAACAAAGCTTAAGAATCGAAAGTACTCTCGTACTCACGGAGAGATTAAGAGTTGACAAGAGTCGAAACCGAAAGAGAGTAAAAAAACCCATAGGTGCGCAGAGAGCAAGTGAGTCGATAGTCGTAAACCTTGTCGGTAAGTGGTTTTATAACAGCAACGGTTCATCCTCCCCAACCCCCACTTCCCAGCTCTTAAGCGAACCGTGATTCTTTCAAGTGAGTCGTGTCGGAAGACGGTTCTTTTAGAGGAGTCAACTCTTTGAATCGATTCTCTAAACTACCTCTACAATCTAGGTTGTCTTTCTACCATATCGTTGCCCACGAATGCCAGTAAATTCTCGAAGATATTTATTCTTTTTAATGTTGCCAATACGGTTAAACCTGAAAAAAGATACAATGTTTTGATTCGAAATTTTTTTCATGTCTAAAAATTGACAGGCGTACTCCGGAATGTGAAATCGCTGCCTTCAGCTGGAATGACACAAAGTGATTTGGCCGAGAGTGCTAAAGGAGATTATGATTTTGAGGCAGTTTCAGTAAATATTCCTGCGAATTCCAAATTGTTAACATGGACAGAATAACATGAAGTTAATTATGATTATTTAAAGGATAAAGTATAGATGTCGACGTGGTCCAGTCTCCTAACACAGATCGCCTTTCATGGCCTGAATTATCTATTAATTCGCAGTTTAAAAACTTCAGTGAAACTGTTTTTCATGTAGTTAAATAGTGGTCTAAAGAATGTAAACTAGAATTATGACAAAGAAATTGTAACATTATCTGTCCGACGATCTCTAGTCGATTTTCTAGGAACTGCAACCCAAATACAGAGCAGAAAACACGTAAGATTCTTTTACATCCTCATCGAGTACATTTGTGAGTGAGATGGGTATACCTAGGATATCGAGAGAGCGTAGATTTTATTTAGACCGGTTGCTTTAACCTATACAAGTTTCAGAATTTAATTAATTAAATTTAAGTTTTAATTTAATTTAACTGCAATAAAGCACAGGCTCCGATGGCAGTTTCCCTACACCCCCATCTTCCTTCTATCCTGCACCCACCTACAATTGCCCTCTACAAATTTTATCGTTAAATTCTTTCAACGTTTTCGGTAAATTATTCATCATTTCTCGTGGTAACGCATTCCAATCCCTGACACCCTTACCTAAAAAAGAGAATCTTCCCACACCCTTGTGCCTGAAATCCAGTGCCAGCTTGTGGTCATGGTCATCTTTTCCCTTCCATGCACTACTTTTCATTCCTACTCCAATATCTTTCCATGCCTCATCGCCAGTATACACCCTGTACACTCCCATGACCCTCCCCATCTTCCTCCTATCTTGCAATGAATCCCATTCCAGCTCCTTTATCATATCCGTCACTGATCGCATTCTGCAATAATTTTCAGAAACAAATCTAGCAGCCCTTCTTTGCACCCTCTCCAATTCCTGTATTTGATATGCAAAATGAGGGTACCATACTACACTACCATATTCGAGCAATGGTCTGACCAAATTTTTATAACCCAACTCCCTCACTTCTCTCGTATATCCCCTCATAACTCCCTCCAACAAGTGCAGAATCTTGAAACCTTTTCCTACCACCTTTCCAATGTGTCCTGCCCAGTTAAACTTGTTATGAAATGTAATGCCAAGATATTTACATTTCAGGTCTTCAGCAAGCAATTCTTTCCCCACCTTATATCATAATTAACCTTTTTTTGTGTATCTAATAAGCTGACTCTTCTTTGTATTTTTCTTCATCCCATGTTTACCAACCCAACTAGATATCCTGTCCAGATCACCCTGAAACTGTTTACAATCCTCTATCGTTTTGATTCTTTTATACAGCATTATGTCATCTGCAAACAATCTAATTTTAGATAGTAAACAATCAACACAATTATTCATTAGAATAATGAATGACAATGATCCCAATACACTGCCCTGCGGCACTCCCGTTTTTAATTCCACTTCTTTTGATACTACATTTCCTACCCTAACTTTCTGTTTTCTACCTTTTAAAAATTCTTCTACCCAGCAAATCACTTTCTCATCCACTCCAATGGTTTTTACCTTATTTACTACCATTTTATGGCTTACTCTGTCAAACGCCTTTGACAGATCTAGTGCTACACTATCAATTTGGCCTCCCTTGTCCATTTCATCTGAAATATCTTGCATATATCCCACCAACTGAGATTTGCATGAATATCCTTGTCTGAACCCATGTTGCCTGCTTGAAAACCACTTACGTTCCTCACATATATTTCTAATGTGGCTGCATATCAATCTTTCCGTTAATTTACCTACCACTGATGTCAAACTGATTGGCCTGTAATCCTCAATTATATTTCTCACCCCTCCTTTATGTACCGGTACTACTATTGAACTTTTCCAGTCCTGTGGTAAGCAGCAAGTATCCAGACTCAATTTAAATAATATTTCAAGATAAGGTACAATGTCACATCCGACTATCTTTAAGATATCTGTAGTAATATTATCTTCACCAGCCCCTTTACGTTTTTTCGGCTTTCTATTTCCTTCATGTTTTCCTCAGGATGAATATCAAATTTTTTACTATCTTCATTTCTAATTGTGTTGTTAAGATTGATCTCTGAATTAGACCCTCCCGTTTCTGATTCATTGTCCCTAATTCTTTCACTAAAACAGTTACTTAAAATCTTTGCCTTTTTCAAATCGTCAGTAACTTCTTCTCTTTCCTCCCTTCCCCTCAGTTTCCTGATATAGCGTTAGAAATTTCTATATGCATCAGTCAATGGTCCTCCTGCACTGACAATACTCTTGATAAACCCATCTTTAGCCACTTTCTTTGCTGTTATTAAGTCCTTGTTTAGTTGTTTTAAATATTCCCTACTACCCTGCTGTCTCTTAACTCTGTTATGTTCTCTTCTTACCAACCTCTTTAACATCCTCACCTCTCTATTATAGTACATAGGTTGTCTACTTCTCTTTATTTTCTGTCTTGGCATAAATTTTGCTTCCCCCATTGTTATTATCTCCTTGAACTTTTCCCATTTTGACTCTACTGTATTTGTGCCTTTCTTCCATTTGCTGAATTGTTCTCTGAAATATCTCTTCAAATTTGAAACCTGTGCCTTTTTATAATTGTACCTATTTCCCCCTTCAATTTTGGCTGCTGGTTTACTGAGTCCTCTAATATCCATCAGAACTGCTTCATGATCACTTATTCCTTCAGTTACTTGACACCCTACAAGGTTTCCATCGGGCTTAATTAGAAATATATCCAAAATATTTTGTCCCATAGTGTTTTGCTCAAATGCTTCTGTAAATCCTCCTTCCCTTATTAAGATATTTTCAAATCTTTGTTACCTTGTGTTATTTATCTTATTTCCTTCCCAGTTTACACCTGGTAAATTTAAATCCCCACCAATGATGATCATTTGATTCTCACTTCTGAAATCTGAGTATGAATTTAATTTCTCCCCAAGTACCTCACCTTCTTCTGTCATTCTTCCACTGTGGTAAACAGCCAAAACTCTGATTTTTTCTTTTTTACTACCTCAGAAATCTACCCCAAGTATTTCATGGTCTTGATCTATGAACGCCAGTGAACTGTGGTAGTTTTTGCTAATTAGTATGAAAACTCCTCCACCAATTGCTCCTCTATCTCTACGGTACACTCTATAACCATCAGGAAAAACCTCACTGTCTGGTACTTCTTCTTTTAACCATCTCTCTAGCCCAATTATTACTTGTGGTTCGTGTATCTCTATTAATTTTGCAAATTTGATAACTTTGTTCATTATACTTCCACAGTTTACCATTAATACCCTTATTACTGGCTTTACATTTTCAGAATTTATCTCCTCTTTCCCAGTTTTACCCCAGTCAGTTATTGTTTCAGCCACTTCATATATTTCTTTAACATCTGTGACTCTTCCCATCGTGAATCTGCAATCAGTATGACTTTGATAATCTATTTTTGTCCCATCACCAGCAGCCCCTAACCTAAAAAAGGCATAGTCCTGACTGTATCATCATTGGAAATGGGCTCCCTCACTGCTTTAGCCAACAACTCAGAAAGTACTCCTTTTCCCCTTATATTTAGGTGTAGGCCGTGCCTAGTGAAACCCCACCTACCAATTGTTCACAGGCACAACCCCCATCACAGAGCTAATGCCTTTCCCAAGTAGCACTTCCGTTTCCACATTAACCTGCCTCACAGCATAGCTCAATTGTGGCCAGTCATGGCAACTTAGGACCTGCATGAGCTCCACGCTGCTATGCTGTGCCTCCTTCACCAACTTCCTTAGGTCACTCTCTATACTACAACTCGCGTTTCTATCAATACTATTTCCCGCACCTCCCACTATCACTACCCTATCGTCCTTAGTGAAAATCCTACAAAGTGAACCTATATCCTCTATTACCTGCCCTAATGTTGCACTAGGTTTGAAAAAACTTGTGACCTGGTATCCTGTACCTAACTGATCCTGCAGAAGAGGGCCTACACCTGTCCCCTGGCTACTACCTAGCAGCAGAACCCTTTTTTCCTATTTTTGGCCTGAACGCCCTTATTCCTAAAGGTTTTCTGCATCTTACCTACTCCTACATCTACATGAGGCTCTTCTCCTCCTGACTCTGGCAACAGGTCAAACCTATTTTATCCCACAATTACTGAAGTGTCTGGCTTGTTAACCATGTTTCTCCTACGACCTGTTACCAGCTCCCACCCATCCTTCTCAACTTCCTCCAACCTACTATCTCTACTTTCTGCCCCTACAGTTTGAGCTTCGATAAGCTCAGACCCCACAGGCTGTGCCTGTGCAGTCTGAGCCTCCATAGGCTGGACTTCCACAGATTGAGCCTCCACAGCTTGAGCCCCCACAGGCTGAACCTCCACAGACGAGGCCACCACAGGCCACGCCAGCAGAGGCTGAGCCTCCATAGAAGGAGCCTCAAGAACCCTGATCCTTTCACACAACTCCCTAATCATTTCGCCCATCTCCCACATCCTATCATCCCTAAGACAAAGTGAAGAAAACCGTGGGAGAGCCTCATTTATTTCCCCCGTTTCCACTTCCCCACATGCCCAGTGAAACCACTTCTTATACCAACTACAACCCATCCCCTTCGCAACATACCTATGATAGGCGCCACAGTTTCCAATCATGATTTTCCCAAATACTTCAACCATCTTCTAAAAAAACTTAAATGTACTTGATAAAGTAGTCTTATAAAGTTTATAATATATTTTTTAACGTTTTTTACTAAATATGATAGGCGCTATACTCGACTAACTGTTGAATTGTTATATATATTTAATTTGATAGAAGTTTTATGAATAATGACTAGGTAACTAAACTACTTAAGAACCAATGAATAAAACTTAAGCTAATGAATTTCGAAACAAACTTAAGATGGAAGGTCGATACTATTTAGTGCTAATGTGGATAACAACTAATTTCTTACTTATGAAAGTTTTAAAAAAAATCTAGGTAGCTTATATATATATATATATATATATATATACATTAGTTTGCAATTAAACACAATTAAATTTCAGGCAGAACAGGTTAGTTATTAGAACGTACGTTTTTGTTTTCGTAATCTTGATTTCGATATCGATAGTCGAACTTAAAATAACGATATTGTATTAACCTAATGTGATTAACTAAATGCTATATATGAACACTTATGTTTATTATTTATGATTTCCAGTTGATTTTGTTATTATTCCGGAACTAATTAATTAAGAAACTGTGTTATTTTAAGCCTAATAAAGCCTTAATATAGGACAACACAAAAACTTTAACAATCGAAATTCAAACTAGTGATTTGAACTTTTTTTACGGTATATAAGAAATTTGACACTACAGAATAACTTAAACTACAATTTTTACCTATGCTATAGTATTATAATTAATCTTACTGTCAAGCTTATGCTATATTTAATTCAGTAAAACGTGCAATAACTAGCAATAACGTTAACAACAATGACACCAAATTTAAAAACTGTTATTTATGGTTTAATCTTAAATAAATCTTCCCGCTAGCAATAATCCTAAGAATTTAGATGATAATTAAAGGTTTTTAAATAATTTAGTCTACAAAAACTTAGCTGATGAATGCAAAATCGCAGTTTGATGACAGTTTT
Organism: Vandiemenella viatica; assembly: GCA_031002005.1. Lineage (NCBI taxonomy): Eukaryota > Metazoa > Arthropoda > Insecta > Orthoptera > Morabidae > Vandiemenella > Vandiemenella viatica. The sequence goes on from JARYHS010008074.1 coordinate 375,356,564, forward strand.
ATGAGGTTAGATTGAGATAATTTGAAAGACATACATAATTACTGTCTAATGTGAGATAATTCTGACTGCAGGTATTTCGCACCTATGAATTTCAAACATGAATAAGGTGTGTTATCTTGCAGAATAGGTACTGATCATTTTTACGAAGGAGAACAAGGACTGTAATGCAGAGGCAATATTATACTCGTTCGCTATTTAGGTGCCTGTGACCAAAGGAACATCATTCTCCTTGAATAATTGCCTTTAGTTAATACACTTTATTTCATAAAACAGCAATTGATTGTATATTCATTGAAGTGAAACTTCTTTGGGTGCGATGGGGAGAAAACTTTAAGCATTATGCGTTCAGTGAACATGCAACGTTCTGTCCACGCACACTTAACGTTTTGCTTCGCATTCGGGAGGTCGCCGGTTCGAATCCCCGTCCGGGCATCCAGATTTAGATTTTCTATGGTTTCCTCAAATCACTCCAGGCGAATGCCGGGATGCTTCCTTCAAAAGGCCAAGGCCGAATTCTTTCCCGTTCCTTGTCCCCCAGTTCCATCCCGCCCCTAATGACTTCGACGTCGACGAGGCGTAAAAAAAAAAAAAAAAAAAAAAAAAAAAAAATTTTGCACATGGGAACTTAACATTATGCGCTCTCTGTAGCTGAGGGAATGAGTTATTTTAGCTTTCAAAATTATTTAAGTTACTAGCTTCGAACCCGTCAAAAAGACGGTTTGAAAGCAATATTCTGGCAGTTCATTTTTTTTATGCAGTTGGTTAATTATATGGAATTGTCATTACATAAAGCCAATGGCCTTGGTTTTGTAATATTTCATTTGCAGTTTACATAGCAATATAGTAGTAACCTCTACTGTTGTTGTTGTTGTTTTAGGGCGCGTCAACATCGAGGTCATTAGCGCCCTAGTAGTAACCTCTACTAAATTAATGGTGACGGCAGTATAGAACCAATAAAATTAATAACAAATTGTGAATCCCGAAATTTTTGCTCTCCATGTAATATTAGTTTTATTCCTGGTCCAGGCACAATTCAGCACGATATGATGGAACTACTTTCACTCACATTAATTAATACCTTTATGAAACAAGTTTAAATGGTTTTTAGAACTGATTTCAGATCGAATTATGCTGTAACAATATGTCAGTTGCGATTCTGGTCAACTCAGCCTAAAACTCCACTAATATTGAATTCGAAAATTATAGCTTCTATTACCCTCATATGAATAACGACGGGAATTACCTACGGTGGTAGTCTGGAATTTATTCTGGAAAAGCGAATAACGACCATTTATAATGATATTTTCGTGATATGTATACCATACTGTAGTTAGATAATCGGAGTATTTGACTATGATTTGTTTAAATAAATGCACTTTACTTTAAATGCCGGAAAGCATAATATCTGAGTGATACAATCGCGATTCGCACATTGCTTATAAACTTTCTCTGAGTTTTTAAGAAACTTCATTGTTTATCTTCTGCCAAAAACATTTCTAGGCTAGGTGTTAACTTAATTTTTTACAACCGATACAGATAATACAATGCAAACATGGAATACTCTTCTCCTTGCATGAATTTCTGCATCTAGTTGTCGTAAATAAATAGAAAGCAACATGTAAATTTATACGAACGTACCAATGGGGTACTTGACACTAACTATGAAACAATTAAACCTTAATTTACACTGATAGAGGAAGTTGTAAGGATACCGAAAATGAACTCCATTTGTTGAATAGAAGTTAAAAACATACTGTTTTTAATAAAATTAAAATGGAAAAAGACAGCTGTTAGTCACGTGATACGAAACACCAATCGGAGCGCATGACGTCAGTGTTCAGCTCGCGCTATTTAGTTGCCGTGTGGTTACGTTTGTTGACGATCTTTCCTTCGCTTATGAGCCACATACCACCACCTAACCTGCGACGGATAAATGCTCTTACACGTGAGAACAAGAGAATAAAGGACAACAGAAACTTACCGATCCACCAAGATATTAAGGATGGCAATGAAATCGGCAAGGGATGCTATTCCTGAAGATTTTAACATCACCAAAGCTTGGATTCAGGAGTGGACTGTACACCAAAATAGCAGCTTACCTTGCATTACACAAAAGCCACCAGGTTTTGATTTACATCGTAAAACTTGGTCCACACTCAACAGAATCAGAACTTGGCATGGCAGATGCACACACTCTCTATACCAGTGAGGCAAGCAACCATCCCCCTTATGCGAATGCGGAGAGATTCAGACTATTGGTCATATTATTGAAGAATGTCCTATAAGATCTTACAGTGGTGATCCTTTGAACTTCCTGCTGGCAACTCAGGAATCAATAAACTATATTAATAAACTAGATATAAGTATTTAATCTTGTAAAGTTGCAGTGTATATATTTTATCAATGTTCTTAAAAGTGTCTGAAATTTAAGATTTTTAAGGTTTCTGTGCTCGTTGTAAAACAATTGTTCAACTTATACTCATGGAAGTTGGTTTTATCTAATTTGCACAGAATTGATGTGATGATGCAGGTAATGTTTTTTGCATCAAACAGCGATTCCTGCTCAGCAGAATTCGCTAATATCAAAACGTCCAAGTAAGTATATCTGTTACGTTATACATAATACCATATTAAGATAAAACGTTAGGACATAAGCTATTTTGGAAGCCTGTGTGTTAGCGGAGCCGTTTACTTAATACAAATCTGTAATTTTAATCAGCGGGTATGTCGCGGTAGCTGATTTTTATATAGATGTTAGTATAGAGTTTAGTAATAATGAAGGCAGAGTACTTCCAAGCCAGCACGGTAGCAGGAAGGTTACACCGCTAGTACACGACACCGGAGCCAAGGCCGCTGGGCTGGCAGTTCTTACTGTGGGAAAGCTGTACAGCACAACCAGTACATGAGGCTAACACGCTATGGGCACGTGATACACATGCGTGTTCGTAGTGACTGTCAGCCAATGAGAGGAAGGCTTTCCCCACCTTCCGGAATCGAGGGCGCCTCTTTGCGCGCACGATTCGCCCCAGTCCGCGATATGATTTTAAGTAGTGAGAACCTGTTACATTCTAATCAAGCAATTTTGGGCATTTTTCCAATAATCCTCCCTCTGCTGGCTTGTAAGGCATTCTGTCTCAACATCGGATCCTATGGTCCATCATCCTAATGCCAGGAATGCTGATATCATGTACCAGTCGATTGTAATTGTACCATACAACTACTCTCGCCGAATAAATCAAGTAACCGCAATTCTTTACATTATTCAAGGAGCACCTACGTCCCAATTTTAGACCAGTTAAGTCTCTGTGCATACCTTTGTCCCAGCTAGGAACTTACAGATGTCGGCTGGAAACCGGAAGTACCTCAGTCGGCAGTAAGTAGACGCTGGAACGGACCCACAGTGGGTAAGTTTGCTACTAGTTCGGCCAACACGCGACATACCCACATAAAATTGGTGTGCAGATCTGGGGTTTCAATTACCACATACTAATTTGGAACAAACTTCCACTCAGCATAGCAGAGGAAGCAATTATGTCTCTCGCTATACCTAACACAGAGACTAGTTAATCACAGAGGGAGTGATAGGCAAGAGAAGGATCAAGAAAGAAGAAGACGCTCCGGAATCATTTGGTGAGCGACGCAGATTCGCCATCGCGGGTGGCAGAGCGACCTGGACGCAGCAGAAAAGATCGCGACTCGAGAAGGGACGGCGGCATCCGCTAGAGGCGCTGGCCGGCCGGCGCGCATCGCAAAGCAGCCACGGCCCGCATCGCAGAGCAGCTACAGCAATTGCAGCAGCAAAACAGTGAGTAAAGTGAAAAACAGTGCCTAACAAGTGTTCAAAATGCCCACCGACAAGCTACCGAGTGCGGAAAGTGTGCGTGAATCAAGTAGTGTGAAAATTTCAGTCATAGATGCACTAAAGTTAATTCCCTACAATTTTAGCGGAGATAAATCAGAACTGAGATCCTTTATTGATAATGTGTCGACAGCGTTCTCTTTAGTAGCTGTAGAGGAGCATGATGTATTGTTACAGTTTGTCAAAAGCAAAATAGTTTCGAACGCAAGGTCAAAAATTCTTGTCAGAGACCACACAAAAGTTTGGCCTTCGATCAGAGCTATTTTGATAGAAAATTACGGGGAGCAGAGATCCTTGGATTATTACGCATATCAATTATTCTTGGCTAGGCAGAAAAGTAAAGAAACAATAGCAGAATGGGCTTCTCGTGTTGATGCATTGGAACATGATTTCCGGCAAGCCACTGTAAATGAAATGAAAGCCGTGGTTGTTGAAGGAAGTCTTGTATTAATAGAAAAGCTGACTAAGGCGACTTTCGTCCAAGGTTTGAAAGACGAAAGAATAGAGACAATTGTCAAAGCACAGGGTAAAAAGGCAACCCTACCAAAAGTCGTTACTTAGCCCTTACGGAAGAATCAGCAATTCTATCGCAACGCGAAAAATATTCACATAACAAAACAGACACCAAAACGACACAGTTCAGACACAATAGGGGTACATTCGTGACTTGCAATTCCTGTGGAAGAATCGGGCACCTAAGTAGGGAATGTCGAAGCGCCATAACTTGTCAAATTTGCAATCGTACTGGCCACAGTGCCAAAGATTGTAGAAGCAATGCAACATTCAAAAGAGTCCAGTACATTACGTGCAGCTACTGCCGAAATTCCGGCCACAAAGTAGCTGATTGTCGAACCAAAAGAAACAAATGCGCAAGGTGCAATGAGATCGGGCATTTCCCATCTAAATGTAAAGCAAATCTGGGGGGAAAAACACACTCAAACAAACAGGGAAACGGTGCCCGGGTGCAGGAGTAGACAACCATCTTAGCACTCGGAATTATGGATCTGTATATGCCGTAGGTTGTCAGTATGCTAGTGATTATATAAAATGCCTTGCCCTAGCATACTCAATCAAAATATTCCATATTTACTTGACAGTGGGCACAATTAAGTCTTATAAATCAATCAGCTTTGAAGCCAAATACTCCTATAAACAGGCAACAGACAATCCAAATCAAGGGATCTCACCTCAACTGGTTAGAACTCAAGGAACAGTTATGCTGAGATTGTATTTAACTCCAACCATTACCTAACTCATAAATTTCATGTTGTATCCGGAAAGGTTGATATTAGCGAGCAAGGGTTACTAGGAAGAGATTTTATGCTCCAGCATGGAATAGTAATTAATTATAAGAACAGAACAGTTTACGTTAAAGGTCATAACATTCCCATGTTGTCAAGGAAGGAAAAGCGTTTACAGACCAGAAGGCCAGGGTAATAAATGCAAATGCTTTCCCAAAGTACAAGTGTAAGCAGAATTATCATGCTAGAAATTCAAAACAATTTCACTCAAAAGACAACCAAACACTCGGCATTCACACAAGGCAATTCGAAACAACAGAAAGCAAAAAACACCCATGTTTCCGCAGAAAACAATGCAGTGCCTAATCGGGGAGTCACTGACAGCGGAAGCGAAAATCAAAACAAACAAAATTTTCATCCAGGGCAACCTAACAAAACAAACACTGCAGATGAAGAGAGCAATTAATTAAAGTAGGTCCTAGAGAGGAGAGAGTTTTGCGAATAAAAGTACAAGGTAAAAGGAACACAGAAGCTATAATAGGTAAACAAGAGCTAATTTCCGGTGTCCATGTACCCGAATCAATTGTTAAAGTAAAGAACGGTGAGTGTATTATTCCTGTTTTGAATACTAGAGAGGAGGAAGTAGAATTTTACTATACAGCTTGGAAACACAACCGTACACAGAGCTGTCAGCTGATGCTGACGTGCCCAGCCCACCACGCATACGTCATGTTGATAAGCCGCCGGATCATATGGCGCAGCGGTCAACCAAAACAAAGCCACGTGCTAACTTGCTTAAAGAGAATCTGAGACTTGAACATCTTAACCCGGAGGAAAGACAGTCCATTATGGAATTATGCTTAACATACAACGATCTCTTTTTCCTTCCAGGTGATAAGCTTACACATACTGACACTGTGAGACATGAAATTAAACTTAAACCTGAAGCAGCAGGAACTGTTATTAACTGTAGATCGTACCGAACACCTGAAGCTTTAAAGCCCATATTAGATGAAGAGATTAATAACATGTTAGAACAGGGAATCATTACAGAATCAACCAGTGGTTGGAATTTCCCTATACTTTTAATTCCCAAGAAAGCAGACGCCAGTGGAAAGCAAAAATATCGGGTAGTCGTAGATTTTAGGAAGCTCAACAGAAATTACCGTGGATCAACCTTCCCAATACCCTAATCTCAGAGATTCTAGACTCCTTAGGTAAAGCTAAGTACTTTTCTACACTCGATTTGGCGAGGGGCTATCACCAAGTGCTAATTGATGAGAAAGATAGAGAGATGACCGCCTTCAGTACAAACAAAGGAAAATTCCATTTCGCCAAAATGCCGATGGGGTTATCCACATCCGGTAGTACGTTTCAGAAATTGATGAACCAGGTTCTTTTGGGGATCAATGGTGATAAATCTCTAGTGTATAGATGACGTTTTAATTTACGGAAGTAGTTTGGTCGAACATCAGGAAAGGTTAGCAGAAGTCTTTCCAGGCTCCGAAAACACAACTTAAAATTGGAGCCAGCTAAATGTGAATTCCTTCGTAAGGAGATTATCTATTTAGGCCATAAGATAACGAGTTCAGGAGTTTATCCTGACCCGAAAACCGAAAAGGTTAAAAATTACCCTCAGCCAGAAACCACAAAACAACTCAAAACATTTTTAGGCCTCACCGGTTATTATCGAAGATTCATTGAAAATTACAGCAGAATTGCGAAGCCATTATATGATCTTCTCAAGAAAGGCGTCAAATTCGAGTGGAACCCTAAAGCTGAACAGGCATTCCAGACCCTTAAGGAGAAATTAATTACGCCACCTGTGTTACAATACCCACGATTCGGAGAGGAATTTTTAATTACTGTCGATGCAGGGGGAAAGCCTCGGTGCTGTCTTATCGCAAGGGAAAATAGGAGAAGATTTACCTATAGCTTACGCGTCGAGGACGCTGAATAAAGCAGAAAGGAGCTACTCGGTGAGCGAACGTGAGTGTCTTGCCTGCTGTTTGGGTGCAAGGTATTTCGTCCTTATGTATTTGGGACTCATTTTAAGATAATAAGCGACCATCAGCCTCTTGTATGGATTTTTAATGTCAAGGACCCATCCTCTAGATTGTTGAAATTCCGATTAAAACTCTCTGAGTACAATTTCCAGTTGATTTATAAACGTGGAAAGGTAAACTCGAATGCTGACGCCCTCAGTCGAATCAGAGAGATTCACCCAGTCCCAGATACTCCTACCAATGAGATAATACGCCAGTGAAGATATGGACACCTCAGAGAACACTAATACCACACACACTCAAACACAAAAGGTCGAAGCGCAGACACAGACTACAGAGGATGAGTTTCCTGAACTAGATGAGGCTGAAAAACAAGCAATCCTACGGGAATGCCACCAGTCACCGGTGGCTGGCCATACAGGTGTAAACAAAACAATAGAGAAGGTGAAAAGATACATTCAATGGAAGGGTATGGAACAGGATATCAGAGAATATAGGAAATGTCATAGCTGTCAACAAAATAAATTAACAACGCGCAACACACAAATGCCGCTTGTGCTAACCCAAACACCAGAACAAGTCTTTGAAAGATGTGCATCGATATCGTGGGCCGTTCCCCATTTCTCACCAAGGTAACAAATACTTACTCACATTCCAAGATAGTCTATCGAAGTTTATGGCCGCGGTTGCGGTTCCCTCACAAGACTCGCGAACTGTTGCCAAGCTCTTGTCGAGGAAATCATACTACGCTACGGATCCTCAGAAATTTGTCTGCGGGGTAAATTGTTTCCTTAGTGACACCCTAAAACAAGTGTGCCAACTTCTAAGATAGAGAGAATCCACCAGCATACTCGCCAGTAATGGCTCGCTTGAACGCAACATCGCACTATCGCAGAATACCTTAGCACTACATAGATAACGATCAGCTGGACTGGGATTCCTGGGTCCCATTTGCTATCTTTGTAATAAACTAATATTCACTCAGCTACAGGTTTCTCACCTTTTGAACTATTCTTTGGACGCGTGCCTAATATACCGGGCATTCTGCAAAGAGACCCTACGAAGTTGTTTACTCATATGAGGACTATGCTACAGAGCTAAAGGCTAGGCTACAAAGTTTGCACAAGCGAGCCAGAGAAATTAACAAAGAGGTCAAGGAGAAAAATAAGGAATACTTTGATAGAACCCAAAACGCCGTTGAATTTAAGGTCGGGGATAAGGTTCTCCTCAAGGACGAATCCATCCGCAGGGGACGAAGCCAGAAACTAGGAACCCTTTTTGTTGGCCCATATAAAATATTGGAGCTTGATCTACCGAACGTAGTTATCCAAAAGGGGCGTTATAAACGAGAGAAGGTACACGCTAATCGTTTGAAACCATATAAATAATCATTTTAGTCTTTGACCCCGCAAGCATAACCTAATAGCAGTGTCCAAGCCATGCAAATAACGGAAAACGGGGCTCCGATACGATTAATAGGACAGAAGTTATTAGTAAACGCAGCCACGTGGTCTGTATGTCAACAAACGCACGTGCTCGAGGGGCTTGGCAGGCACGTCACAGATAATAGCCTCAAGCCAAGATGGCTGCCGGGCTCACGTTGGCGTCCCGCAAGCGATAAGCAAGGCCGCCTCTGATATCGCGAGGTCGGCGCTCTGGCTGAGCTCAGCTCTGATAAAGCTCGCGCGCTCGCCCCGGGCGGCGGAGATGTCACGAAACCTTTCGTCCCGACTAACACACAGTACACGCATTGCCAACCTTTCGCGTACTATACTAGTATAATATTATGTAAGGAATTTACACAAGGGAACTTCTAAGGGATTTTGTTCTATTTTTGCAGATGATTTGGCTACGCTACGTCCTGATATTCCTTCCTCCGGCCGTTGCACTCCAAGATTTTCAAGTGTAGAATTACGCGCACTCACCTGGTCTGTACTACGATTACCGCCAGCGTATACAACTATCAACGGTCTCTTGGCGGATTTTGAGCTATTTCAACTTAGGAGAACTCCAGGAGAAACTGAATGAGGTAGAACATTATTCAACGCAATCTATAGCGTTTTGCAAAAACAAATTAGCGGAACTCAACCTGTCAGTAGACGAGTGTAATGAAATGGCTCTAGAACTACTATGGCACATAAACAACATCAAACACTCCCAGAAACTAATAAGACAATTAACAAGTCATCAGCCAAGCCGCAGGAAGAGGGGGGTGCTAAATTTCATAGGCGAGATCGCCCAGGTACTTTTTGGTGTCGTAAGCGATAGCGATTTTGAGTACTACAAATCCAAGATAAACACAGTAGAGACTGAGCAGCTGAAACTGCTAAAACTTAACAAAGAGCAACTCACAATTGTGAAAACATTTTGTCGAACTTCAGTCATTCAGTGGCGAGTGTCGAAATCAGGAAGTTCTAATGAATGGCATGAGAAAAATGCAGCGTTATGTCCAAAATTTTTCTAATCATACTGATATCGCCGTTCGACGGTTGTCAATAATGGTCGCAAGTAATGAACATTTAATTCGAGCAGTAGCCATTCTCCAGGGCATCCAACGGGAGTACGATCTCTTAGTCATGCTATTGTTAATTCTTAAAGGGGATTGCTTCAACCACACCTTATTAATCCGGTACAAGTTGTTCAGTATTTGAATCTAATTAGGAACGACATCGGGGACAAGAAGTTTCCGATTCCGTTGACTGAGGAAAATGGTCCTGAGAATAATTGATATCGATGTATTCTTGTACAAAAATATTTTGACTTATGTGTTAAATGTACCTTTAGCTGAAAATAATGAATTCAACCTATACAGAATACTTCCGTTACCTATAGAAGTAAGTGAACAAGGTCACTACTTGTTTTTACAGGCTGAGAAAGAATTCTTATTGATTGATCAATCCAAAAGACTTTATGCCAAACTGGACAGTGAACAATTAAAATGTAAACAAATGACAGACACTTTAAGTATTTGTAAACAAAATTTCATATTGCAAGCTACCCAAGATGGTTCCCCTTGCGAGGTGCAACTCTTACAACCGATTCGGGCGATTCTCCTGATTGTGTAAGGAAAGTAGTCGGTCTGGACCGCCCTTGGCCATAATGAATGGATTTTTGTTGCCCCAAGAGATGAGGGCTTAGCTATTTTATGCAATAACGGGCATCCCACAGACGTCATATTTAAAGGGACCGGAAGTTAAAGTTTTTCAACAAATGCCGAGTTATGGGGCCCAGATGCTCATCAGTCGGAGTTAACCTTCAGAACCAATGTAACCAGTCAAGACATAATTCCTAATTTTAAGTTAGAGTTAGATTGTTGTGTAGTGAATAGTGAAAAACTCAATATTACCGAGCTCCCATTAAATTGGAACATTGAACCTGTTGGTAAACACCTCAGTGATTTAACAGTAGCCGGTTACAAGATTGAGGAGCTACAGGAGGAAATATCTAAACAAGAGCAATTCAAAACAAATTCATACCATATGTCGACATACTCTATTATTTCTTATGTTAGCATAATTTGTATAGCTGTAATTGTCATCTTCTGCATCTGTAAACATTGCAAGACGTGCCAGAGTGTTTCAAATATATCTGGCGCAGTACAGATCAGTGCTGTAGCAGGATTTGTATTAATAATACAGTCTTGACCCAATCTAACGTAACAGACGTAAGGCATGTTCGGCATGTGAAGTCCAGACGACCTCTACATAGGGATGTGGAGATACAAACAGATGTAGAAGATGACATTGTAGTTTTTGAGCGTGAAGATACAGTGCCTCAGCGTAGTCTGGAGGTACCAGATCCTGAACCACGAACCTCCAGATCACGCAGGCGTTGAGCATAAGTAAGGAATTCTTACTATGGGTAGTATGAACTTAGCAACAAACTTGGTAGATTATAAAGTGTATGATTATAATATTGTAGATTGTAGTTCTTATTAATTTTTTCATTTTTAAATGACACTCGCGGAAGATTTTTCGTCTGTAAAGACGACGAAAAATCTTTTCCACGCGGTGGAGCTGTCGCGGTAGCTGATTTTTATATAGATGTTAGTATAGAGTTTAGTAATAATGAAGGCAGAGTACTTCCAAGCCAGCACGGTAGCAGGAAGGTTACACCGCTAGTACACGACACCGGCCAAGGCCGCTGGGCTGGCAGTTCTTACTGTGGGAAAGCTGTACAGCACAACCAGTACATGAGGCTAACACGCTATGGGCACGTGATACACATGCGTGTTCGTAGTGACTGTCAGCCAATGAGAGGAAGGCTTTCCCCACCTTCCGGAATCGAGGGCGCCTCTTTGCGCGCACGATTCGCCCCAGTCCGCGATGTGATTTTTAGTAGTGAGAACCTGTAACGGTCTAATCAAGCCATTTTGGGCATTTTTCCAAGAATCCTCCCTCTGCTGGCTTGTGATGCATTCTGTCTCAACATCGGATCCTATGGTCCATCATTCTAATACCAGGAATGCTGATTTTATGTACCAGTCGATTGTAATTGTACCATACAACTGCTCTCGCCGAATAAATCAAGTAACCGCAGTTCTTTACATTATTCAAGGAGCACCTACGTCCCAATTTTAGACCAGTTAAGTCTCTGTGCATGTATTTTATCCCAGCTAGGAACTTACAGATGCCGGCTGGAAACCGGAAGTACCTCAGTTGGCAGTAAGTAGACGCTGGAACGGACCCACAGTGGTAAGTTCGACTTTAGCTCGGTCAATACCCTCCCATGCAAAAAACTACACAGAGGGCCCTATTATCAGAGGCATATAATAAATGACTTTATTGAACAACAGTTGAGGGATAGGATAATGCAACCTTGGAATTCTCCGTGACCCTCATTCATCATTTTAGTCCGAAACGGTCAAATAATGGAAAAACGAGCTTTCGGTTGTGCATGGATTACCAAGAATTGAATAAAAAACCATTCTGGAAGTCTACCCCACACCAATCATCTCAGAGACTGTTGATTATATCATTAATCACCAACTGCTTACGACATTTGATCTCAGGTTGGTTATCATCAGGTATGCGGAGCCGAAGAAAATATTACAAAAACAGAACATTACGAGTACCAGATACTCCTTTTAACCTAAGAAATGCTTCATAAAGCTCCAGAGGGTTAATGAACAGAATTCTCCGGGGGCTGAAGCCTCACTCATTACTGGTTTACCACGATGATGCAATAATCTTCTCTAAGAATTTGCATTAGCATCTTGTACACTTAAAAGTTGTTTATGAAAGACTTTGAAAAATGGTATATTGCTTAGTCAGTGAGTGAATATTTATGTCGACTAATATCCAAACAGTGTGTGAAACCACAGCTCTGACTAGTTTAGGCAGTCAATTGGTTTTATTTTCGAAAAATGTGAAAGAGTTGGAATCCTTCATAGGCCTAGTCGGCTACTACAGAAAATTCGTTCAAAATTACGGTGAGAAAGCCAAGTATCTAACCAGTGTACTTTAAAACGCACTACTTTGGTTTGTTCTAAGGAATCTGAATATCCGATGGTCAAACTAAATAAATTTTAAATTCAAATTCCTTTTTAATTTACTCTGGTTTCTCCAAACAATTTATATTGGGCACTGACATCTCAAATTTTTCCCTAGGAGGGGCTCTTTACCAAATAGTGGGAACCAAGAATGTCCTATTTGTTAAGAATCAAGGCAGTTTATGAAGGCAGAAATCAATAATTTGAAAGCAGATAAAGAGATTGTATTGGTGATATGGTGATAAAGTTTACCACTCAAGAACCCATATAGTAGACTAACAAGGTGGGTCGTATCTATTTTAGAATATCAATTTTATATCCACAAATCCGGGAAGATACACACTAATGCTGCCTCATTGAGCCAAGAAATCGGCGTACTAGTAGAACAGACAAAAGCTGCATAGTGCCAAAAATTTTGAAACAACAAGCAATTTATTATAAAGGAAAATATTCTTTATAGAATTACGAAACAGCGCTGTCGTAAAATGGTACTCACCTCCTTAAGAAGGCTAATCAAGAGGTTATTCTCTGCATCTATCTTATCTGGGCATGTTGGCTGGAAGATAGTCAACTGAAGTGTTGCAAAACAGTATTCGTGGCCATCTCGGAAGAATGATATCAGAAATTTAGTTAGAAATTGTTCAGTTTGCAACGAAAGAATGCCGGAAAGCGGCAATAGGGAAAAATTGCAACCAATACTAGAAACCAGGCTTCCTTTTAAAGGATTCCAACTTGACACAGCCAGACCATTTCTCCGAAGCAGTACAGGATATAGTTATATTCTAACTATTATTGATGCGTTGTCACACTATCTAGTATGGTTCCGTTATGGATTAAACGGTTGAAACTGTGACTGACGCATTGATGATCCATTGGTTTTTCCGATTTGGTGTCCCATTCCGTCTTCTGACAGTTAAAGGAAGGGACTCAATTATTTACCCATATGTGAAGCTATAGAAAAGCTGTAAGCCTTAGCTATATACGCGATGGGCAATGGGAGATGCGAATGCGTTCACAAAACTATAATTAAATCGATAAGCTGTTTCCTAAACAAAGCTCAAAGTAATTGTCAAAGATTCCTACAATTAACTGGTTCAGCATATAACAGTAGAGTGAATACGTCCAGAGAACACATCCCATTTACAGTCTTTGAACTGAACAAATACATTAGTAGTTCGTACGTCCAAAGCAAGGTGGATCGGTTAAAAAGAATTTTGAAGTTGGTCCAAAAGAATTTGAACAATAATTGACGCCGTATAATCAAAATGAAACCCCAGAAATACTGATTGCTGTACGGTCATACTCAACACGCGTTACAAGAAACCCGGAAAATCCTCTAAATTAAAAAAAATCTGGTGCAGCCGACATCTTGTCCTATTAGAGACATTGCCACTGAAAAAGATGTAATTACTGGGCTGAGAAGTGGTTGTTTACCTCAGAAGCCGAATCAATCTACAGCCTGGGCGTCACCACCTCAACAGTCGCTACACAACCACCAGCGAAAGCCATAAACAACACCAAACACTAGAGTGTTAGGTTCCGAGCCCGCCAGTCCAACTAACCGCTATAATCTTCGAATCATCATATGACTCAAATGCACAACGGACCTCCTAACAATCACATATATAACTCAAGAGAGGAAAACGAATCTCTGAAATCGTAGGAATGAGACACTAGTAACGGTTTATCAATCCTTAACAAATGTGGAGTTTGTTTTCAATGATTTATGAACCACCGATCTCGAAGTAGAGAGATCCAGGGAATTTTTACTAAGTTACCCAAAGCCACACTGGTACCAGCTACCCTCTGGTATTATGTATATATTAGATTAAGTACAAGAACGATTGATGGTGTAGTACTATCTGTGTTCTGCAGATAAGGGGGACGGCTGTACGGCTGTGCTTGGGGCAGGTGTGAACCTTATCGCTGAGTCGTGGGCTTTGACAAATGGCGGTATCAGTGAGACTGCATACAGATGCAGTGAACTATGTACTAAGTATTGCACAGGAATTCCCTGCAAACTTATTGCACGCCTGTTGGACAACATGCTTAATGACCGGGTGTTCTAGGTTGTCATGGGCAGTGATATCAGCTCTCAGAGGAAACTTAAGAACGGACTACCGCAGGGATCAGTGCTTGCTCCACTCCTGTTCAGCCTGTATATCGCAGACATGCCGAAAACAAGATCAAAAAAGTTTGGTTATGCCGACGACTGGGTTCTCACCACGAGGTGCAGATCAATCGAAACGTCTGAAGAAATCCTAACAGAAGACCTAGAAACAATGGTCAAATATTTCCGTAGGTGGCGACTCCACCCAATGCTTCTAAAACGGAGGTTACCTGCTTCCATCTAAGTAGCAAACTCGCTAGAAGGGAACTTAACATACGGTTCGAAGAAACCATTCTTACCCACAATAAGACACCAAAGTACCTGGGTGTTAGCCTTGACCGAACATTATCCTTTAATGCACATCTAACGAAAATGACTGAGAAGCTAAAAACAAGAAACAATATCATTCAAAACTATGTGGTACCTTCTGGGGCATCGGCCTCCACTCTCCGCTCCTCTGCTCTGGGTCTTGTCTTCTCGGCTGCCGAGTACTGTGCCCCGGTCTGGTTGAATAACCCGCACGTGAGAAAAGTGGACACCCAACTTAATTACGCTATGCGTATGATTGCAGGCAACTCCCATAAGATGGCTCTCGATACTGAGCCACATACCACCACCTAACCTGCGACGGATAAATGCTCGGTTTTGTGTGTCTTGCAGCTCCCCGAATGCACAAAGCTCGTCCTCTAATATGTAATTCCATTTCTTCATATTTTCCTTACATATAGACTCACCATATCTCAAACTACTCAGATAAAGATTAGACTATGCCAAGAAGATTTTTTTTAATGTTTTATTTCTCCCAGGTAAACATTTGATCTTGGACATAAATGAAATGCAATATTCATCTTTGGCCATGGTAACCTACTAGTCTGCAAAACACAAATTGTTCTCATATCTGAATATACGTTTTTACACGTTTCCTTGGCGGTAGGTACAATTCTTTCTACATACTCCTACACCTTAAAGAACATCGGAAATAATCAAAAGCAGAATACCTACAATAACTTTAGTAGCTTTGAATGGTTCTAAAAAACATTTTTCCAACTTTTACTTTTTTACTCAGAATGTATACATAAGCTAAAATATGATAGTTCAGAGAGATTACTTACTCGAAAACATTTTTCTTTAGAAGTTCGTTATCGCAATAGTTTTCAAGTTATACATTAACTCGATAACTATTTTTCAAAATTTCTATGTAAAACTCTTCACCAAATCAGAGTCCTTATTAGTTAGTTTTGAATGTATTCGAACTACCAGACCAGTCAGCACTGTCGTGGTATGCAGGTAATCATATGCTGATTACGTTTCGTATTTTCCCAACGTTTCACCAAACCTGCACGTGAGTCATTCAGACGAAAAATCAAAGCTCGCAGCGGGCAGGCAGCGGCACTCTATTATGAAACCAGGGACGTCCCGTTTCGAATGAGCGACACTCTGCTCCCGCCACTGGCGAGCGCGACGGCCATTTTTAACTGCGGCTTAATTATGCGCGTCACTGGTTAAACGAACGCAGGGCGACAACGCTGCCGCACATACACAGAGTTTGGCGCCGCTTTGCAAACGCGGGCGCGCTGGCCAAAATAGCAGCGTTCCATACCAGGCCCGCAACGCGGCACCGCCATATCAACGCGCGAATTAATAGACCGGTTTCAAATCCGCGCGGCTGTGTGGGAGGGGCCGTCATACCCCCGGCGTGTACTGCACCGTCCTTTGTACAACGCCAGGGGACCTCGCTGAAATGTCAGAATCGATAACCGGAGCTGTATGTCGACCACACGTAGGTTATCACATTCGTTGGCCGTGAATTCGAATGCGCAAAATTATCCTCGCCACGCACGCCGGTGGACGTGTTTTTTGTTTTCCACCTGCTGCCGGTTACAGGCCGGCGCGGATTATGCGTTTATATAAGTTTTAATTGATCTCGCTTCGTGCTCATATCGGATTAATGCAGGGCTCACCCCGCGTGGTAGTTTAAAACTTCAGAATGGAATTACATCCTGGCTGCAGGGGT
>JARYHS010008074.1:375374284-375661314 GCA_031002005.1 Vandiemenella viatica
AAAGTAAGGGAAAAGTAGGATTTATAGTAGTACAGAGATTTTCTCTCGAAAACAGGATTGATAATTGAAAAAAAACATAGAAATAACAGGATAGGATTACTTTTCTCTTTAACCATCTACATCCTCTTGCAAAGAATTATAAGGTTTGAGCGCAGTTACATTAAATACACCTCGGACACTTTGGTCCACAGGATTTACCAGTACAAAAGAATTCTTTCTTGGACAGCTAGAAATCATGTACGGTCCTTCGTAAAGGAATTTAAATTTTTTGATTTCATTATTGAGACTCGAAGATTTATAGTGAGTTTGCGCCAGCACCAGGTCACCTGGCTTATAGTCAGTAGCCTTCCCCCTTTTATCGTGCCTAACCTTTCTTCTAATTAACTTCCGTTCTTCTTCTAGCAAGTCATCTCTGGGATCGTTATGGTAAACTGACACGCTCTGTAAATTTCTCGATGGAAATATTTCCCGTTCACTTAGTTCGTCCGTAAAGAAACTCTCCTCCTCTCCACGCGTCTGATCACAATCGGGAAATTTGACACTTGTTTGTCGGGGCTCATTAGTTTTCCACCGTATAGATTTTCTGTCGACTTCTTCTCCTCATTAATTTTCCACCGTATGAATTTCCTGTCAATTTCCTCCTCCTCATTAATTTTCCACCGTATGAATTTCCTGTCAATTTTACCTTCTTCATTTACCAATTGGAAAGGTTTTGGTCTACCAGTTACTTCTTCATATCTTCCGCCATCGAAAATGACTGATTCAGCTAAATTATTGCTTCCGAGTGAGTGACCTAACTCGCTCGCTCGTCTTTCCGCGCTCGCCAGTGTTGCGGCGGTCAAAACTTTTGCGGCCCAGGCGTCAACAGTGTCCCCGCATACGCTACTGCGTGGCTGCTGTCGGTCACTGCCCCCGCTTCCGCTACTATTGTCAAAGCCATATGGTTGTCGCTCTGCACTAATTCTATTCAGCTTTACTTCTCCCGTAGCTACCGTGAACAATCCTTCGACGTCAATTCGTATAACTTCATTCTCCCGTAATCTTGACTTCTCCTTTGTAAGAGCATCATAAAAAATTTCATCCGCTACTTCAAAAAATTTCTCTTTTATATCGTCTTCCACAAATTCCTCCTGACACCCTTGAACGTCTGTTTCCGCAGCCATAATACTTTTACAATTCACTTCATCTCCATTTTCCAAGGCATCCCCTAATACCGTATCAAACAAAAAAACGTCTTCCTGAATTTTCCTCTTCCTTAATCCTCCGCTTCCGTTCTGTGAAATTCCGTCCGCATTTGGCCTCTTAACCGGTTCTGCCCCTGATGAGGCCGCGACAGTGGCAGAAATTAGTTTAAACAATTTTCACCACTCGCAGCTACTGTGGCTACCCTCTGTTCCCGGTTCTGAGGTTGGTTGTCATGGTACCGTTGGTGTTGATTATTAGTTTCTGTCTCTACCGCTTGGTTATTCGGCTCAAAAGTGTTTCTCTGCCTGGCCCCGTGCTGGTATGTATTTACCGGCTGTTGTCGGTTATTCCTTCCTTCTTCTCTCCAATAACCGCCTCCTCGTGTACCCCTATCCTGGAAGTGTCTATAACCATTCTGAAACTTCGACTTGTCTCTCCTCATCCTCTCCTCCTGGACATCCAACCTTCCCAACATGTCTATGGCATCCTTAATTGAACATATTTTATGGCTGGTGAGAATAAATTGCGTTCGTTCGGGTAGGCGAGCCGCAATAATTTTAACATATTCTTCCTCACTGTGAGGTTGGTCTAGGTACCTACAAGATGAGTAACACCTCATGAAAAAATTAGTTTGTGTCTCTTTATTCGGATCGTAATGCTCGCCCAACATTAATTCGGATTTCACGGCAATCTGTCTTTCTGCCGACCAGTATAGGTTTAAAAAATCTGTTTTAAACTGAGCAAACGTCTCAAAACGGTCTTCGAATTGATCAGCCCAAAGACGAGGTTCTCCTCTCAAATGTTTAATTACCATTCTAATTTTATTTTCTTCACTAGCCATCAGGAAAGGTGCGAAATTTTCAAAATTTCTAATGAACTTTACAGGATGTATACAATTCCTTCCGGAAAATTCCTCCCAATCTATCTTCTCATCATTGACTTTAACCGGAAAAGCTGAGGTCTTTATAACTTCTTGGTACTTGCCAAGCTCTTCCCTAACTACCTTGGGGACTTGTTTTACTAGTTCTTGTTTCACCACTAGGGGGGCATGTAGTTTCACCTTCTCAACATCTTCATAAACCTTTTCCACGTCAGCTGCCAGCCCTTTGACATCACCCTGAAATGTTTGCATCTGATCTTCAAGGCACCCTACGCGGTGGCTCTGACTGTCGCTTTTTTCTACTAACCGTAAATATTGCGCCTGTAAGGCACCGGTATCCTGGCGCAAACCACTCGTTTCCTGCTCAACCCGTTGTTCTAACTTGTACACTTGAGAGGACAACTCCTCCGTCCGACCAACACACCTAACACTATACTCTTCAAGTTTTCTTTCTAACTCCGCGATGTGCAATTTCTGCTCCTTGACTAAGCTATCGTGACGAACTTCTGCGTCCCTTTCCATTACTTCAAGTCTACCATTGAGGGTTTCAAATTCGGAATGAAGTTGATCATTAGAGTCCTTAAAGGTTTCAAATTTGGAATCAAATTTAAAATCAAGTTTATCATAGAGTCCCTAAGGGTTTCAAATTGGGCATCAAATTATTATTTAGGGTTTCCAAACCTAGCCAGCATTTCAGCCATTTTGCTCCGACACTTCCCCCATTTCAGTAAGTTTCTATTACAAATCCAACGGGAAAAAATCCAATGATGATAATAACTCAGTTGCTTTACTTCCCCCCTTCAGTTCACAGCAAACAAAATCAATACAACGCTGCTATTCACGAAACTCAACCACCATATCAGAATTAAATGCATGCAAATTAAAACCAGCTACTTGTGCTGCGTCAACATGCAGTAAGTGTCACCAGAATGACAAAGGAATGGGCAAAAAGGAGAGAAAAACTCAACTCGGTTTTCCTTCCTACGTGCGATTCGAAATTATAGGAGAAAAAAAATATTAAAGGAACGGAACAGATAGGAAAAGACGCTTCGCAGCAGCTCGCTAGCAGCAACTCGCGCACTTAGCTTTGGTGTCTTCACTGTCAGGTCTGCTCGGCTCCCGCTCGGCTTCGTTCGGCTGGCTCGAATCAGCTGCTCCCACTCGGCTTTCGGCTGGTCCCGGGCACCCTCGGGTCTGTGTATACGTCGCCGCCTGTCGTCTGCTCTCGGCTCGCTCGGCGATGCTCTTGTAGTTACCTCGTTCTCCACTCGGCTGCGCCACTTCCAACCAGTCTTCCAGTAGACTATCTTCACTAGCTGTCTTTGACTTAACAAACTCGTGCTGCTGGTGTGGTATATCTTCCACTTTGACTATTGTCGTCTTCGCGCCTAATTGTCACCTTATTCCCACTTCGCCGTAATTTATCCTTTGTCCTCTTTATCCTAGTGTGTATGCTCGGGAATCGAAAGTTAATTTCTCCTCCAGATGCCTATTTAACCACACGTCCTGTCACTGAGGCGCCATGCAAGGCTACTATGAGAAAAAAGTCTTTTATATTTATTTGGGTTAAACTTCTGAAACTGTTTTGAGCACACAGTCACTTACTTAGAAACACAAATAGGTTCATTAAATAGATAAAAAAAGGTTCTTTTGCCGCGGTCGCCAGGTTTAGGTAAATTTCGAGCGTTGGGTTTACTATATAAAAAGAACAGTTCAACAGTTTATGTGCAACTTCACACAAAGTGACTTTATTGCAATAATTAAGCTGTAGCTATTACACCCAACGGGAAAATACCACCACCAAATATGAAATTCTAGATAAGTAATCGAACTTCGCCGAAAATTACAAGTTCGTAGGATAAAGAGTTTCTACAACAAAATGTATCAACCACATCGATCAAAGTTCCTCTCACCACTACTTTAAGAAAAATGTTCTCCTCCCAAATCACAAGTTCTATTCATCACACGCTTACATAAATCACTTGAATACTTTACTCGAGTCTGCAACAATTTCCCCACTATTAGACCGAAATGTGCCTCCGCGCGAACACACTCGTCCGGCGGTCAGAGACAGACTGACTACTATTACTCAAAGATAATACATCGTTAACAAGCGTCGTCTGCTGCCGACACCTGGCGCAGACACTTGTTATGTTACAGGCTCCGCGTACTCGCCCAGGCGAGCGGAATATCACGAAACCTTTCGTCCCGAACTAACACACAGTACACGCATTGCCAACCTTTCGCGTACTATACTAGTATAATATTATGTAAGGAATTTACACAAGGGAACTTCTAAGGGATTTTGTTCTATTTTTGCAGATGATTTGGCTACGCTACGTCCTGATATTCCTTCCTCCGGCCGTTGCACTCCAAGATTTTCAAGTGTAGAATTACGCGCACCTCACCTGGTCTGTACTACGATTACCGCCAGCGTATACAACTATCAACGGTCTCTTGGCGGATTTTGAGCTATTTCAACTTAGGAGAACTCCAGGAGAAACTGAATGAGGTAGAACATTATTCAAACGCAATCTATAGGCGTTTTGCAAAAACAAATTAGCGGAACTCAACCTGTCAGTAGACGAGTGTAATGAAATGGCTCTAGAACTACTATGGCACATAAACAACATCAAACCACTCCCAGAAACTAATAAGACAATTAACAAGTCATCAGCCAAGCCGCAGGAAGAGGGGGGTGCTAAATTTCATAGGCGAGATCGCCCAGGTACTTTTTGGTGTCGTAAGCGATAGCGATTTTGAGTACTACAAATCCAAGATAAACACAGTAGAGACTGAGCAGCTGAAACTGCTAAAACTTAACAAAGAGCAACTCACAATTGTGAAAACATTTTTGTCGAACTTCAGTCATTCAGTGGCGAGTGTAGCGAAATCAGGAAGTTCTAATGAATGGCATGAGAAAAATGCAGCGTTATGTCCAAAATTTTTCTAATCATACTGATATCGCCGTTCGACGGTTGTCAATAATGGTCGCAAGTAATGAACATTTAATTCGAGCAGTAGCCATTCTCCAGGGCATCCAACGGGAGTACGATCTCTTAGTCGATGCTATTGTTAATTCTTAAAGGGGATTGCTTCAACCACACCTTATTAATCCGGTACAAGTTGTTCAGTATTTGAATCTAATTAGGAACGACATCGGGGACAAGAAGTTTCCGATTCCGTTGACTGAGGAAAATGGTCCTGAGAATAATTGATATCGATGTATTCTTGTACAAAAATATTTTGACTTATGTGTTAAATGTACCTTTAGCTGAAAATAATGAATTCAACCTATACAGAATACTTCCGTTACCTATAGAAGTAAGTGAACAAGGTCACTACTTGTTTTTACAAGGCTGAGAAAGAATTCTTATTGATTGATCAATCCAAAAGACTTTATGCCAAACTGGACAGTGAACAATTAAAAATGTAAACAAATGACAGATACTTTAAGTATTTGTAAACAAAATTTCATATTGCAAGCTACCCAAGATGGTTCCCCTTGCGAGGTGCAACTCTTACAACCGATTCGGGCGATTCCTCCTGATTGTGTAAGGAAAGTAGTCGGTCTGGACCGCCCTTGGCCATAATGAATGGATTTTTGTTGCCCCAAGAGATGAGGGCTTAGCTATTTTATGCAATAACGGGCATCCCACAGACGTCATATTTAAAGGGGACCGGAAGTTAAAGTTTTTCAACAAATGCCGAGTTATGGGGCCCAGATGCTCAATCAGTCGGAGTTAACCTTCAGAACCAATGTAACCAGTCAAGACATAATTCCTAATTTTAAGTTAGAGTTAGATTGTTGTGTAGTGAATAGTGAAAAACTCAATATTACCGAGCTCCCAGTTAAATTGGAACATTGAACCTGTTGGTAAACACCTCAGTGATTTAACAGTAGCCGGTTACAAGATTGAGGAGCTACAGGAGGAAATATCTAAACAAGAGCAATTCAAAACAAATTCATACCATATGTCGACATACTCTATTATTTCTTATGTTAGCATAATTTGTATAGCTGTAATTGTCATCTTCTGCATCTGTAAACATTGCAAGACGTGCCAAGAGTGTTTCAAATATATCTGGCGCAGTACAGATCAGTGCTGTAGCAGGATTTGTATTAATAATACAGTCTTGACCCAATCTAACGTAACAGACGTAAGGCATGTTCGGCATGTGAAGTCCAGACGACCTCTACATAGGGATGTGGAGATACAAACAGATGTAGAAGATGACATTGTAGTTTTTGAGCGTGAAGATACAGTGCCTCAGCGTAGTCTGGAGGTACCAGATCCTGAACCACGAACCTCCAGATCACGCAGGCGTTGAGCATAAGTAAGGAATTCTTACTATGGGGTAGTATGAACTTAGCAACAAACTTGGTAGATTATAAAGTTGTATGATTATAAATATTGTAGATTGTAGTTCTTATTAATTTTTTCATTTTTAAATTGACACTCGCGGAAGATTTTTCGTCTGTAAAGACGACGAAAAATCTTTTCCACGCGGTGGAGCTGTCGCGGTAGCTGATTTTTATATAGATGTTAGTATAGAGTTTAGTAATAATGAAGGCAGAGTACTTCCAAGCCAGCACGGTAGCAGGAAGGTTACACCGCTAGTACACGACACCGGAGCCAAGGCCGCTGGGCTGGCAGTTCTTACTGTGGGAAAGCTGTACAGCACAACCAGTACATGAGGCTAACACGCTATAGGCACGTGATACACATGCGTGTTCGTAGTGACTGTCAGCCAATGAGAGGAAGGCTTTCCCCACCTTCCGGAATCGAGGGCGCCTCTTTGCGCGCACGATTCGCCCCAGTCCGCGATGTGATTTTAAGTAGTGAGAACCTGTTACATTCTAATCAAGCAATTTTGGGCATTTTTCCAATAATCCTCCCTCTGCTGGCTTTTAAGGCATTCTGTCTCAACATCGGATCCTATGGTCCATCATCCTAATGCCAGGAATGCTGATATCATGTACCAGTCGATTGTAATTGTACCATACAACTACTCTCGCCGAATAAATCAAGTAACCGCAATTCTTTACATTATTCAAGGAGCACCTACGTCCCAATTTTAGACCAGTTAAGTCTCTGTGCATACCTTTGTCCCAGCTAGGAACTTACAGATGCCGGCTGGAAACCGGAAGTACCTCAGTCGGCAGTAAGTAGACGCTGGAACGGACCCACAGTGGGTAAGTTTGCTACTAGTTCGGCCAACATGCGACAGGTATACATTTTCATTAATTTTGAATATTTCTTTGTAGTATGTTTTAAAACGTGTTTAATATGACTGTTTCTTCGCAGAAGTATGTATAGTTGTTACTCGTTAATGTAATTACTATTTAAAAAATCCTGGAATGATTTCTTCAACAAGTTTATGCCGCGCTGGGTTAGTTGAAATTGAAATCTGTTTACATTCGTTCGACGCTATTTCTCCGGCAGTATGTTGTGAATATAAAACTTTTTCATTCTGTATTAGAGGTTATACAAGTTTTTGTATTGCTAGAAATTTATTTTGATCATATTTTCTAAGAAAGTCGCAAACTATCGTCCTATTCAGGTCGAAATATTTTTCGGTATTCGCTGAAGCGGGGATTCAATGTTAACCGTAGCGCCGCAATTTAGTGATAGATTCTTACGTAACTCGACGAGACAAATCGAAAGTAAGGAATAGACTTTTAGTTCTCCAGATATACTGTCTCAAAAGTGAGATGGTTAGGTCGCAATTCGGCCTGACCAGAAGAAAATTTCTGCAAAGCCAAATTCGATGATGGATTCTTCTGTAACTCGAAGAGACAAATCGAAAGTAAAGAATTTGTTTGATATCTTCTTTATTTTACGAGATACCGTATCTCCAAATTAAGGTAGGTTGAATGCAACCTGTACAAGAAAAAAAATTCGCCGAAGCCACAAGGAAGTACACGCTGGACATGCACAAAGGTGTTTTATTAACTCCCTAGCGGTTGTGATTAGGTTGAAATACGGCCTGGACTAGAAGAAAAACGTCACCACAGGACAACGAACTATACCTATAACTGATTTTTGATATTCGATATTTCGAGAACTAAGAGAAATATATATAAAAAAATATTCTTTACTTTCGGTTTGTTTGACGGAGTTACAGAAAAATTCATCATCAAATGATATGCTGCCTATGTTACTTCATTTCCATAATGTTTGACAACTGTACTAATAAAAAATTTCCACGCATTTAGAATTAACGGTGTTTTAACGTCTGAAGGTGTAACTTATTTATCAATAAAATTTTAAGTTTTTCACTTAACAAACCATTGAAGTACATGGCTTATTAAACATAATAAAATCTTATGTCAAAACATACGTCACTGTAGACTTCAAAAAAATATATTGAAGACTTTGTACGCAAATACACTAAGTCGCGTTGAGAAAGATTTATCCACTTTTTCGACATATTTTCCATGTGGGTAAATAAAAAACAATTTCCCAAAATTAGTCAAGTACCCCATTGTAACTTTGTAACGTATGATTGCCTCGCATTAATTTCTTATATCGCTGGTCTTCGTATGTTAATATAGATACTTCCAAAACAGAATATTATGTTTTATCTGGCAACGCAGTTACTTTAAAGGAGAGACCATGAGAAATTAAAGTTTACTTTCATTAGCAACATGTTACTGAAAAATACTCGCAGTTCCACATTTTTTAGCCGATATGATTTTTCACAATTTTTTAAGAATAAAATGTTATGAAAATCAGACTTAATGCCTGTATTATGGCAATTAATTTCATAGAGGTTGCGTATTTATTAAACTGTGTAAATAATTTCTAATATCCCTGCTCGCCTCTATTTGGCTGCAAGAATATCGTTGTTGAATTGCGATTTATAAATTGAGTTCATAAAAAGGTAACTTAAAGTTAAATCTCATTTAATAGCTAACACGTTTATCAAATCATGGAGGAAGGAAATATATGGAGAAGTGACGTTAAATCTGTGAAGCAGGCTCTAAACTCTCGCACATGTGCAGTGGCGGCAGCGGCAATATTGCGATCCCAAACAAATGCGATGTTCACATTGTGTTAGATGCTGTGATTATTTCATTTTGTAATGTGTATAAGTGTTTTATAATACCATCTTGTGTTGCATACGGTTGCACAAATAGGTAAGAGAGGAAAGAACCTGGAATATCATTTCATAAGTAAGTTGAATTCTAATTATCGTTGTTGAAGTGGGCGGTAGGAATTGCAAACTTCGGTGCCTGTCTATAAATATTTAGTCAAAGCGCTCAATGGGATGACTTTCTTCTGAAATTCTTTTTGGTGTAGTGTAGAAAATCAGCATACCTTGCTATTTTGCACATAATAGACTAGCATTACTTTTTAACGAGTGTTGAAAATGAGATTTAAAAGGGTGTGTTTTACATCGCGATTCAGTGAATTTATTATTGCGCTTTCTTTCATCACGTTGCAGTTTATACTGACAGTGTATGATGAAATTAAATGTGTTAAATTATGCTATGCAATCTAGGAATCTTGATGATGTTGTTACCGCAAATACAGTTTGCGATTCAAATACGCGTGTGTGGGTATGTCTACATAGTTTGATTCTGTAACGGCAATTTAATGGAGATTGTGGTTAGGTCTAAATGCAGTCTGTACCAGAATGGTTTTTTTGTTCCATAAGGGACAAAGAATTTATCTATTACTGTTAGTAATTTCATGAGAACCAAGTTAGTGACAAAACGTGTATAGCGATGGAAACTACTTCCACTTCCAGCTATTCCAAATTTAGCTTACGATGTATGGTAACAAAATAACTATTTTTATTCTGGTCTAGGCCTCATTTCAACCTAACCACAAGTGGTAGTAAAAACAACTGAAATATCCATTCTGCATGTCCACCATGTAATTCATTGTGGCTTTGGCAGAATTAATTTTTAGTCCATATCAACCCAATCCCAGTATATTCCGAAAACTAAGCAAGATATCGAAAAATTTTATTATTTATTTTCGATTTGTCTCGTCGTGTTACATAAGAATCGATCATTAAATTTGACTATTGCGAAATGTTTCTTTTGCATTTCAACACAAAGACACCTTACTTTTGATACAGTATATCTCGAGAACCAGGCGAGATACAGAAATTTTTTATTCTTTATCTTTTATTTGTCTCGTCTTTTTAAATAAGAATCCATCATCAAATCTGACTTTTTTTCTACTTAATTTCAACCAAAAACATTTCACGTTTGAGACAGAATATCTCGAAAACTAAGCATGATATATATAAAAAAATTATTCTTCATTTTTTATTTGTCTCATCGAGTTATATAATAATCTATCACCAGATTGCGGCGTTACGTTTATCCTAGACTCCCCTTGAGGTTTTCGTACATATACCCCGTGTCTGTATGGGATCGGCCTAGCCCCCACTCCTCCTCCGCCCGGCTTCACTTCAATGCGTGGTGAAGGTCTCTTGCGTCGTCTCCATATATTTCCTTCCTCCATGTATCAAATACTAAGGGTATCATCTATGATGGAAGCAGGAATTTATTCTGGAAAAGCTTGTAAGAAAAAATGAATAAGAATAATTTTCAATTATATCTTTCGTTATATGAATATGTTACTCTAGTTAGATTGTCACAATATTTGGTTAGGATTTTACATAAATAAATGCATTTTACGTTAAATGACGGAGACTATAATTTCGAAAACGGATAACTGTTATTTATTTGACTGATACATTTCGCGATTATGTATGTTACTCTGAGTTTTGAATGAATTTCATTGTTACTTATTGTCTGCAAAAAAAATTCTTAGGTTATGGTTTATCTAGTTCTTACAACATACAGATAAAATAGTGTAAGTATTGAAAGCCCTCTTCCTCACATGAATTTCTGCATCTAGCTGTTGTAAATAAACCAAAAGCAGTATGAAGGAACGAATATAATATGGTGTCTGTTGATTGGCGAGTGATGGCTGGCACGTGACCGTTCCCTAGCCAATAGTTAAAGACGACGTTTGCAGTCTCCAGATTAGCATTTTATATAATAGGATGAGCCAGAAATCTGCGTACAATCCGTCATTTTTAACAAAATTAGAAGCTAGTTATTTATGAAAATTGACTGCAAAACAGTTATCAATTAAATTTCTCCAAGATGTTCTCCGATATAAAAGCTCTGAACACAAAATGCAGGCTAAGCCTAAATGCAATACTCTATTACTTTCTGTTAGTGATTTCTGCATGTGACTCACCATAAGCAACAACAAACTACAAATACTAACACAAACTTTTACATTTTGAAAAAAAAACGCAAAATAAATGGAAGACTAGTAAAATAAAATAGTACAAAAAAAATGCTACTGAAAAAGGAAGAAAAAATAACTTTTGCTGAGAATGGAGCATAAATAAAGGCAACAGACCGAAAATTGTAATTAGATTATAATTTATATAATAATAATTCTAATGTACAAAATGTAACAACATAATCAATTGCTTTGGCGGTATTTATTTACCAGTAAGGTGGAACTCGTGCAGGTTTTGAGTCGCCATGCTTGGCCACAGAGACAAGGAAATTCACTGCTTTCAGGCTAGTAAAATCAGCTAAAAATGGGGTTTCCCCTACAAAGCTATAAAAGGAGGGTCTCGTGCATGATTCCAAGGACAAACGATGCATGCAATATGCGAAATTTTAAAGTGGAGGAGATTACAGGGTAGCCAAGCCCTGGGTGGGTGGTTCGATCATGCACATTACGAACTAAGAAAATTTACGTGAGGATGGAGAGCTTAGAAATTTTTTGAACAATTGACGCAAGCCGTGAGTAGCTTCTGAAGTATCTATTTTTTTAATAGTGGTTTTTCTTTGAATTGTATAATCGAATTAATGCTATACATTGAGCGATCGTTTTACTGGAAACTAACGTGCAGTCTACTTATTTGGATCAAAGCCGATAATATATCATTTAGTACAGTGTAACTTATGTGATACCAGAGGCTTTTCATTTATCTATAAAATAATTGTTTTAAAAAACATAAAAACCACCTTCAAATAAAAAGCACTAAAATTTTTAAAATAACTTTATAACTTGCTTAGGAAAAAGTAAATCTAAATGGACAATATTTTACATTACTGTCATTGAAATTTATCATTAATTAGTTATTTTTGGAGTCGGTGCCAACTGTCATATCGCGAAGATCGAATTACTGAACTTCTTTTGGTGTTGGAGGCGATACGGGGAGTACGAACAAAAATTCACAATATTTTACAGCATGTCGTGAGGTAGATAGTGTTATTGCGGGAGACAGCTTAGGGAAACAAATTAACAGTATTTTAATCTGTGGCTCGGCCTTATTGGTCATCCAGGCATTTCTCTGGCGCTACTGTGTCAGTTGGTATGCTGTATCATGCAGTAAACGATGAACAGCTAGTATAATATCGGCGTATAATTTGTATGTTTCAGTTTTGTTGAAACATGTTTCTAACATTAATTGTTGGTAAGCAGTAACATGATTTTTTATGTATTATTGTTATTCCTTATTGTTTTCATCTTTTTGTTTTTCTTGCTTTCAAACAGACTCCAAAAATAACTAATTAATGTAAAAATTTCAATAACAGTAATGTAAAATATTGTACATTTAGATTTACTTTTTCCTAAGCAAGGTATAAAGTTATTTTAAAATTTTTAGTGATTTTTATTTGAAGGAGGTTTTTATGTTTTTTAAACAATTATTTTATTTTAAAATTTTTTAGTGGTATTATAGTTTGTTTTGTATTTTAAATATGCCGCAGCAGTTCCCATTTTGCGAACCTCCTGGCACTTGCTTTCAAAGAAGAATTCTGTCTTTATATACCACAGCAACTTCCAGAACGGGGTGAATTGGGTGTTGTGATAAGGAATGTCAGTTTAAATTTTGGTCCAGGCTATGTTTCGATCGTATCATAACATCTATTAAAGCTGCTGGTCAATAACCGAAACATGTAACATCTGAGCATTAATACATACCGCATACAGAAATCTGTCTCTGGAATACATCTGTTTACTCCGGCATCACACAGAAAATTTAGATTTTTAATTGGTTTTCACAACGTGAAAGCTTGGGATCCAAGTTGAAATCTGAAGTACATGTTGAGACATTATGACACATTTATTTTATAAATATTATGTCATGACTTAAAAATAGCTTAATTGATTTTGATGGGATTTAAAATTGTGGTTTTTTCTCTTTATTTTAAAGGGCACATGGGCAAATTTCTATAAAATTAAGGGGTGTAAAGGGAAACATGGGGTGGTTTATTTATTTATTTAATTTTTTTTTTGGTCAGAAACCTTCTCCATGAAAAATTACATGTATATGCCAACTTTAATGGAGACCAGTTAAATGGTGTCGACTGTAACTTTTTATAAAGAACATTGGCAAAAATTTAAGGGGTGGATAGGGGGAAAGAACTGCAGTTTTTTCAAACCAAAAGTTGACAGTATTTTTCTCTTTTTTTTTGACTATACATGTCCAAAGTTTCATCGAAATTGGATAAAAAATGTGGGTTTGTATAAAAATTAAGTGTTGTAAAGGGGAGAGGGGCGGTTTTTTATTTATTTATTTTTTGTTCAGATTCTCCATGAAAATGACATGTACGGTATATGCCAAATCTGATGATAATCGGTCAAACGGTGTCAGGTGTAGCTTTTTGTGATGAACATTGACAATAATTAAAGGGGTGGAAGGAGGGGGGGGGGGTTGAGCTTTGGCAGACCAAATGTTGACAGGATTTTTCTCTTTGTTTTAAAGTATACATGTGCAAAGTTCAATAAAAATCAGATAAGAAATGTAGGTTTATATAAAATTAAGGGGTGTAAAGAGGAGAGGAGTGGTTTTTTATATTTTCTTTTTTGGTCGGAAACCTTCTCCATGAAAAAATACATGTAATTGTAAACTTTAATGGAGATCAGTTAAATGGTGTCGACTGTAGCTTTGAATAAAGAAAATTGGCCAAAATTAAGGGGGTGGATAGGGGGAGAGGGATTCAGTTTTTTTAAACCAAAAGTTGACAGTATTTTTCTTTTTCTTTTTGGCTATATATGTCCAAAGTTTCATCGAGTTCGAATAAAAAATGTGGATTTGTATAAAAAATTAAGGGGTGGAAGGGAGTAGAAGGGGTGGTACCCTATCCACTAAAAAGTTTCATTTAAATCGGTTCAAAACTGGCGAATATATCGCTGAACATAAATACAAAAAAATACAGACGAATTGAGAACCTCCTCCTTTTTTTGAAGTCGGTTAAAAAGATTTATTTGTTCAACCTTTTACCTTTCAGTTATTGAAAATATTAATAAAATATCGTTTGGTGAGTTGGCGACCGTATTAAAAGGAAAGAACTATCTGGAGAATCTTTGAATAGTTACGTTAAATGACTGATCATGATCACAATTCGCGGATAAAATTTAATAAAGAAAATGTTTAAACCACCCTCTTCTTTTCCACGGCAAACTAACTTAAATGATAAAAGAGTTGGGAATTATTGCAGGATTGAAGGCGGATAAGCAGAATTGTGGAAATCTACAAGGCAAATGATTTCGGGCGTAAGGTTGAAAGAAAGTTTGTACATAGGTATGGAAGATTCGCAGATGGTTCGTTATTTAACAATGCCATATGACCTCTACTGAAATATCACTGCTTTTTCTTCTGCGTCACCTGTGTTTTCTTCTCTATTTTTACGCTCTTTAATTTTTTTTAATTTCTCTAAAAATGCTTCTTCCTCCCCAAATTAACAGAAAATAATTTTTATTTTAGTATTACTTTATTCTTGCCAAATTTCGAAACTAAGCTATCTTTCTACGAAAAAAAATTAAACTACTATCATTTAATTTCCTTTAAATAATGTAATGTTGTTGTAGGTCATTTCGCCGTAGTTGCTCAGTAAATTAATTGTTAATAAATAATGCTAATGCAACTGTTTTTTTGTGGTTTACTGCCGTACGCGTTTCGCCTCTCATCGAGGCATTATCAGCGACGAATCTATGTTGAAATTATAGTTTTGTTAAAAACTTACTATATAATGTTTAACTTAATCCTAAATCGAAACATTTACTATTTCTTTACAACCTACTATTTACTTTTGTGTTCTCTGAGGGTTCATAACCACACATCTCTGCTTTTTCCCCCAAAGCATGATACCACTAAAGCCATTTGACTTAACTGTCCTTAATTGCCTTTTAATAGGTTCTTTAATATCTTTCTTCTCTCTTTAAAAGTATAAACCAAACCATTATTAGATTCATTTCCATCCAGCGCCGGCGTTAAGGGGAGGTAAGCGAGGCAAAAGTACCCGGGGCCCGAGCCGCCAAATGGGTCCAGCCGGCCTAGGTTGTCGGGAAAAGCGAGCTGGGATTTAGTTTAATGAAAGTTGTAGTTTCTTGTTAAACTGGTATGCATAAGTTTATTTCTGCTGATTGTACATAATCAACCACCAACTTCAACTGATATGATCGCTTACTAAAGTACACACATCACTTAATTTGACCGTGGATAAGGCTAATACACTGGTCGCCAAAGATACAGATCCGACTACGATAACGTAGACCCAGGCTTGAGCAATATGTTTTCCCGATCTAAGTCTAATTAATATGATGCAACCATGGAGGAAGGAAATATATGGAGGAGAAGTGACGTTAAATCGGTGAAGCAGGCTCTAAACTCTCCCGCATGGCGGCAGCAGCGGTATTGCGCTTCCAAACAATTGCGATGTTCACATTGTGTTAGATGTAGTAATTATTTCATTTTGTAATGTGTATAAGTGTTTTATAATGCCATCTTGTGTTGCGTACGGTTGCACAAATAGGCCAGACTGGAAAGAACCTGGAATATCATTTCATAAGTAAGTTAAATTCTAATTATCGTTGTTGAAGTGAGCTGTAGAAGTTGCAAACTTCGGTGCCTGTCTATAAATATTTAGTCATAGCTCTCAATGGGATGACTTTGTTCTCAAATTTTTGTTGGTGTAGTGTAGAAAATCAGCATACCTTGCTATTTTGCACATAATAGACTAGCATTACTTTTTAACGAGTGTAGAACATGAGATTTAAGGGTGTGTGTTTTACATCGCGATTCAGTGAATTTAGTATTGCGCTTTCTTTCGTCACGTTGCAGTTTATACTGTATGATGAAATGAAATGTGTTAAATTATGCTATGCAATCTAGGAATCTTGATGAAGCAAACGATGTTGTTACTGCAAATAGGCAGTTTGCTATTCAAATGCGCGTTGGTATGTCAACATAGTTTGATTCTGTAGCGACAATTTAATGGAGATTGTGGTTAGGTCTAAATGCAGTCTGTACCAGAATGGTTTTGTTGTTCCATGAGGGACAAAGAATTTATCTATTACTGTTAGTAATTTCATGAGAACCAAGTTAGTGACAAAACGTATATCGCGATGGAAACTACTTCTAGCCATTTCCAATTAAGCTTACGATGTATGTTAACAAGATAACTATTTTTATTCTGGTCTAGGCCGCATTTCAACCTAACCACAAATGGTAGTAAAAAAAAAACTGAAATATCCATTCTGCATGTAATTCATTGTAGGTATGGCAGGATTAATTTTTGGTCCAGGCCGCATATCAACCCAATTCCAGTATATCCCGAAAAGTAAGCAAGATATCGAAAAATTTTATTATTTATTTTCGATTTGTCTCGTCGTGTTACATAAGAATCGATCATTAAATTTGACTTTTGTGAAATTTTCTCTTCTCCATTTCAACTCAAGACACCTCACTTTTGATACAGTATATCTCTAGAACTAGGTGAGATATCGAAATTTTTTATTGTTTATTTTTTATTTGTATCGTCTTTTTAAATAAGAATCCATCATCAAATTTGACTTTGACCAATTATTTCTTCTGAATTTCAACCAAAACCATTTCACATTTGGTACAGAATATCTCGACAACTAAGCAGGATATCAAAAAATTTTATTCTTCATTTTTTATTTGTATCATCGAGTTACATAATAATCCATCACCAGATTGCTGCGTCAAGTTTATCCTAGAGTCCCCTTGAGGTTTTTGTACACATTCCCCTTGTCTGTATGGAAGCGGCCATGTCTCCTCCACTCCGGCCATGCCCCCCCACTCCTCCTCCGCCCTGCTTCACTTCAATGCGTGGTGAAGGTCTCTTGCGTCGTCTCCATATATTTCCTTCCTCCATGGATGCAACTACGTCCTTTGTCTCGAATTATCACCCCATTTTAATAATCGAATAACTCCCACATTTCTGCTCTTTTCTTTACCAAACTTGTATCAAAACACCATTTTATATCTATGGAAACTATCATTATATTAAAAAAATCTGTTATTACGTTTTGTTCCGAATTCATTCTCATTCCTTGCTCCTTATACCTTCCCGCTCTAATGAGGAGTAAAGCCCTAAACAAAAAGTTTAAATTATAGCAAAATGGCGTAAAAGGGAAAAATAAGCCAGCAAAAAGAACTGAAGCAAATTGTAATACAGTTTTATAAGAAAAGGCTGACATAAAAGTGGCAGTCACAAATACAAGTCATGATAAAGCAAAATACAAAGAATTTGTTTTAAAAAGTGCTAATCAAGTTTTTGAGAGCAAAACCGATTCTTAGAGAAAAGACGGACATAAAATTATGAGACTACAAACTAAAGAAAGCAGTACACGAAAAACAGTAGATAAAAAACGTCTTCTCGTTACTACCAACAGAAAATCACTTGTACCATTAAAATGAAAACGAAACATAACTAAATAAGTACAAAGAGGAATTTATGGTTCATGTCATCAGTGGCATTGAGAATAATATTCAAGGATGACAAGTCATTGCTTATAAATTAATAAGACATTGGAAAACGAAAGGAAGGGATGTAGTACAGAAAGATGTAACATCGGAAGCACAATGTTTAGAACACTATGCACCTCTATCGTACGACCCACGACCAGAAGTGAATTCAGAAAATATTAAAAAAAAATATTTTTACTTAATTTAATTGGGATGTAGAATATACTAATTTCCAATTTCTTGTTTCTTATCTTCAATTCTCTAAGTGAAATTTCTTCACCCATCTACTTCTGCCCATTATGAATTTTAAGTTTTCAGTGTTTTTGGTAAATTATTCACCACTTGCCTGGTTAATTTTCTCACTTGTTATGCCTGAAATCAAGTGTCAGTTTGTGATCATAGTCATATCTTCCTTTCTATATACTGCTTGTCAGTCACAATGTCTTTGCTGGAGGCTAAGCAACACTCCGCGGTAACTGTGAACAATAATGTTCATGACCATGGTACCGTGAATATTTAAATAACCCGGTCGCCACACGATTGATATACCCTCAAACGTGAAAGGGAAATAGAAATTAGTTCACTGTACACTGTTTCAAAGTTACACAAAAGATGTATATACTTTCAAAAGTTCTTTACAATATCGGGACCTGAAACTTTGATAAAGCAATCGGACAACATCTCCACAGAAGATTGTCGGTAAAACACATTCACGCGAGAGGACAAATTCTCATCAAGCCTCCTAACTTAGATGAAAGTGAGACTACGGCATTTTGAAATATATTACGCCTTCCACTAACTACGAGCAGCCATTCGCTGCGTCAGCGGCGCGTTATGGAACGAAGTTAACTATTTGAAATCTGCCGGAAAAAATGATCGCCCGCCAAGACGGCTACCTTCTATTTATCGAATCTGAAAATTCTGTGACGTCAGCAAAAACCTTCAAAATTTAATATCTCCAAATGTACTTGATAGTTTAAATCGTAACTAATACTTGGGCTTCTCGTTATCTAATGCTATCTTTTTCAACTTAGTTAAACCCTCATAAAGGTTTCTATCAAATTAACTTTAAATACTCTTGCGTCATCAGCCCTTGGCGGGTTTCTAACAATCACGACAATCCATTTCCAAAATCTCATTTATCTCACAGATTCTACAGGAACCTATATATATTTTCAACCCTCTGATCTAAATTTCTTGTTTTTATCTCTTTAAATGTCGATTTTTTTCTCTTAATTAAAAATGATACTTAAACGTACCTAATTACTTGTATTTACATTAAAAATATATTAGAACTTGCTGACTATGGCTGGTGGTAAGAGATAAGCTGTAACTTTACACGATTCCATGTTATTTCAGATCTTAGGTTTCAGACCCTCTGACCGCGTGGCTTAAAAACGTCAACAAATCAAATTATCTCTTAAACTAATTTTTTCAGGGTATAATGAATACACTTTAAAATTATCCTTATGATGAGTTTTCGCAGTGGAAATGAATGCAACAAAATCCGTTAAGGCCGGAAAACACTTTAGCTGAAATTTCTGTCTTCCACAAGGTCAGCTTTAAAATCGAACTACATCGTATGTTACTACTGGGAATAGCTAGTAGAAATGCTTTTAGCGAGCTTATAGATACGTTACATACTCTTAATTCTTCTACCAACACCCATCCAAGACTCATCGCCAATACATTCCTAGAACCCTCTTCAATTGTTTCCTGTCTTCCAATGAATCCTAACTAAGCTTCAGTTTCGAATCAGTTACTGATTGTGTTCTGCGGTAATTTACACAAACAAATCTAGATGCCCTTCTTTACACCTTTCTTTGTGACCTTTCATGTCATGAATTTGATACCGAAAAAATGTATCCAATACAATACCACAGTATTCACGCAATGGTCCGACGAATATTTTGTAACCCAATCTTGATTTCAGGCACAAGTGTGTAGGAAGATAAACTTTTTTAGGTAAGGGTGTCAGGGATTGGAATAAGTTACCAAGAGAAATCATGAATAATTTACCAAAAACGTTGAAAGTTAAAATTTGTGGAGGCCATATATAGTTGGGTGCAGGAAACGGGGAAAAAGGATGCGTAAGGAAATTGCCACCGGATCGTGTACTCCATTGCAATTTAATTAAACATTAATTATTAATTCCCTTTCTTGTTTGTACATACGCTCATCACCCTCTCCAGTAAATGAAAATTTTTGAAAATTCTCCCAACTACTTGGCCATCGTGTCATGCTAAGTTGTTATCTATAAAATGTTATGCAAAAATATTTATCGTTACTTTCTTCAACGAGCAACTGCTACCTCACCATATTGTAATTAATAAACATTATTCTTTTTTAACTTTGTACGTAATCAGCTGACTACTCATGGCAGTTATCTTCATGTTGACCTACTCACCTAGTTATCACATTCAGATGCGCCCAGCGCTATTCTCAATTTAATTTAATTTAATTTAATATAATTGCAATGGAGCACAGGCTCCGGAGGCAATTTCCCTACACACCCATCTTCCTGCACCTACCTACATTTGCCCTCTACAAATTTTATCTTTAAATACTTTCAAAGTTTTCGGTAAATTATTCATCATTTCTCTTGGTAACTCATTCCAATCCCTGACACCCTTACCTGAAAAAGAGAATCTTCCCACACCCTTGTGCCTGAAATCGAGTGCCAGCTTGTGGTCATGGTCATCTTTTCCCTTCCATTTACTACTTTTCATAACTATTGCAATATCTTTCCATGCCTCATCGCCAGTATATGCCCTGTACACTCCCATGACCCTCCTCATCCTCCTCCTGTCTTGCAGTGAATCCCATTCCAGCTCCTTTATCATATCCGTCACTGATCGCATTCTGCGATAATTTCCAGAAACAAATCTAGCAGCCCTTTTTTGCACCCTCTCCAACTTCTGTATTTGATACGTAAAATGAGGGTCCCATATTACACTACCATATTCGAGCAATGGTGTGACCAAAGTTTTGTAACCCAATTCCTTGACTTCTCTCGTACATCCCCTCATCACTCTCTCCAACAAGTGCAGAACTTTGAAACCTTTTACTACCACCTGTCATATGTGTCCTGCCCATTTAAGTTTGTTATCAAAAGTAATTCCAAGATATTTACATTTCAAGTCTTCAGCAAGCAATTCTTTCCCCACCTTATATTGATAATTAACCTTTTGTTTTTTATTTGTGTATCTAATAAGCTGACTCTTCTTTGCATTTATCTTCATTCCATGTTTACCAACCCAATTAGATATCCTGTCCAGATCACCCTGCAACTGTTTACAATCCTCTATCGTATTGATTCTTTTATACAACATTATGTCATCTGCAAACAATCTAATTTCAGATAGTAAACAATCAACACAATTATTCATTAGAATAATGAATAGCAATGGTTCCAATACGCTACCCTGTGACACACCCATTTTTACTTCCACTTCTTTTGATACTACATTTCCTACCCTAACTTTCTGTTTTCTACCTTTTAAAAATTCTTCTATCCAGCAAATGACTTTCTTATCCACTCCAATGGTTTTTACCTTATTTACTACAATTTTATGGCTTACTCTGTCAAACGCCTTAGACAGATCTAGTGCTACACTATCAATTTGGCATCCCTTGTCCATTTCATCTGAAATATCTTGCATATTATCCCCTGTTGTGATGATATTTTGTAACATTACGCCCTAAGCAAAAAACCAAACTGCTAATGGTAAATCATAAAAAAATCATTCATCTACACATATAATAAGCAAGTCTGTCATGTATGATGTCACCTGTCACGCCACAACGTCATTCATTCACGTCACGCGTTACGTCATTGTTCTTGGTTATACACGTTATTTAATAACATTTCAAAGCATCCGCGAATAAATTAACTGACAGAACACTGCGTTTAAATCGTCATATCAATCCTTAGATGCTAACATTTACGTATTATTCTTTTGATAGATAGAAGTATTCTTTAAATTCTTTGTCCATAGGTATGCAAGATAAAAGTTTTAATTTTCGAATGTGAATGTTAACGAAAACTTTGATCAGATTTTTACTTAGCATGGGTCAGAATTATAACTGGCATTTGATGCTGTAGCAGAGGGCATGAATATTATTATTAATTATTAATATTATTTCAAAATAATTTAAATTGTACCCTATTATTGAAATTATTAAATCGTTTGAACGGAAATAGTTACACACTGATCGTGAACTGTGCAGCCTACACACAATTAAAACAAATATTACGTGGCATAACGTAAGTTTATAAAATTTATTTTAATTTTCTTTCTTTTCACTAAGTAATATTACTGAGACTATTTTTTCCGCAACATGTAACTATGTCAGCTATTTAAACGTTATAATGTCGTTCTGAATCACAGATAACAGAAAAGAAAGGTGTAAAAACCATTGAAGATTTTTGATCAAATTGTGACATATTATGTATATATTTTACAGCTCTAAGAGCAACACAATATATCTATATATCTATATCATGTATATAATAGAATCTATTGAACGTATGTAACAATTTTCAGACCAAAATGACAATTCCTTTGTGAGTCCCAGCGATAACGCTGGAGCTCAAATTTATATAGCGATGCATTATTGCCACCAAAATGCGATACAGCGTGAGATTGAAGTATAGTTTTATGGCAGCAACTTTAGAGTAGTATGTGGTTAGATTTAAATGCAACCTGGACCCGGATGGAAAAGGAAACTTTTTGTTAAAGCGCAAGGTACGAGGAATTACATTGGATTTTATTTTATATCAACTCTATTAGTTAAGCAATTGCTAAGAAATTAATTGTCAGAAAACTTTAAGAAAAGTATGTATTTCGTTTAAATTGACATGTTAATTATCAGGTTTTTTTTTACTGAATTCATTACATGGTTTGAATGAAAGAAGTTACAAATTGATCGCGATCTATGTGGCATAAACCACAATTAAATATTATGTGGCATAGCGTAAGTTGTTAAGATTTATTTTTTAACATCCTTCGTTTTCACTGGGGTCATTATTTCAGCCGATGTAAGCTGTTTCAGCCGTTAAAACATCGATCTTCAACACAGGTAATAAGAAAAAAAAGGTGTAAGAACCTGTGAAGATTTGGGATCAAGTTTATATCGCGATGTATGATGACACCGACATGCCATACAGGAAATGTATTCACTCGCGTGTGATTGAAGCTTTGCTTTTCTAGCGGCAATATTAGCGGAGTTGGAATTAGGCTGAAATGCATCATGCACCAAGTGATGCTTTTTTATAGCACAATAGACGACAAATAACAATGTGCTTTAGTTTATACCAATTATATTTAGTTAAGCAACGGCAGAGAAATAATTTACCATAACGGGCTTTGGGGCTGGTTAGATAATAAACAGCAATGATACCGATACACTACATTGTGGCACTTCTATTTTACTTTAATCTCTTTAGCTACCGCATTTCCTACCCTACTTCACTGTCTTCTACCTTTTAAAAATTTATCTACCCAGCAAGTTACATTTATTCAGTTCAATGGCTCTTACTTTTTTAACACCATTTTATGGCTCAATCTGTCCGAAGCCTTGGAAAAAAAAAAATTAAAAAAAAAAACTATTGCAACAATATCAACCAAGCCTCCCTTGTAGATTTTATCCGAAATATCTATATAGCCTAACTCACTGAGATTTACATAAATATCCTTGTCTTGAACCTTGCCGCTTTGCGAACCAATTTCTTTCTACACAGACATATCCCATGTTATTTCATATCAATCTCCACATCAATTTACATTCCACGGTTGTCAAAATAATCGGTTTGTAATTTTTTAACGCTCTGTGTCACCCCTTCTTTCAGGACCGGTAGAAAGTACTATTATTACACATTTTCGGTTCTCTGGTAATCTACAAGTTTCCGTGCTCGGTCAAAATAATATTTAACTATTATCTTAAATACTTCTGTTATAATATTATCCACACTTGTACCTTCATACATTTTTATCTTCGGAAATTTCTTTAAATTATCCGCAGGATCTACTTCAAATTCTTTAGTCTGTTTATGTCTACTTATATAGAAGCTCTTCCTCTGATTTTTCACCCGTAAAACCTGAACGGTAATACCTAATGGTTTCAATAAACCAGTTACTTACTATCTCTGTTTTTTTTTCTTTAATCATCAGTAACTTCTCCATCCATATCTACAACTCTTTGAACACCTTCCTTTCTCGCCAGGTTTCTAACATAATCATAAAAATTTATAGATACAGCATAGACCAATGTTTAGCATCACCCTTTACTGCTATTGAATCCTTGTTCACTTATTTCAAATGTTCCCTTCTGCCTTGGTGTCGCTTTTCAGTGTGGTGTTCTCTTCGACTAAATACTTTTCCAATTCAGCTCTGTATTACAGTATATACGTTCTATACTTATCTTTATTTTCTATTTTGAAATAAATATTTCTTTTCCCATTCTTATCAACGCATTAAAGTTCCATGTAACATTCACAACTGCATGAAATCAATCATGAAAATCTATTCTGTGTAATATAGATTGACTAACACACAAGCAATGGAATAAGTTACTACTATGGTATTTATAATCAACAGGCGAATATGCAAACGAGTGACTTATTATGGACAGATCAGCAACAAAATTATTTTGATGAGAGTACATACCAAGCGCGCTCAAGTGATATCAGTACAGGGGTATATCATCATCAAGGGTTTTCTGCTATTCAGCAGGTCCATGCACAGTGACAGCCTTCCAAGCCTCCGTCTGTTCCGCCATGCTCTTAGTCTCTATATATTTCTCATTTATCATTATGTCATCAAATATTTCCTTCCTTCGCCGACTTATTCTTTTCTCTCCGTTTACAATTCCCTTCAGAGCAGTTTTAAGCAAGCACTCATTCCTCAATACATGACCAATCCAGTTTCTTTTTCTGTTCCTTATAGTTTTTGTAAGGGACCTTTGCTCTCCTACTCGTTCCAGAATTTCATCATTCCTTACTTTGTCTTTACAACTTATTTCCTCCATCTTCCTCCATATCCACGTTTCGAAATAGTCCAACCCCTTTACATATTCTTTGTGTAGCGTCCATGTTTCTGCCCCATATATTCCTACACTCCATACAAAACATTTAGCTAGTTTTTCCCTCAAGTTTTTATTATGATCGGTATATAGTATATAGGGATACATAGTAACTTCATAAGAAGACGATCTCGAAAACTATTTGTTTCACAATAGAAGATATAACCTCTAGCTCCCAATAATAAAAGTATCATTATTAGTCTGTCTACTTTTATTAAATTAAAGTACAGTCACAAAAGAGAAGAATTGCTTACAACTCATGTGGAGGCAAAGTTAAAGTCTTTCCCCATTAATTTTCAACTAATATGTACAAGAAACAATCGCGACCCTGAAAGGAAATTTTAAATATGACATTTTTTTTAAAAAAAAGTAACAATTAGTATATTATAATTTTTCTGTGGTATATCCAGTTAGCAGCACTGAGAAATGACTGAATGGTAGGAATAAAATATTAAAAGCAGAAGGAATAAAGAAAATTCACGAATTGCATTTGAAACATTGTGTTACCGTATTAGAAGGATGTTAAAAATTGCACAGAGTATGGTGGGTGAACGATTTCCCATTTTTGTAAGCTGCGTATTGTCGTACCGTTCATAAGAAGATATACATCTAAACCTGAATGGGGAAAATGATTTGTCGACGTGGGGTTGGTAGGAGAAGGAAATTCTGGCTAGATGATATCGAAGAAACAATTGGGAACCATCGATTCGAACAGTTGTTTCGTCTATTAATAGGAAGAAAATCTTTTATCATGATGATCGAATTCGCTACTTAAAAAGTTAACTTCAATAACTGTTAAAGCGTTACAGTTTTGCAAATTTAACGCCAGTTAAAGTTAACCGTTAAAAGTTAACAATCCAAACGTGAAACTGATGTTTATATTTTGCAATAGGTATTACTGTAAGCAGTACAAAGGTGCTATGTACCGTGATGTGAATCATTAATATGTCTACCCATGGCCTTCTGGAAATTGTGTTTTTACTTCAACGTTTTAACCAGCTTCTCAAATGTATCGGATTCTTCAACATGTAGTGGAATCATGTTGGCAACGGAAAGGTTTACAATACATCGGTCCACACCAGCTTGGAATACGACGGTGCCGGTAGCTACGATGCAAAATGTTTTATTGACGTAAACTTTTATTAGCAGATAGAGGTGAAATCAAATCAATTCTGCAGCTATCTATATCAGAAGATGCCACAGCACTTGAGGAAGGCTTTGAATTATTTTTCTTCCCACGAGTTGGCCCTGCTTTTACTTTTTCTTCAATCTGTTCATATTTGGATATATGCATCCTCTTCATATTATGTTTTTTAAGATCATTGCCTTGATTGTAGAAAGTTTAGTTAAACACAATTTGAATATGAGTTGTGCTCCCAGTCGTGATTTAGATGCAACGTAACCGTATAAATGTGGCCAAGGATTTTTAATATTCTCGTTGCTATTGTTAGCGTTGCTGTTTTCACTAATGGATTCAAGAGTTCAGTTTCAATGACGTAATCATGTAACGAGTGTCCGATTAATTTATTTCACTAACGAACACCAAACCAACACCAACCAAAAAGTAACATT
Source organism: Vandiemenella viatica (assembly GCA_031002005.1). NCBI lineage: Eukaryota > Metazoa > Arthropoda > Insecta > Orthoptera > Morabidae > Vandiemenella > Vandiemenella viatica. The sequence goes on from JARYHS010008074.1 coordinate 375,400,779, forward strand.
TTCCTAGCAGTAAAAAAAGTTAGATTATAAAAATATCAAAATCAATCACCAATCGAATTAGAAACGAGTAGTGTGGTCCGGTTTGCAGACGTAAAATAGAAACGCTCAAACAGTTGTATATGCATCACACTCGCACTTCTTATTACCTAATTCGTTCGCCATCCGACTCGCCGAACGGTCGAGCGTGGCGTGACGCGCAATTCAAACAAACCAAATACATTAACTACCAATGTAACGGACCAGAGTAAACGGTACATTAATTTAATGGAAGTTAAGAAGACCTTTAACGATTTTGTAGGTTAACTTAAAAGTTAAATTTTTGAAATTTTGTTAATTTCGTTAGTTAACGATTAACGGTTTTCTGCCCTACTCTGAAACCAGCTGAAATGTTTGCGATATATCTTAATACATCGCAGTTTTTTTTTAAAAATGGTTGTATATGTAGATGACTGTTTAAGAGCTAAAAAGAGAATTTTTGTAACGTTTCTGAGCTATATTTCATTTTTATTCAAATTTTTATAAAATTTACGGCACATTTAGGTGTTATTTAAAATGATAGATTTTGAAGAAAGTGTTGATTATGCTTGTTGTTCATCAGAAGTCTGAGAGAGGTCTGAAGATCAGAAAGTAATAGCTGAAGATAGGATAGCTGCAGCATGTAATATCAAACAGAAGTTCAGAGAAATGAAAAAACGCTGTGTTAATATGAAAGATGCTAATGAGACATTATTTTCGAGTTCAGATGAAACTAAATATTTTTTTTATTTAAGTTATAATATGACAGGACAACTCAGACGGTATCTTCTTGTAAATAGATCTGGTTATTGACGATTTTGGTAGATCAAGTAATAATAATTACTCCGCGATTCACTAAAAGTGTATGGCGGAGGGGGTAATGGATTGGAAGTGATATACGGGATATGGCAGGAGACGCCCATGGGCTACTGTGTAATACCTTGGTGTACAAAAATGAACATTTTTTTCTGTCACAAGAACAAAAACATGAGATTCTAGAAGTATTTTTCATGCTGAATTCAAATTTAATTTTAGGTTTTCTCCATCAGGGAGTAGTTTTTTGTGATATTCATTTGATTTTTTTTTATAAATTGTAATAAAATCAGTGATTAAATATCTAACTTTAAATGATATACTATTCATTTTGACTTCCCTAGAAACTGGTAGATAGTGATTTTCGGGCATATTTTGCAACTCTGTTCTTGGTCCAACAGAAGTCAGCCAGCATATTAGAACTCCTTGGTATCTCTTTTCCATTGTAGAAATTTGCTGATGATAAGGTTCACCGTGCTCATCACTGACAACCCCAAGATTTTCTGGGAAGAAGTTTAAGTAGATGTAGGAGTAGGAAAGGTGCAGCAGGCAAGAAAAGAAGGAAAGAATAGGAAGAAAAGGGTTCTGCTGTTAGGTAAGAGTCACGGGAGAATTTTTGGCCCTCTTTTGCAAGATCAGCTGGGCACAGGTTACTAGGTCACACGTTTTTTCAACTACAACTTTAGGTCAGGTGATAGAGGATATAGTGTAGTGGTAGTGGGAGGTGTGGAGAAAATGTTTGATAGAAATGCTAATTATAGCATAGAGAGTGACCTGAAGAAAGTGTTGAAGGATGCACAGCACGCTAGGGTGGAGCTCGTGCAAGTATTAAATCACCATGTCCAGCCACAGAACCACACTGTGAGGCGGATAAATGTGGAAATGGAGGTGCTGCTTGTGAACGGCATTAGTTCTGTCGTGGGGGTTGTGGCTGTGGAGACCATTAGTAGGTGGGGTTTCACTAGGCAAGGCCTGCACCTAAATAAAAGGGGCAAGGGAATACTTAATAGGTAATCAAAGGGATACAGAATGTTGATCCATAGTTAGAAAAATCACTAATACTAAAGAAATAGATGAAGTTTTTGAAACAATAGCAGAGGGGGGCAGAGCTTCGAAGGCGAATATTAGTGCTGAAAATATCACAAAGCAAGTGATAATAGTGTTACTGGTAAACTGTAGAAGTATAATGAAGAAAGTAATGGAGTTTGCAAACCTAATAGAGATACACGAACCTCAAGTAGTTATAGGGGTAGAGTCCTGGTTAAAAGAACGAGTAATAGACAATGAGGATTTCCTCTACGTTTACAGAGTGTACTGCAGAGATACAGGAGTAATTGGGGGAGGGGTGTTCATACTGGTTAGCAAAGACTGCTACAGTTCACTGGTGTTCAGAGTTCATGACAATGAGTAACTTGAGGTAGACTTCTGGGGAAATAAATAGGAACAAGTCAGGATGCTGGCTGCATAATATAGTTGAATATTGAATGATATAGATGAGGCTCTCGGGAAGAAACTAAATTCATGTTCAGAGTTCAGAAGTGTCTATAGAAAGATGTTTATTTGTGAGGATTTAAACTTCCAGTTGTCAAATGGGAAGGAAATAAGACAAACACAAATGAACGGAGATTTGCAAATACCTTAGCAAGAGAAGGGGGCTTTACACAAGTGGTTGAGCAGAAAACAAGGGCAGCAAACATGTTGGATATCTTCCTAATACAGCCTGATGATAACCTTATTAGGTGTCAAGTAACTAAAGGAATTAGTGATCACAATGCAGTTCTTATGAATATAAGGGGATTCAGTAAACCAGTGACCAGAATTGAAGGGAATAAAAAGGAAAAAATTTTGAAACTGAAAAGATATTTTGGAGTTAATTTTATTAGATGGAAGAATGTCACAAGTACAGTGGAGACGAAGTGGGAAGAGTTCAAGATATTAATAAAAAAGAATAAATAAATGTTTATTCCAAAATAGAAAATAAGGAGAAGTACAGAACCTATGTAGTTTAAAAGGGAGGTGAGAAGGCTACAGAGGTTGGTGAGATGAGAACATAACAGATTTAAGAAACAGCAAAGCAGTAAGGAATTCTTGAAGAAACTAAACATGGAATTAATAATGTCAAAGAAACTGGCTGAGTTTATGAAGAATATTGAATATTATTGGTACAGGGGGACCACTGACTAATGCATCTAGAAATTGATTTAACTATATCAGGAAACTGAGGGGAAGAGAGAGTGTTGAGACAATTATAGATAAGGACAGAGATGAAATAACTGAGTAGTTGAAAAAATTATTAAGTAACGGTTCAATGAGACCTTTAGGGACAATAATTCAGGAATGGTAGGGGTTGATTAGAAAATTAATCTATTCGCAGATTAGAAAATTAACCTATCCGCAGATTAGAAAATTTGAAATTAAATATGGAGATATCATGAAAGAACTAAGTAATCTAATATCTTAAAGATTGCAGGATATGACGTTGTACCTTATCTTGAAACACAATTTAAATTGAGTCTAGATATTATTATTTTTGTATTTATTTTGTTACGGATTTCTACAGCCTAACATCTAGTATCTAAATTAGGCCATATTTACAATCAGAATATGATCAAATTGTTACACAGATTTCCGCTACCTAGCGAAATCAAGTGAATTGTTGTTTACACTTAGAGTACTGTTGTTAGTATAGGTGTTTTATTACAAAAAGTACTTGACTACATGTAGGTTAAATTTCAATAAAAGAAAGTTATATTAGTAACATAACCCCTTAATTAACCCACCACCACTATTTTACTACAAATTGTACTACGCTATTGCTAACTACACTATAAAAGTCAGTTTTTTAGGACAGATCTTCAGCGGGATCCACGTCCTCCGGAATTCCTTGAGGTCTGGCCCATCAGATACGATTTTTCGAAAGGCCAAGACCGTCTAGGGTCTTCAGAGCTGTCGCCACCTGCTTCCGGTGGCGGTAAATCCCAACTCCTATTTGGGTCAATACGGTGCTGAGGATGTGTATTACATCTCCTTCGTTCTACCAATTAGCAGTTTATTTCCTCCTGTTAAATTTGTTTTTTATCATACTAAAGGAACTTAATTTAATAGCTGTCTCCGTTTCTTTTTGATGCCATTTTTTAAATGAGAAAAATAATCAGTAATAAAGAATAATAATAATTTCATTTTTTCCCTTCATCATGGCATGCAACACTTGGCAGTCAATGGCCGGGCCACTTAGAAGGCGTTGTACGTTCCTGCTGATGTGGTAATGATTTGTCAGGCTAGCCGCCGCATACCATACGCTGACTAAGACTTGAATGCAGCAAAATGTTAAGTAGAAAGATGTATTAAGCTATCGATTACTATTGTGTTTCATTATATAACACGTGCTTCAACAACACAAATAATCTCTCTTTTTTCCTTTTCTTTTTTTCCTACTCTACAAAATAAACTATTCTACTAATTACGGATACTATAATAATTGTCGGACCAGTGTTTGAGGAGCGGTCTACCACAGAAAACGGTGTCTTTCGGAAAACAGCGTCCAGCTGATCAGAAGGATCTTCTGGATAGTCGCGTGCGTCGGTGTCCAGAGAGTGCTATCGTTCTAGTGTCTGTTTATGACATATGCTTTGATAGTGAACGCAGTACTATATTGTTAATTTCTCCGTTTTTGGTGCCTTCTTGCACCTGCTATCTGATCTAGGTATTTTGTTTTATAGTGCATAGAAATCCTGTCTGCTATTTGACTCAGAATTTCGCAGTTAGTAATGTTTTTAATTATACTTTGTACGTCTTTTCCAATTAGTTGCTCACATTCTATTTCTTCGCTTTCGCGAGAAGATTTCATTCGAGAACCACATGTTCGGGTGTTGCTCCACAATCGCATATACTCGATTCTTTGAGGCCCCTACTGTGTGATAAACTGTTATAATGATAATATCCGGTTATGATGTGTATTAAGCCGGTGGACGGATTTAGATGTTGCAGTTCCAACCATTCTTTGACATCAGGACCTGTACTGCTAATATTCCATAGATGCTGCCAATCTTGTAGAAAGGCAGACATGACTTACTTTTTGGCAGTCATCGGTCGACCTACTATTTCTTCAGCTGCTCTCTTATCACCGGACTTTAGCTAGAATATTGCACCACGTTTTCTTACCACCATGTCTAGGGGCCAGACACCTAAAACCACCGTCAAAACATCTGTTGCGGTGGTGCTATATGCACCACTTAATCTTAAGAGCACACCCCTCTGTGCTCTTCTAAGTATTGTTTCTAGCTTAACCTTCTTCAGATGTTTCGCCCAGACACTAACTCTTTAACTCTCTATTGATGCCAGAATAGCGTCATGATAGAGCCTCATCACGTGGATGGGAAGATGAAATCGTCTTTTTCCAAAGCTGATGAGTTTATTCATGATGACCTTCGTCCTGGACACTTCTTCTATATGATGCATAAATGTTAGACGCTCATCGATATCTGCACATGGTTGTTCTTTTTATGCTGTTTCCTTTAACCGCGCAGAATCGTATACTGAGTGCGAGCTTTAGCTTGACCTCCGTGCACCATTTGTCAAGTTTTTCCAGGACAAAATTGTTTCTCAGCTCAATTTATCTTTTTTTTCCTCCCTGTATCAGCAGAAACTGGTCATGAGCAAAGGGAACCAAGCCCAAAAACCCTTCTAGTCCAACCAGTCTACACATTACTGTTTCAAAACACATATCCCAAAATATTGGGCCATATACCGATCCCTGAGGACATCCTTTAGACAATTTTTTCTCAATTGTTATTCGTGGACATCTCAGTTTGGCAAATATGATTCTATAGTAATCCCTAAATTCTCTGAGCCGAGGAAACTAACCTGGCCACCAGAGATTATCAAAAGTCTGGATACTTGTTGCTGACTGGAAAAGTGCAATAGTAGTACTGGTCCATTAAGGAGGGGTGACAAGTAGTGTTGAAAACTATAGGCCGATCAGATTGACATCAGTTTTATGTAAATTAATGGAAAGATTAATATACAAACATTTCAGATATGTCTGTGAGGAATGTAAATGGTTTTCAAGTAGGCAACATGGTGTAACAGCCCTCATACCTGAATTTTGAATAGCATTGTACTGTATGAAGTATTTGTAGTGAGCTAAAGTTTGCTTGAAAGTGATTTGGTATGTTTGTTTTGTAATTTCTTGTAAATCAGTGTATATAGACTTTGTTTTATGTAAGAAAATTATTTAAAGTCCATTTAATATGTTTAAGAACCGAATGGTGCAAGAGAATTTCTTAAATGTTTGTAATTCCATGTATTACTGTAAGTTACGGTGTCTACAGGACAATTTTCTACCGTTTGAAAGGATTTCTGTAAATAATTTTGTATTTAAGTATCTCTAATTACCATTTCTGATCGTTTTGTAATGTTGTTAATTAATTTTGTATTAATTCCGAATGTTTTTAATATGTTTGAGTGATTGTTAATGATCGATAAATATCGGGCGGATGCCTTTGAAGAATTCTCGTAATTTCGATAGAGACTATATAAACAGATCGGCTGGACAGAGCAGTTAGTTAGTTAGTTGACATTCATTCAGTAGTCAGTTTTACAGAGAGATTCATCAAGTTAGTTCACAGAGATTTTATTTGCAACTGCTCAGAAGTGTATCTCTGTATTGTATCTATGCTTGTGAATATCACTGACTTCGTTTTGAAAACAATGAAACAAATCTTCAACATAACCTTTTTGGTGGACTTTTTAATTAATCAATATATGTAAATTAAACCACCGAAGAAACTTAATATGGCTACGTTGACAGGACGAGAAGTCATTAAATTTTCCGAAGAGCGTAATAATGGCTTTAGACGAGGATATTCATGTGAATATCTGTTAGTAGGCTATATGCAAGATAGTTCTGATGAAATGGATAGGGGAGGTCAAGTTGACAGTTTTTTTGTTCGTGTCGGATTTCGTGTTTCTTTGTAGATTATGCTTTCGGTCGCCAGTGATTCAAGTCCCGTTTTAATTCGTTTAGAACTTGAACCTCCAAATTTATTAACTTAACATTATATAGGTTATATTGCTCGGTTCGTCTTATTCTGTTGTTCCCATGACAACGAAACTTTCTCAGAGTAACCTTCAGTCTTTCATATTTTTTCTACGAAACTCGTTATTCTACAAAAGTGAGCCATAAATGGTGCTATAAAATGTAAAAACCATTGGAGTTGATAAAAATGTGATTTGCTGGGTAGAAGAATTCTTAAAAGCTAGAAAACAAAAAGTTAGGGAAGAAAATGCAGTATCAAAAGAAGTAGAAGTGCATATGGGAACACCACAGGGTAGCATATTGGGATCATTGCTATTCGTCACTCTAATGAATGATTGTGTTGTTGGATTACTATCAGAAGTTAAGTTGTTTGCAGATGGCACAATGCTAGGATCAAAACGATAGAAGACTGTGAACACCTGAAGGGTGATCTGGACAGGATATCTATATGCGTGGGTCAATATGGGATGAAGATAAATGCAAATCAGCTTATTAGGTGTACAGATAAAAAAAAACTAAAGATTGATTTTGATTATAAGGTGTGGAATGAATTGTTTGCTGAAAATTGACGTAACATTTAATAAAATTCAACTGGACAGGACACAATGGTCAGGAAATCCTTCACTATCGGAGAGAGTGATGAGGGGAGCTACAAGTTGGGGAATTGTGTTACAATACTTTGGTCAGACCATTGCTTGAATATGGTAGTGTAGTGTGTGACTCACATTTTGGATATCAAATACGGGAATTGGAAGGGATGCACAGAAGGGCTGCTAGTTTCGTTTCAAGAAATTACCGCAGAACAAAATCAGTAACCGATATGATGAAAGAGCTGGAATGGGATTCATTGGAAGACAGGAGGAAGGTGAAGAGTGTCATGGGAGTGTACAAGGAGATGAAGGCGAGGAAAGATATTGGTGTCAAAATGAGGAGTAATGCATGGAAGGGTAAAGATGAGCATGACCATAAAATCGCTCTCGATTTCAGCCACAAGGGTGTAGGAAGATTTTCTTTAGTACGTAAGGGGGTCAGGGATTAGAAAAAGTTACCAAGAGAAATGATGAATATTTTACCAAAATCATTAAAAGAATTTAAAGCTGAAATTTGTAGAGTGCAAAAGTAGGTGGGTGTGTGAAAGAGGAAACGTGAGTATGTAGGGAAATTGCCATCTGAACTTGAGTTCCATCGCAATTAAATTAAAATTTAAAAAAAATAATTAAAGTGACCATTTGGTTGGTTTTTTAAAATTTATTACTTTAGCCAAAGGTAACTAAAAAATTCTAGTGTATGACAGGAGAGCTGAAGTATGAAACCATTTGTTTTGATATCAATTGGATTATTCGAAGCCAAATTAATATACCATCAAACCTTATCTTGACCACTTTGTACTGAGCGAAGCACAAATTTATGGAATTCTGAAATTTTAATATATGATGGATCGGTTCAAATTCTTAATGCAGTAAACACTGGAATGGAAGAATTGTGGATACATACCAAAATTACAAAACGGCGAAATAGATAAGTGAAGTTTTAAGTGGATATTTGGAGATGAAGAGTTTGGCGGATATCTGAATAGTTAGAGTATCGAATCAATGATTCTAGAGACTGCAGATTATAGAAAGTAATTACATTAATATAAATTTTTACACCTTGGAGTTTTGCGCTTAAGACTACAGCTGAGAAAAAAAGTCTACGACAATCTTACCATAGGTATCAGATTAAACGCCGCATTAACTACGAAGTTTAATTGGGCCATCTAGTACCCTATAGTCACTATCCCCGTTAAGTCAAAGCAAAAAATCCAGTATGTAATAATTTTTCACGTTGGCAATAATAGTATGCTATAATTTGATCGGGGTGTAAGGGTTTGGGAGAGACTATACTAGTCTTTTCCAACCAAATATCAACCTATCCTTCACGTGGTGCACCCTGTTTGCACGGACGAGGCTCTGGCGACTGAAAGATTCCCGGTATAAGGAGTCACCCACTGCTTGCCAACGGCCTCTAAAAAGAGGGCGGAAGAGCGGGGAGCGGTTCAGGGCACCCTCTTGCCCTTGGGGTTGGAAACGGCCCCTAAAGGCGGATGAATCAGAAATGATCAACGGCATGGGGATGCAGAAGGCAACAGGAAACCACTGCATTAAAGACCCAAAGGGTATCCCGAGGACATGTAATCCTCTCAAATTACATATATCATGATGGCTTCTTCCTGGGTAAAATATTCCGGAGGTAAAATAGTCCCCCAATCGGATCTCCGGGTGGGGACTGCTCAGGGAGGAGTCATCAGAATAGATAGAAACATTCTACGAGTCGGAGCGTGGAATGTTAGAAGGCTGAATAGGGCAGATAGGTTAGAAAACTTAAAAAGGGAGATGGAACAACTTAAGTTAGATGTTGTTGGGATTAGTGAGATTAAATGGAAGGACGCACAGGATTTCTGGTCTGGGGAACACAGGATAATTAGCACACAAGCTGTCAATGGAGTCACTGGTGTAGGATTTGTAATGAACAAGAAAGTAGGGAAACGGGTTAGTTATTATGAACAATTTAGTGACAGGATTATTTTGATGAGGTTAGAAACTAAGCCCGTCCCAACCACATTAGTACAAGTGTATATGCCAACGTCGCAGGAAGATGACGAAGAAATAGAAAAAATATACGCTGAAACTGAAGAATTAATCCAATATGTGGAAGGGGAGGAAAATCTAATAATTATGGGTGATTGGAATGCAATAGTGGGAGAAGTAAAAGAGGGGAATACTGTAGGAAGTTTTGGTCTAGGAGAAAGAAATGAGCGAGGAAGCAGGTTGCTAGAATTTTGTGAAAGATATAAGCTAATAGTGGCGAACACACTGTTTAAGAACCATGCAAGAAGAATATACACCTGGAAACGTCCTGGGGATACAGGCAGATATCAGCTAGATTATATCATGGTCAAACAGAGATTCAGGAATCAAGTTCTAGACTGTAAAGCATACCCAGGAGCAGACATGGACTCGGACCATAATTTGATAGTAATGAAGTGCAGGCTGAAATTCAAGCGAATAAGGAAGCAGCATAAGCAGAACAGACTGGAAGTGAATAAACTGAAACAATCTAGCACAAGAGAAAAATTTGCAGAAATGGTAGACTTAGGTTTAAGAATTAACTGTGAAAGGAGCTCAACCGAGGACGAATGGAATGCATTAAAGACCGAAATAATGAAAGCTGACAAAGAAACCTTAGGCTTTAGGGAACAAGCTGCCCGAAAACCTTGGATCAGAGAAGAAATTTTGCAGCTGATCGATCAGAGGAGAAGGTACAAAAATGCTGAGGATGAAGCAGGAAAAGAGCAGTACAGGCAATTTAGAAATCAAATAAATAGGAAATGCAAAATAGCAAAAGAAAAATGGCTACAAGAAAAGTGTGAAGAAGGTGAAAAGGAAATGGTTGCAGGAAAAGTAGATGTTGCATATAGAAAGATCAAACAGAATTTTGGAGAAATGAAGAAAAGAGGTATGAACATTAAAGCTGCCGATGGGAAACCTCGTTTAAGGTCAGAAGATAGAGCTAACAGATGGAAGGAATACATTGAGAAACTGTATGTTGGGGACGACTTGAGCAATAGTGTATTGGAAAAGGAAGGCGTTGTCGACATGGATGACTTAGGAGATCCTGTTTTGAGGACAGAATTTAATAAAGCTCTGAATGACTTGAAAGCAAATAAGGCAGTTGGAATTGATGAGATCCCTGCAGAACTTCTTAAATCTCTAGGATAGGAAGGAATCGAAAGATTATTCAAGCTGATATCAAAAATTTATGAAACAGGAGAAATTCCAACTGATTTTAATAAAAATATCATCTTCACACTTCCAAAGAAAGCACAAGCTGACAAATGTGAGAATTATCGCACAATTAGTCTCACATCACATGCTTCAAAATTGCTGACCAGAATAATATACAGAAGGATGGAAAGGGTAGTAGAAGAGATAGTAGGTGAAGATCAGTTTGGGTTTAGGAAAAATCGCGGTACAAGGGAAGCAATTCTGTCTTTAAGATTAATACTTGAAGGGCGGATCAAGAAAAACAAAGATACTTTTATGGCATTTGTTGATTTAGAAAAAGCTTTTGATAATGTTAGGTGGGACAAGATGTTCAAAATTCTAAAGAAGTCAGGTCTAAAGTATCGAGATAGAAGAATCCTCTATAAACTATATAAGAATCAAGTGGCTGTGATAAAAGTAGAGAATCACGAGAGACATGCATCAGTTAAAAAGGGTGTGAGACAAGGTTGTAGTCTATCCCCGTTAATATTCAACTTGTATGTAGAATAAGCAATGAAGAAAGTCAAAGAAAAATTTCCATGTGGCATAAGTTTTCAGGGAGAAAAAATCAGTATGCTACGATTTGCTGACGACATTGTCTTATTAGCAGAGAGGGCTGAGGATATTGAGAAGTTATTGAATGGCATGAACAAAATACTGAAGGAAGATTTTGGACTGAATATAAATCAAAGTAAAACAAAAGTGATGAAATGTAGCAGAAATGACACCAATACTAGCAGATTAAATATAAAAATAGGATCTGATGCAATAGGAGAAGTGAGTGAGTTCTGTTACTTGGGAAGCAAAATTACAACCGATGGCCGAAGCAGGAATGATGTTAAAAGCAGAATAGCACTAGCAAAAATAGCCTTCATGAAAAAGAGAAACCTTTTAGTTTCAAATATTGATCTAGGAATTAGAAAGAACTTCTTAAAACTCTATGTGTGGAGCACAGCACTTTACGGTAGCGAAACATGGACTTTAGGAATACCGGAAAGAAAGAAACTTGAAGTATTTGAAATGTGGTGCTACAGAAGAATGCTGAAAATTAGGTGGACAGACAAAGTAAGAAATGAACGAGTTTTAGAAATGATGGGTGAGAAAAGAAGTTTATGGAAGAAGCTTACAGGAAGAAGAGACAGGCTGGTAGGTCATATTTTGAGACATGCTGGATTGGTTAATTTGTTAGTGGAGGGAACAGTTGAAGGTAAGAACTTCAGAGGTAGACAGAGATTAGAATATATGAAGCAGATAATTGAAGACGTGGATTGTAAAGGGTATGTAGAAATGAAGAGGTTAGCACATTATAGGAAGGGATGGAGGATTGCATCAAACCAGTCTAAAGACTGACGACAGCAAAAAAAAAAAAAAAATAATAATTTGATCAGATCTTCACTAAATATCGAAGGCGTTTGATATTATTGGCCAGAAGACCCGGAAGGGCATTTCGGCCGCCGGTTGACAGAGTTTAGATTTGCCGTGCATGCGCCTCTGTCGTGGCTACACTAACCTAACACGGTAATCCTACCGCGTAAAAGGGGCCTACAGTTTGACATGGTATCCGAACCATGGAAGCGTTCTGGCGTACTTCAAATTACACAGCAAACTGTGGCGGAAGTGTTACGGGCCTTTCAAAATTACCGTCAAGACAGGGATTCTAGCCGGGGACTTATTGGTCTCTAGTCAGACGCCCTAACCACTGAGCCACCAGATCACTCTAGATCAGTGTTTCCCAACCTTTTTTGGGTCATGTTCCCACTTTTAACATTTTTTTGCCCCCCCCCCCCCATACATAATTTTTAATAAAAAAATTATTTGTTATTAAAGAAACTCGTATAGGATGGTTTTTGAAAGAAAACACTTTAATATTGTCATAAAACACAGTAAGTAAAATTAAAAAAATATAATGAAATACTAGAATTCAAATTCAAAAGATTTTTAATAAAGATTTATTATGGCAATTTAGTGTGATCCTTTTAAGAATTTGCTTTTTTGTTATATTTGGTACCTATATCTAGCATTGCATTTAAATAACCCGAAGAGAAAGCGGTAAATTCGTATCAAGTCAATTTCTAAATTGCCCCCCTAAAAAAATCAAATTGCCCCCTTGTGGGGCGTGGGCCCCACGTTGGGAAACACTGCTCTAGATCTTCACTAATAGTTGTAAAGTTCCTAAAGATCTTTCAAAATCATCTATTAGTATAATAGACTTAATTTAGCGTGTCACGCCTACGTCATGTCACGCGGTGACGTCAAGCTATGACGTTGCGCTATGACGTCACGCTTTACGATATTATTTGTGGGAGTGCGCGTTATTTAATATCATTTCCAAGCAACAGTGAATAAATTAACTCACAGAACACTGAAATAAAAGTATGTGTTGCGTTAAAATCGATATATCAATCATTAGATGCTTATATTTACGTAATATTCTTTTGATATATTGAAGTATTCCTTAAATTCTTTGTCCATAGATATTGTAAGCTAAAAACTTTGTATTTCGAGCATCAATGTTGAGAAAAGTTTGGTTAAAGTATTACTTAAGATGGATCAGAATTACAACTGGCATTTGACGCTACGGCAGAGGGCATGAATAATTTAGTTTTTTTTTTTTCAAAATAATTTAAACTGTACCCTATTATTGAAATTATTAATTCATTTGAACCGAAATAGTTGCCCACTCATCTCGAATTGTGCAGCCTACACTACAATTAATAATGTAAGTTTATCAGATTTATTTTAATCTTCTTTGATTTCACTGAGTAATATTGCTGAGGCTATTACCTATTTCCGCAATGTGTAACTATGACAGCTATTCGAACGTTGTAATATCGGTCTGAATCACGTTGCAGATTTTTGATTTTTTACCTTTCTTTTTTGTTGAATAGTTCTATGTTAAGGTGACTGCCTCGAAAATTAAGGGTCTCCTGTTTCAATGACGGATTGGTCTGAAATTCAAAATCTCCTTCATGCCTGGAAAAGTTCGCATTGTGTATATGAAGCACGATATGAAAATTCCAGCTAACTTCACATGAATTTAATTCTATATGTAACATAAATGGCTTTAAACATTCTTTGAACAACTGTAGCAAAACAAGCTTGCTATTATACAAATCGTATTGCTATGAGTTAAATCAATAGCATACCTGTTTTCTTCCAAGAGCGAGTAAACAAGATGTAAGCTTTTCTCACGCAACTTCTTTTCTTCACGGATATCACCGAAGCGTCACATCAATTCGTATATAATTACTGTTAGTAACATTTCTATGTTTACTGTGTGGTAATGAACAAAATAAAGAACTCATCCATCGCAGCTTTACTGTTTTCTGTGTAAAGCTACAGGCTTCTCAACCTAAGAATCGGCTGAAGTTAAGAGTGTCTTACAAAGTTCAACAGAAAGATAATTAATATTAGCGGTTACGTTTGTTATAATGTGTTAGTTACACAACTATAAATTCCACCACAAAAATAGCTGTAAATCAATAGCAGCATAAAACTCTGTGAGAGAAACAAAAATTATAAAAAATGTTTTGTGTTCGGATATATCTGATTTTAAGCAGTGGAAGGGAGAAAACACACAACATTTCAAAACAAAATAAAAGCCATGAAGCAGTTGGGATTGGAGGAACTTGAACTACCAGTTTCATACTTGAAAATGTTACTTGTTGCTGGCAATAGATAGTCATAAGAGATATAGCTCTCAATTTGGAAAATACGGTTCATATCTTTTTCTCTTTTATTAAAAAAAAAGTGATTGTAGCAGAGCACAATATTTTTCGTCCTACCAAAGTGGTTAGTAGTGAGTTTTCATTTAAACCAGCAGTGTAAGATCGTACAAAAGCGGCAAGTCAAAGTTATTTGCGACTCTAATGTAAGTCGTTACTTACGAGTGATTCCTGTTCCTGTAAAAGAAAACAGTCGTTTAAACCATAACAGCCAACGAAATATTTTATTAGAAGAAACAACACAACATTGTATGTTACCAGTTAAAGACAAAGAAAAACTTTATTAAATTGTTACATTATTCCTAAACGCAACATACATAAAATAATTGGAAAAAATTAAAATTGACACAAAGAATTTCCACCTTTAGAGATCTCAGGAAGCAGCTTTTCGATTTGATATACTTATTTAACCATAAACGTTGTGAAACGTAAACAAGATGGAGGTTCAGCTTAATTAGAATTCTAGAGTACTAGATGAAAAATAAAATGATATTTTATATTTTTTCAGTTGTTCTTGACAATGAGGTTCACGTTACTAGACGTTGCCGTTGATGTAAACGTGGGTCGTTTACTATCATCTAACTTCGAAATGCGATAATATTACTGATCTATCGTTGAAACAAAGCAATAATCTTTTTAGGCTTGTTGGAAAAATACTGATATTACACAGTTTACAATATTAGGCTCCTCTTCAGACATAATAACTAACTCACTAACGAATGTTCTATAAGTGACAGTTTATTTTTTCTCGGCGTATATCATGTCTGGAATAGGACCTCTCTTTTTACTTAAGATACGGTATTACGTCGTGTCATGTTAGACACAAATACTATTTTTTAATTTCGTGGAAATTACTTTCGCTGCAGTTCGATTCATTCTGCTTGATATCGTGAAATTGTTATGAATACTGTATGTCTCAACTGGGCGCAAAGCTAGACATGTCTTGAATTTTTGTTCGTATTTGTCTGCTGGGCCCTCAGATTGAGTAGCCAGCCTAGGGCTTACTCTTCTCACTGTATAGTTGAGCCTACAAATTTTATCTTGCTGAGGTGGCAAGGTGTTCTGGACTGTGGTCTATTGGTAAACTGTCATAATGCTTGAAGAATATATGATTTTTCAGCGACATTTATTGTAAACAAAAATTACCTACTTTCGTTTACAAAATGTTCTTATACATGCGAAATGCTGATAAAAAACAATGCAGCAGTTTCTGTCCTCTCTTTTTAAGGTGCACGCAATAATGACAAATTAATATTCAATTTTTAAGATCGCAGTAAAGAAAGGGCGTATAGTACTACTGGCCGAGAGACCCCGAAGGATATTTCTGCCACCGACGCCGGTTAGACAGTTTCGATTTTCGCGCATGCGCTTCTGTCGTAGCTACCCTTAACCTAACTCGGTAATCCTACCGGGTAAAGGGGACTTACAGTTTAAAATGGATCCCGAACCACGAAAGCCTTTTGGCATAGTTCAAGCTGTGCCAGAGGTGAAGGTTGGGTAAAGGGCCTTTGAAAATCCCTGCTGAGACAGGAATTCTAGCCGAGGATTTCGATCTCCAGTCAGACGCCGAACTAGTGAGCCACCGAACAACTCCAAATTTCTTGAACATATCTCAGTTCTTTATGACCGAAACATCGGGATTATTGGTTCCAAAAAGAACATATTAACCATTGCAAAGCGCAGTTTCTTCGACGGTTGAGAAATTTTTTACTGGATAAGTTATAGAGAATAAATTACTTGAAATTCCGGTGTTCATTCCCCTGAATGAAGCGGATATGTCGGTCCTTTTGCACTGCGATCGGAGTTTTTTTTACTGAAACATTTTTGACGCGTGAGGGATAAAGAAAAGTTGCAGAAATTTATTTATATGATAGGCCTTGCATCGGATTGTTTGAAACAACCGGACTTTTTCAGTTTCCAGGTTTTAGATGATATACCAAAAATTTGTGTTATACTGAATATCTAGTACTCTAGTATTGTTATTGTCTGAATCTTATCCCGACGTTGTATTAAAACGATTTTTTTTTATGTGTATTGTATCTTCAGACTGTAAAAGATTACAATGTCTTCCTTAGAGGCTGATACCGTAGAGGGAAACAAAATTCTATGTAGCGACCTACTAATTGAAGGAGGCGACAGATCTTGAACATTATCTTGTTTTGCCTTCGATATTGTAGCCTATATCAGTAATTGAAAACTATATAATGACATTTTCTCTTTAGATGGGAGAGTCGCAATGTCAGGGATTTGTACAAATTACAAGGTGTAGTGATGAATAATTTTCCAAAAACGCTTAAGGAATTTAAAATTAAAATTCGTAAATCAGAATAGTAAATGGGAGTGGAATTTAACATCCAATTATAAAAGAAATTATAAAAAAAAAAAAAAAAAAAATGTATATAAGAAGGGATAAATGGATGAGTGGGGGAATTGCCGCCGGGGTGTTACCTCCATCGCAATTAAAACTAATAATAATAATAATAAAATGTTTCATTTTACATCAGCTCTAAGTTTCTTCAAAGTACACTCGTGTGGCGAAGAATTTTCCATTATGTGGCTTTTATTTTTTAATGTAACGGTGTATCCCGAGAGCTCCAAAAATGTTAATCAACGATGGTTTCTTTTGAAATGACTCGGTTTGCACAGATGAGATATTAGACGATATACAAGGCGAACTGTGATCACTTCCCGAAGTGGACAGGTACTATGTACAACTAAAAGTAAGGTTAGTTGGTCACCGTACTGTGCGCAGATAATATTTTTTAATGGTCTGTGGAATAATGTAGTTGCAAATGTTGTGGAGCTCGCGGTGAGATACGTTCTATGTGAATGTTTTCCACACTGTTCTCTCTGAAAGAGCTTGAGAATTGTTTGGATGATTATTCTGCATTGTATTCAGAAACACTTTAATATACAGAACAGTCTCGAAGGTTGGGTGAGTTTATTTTTCGTTACTTATGTAATTGCTGTTGACAAAAATGTAAATCGAATGTATTGTGATACATTTCTAGAAACAGAAAAATTTACAGTAAGAGATGTTTGTTTCGTTTAGGTAAAGTTTATTTTACCTATGAAAAGTGATTTTTTTGTGTGATTCATGACACGAGATTGCAGTGAAGGAACTACTGAGGGAGTCTTCATTACACACAGTTTTATGTCACAAATTGAACCGTGGTCGAATGACACTAGTGGATGAGAGTCAACGTTATAACAAAAGAAAACAATGTAACAGTATCTTTCATGCAAGTAGTTAATTATGAATTGTATCTTTCATATTAAAACAATACAAGGTAGTTAAAACGATATTTGTTACTTGAACACATATGGAATTAATTTGCATCACTGGAACATATTTTACATGCAAAGAGTTATGCAACGATCGTATTGTCGATGCATTATTTTTCAACACAGCTGTCAGTACGAAATATATTAAAATATCACACAAATAAATATGTACAACAGGCTTAACTCAACTACATATTTCAGACTAATAGAAAATTTGATTTTACTGCAGTTTTCGTGATATCTTCATAGCTTCTGTTACTAAAGAAAGGTGTGTTATACGCAGAATAGTAGCTCTGTAAATCCTATCTATTGTGTGGGTCACAGGTTTCTCCCCAACTGTAGGAGAGGAGTTAATAATTATGCATCATAAGTGTCCTGGTATGCCTAAGATACTACCAATTTCAAGACGTCCAATATTTTGTCCCTGTACTATTTTGGATAGCAATCATTGCTTTTAAAAGAAATAATCAAATTCAAGAACAGCATTTGCTTGCACTCTTCTGAGTGATGGTAAGTGCTGTTCTTGTTCCGTATTTCCTCATTTTTTAGACAATTCGATTAATCATGAATATGGGCCTATTTCTCATTGGAATTTGTTTTGCGGAGAGGTAGAAATCGCACAACAGGATTAAAAAATTGTAGAACCTGTACAATATACTAAGGCAAAAATCTTCTGATGGAGTCGAGTGAAACCTACGATGGAGTCGGTCATTAATGGTAAAATATAAAACTACAGTGCTTATATTGATCCCTCCCCCCACCCTCCTTATATGTATATAAAATCTCAGTAGGCGTGAGTCTAGAGCGCTTCTAGTCTGACCTCACACATTTTCAGTAGGGAAGTATGGGTGGACGAATCGAACAATTAAATACGTATCACTTATATACATGCTTTCATGTGCCAGAGATCGATGGTAACGTTATTCTGCTGAAAGACTTAGGGTGAATAACATAAAATGATTTGTGGTTGTAGAAATCGTGCTCCACAGCGACATTTATATGTGTTAGGCTCGTAGAAAGACCGTGGAGCATTATGCTGCGCAAAGTTCAATACAGTTGTCATTTTATCACTGCCAAGACAGATTCACTGAAAACCATACTATTTTCGTCAACTCTTATGTCAAAGATATTAAAGAAAGTGTAAACTTAATGGTTCCTACATAAACTCTCCGTAATACTGGAACATAACACAGTATGTTTCTCAGAGTGTATGCTGGAAGAGTCGTCGATTTACTCTTGGCTTTCATTTATTCGTCGACGTTGTCTCTGAATGTGGTTGTGTGGTAACATCAACAAGACTGGTATGTTAGACCAGAAGTTAAACGAATCAACTAGCTTCGTGGATGCCCATGCAGTTGACTTGTAAACATCGGTCAGTCATACTGTTTGCAGCATATTCTCTCAATCATACGCTACATCTCACAATTAGAGAAATACAATAGCTTTACAAAGGGCAATGAGAACACTACTCCCCGTGAATGCCCTTGCGTTTCTGTCAATTTAATATCGTGAGGACGCTATATGTTGGCATACTATGGACTGCCCTTGGAAACAACTGATTCTTTGGCCTGTTTTACGTCAAGAACCTTTACACAAAGTTTGAATCAATCTTTTTGTCTCCTTCTGTATGCAATATCTTTTTTCGTTTTGAACTAGATTCGTAAGTTAAGTTTTAATGCTGGAGTGTTAAATTCAGTTATATAAGGATGGAAAACAGAGTGGAAAGACTTTAGGGAAAAGCGATTCATTTTATCTCCTTTGGATAGTAGTTTATTAATCATTTTATGGATTTAGATTTTGCCTTTATAGGATGCAGGTTAAAAATCTCGGTGCTACAATGATTGTATGAGTAATTAGTATAAATTTTGCAAATATTCTTGCACTGTTTGTAGCGGTTGATCTTATTCCGCTTGTTTTAATTCATTGGTGTATACCCCCTTCCTCTTGTTTCTAATTAACTCTTTGTAAAACTCTTTTAGTCCCGTTGGGGGCATGGTGCGTTAAAACAGGTGTGCATTATGAACGCTGTGGCGAAAGTTAGAGAGGTCCTCCCAACTTTAACCTGCGACCTGGCTGTCAGGATAGAAGTTTTTTTTCAGGAAATAATTTTGGTTTTGAAATTTATTGAATTTTCTGTTAATTGTTTTTCAAATTTGTTTTCCTCCTATGTTTAAAATAATAGGTTGCATTAGTATCACTGACAAAAAATGAATAGTAATTAAGGAAAATTTCAAGAATTTACATTTTCGAAGGGAGGCAATATTTGCATAATTATGTGGAAAGATTCATGCAAGACGATAAAGCCTGCACGCATTTTAAAGAAACGTAACCTATCGGCAAAAGCAGTTATGGTGAAGAAATCTACTCTTCACTGCTGCACGAACCTAATAGGCGTCATCGTTCATAAAACTTCTTAAGTTGGATATTCCTATAGAGCTAAACGTTTCAGGATAGCAAAGAAACGATCTTGTTTATTTACTTTCAACTGTTATGTATCGGTTGAGTGATCCATCCGTTGTGAAGAGGTGACGGAGTTGTAACCCTGCAGAGAATCGATTTCCACATCAGAGTAAGCAATCAGCGTGTCAGAATTCGTGAATGCCTTGAATTGATAATTTCGTTTCATCACTTTCTTCCCCTTCACGTATATGCGTCGGTATTTAGAACATCAGATGTGAAAATTCACGCTTTCGAGATTTCCTCAACTGTATATTTCGAATCTCTTATATTCTCAGGTTGCACTGTTGCCATCGATATTCTTGTCACTGATATAAATGTCGAAGCAATCGCAATAGTAGCCAAAGAATTGTTATAAAAGTGGACCTAAGTTCACTACTGGGTGGTGGCCCCTATGTAATAAGTACCATCACATCTCTGCTGATAAGAAAACTTTAAGCATATCGGGAAAAGTGGAAGTAATTAATGTCGGCACTGAGTCTTTGGCTTCACCTTGCAGAGTTAATTTACTGTATCTTGTCCTTCTCAATATTCATGTCAAGTTGTATAAGAATCCGAGCAGTTAAAGCAGAGCTAAAGCTGGCTTGGTTCATGAGCTGTCAATTCACAATGGCTTCAAACAGGGCTCCTTTTTGTCATGCTGTTGGGAACTAAACCTTTACACTGGAAAGAATATTAGCAATTACTATCTCTTTGTGATGATTTTTTGTATCTCTACTATAGAAAAGTGAAAACAAGAATTTCGTTTTTTCCATAGCTGCCCTAGGGAAAACAATTGGTCCTTGTAAGGTATTCAACAAAAATCTACCAAGGCCATCTGTTTCTATTAATTTAATGTTCCTATTTTAATAAGTTCAAACAACAATTCATTGCTTTCCCGCAATCAGTTTGCTGTTCATATTATATAATTTCAACTTTCACACTATTAGTTAGAAGTCAAAACTTTCATCGAAGCAAATGATGATTTCTAATATAAAGTAATTGCATGGACTATTTTCATACACACCTTGTAATGTTCGCTTTAAATTATTTCAATGTTCTGTAATTTTTTTAGTATCTTACTCCAATACATACAAATGTAAAATTTCCTACTTCGTTATGCCTAAAATATTGATCTTGACCATCTCCACCCATCGACTTGAAATTCTAATTCATCTCACAATATCCATCCAGATCTCATCTCCGATGTATGTCTTACAGATTCCCGCCTGTTGTTTCCACAACCTCCCTTCGTCCTCCTATCCTAGTGCCTTCTTTCTTGCACTTATCCCGCTATTGCAGGATTCGCTTTGTCAGGGTGCGCTGTATTTAGAATTTGGCCGCCTTGTCGCTGAGCTAGACGTGTCCCGCCAAAGAAAGTTATGTTGCCATCAGTCTGCGAAACTGGAAACTATGTTTGTGTGTGCTAAGTGTATTCTTGTTTATGTAATGTTTATTTTATGAAACGATTGGGGGATTGGGGACCATCATGACATTCACCTTGGCGTTAGCGGAAAACCGCCTAACAACCACAATTAGGACGGCCGGTAAGTAGGAACCAGGTATCAATCCTGTCCCGCACTGAGCAACAGTGTGTAAGTAACCGACCTGGCAATGTTTGCCTGCTAATGGTTGAGGGGTGAACGCTGGAATGCGGAGTGGAGGGGATGATGCACAGCTGCGGTCTGGGGAAGACGATTTTGTGCAGGCAGAAGGCGCTGAGCTGTGGAATGAAACGGTTTCTGTAATTGTGTACAGTCGATGATGCTAAATAAAAGTGTTGTCGTACTGAGAAATTGTTATTCTCTTGCTGCCGTTTCCTAGATGTTTCCGAACCCATGAAAATATTGAAAGAAAGACTTAAAGTCTTTAGCTGTATTGACGGCAGTCAGCAGGACTGCATGAGCAAAGGATTGGACGTCATGCCGACCATTGCAAGGAATCAGGTACCTTGCAATCTTCAGTGAGTTCTAGAAGGAGATCCATCGGGCGATACCGTTGCAAGTATGTGACATGTATCCTTAACTTCTGTATATTATTTCTGCCCTTAGTTAATTTAATTAGTGTTACTGTTATGTGTTTATTATTGTTTTAAATATTATGTGATTATTTGTAATTAAATGTAATAGGGTTTCCACAAAGAGTAGTATGAGTAGCGAGCGGGGGTACTATAGTATCTTAGTCTGCAAGCTTAGATAAAGAGTATCTTCGGTAGAAGAGCGTCGTGTGCTAGACTATAGTTCACGAGGCGAGGCTCGCGAGCAAGCGCCGAGAGTGATTGTCAAATAGACTGTTAGTAAATTTTGTACGGAATAATTTATTTTACGACTGTGTAACGTTGTAGTTGCATTTGAAAACATTAAATTCAGAGTGAAAGTGAACCGAACTGTGTATTTTTCATTAAATATACTATAAGAAATCCTTGGGGTGTAAGGGTTTGGGAGAGGCTATTCTACCCTTTTGCAAACAAATGTCCACCTCTCCTTCACGTGGTTCACCCTGTTTGCACGGACGAGGCTCTGGCGACTGAAAGATTCCCGGTATAAAGAGTCACCCACTGCTTGCCAACGGCCTCCAAAAGGAGGGCGGAAGAGTGGAGAGTGGTTCAGGGCACCCTCTTGCCCTTGGGGTTGGAAACGGCCCCTAAAGGCGGGTGAATCAGAAATGATCAACGGCACGGGGATGCAGAAGGCAACGGGAAAATACTGCATTAAAGACTCAAAGGGTATCCCGAGGACATGTAATCCCTCAAATTACATATATCATGATGGCTTCTTCCTGGGTAAAATATTCCGGAGGTAAAATAGTCCCCCAATCGGATCTCCGGGTGGGGACTGCTCAGGGAGGAGTCATCAGAATGGATAGACACATTCTACGAGTCGGAGCGTGGAATGTTAGAAGTCTGAATAGGGCAGATAGGTTAGAAAACTTAAAAAGGGAGATGGAACAACTTAAGTTAGATGTTGTTGGGATTAGTGAGATTAAATGGAAGGACGCACAGGATTTCTAGTCTGGGGAACACAGGATAATTAGCACACAATCTGTCAATGAAGTCACTGGTGTAGGATTTGTAATGAACAAGAAAGTAGGGAACCGGGTGGGTTATTATGAACAGTTTAGCGACAGGATTATTTTGATGAGGTTAGAAACTAAGCCCGTCACAACCACATTAGTACAAGTGTATATGCCAACATCACAGGAAGATGACGAAGAAATAGAAAAAATATACGCTGAAATTGAAGAATTAATCCAATACGTGAAGAGCGAGGAAAATCTAATAATCATGGCTGATTGGAATGCAATAGTTGGAGAAGGAAATGAGGGGAATACTGTAGGAAATTTTGGTCTAGGAGAAAGAAATGAGCGAGGAAGCAGGTTGCTAGAATTTTGTGAAAGATATAAGCTAGTAGTGGCGAACACACTGTTTAAGAACCATGCAAGAAGAATATACACCTGGAAACGTCCTGGGGATACAGGCAGATATCAGCTTGATTATATCATGGTCAAACAGCGATTCAGGAATCAAGTTCTAGACTGTAAAGCGTACCCAGGAGCAGACACAGACTTTGACCATAATTTGATAATAATGTAGTGCAGGCTGAAATTTAAGTGAATAAGGAAGCAGCATAAGCAGAACGGACTGGAAGTGAATAAACTGAAACAATCTAGCACCAGAGAAAAATTTTGCAGAAATGGTAGACTTGGGTCTAAGAAGTAACACTGAAAGGAGTTTAACGGAGGACGAAATAATGAAAGCTGGTAAAGAAACCTTAGGCTTTAGGGAACAAGCTGCCCGTAAACCTTGGATCACAGAAGAAATTTTGGAGCTGATCGATCAGAGGAGAAGGTACAAAAATGCTCAGGATGAAGCAGGAAGAGAGCAGTACAGGCAATTTAGAAATCAAACAAATAGGAAAGTCAAAATAGCAACAACAAAAAAAAAAAAAAAAAAAGCTACAAGAAAAATGTAAAGAAGTAGAAAAGGAAATGGTCGTAGGTAAAGTAGATGTTGCATACAGAAAGATCAAACAGAATTTTGGAGAAATTAAGAAAAGAGCTATGAACATTAAAGCTGCCGATGGGAAACCTCTTTTAAGCTCAGAAGATAGAGCTAACCGATGGAAAGAATACATTGAGAAAATGTATGTTGGGGACGACTTGAACAATAGTGTACTGTAATGGAAAAGGAAGGCGATTTCGTCATTGATGACTTAGGAGATCTTGTTTTGATGACAGAATTTAATAAAGCTCTAAATGACTTGGAAGCAAATAAGGCAGTTGGAATTGATGAGATCATTGCAGAACTTTTTAAATCCCTAGGAGAGGAAGGAATCGAAAGATTATTGAAGCTGATATCAAAAAGTTATGAAACAGGAGAAATTCCAACTGATTTTAATAAAAAATATCATCTTCACACTTCCAAAGAAAGCACAAGCCGACAAATGTGAGAATTATCGTACCATTAGTCTAACATCATATGCTTCAAAATTACTGAACAGAATAATATACAGAAGTGTGGTAGAGGAGATAGTAGGTGAAGATCAGTTTGGGTTTAGGAAAAATCGCGGTACAAGGGAAGCAATTCTGTCTTTAAGATTAATAATTGAAGGGCGGATCAAGAAAAACAAAGATACTTTTATGGCATTTGTTGATTTAAAAAAAGCTTTTGATAATGTTAGGTGGGACAAGATGTTAAAAATATTAAAGAAGTCAGGTCTAAAGTATCTAGATAGAAGAATACTCTATAAACTATATAAGGATCATGTGGCTGTAATAAAAGTAGAGAATCACGAGAGACATGCATCAGTTAAAAAGGCGTGAGACAAGGCTGTATCTATCCCTATTAATATTCAACTTGTATGTAGAAGAAGCAATGAAGAAACTCAAAGAAAAATTTCATGTGGCATAAGTTTTCAGGGAGAAAAAATCAGTATGCTACGATTTGTTGATGACATTGTCTTGTTGGCAGAGAGGGCTAGGGATATTTAAAATTTACTGAATGGCATGAACATAATACTCAAGAAGGATTTTGGACTGAATATAAATCATAGCAAGACAAAAGTGATTAAATGTAGCAGAAATGATACCAATACTAGTGGATTAAATATAAAAATAGTATCGGATGCAATAGGAGAAGTTAGAGAATTCTGTTACTTGGGAAGTAAAACTACAACCGATGGCCGAAACAGGAATGATGTTAAAAGCAGAATAGCATTAGCAAAAAGAGCCTTCATGAAAAAGAGAAAACTTTAGTTTCAAATATTGATCTAGGAATTAGAAAGAACTTTTTAAAACTCTTTGTGTGGAGCACAGCACTTTATGGTAGCGAAACATGGACTTTATGAATACCAGAAATAAAGAAAATTGAAGCATTTGAAATGTGGTGCTACAGAAGAATGCTGAAAATTAAGTGGACAGACAAAGTAAGAAATGAATGAGTTTTGGAAATGGTGGGTGAGAAAAGAAGTTTGTGGAAGAAGTTTACAGAAAGAAGAGACAGGCTGGTAGGTCATATTTTGAGACATGCTGGATTGGTTAATTTGTTAGTGGAGGGGACAGTCGAAGGTAACAACTGTAAAGGAAGACAGAGTTTAGAATATATGTAGCAGATAATTGAGGACGTGTGCTGTAAGGGGTATGTAGAAATGAAGAGGTTAGCACAGGATAGGAAAGAATGGAGGATTGCATCAAACCAGTCAAAAGACTGACGACAGCAAAAAAAAAAAAAAAAAAAATCCTTCTAATTATCTCGTAGGCATGCTTGCCGATACGGTGATTAAAAAGAACTGTCGGCTTGCAGTGTTAGCTGTGGTCAAAAGGCCCAACCACACACAACACGACGTTCCTTGGTTTAAATGTGCAGTCAAATTCCAACAGCAAAGCTATTAGTTTACGACATGCGCATACATTCAGGAATCTAGCAGAAGACCCTATAGACTAAATTACGTAAAAAGATCCATATTTTGAACGGCGGCAGTTAACAACTGGCAGGTCTTCCTATCCTTATACACTGGCATAAATTATCTGGCAAATATGACATTCCCGTTTTTCAAGCACAGATATTAACGATAATTTGTCTCATGTATATCAGAAAAAAATTTATAAGTCGATTTAGTGAAAAAATGGTTCAAAAATAAACGTGAATATCTTTTAATGTATATAACTCCTATAAAATATCACAAAAACAATTCACAAATAATTAATTTGAGTGTCTGTATGATTTTATATTAGCTTGTGAGTTGACTTATTCGGCGTTTATTATACTGCTTCAGTTTTTTTATTCATTTACCTTCTTATTTGCATATGGCTATACGCCTTTTCGACGCCGAAGTCATCACAGGCGGGAAAGGACTGATGGTAAGGAACGGGAAGGAACTCGGCCATGTTCTTTTGCAGGATCCATCTCGACATTCGCTTGGAGTGATTTGCGGAAACCACGGATAACACAAATCTGGATGGTCGAAACTGGATTCGAATCCTCGTCCTCTGGCTGCTTTAGTGAAATGCTAGAGTGCCCTTCCACAACCTACGAATTGTCATATGTTTGGCTTCATTGTGTATAGGCCTATCACATGCTGTGAAAGATAGTAAACGATAACTGTAGAGACCATTTCCACTTTTTCAAGAAATTTACAGCGTGTTGACATGTAATTAATTACAGCCGAAAAAGGATGGGGGAGCTAGGTATGTGCAAGAATTCAGTGATGGCCTTAAGATGGAACAGTCATGGCATCAGTAAACTAATGGAAAACCGAGATCTGCCTTCCACGCTAAAGTTTTACTTCTATATTGTTGCACAACGAAAGATCTTCAAGAAGTTGATGTTTTCTTGATAAAGTAAAAGTTATTACAAAGGATATTTTATGAGATGCTCACAGAGATCTGTTACAAAGGAAATACAGTTTACTAATATTCAAAACAAGTTATGGGTTGAATATAAAGTAGGTGCTTTGCGAATAACATACCAATTTACCATGAGACTGAAGTTACTTTGGTGTTACTGTTTTTCTAGCTGCTAAGAAAAGTGATGCCTGTTTACTTTTAAATTATTCTTAAGTAAAAAAAAGACCAACAACATTAGCTAACACGGATCAAAATCCTTGATACTCGAGAACGGAGGAGAGTAAATTTAAAGTAAATGGCTAGAGGATGTCGTCTAAGACAAGGGGTTGTCATTTTATTTGATATTTTTTACTAGAGTAAATTAGTGAGGAATGGTTGAATAGACGATGCATGAAATTTAGAACAGTTTCATAAAATTAATCAAATTAACGTCGGGATGATATCAAGCAACAATTCTTCATATTCCTAACGTGATCCAAATTTCAACGAACTGTTAATTCAAAAAATTGTAGTGCCTCATTATTAAACCCTACGTCCAGGTACTAATTTAACCAAATAAAAATTGCCTGATTTTGTGTAGTATGAACTCCAGTCGGTAAACCTGACGGGACAGACAGCCAACACTGAAAAGGGTTACTTAGTTTACAAATAATAAGACTGTGATTTCACGTAACTGAACCATCTCTTGGGCTAAGATGGATCAGGGATTGACAGAAGTTTCACAAACAGTTCAGTGTAGCTTGGTTAAAAGCAGGCAGACTGACGCAAAAGATAAAAGGCCCTTCTTATCGGAAATTCCGGAGACGCGGGAAGAGCCGGGGAGGACAGTTTATTTTAATGTAATTTAACTGCGATGAAGCGCATGACAATTTCCCTGTTCATCCATTTCCCCTTTCTTTATTGATTTTTATCTTAAATTCGGTGAGTGTTATTTGCCCCTTATGAGTTTAATTTTTTGTTGTTGTTTTTGTTAAGCTATTAAGCACTTTGGGGTAATTTATTCCGATATCTGACTCCATTACCTGCAAGAGATATGTTTCCCACTCCATTATACTGAAATTGAGTGCCTGCTTTTGGTCATGGTTATCTCTTACCTTCCTTGCACTACTCCTAATTATTCTACCAATATCCTTGAAGCCTTATCCCTAGTATATGCCTTGTACGCTACGAGAACTTCCTTCACCCTCCATCTATATTCCAAAGAATCCTTTATCATAGCAGTTGTTTACTGTGTTTTGCGGTAATTTCTACAATCACCCTCCACTGCACACCCTCTACCTAGTGTATTTGATATTCTCAATGTGACTCCCATATTACACCATGATATTGAAGCAATGGTTTGATTTACGTTTTCTAGCCCAATTATCTCACTTCTCCGACACATCCCCTGATTTCTCCAATAAATGAGATATTTTGAAACCTCTTCCCTCCACGAGCCCAGTGTGTCCTGCCCAGTTGAGTTTGTTATCAAATTTTATTCCTAAATATTTACATTTCAGGGCTTCAAGAAACAATTCCTTCAAGTTTTTAATTTTTATTTGCGTATCTAATAAGATTACCCTTCCTGGAATTTCTCTTCAATACGGGTTGACTTCCCCTTCTATATAATCTGTCCAATTCATCCTTCAGCTGTTCAGTCTTCTCCCGTTTTGATCCTATTATATATCATTATGTCATCCACCAACAGCCTAATTCCTGACTAAAAACCATTCACACAATAATTAATTAGAATAATTAACAGCAATGGTATTAATACGCAATCCCTGGGACTCACATTTTAACGCCTACCTCTTTTGATTCTGTCTTGCCCACTATCTTTGCTTCCACCTTTTAGGAATTCATCTACTAAGTAAGTTTCGTTTCATCCACTCCAAATGTTTTACCCTATTTAACACCATTGCGTCGCTAACTCTGTCAAGTGCTTCAGAAAGATATATTGCTATAGTTTCAACTTGGCCCCCTCGTCCATTTCTTCCGAAATATCTTGCATACAGTTCACTTATTTAGACTCACATGAATTGCGCATGTGCCAATTTGGAAGCCATTGTTTTACCTTACAGACATTTCTGATGTGGGTCCATATAATTTTTTTCACCAATTTACCTACCACTGATGTCAAAATAATCGGCCTATTGGCTGTTACAAAGATGGGATGGGCCAAGCACTACAATAACACACTTGTTTTAGAGAGTGAGAAAAGTTTTTGGAAAGAGAAAATATGAGAGATTTTGGAGAGAGATGTTCTCCAGGAGGTTCTAGTGCGTGACTCGATCCGTACAAATTGACTCTCGTCCTGTACCAATACAGCAGAAGTGTTTTAACTGTCAGACTTTCATCGTTTGTTTCATGTTATGATATGACGGGTCGCCATCTGTTGCTGTATTCCTATCAGCCGCCGAATGAGTCCACGATGTCTTATCTCTGGGGCAGATGCTCCGAGCGATTAACCAGTGCTTTGAAGGTAAACTCACTGCAAGGATATAAAAAGTATGCAACACTCATCTTCGCGACCAGATGATATCACTTCCGCTATTGTGACGCTGTTCACATAGCAAGATGGTAATTTTCAGTGAAACATGATTTAATCCACGCAATAGAAATTTGTAAGCCCTGTAATAACCTGAGAATCAAATTCTTGGATGTTAATACAAATGGTAGCACCTAGAAATTTGTATAATGTTTTTACGAATGTTTGCGCTTTTTGGAGTGTTTATCTTTGAAGTATACAATCTCTTGTATGAAAATTTTTAAGAATCTTTAATGCGTATGCTATGCGGTTAAGAACAGATTATCATTTCCTGCTCCGGCTCTTAGTCAGGTAGAGTCTTACGGCATATATCAGATTTTAAGATTTAAAACTTTAAAACCCCTATCAAAATCTGTTCGGTAATTTTTGCGTGATACTATTGCAAACAATGGACATAGCACAGCCCGGTATAGATTTATATTCCTAAAAATGAAGTTTTTCTCATGCAAACTGAAAAAGTAATATTAGAGTAATGTGTCAATATTAAATTCATAAAATTTTATTTATGGTGCCAAACAGACTCCATTGAATTACAGACTTATTATGAAATAATTTAACCTAATTTTGAAATATTACAACGCGAACTTTAAAAGTTATTAAACTGATATCAAGAATTAAATAAAAATGTACTTATGAAGGCATGCAGTGGTTATAATATAACTGTAATCTATATATTAATATGCTAAGCAAAAATTTCGGATACCTTTTTTAGAATATTGCGCAAATGGAGGAGTGTGAGATTTGGCACAGTTAAAGTTTATATGGAGAAGAAGTGCAGAAAGCTAAAATGTATATATAATATGTATTACAAACACATTAAAATAAATAAAATAAAACATTCGTTGTTTACATTCAATTGTTTTTTTAGTGGCAACGATACTTAGTGATTCTGCCATTGTCTGCGATCTTGGGTCGACAGTAAATAAAACATATAATAAGCATAGTTAATACATGTTAAAAATACATTATTAAATACAAATTAAATTCGTGAACGTGTGTGTTCGTGAAATCAGATCGGAGCCAACTATCTGACGTGTATTCCCACCATTGAGATACTCTATGGTCTTTGGTGAAACAAAAGAATCGCATAAAGTAGAATCTTAGAAGTTATAAAAGGAAAATTTCCAAAAGCAATGAAGTGGTTCTGCCAGATACTATATGGTATTTTTATTATTTAAAAGGTTAAACTTTGGTTAAGGGACTTAAGGGACTTTTGATTTTTGAATCTCAGTAATTTCATTACGATTTTTTTTAAAATTCAGATATTTTCACCTCCTATCATTATTCGTTTATATAAACCTTGACAAGTTGGAGAAATAGAGAGACAAAAAAGAAGGAGTATATATTTGCGTGAAATTCAAAATGATAATAGACCAAATTTAAATAGTGAACACACAGAATGATGAAATTATTTTGATGGATACTTTTAAATGCGCACTAAATGTCATAAGAAATTTTTATAGTTTCGAATTTACAATGCAGTTTTTGTAATGCAAAAGTTACTTCAGGGGGATGGAATGCATTTACTTCATGTTATCATAAAGCTAAAGCAGTTTTGTGGCCATTGAGTCAAAATGAATATTTTAAATAATTGTATGATGGACTAAATTCAAATGAACCATCGGTAAATATAAAGTAAAAAGTTAATTAAAATAATTATAATTACTCTTCCACGAAAGAAACCAAATAATGTATTACGGTCGAATTTCGACCCCTGGGCGATCACTAGTATTGATGATTTTGATATCACTACTGTCCTTTTTATAGACATGAGGAATGTAGAAATAGCTTTTGATTAAAATAATCAGAATAGAAGTTAATACTAACAATAGATTGTTTTTTAGTGTTGTACTTACGGTCTCTGATCCGGCGGCGGTGACGAGTTCCTGCAGCGCTCTTACTGACAGTGCCTGTTCGATTACGAACACACACTGCGACAGGTCCGGCGGAATGTTCTGCAACAACAGTAACAACCAAGTTAGAAATCGTTACTTGTCAAATAGAGTATTATAACTATTTTAGTGACACCTGACACCACTGAAGTCTTTGGACTGGTTTGACCCAGTTT
Source organism: Vandiemenella viatica (assembly GCA_031002005.1). Taxonomy (NCBI): domain Eukaryota; kingdom Metazoa; phylum Arthropoda; class Insecta; order Orthoptera; family Morabidae; genus Vandiemenella; species Vandiemenella viatica. The sequence continues at coordinate 375,432,331 of JARYHS010008074.1, forward strand.
TAAATCTCTTCCTGTCTCTTACCTATGTTTCAGTATCCTCGCAACCACGTCTCTGTTACCTGTTTCAAGTTTCTACCGAGTTTAGTGTGTGAGCTGACCTCGCACTCAAGAGTACGCGGGTTTGAATCAACGTCCGCCCAGATTAAGGTTTTTCATGATTTCCCCAAATCACTACAGCTGAATGCAGTGATAGTTACTTCAAAAGGTTATGGCTGAATTCCTTCCCGTTCGTTGCAACCAGTCCTTTCCCTCCTCTAATGACCTCAACGTTAAGCCATTATGAAAAAAGAATTCATACTATCGAGCCTTTATCTATCGTCCACATACACCATCTACAACAATTAACCAAGTCATCTAATAACTCAGTGATAAAGTGTATAGCCGGGAATCGATAAATCCCCCCTATAATTCTGTTCCGACCGTTGATTATTCGGGGTTTTAAGGTTTGGCTTTACCTGTCAGGTTTACCGGGTGACGTTAGTTCGCAACAGAAGAGAAATGACAGCTCGTATCACCAGTCTCTCTCTCATTTTTTTTTTTTTAAATAATCTCTGCCTTTCAAAAATGATTCATTGATCCACCTCGACTTTGTTTAAGATTAATTCATTGAGCATTTGTTATTTTTGTTTGTTGTTTTCTGGATCGTCGATATCAAGGTCATTAGAGTTGGGAGAGGATTAAGAAAAGGAACGGGAAGGAATTCGGATTTGTCTTTATGAATGAACCATCCCCGAAGTCGCATGGAAAACCTAAATCAGAATTGTAGGACGAGAATTTGAACCCATGTCTTCCCAAGTGCCAGACCTGGGAATTACCGGCCACTAATTAGGATCAGTCTCATAAATCCTTCCTTTACCTGAAGTTTCCAGAATGTATTTATTTCGTTCCTAAATGATCCATTAATTTTCTCTGTCTACAGTAACATAATATTTCATGCGTGTTTATCGTTTTTTTTCTTTCTGCCTTCCACAATGTGATAGCTGCTGAACTAGAGCACTGTTTATAAGTCCTGACTCATCGTTCGAAAAAAAAAAACTTTATCATCTTCAAAAAGAATACTTTTGCTAATGTTACGTTTCTAGTCGATGCTTCGCCATCATTAATAATTTCACTTTCAAAATAATATTGTTTAGTTCTATTTCTACAACACAAATTTTGAAACTGAATTTTTGTCTTGATTATGATGTGTTTAGTTTAAATTCCTTCCCTTATATTTTTTACGCGCTTTAAACAATTTTCCTACAGCTTCAATGCTGTCCTATAACGTACAATGTCAGTAAAGTGCAAATTGCTGATTTTGTCTGATTGTGCACAAAGAAATTGATATGATATACATTTCCAGCAGATGTTAATAGTTTTTTTTTGTACATATTATTTTTAACATCTGATACTTACACAGATTATAAATAATTCTTCCATCATAATGTTTAAGACCGTAATTTCCTTACAGGTTGAAACGTCTTATCCACAGCCATTTTTTAAAATCTAAAAGTATCATAATTATATCATTACTTCTTTTACTTCCTTCTGATACTGGTAGCAACCACTGATCGATTCTCTTCCTTGTTTTTCCTGACTGAAAACTACGTTTCTTGCATATTTAACCCTTTCCCTTTGGTTTGTCTACACGTTAGACAAACTACAGTTCAAAATGTAACAAAAATTCGTTATTGATATAAACAGACATATTCCTGCAAACAAATACACTGTGTCTAGTAGTTTAAACAAAATTGATTCAGATATGATCCCATTTGAGAAGGGTATATGTTGCCACAAAACGTTAGAATTTAAACAATAATCTGATATTTTGGAAATGTAAGAAAGGAGGGGAAAATATTTTGCGTAAATTTGTCAGTACAACTAGGTGTGTGTGTCTGTCTTTGCCGAAATAACTCTTGGCCGAAACATGCAATTTGGTGTGGTGACACTGCAAACTGCATCACACTCAGAGTTGTAAGAAAGATTACCGTTGGTTGCAGCTTATAGCATTATTGAAAATGACCGAAGATTACTCAACAACTAAATTTTCATTTCCCTTGCAGTATTCTAATTACTTTAAGTTTGCAACATATTCAACAAAAGTTTTTTTTCCAAGAGTGTAAGAGAAGAAAATGTGACAAAACCGAAATATACGTTTGTTTACTAATCTTATTAGCAGACTACTTCGAAAATCTGTACTGATATTATAAATGTCCAAGTAATTCTGTCTTTCTGAATATTTTTTACTTTTTCAGAGCTAAATGACGATGTTGATCAAATTTAACAAGGAGATAAAATTTGCCATTTGGAAGAACATAGGTTACTTTTCACTGTGTAAATAATATATTTTGCCACGGAGTTTTGAAAGCTAACTGAACGTTGATAGACAGACGCATAGCATGTGTTAGTCTCTGTAATTCTATGCTGCAGAACGGGCTGGAAGCTCAGTGCTTAATGCCCTTGCTTTCAAAAGCTCTGAGTTTCGTCCTGGGTTCAAAAGCGTTAAGAGCATTAATTTTTAAGAGTTGTTTTTGAGCATATGAGTCATGCCTGTACGTTGCTTTGTTCGGATTCTACATTAAACTGCAGGTCCAGCCACGACAGAGGCAGAACATGTGGCAAATCAAATCCCTGTCACGTAGGCGGCCGAACAATCCTTCGCGACCCAACAAAGCCATAAGTGTTTTATATTTTGTGCTATATCCGATGCTCAGGTTTTGTTTCTCTCACAGTCAATTTGTTTATGATCTATACTAATAATATTACAAATGCGAAAGTATCTCTGGCTCTCTGTCTGTTTGTTACGTTTCGACTATACCGATTCTAATGAAATTTTACGAGGTAATACTTTGTACCATACTTTTTCGTGATTAAATTTTAAAAACTAACTGAATGGTACAAAACAGACTAATAACGTATGTAGGTCTGTATTGTTATATCGATCGCTTAGGTTGTGTTTCTTTGGAAGTCTGTTAGTGTATGATCTGTTAATAAGTTTCATTTACAGACAAAACTTATTATGTAATTTAGATGTTGATTTTCGCTGAAGCAGACCATTATTTTGCGTCCACCTAAAAATCCTGGCATCAGCTAAAGTTACTAGAACCGAAGAATCTGACGCTCAAGCTGAAAAAATAAGACACAGCTAAGATGAAAGGCAAGATTCCATCAGTTAACCACCTCCTCCCACCACCACCTTAGTTTTGTTGCCATTTTTAAACATGTTACAAATTGATTCTCTTTATGAGACGTGTTAGATGGTTGAATGTTATGGTGATCGCTTCTTCGTCATGTTATCCTGACTTCGTGTTTTTTGGAATACCTTTTACGTAACTTACATCTTTATATATCCACTTCTAGGAATTAAATTCTAAGCCCACGCGTACGAAGTCGCGGGTGATAGCTAGTTAAATATATACAGGGTGCGGCAAAAAAATCTGATGGTTTTAAAATAAAAACAACATGAAAAATAAAAGTGATACAAAATATTTTATTGCTTATTACAGAAGGGTATTCATGCAAATTAATGACAATATCATCAGAACAACCAATTTCATCAATTTAAGATGTGAAGATAACGTCCTTTAAATGACGTCCGTCTTTGAACAAACATTCTTTCAGCCTTGCACTGAAGCTGTTGAACACCTGCTCTAACATTGCACGAGGCAGGCTGGCGATTTCTTGGCGTGTGGCTTCTTTCAGTTCGTCCAATGTGCGGGGTTTGTTTGTGTAAACTCTTGCTTTAAGGAGCTCCCACAAGAAAAAATCACAAACGCTAAGGTCTGGAGAGCCAGCTGGCCATTCAATGTCCCCAAAACGCGAGATCACTCGACCACGAAACATGCTTCTCAAAACGTCCATAACCTCACTGGCTGTATGGGCAGTTGCCCCATCCTGCTGGAACCATATCCTACTGCGCACTAAACGATTTCTCTTAAGTTCAGGGATCATGAAGTTTTTTAGCATCAACAAATAACGTTGCGAATTGACCGTAACGGTTCGACCACCCTCTTCGAAGAAGTATGGCCCAATGACACACCGTTTCGTTTCATCACACCACACGGTAACCTTAGGACTATGCAGAGGACGTTCATGCAGTTGTTCCGGATTTGTAGCCGACCAATAACCAAAGTTCTGTTTGTTCACATAACCATCAAGATGGAAATGTGCCTCGTCACTCATCATTAAAAAATTTTCATCAGTGAGTATTGCAATCATTTCTTCTTCAAATGCTTTACGCTTTGCATAGTCATTAGGCTTTAACTGCTGGACAATAGCCATTTTGTACAGGTGGAAGTGCAGATCGAAACACAAATTCGTCTTACCGAGCGGTCAGACATGTGCAAAGCAGTAGCTTGTTTACGGGCCGACCACCGGGGACTGGCTTCCACAGCTTCTCTTACTCGATCGATATTCTCTGGCGTCCTAGATGACCGTGGTCGACCTGTTGACTTCTTTTTTAACACTGAACCGGTAGCTCTGAAGGTGCTCACCCATCGCATAATGGTGTTCCGAGTTGGGACTCTTCCTTTTGGACCCACATTAAAACGTCTACGGAACTGCCGCTGAGCAGCAACGCACGAATCGCCACTTTTAAAAAACGCCTCAACAACAAATGCACGGTGCTCACCCGACCATTGTTCTATGGCTACCACAAATGTCCACGTGTGGGCTCTGGATTGCGCCTACCCCCACCACCCCCCACCATCTACTCGCTCGACAATACGGCGGCGAAAACCGTCAGATCATTTTGCCGCACCCTGTACTAGACTAATAAATCTTGACCTTGCAAGCGTGGTATCAGATAAATAAAAACAGCAAAACGTTTAAAATTACGAGATTGTAGAAGTAAAAAAGAGACTCCAATCAGAATATATTTTACAGTCGTTATGTTTTAATTATCGTTTCCATCTCAATTTAAATGCCTCTACATCTTTTAGACTCAAAGATGTGAAAGCAGGTCGCTTTGGCAGTAACGTAGCACGATGCGCGTTTTGTCTTGAAAGATGACGCAGCAACTGTCTACATAAGTAAAGCTCCTGCTTTATGAGTGCATGTAGTGTTATCAATTGTCACCTCTCCATCTGAAATTATTGTATCTATTGTGCATCAATGATAGAGAAAAAAAATATTATTTTAACGTATGAGACTGAAGCATGATAATATTTGTAACTCTTTAATAAAGACTTTGAAGCATGAGCTGCAATATTTATCAACAAGAAAGAAAAACTTTGTAAGTATTTTTACAGGTATAAGCGAGTGATCCTTTTATGCGTTTATTTACATTATTAGACGTAATAAAAAAATATGGACATTGTTATTTTAATTTATCGAATACGTCATATCATTTATCTAGTTCTGACGATTGTTGGAGTATGGATGGAGTTCAAACTAAAAATAAAGTTAAAAAACGGTAGCTATTGAGAACTCCTCTTAGATAAATATTTTTTCATATAGGATCGTCACTTCAAAAATTGAAACCACATATCTGACGAACGTCTTATATTGATAGAAACATTTATTCATGCCCTATAGAAATAAAATAGATCACTGTAGACGCATCAGTTTGGGAGGAAGACAGCAAATCAAATTACGTTATTCTGCAATAATTTATTGAGAAACCAATTAAGTTTAATGACATCTTTGTCCACGCTCGTTAGCGGTTAAAACATAAAAATGATATCAATCAGCAGGAAATGAAGTATTTCATTCATTTGTAATCTTTCAGATTGACCTCGTAATAATACGGGGATTTTATTTGATGTTAAATGGAGTATGCAGCAGTGTTACGAAATTAACACTGGGAAATTAACAATTTTTTGAGATTGATTGTGTATTACGGTTTTGGAGGCAAAAGCGTATTTTTATGACTATTTTAACAAAAATAATTCGAATTTTTATTAGTATAGAGGCATTTTTGTAATAAGGTTATGACAGATGAACGTCGCAGAAAAGAGGGTAACGCTGTAATTACTATCTTACGAGGGGTATACAGTTACTCTCGATTATCTGTACCTGCTGCGGGAAATTTGCCAATCACTTCACTTGTTTGCTAACCGACGTATATCGACAATGTCGATTGCTGGTTCATTCTCTGTGCGTCACGTTTCACTTGCATTTATTGGAGAGTGTGTCCGAGAGGCGGCCGCGCGTCAACTACGCCGCGTCACGGTTTATTTACGACCGTACACACGTCTGCTTTGGCGTGCATTCATGGGTGCGTCAATGGCCACTTGTGCTTCACACAGAGCCACTAGATGGAAAGCATAGCCACTGTTCTGAATTCCGAATCAGCCTAAATCGCTGCATATGTAAATTAGATAAACGTATTTGTTTCTTGAACGGAATTTTAAACCTGCAGTGAGATTTTGGAAATCCTAGTTGTGTCATTCTCTACGCGATGACTGTCATCTGTTGAACGTACTATGTAAGTCCTATCTTCTTTGCCATTCAGAACGTGCTTTCTTAAATCCATTTTTCATTTGTGAGTCTGTTTCGGGTACGCAATAAGTACAGAAAACACATCACTCATTTTTAGTTTTAGGGATATATTTTCACAAAAGACTATGGCAAATGGAGGAAAAGGAAACGCTACAAAAAACCTCTCCTTTTCAAAGTTTCTAATTTTCTCCAATTGGCAATACTCGAACACTTTAATAGTACTAACGTATGGTAAAACTTTGTAAAAACATTGTGAGAAACTAAACTTTTAATTGTTTTTCAACAGTGGCTTAAACTTTCAAATTTTAATTAATTTTACTATGAGAATTCTGCATGAAATTCTTAAGTTTTGGAAGCGTATCTGAAATATAGCTGAATCTGTGGTCTTTGATTTTTAAAATCTCAGGAAATATTTTTCCTGTTCATTTCCTTTGAAGCATAGGTCTGGAAAGATAATTTTCTCAACGATTTTTGGAAATGAGTGTTAACGACAAAGTTTATCATACGCTTCTATAATTATTTAATACCTTGCATGATAAAGCACTGAGAAATATTAAGATAAATCAGCAACACTGAGTTCTATATTGGGTAATTAGCTTTTCAGGTAGTGTCGTGTAGACAGAATAGAATTTATAAATTAAATTTAAATTGTGATTTTTATTTTAATGAAATTTTTATATGATTTTACCGCTCAAACGTAAACTTTTAAAACACTTGTGAAAACATTATTCTAATCATTCATGAGTCATACGAAGGAATTGTGATTGTGGATGTCTAATTAGTTCTAGGAGCGGTGATTACAAGTGACAGAAGCGGTAAACATTAAGGACAGAAAACTACTATATAGGAAAAGTGAGGAAGGAAAGAATTTTTTTTTAATAGATAACGGGTTTCCCATTGGTAATTTAGATCAAGAATGTTTGGTGCTTCGAAACAATGAAGCAACGGATTTAAGCTATAGTTGTGAAATTTTTGAGACACGCAAAGAAAGGCCAGACAGAAATACCCAGTAAGTGATGCAAGGAACAAGATGTGAAGTGAGTTTGTACTGACCTTGTCCGCGATGGTCTCCAGGTAGCAGTGTCTGTTGCCGAATCCCTCTGCGGCCAGGCACACTCTCTCTCCGGTGGCGGTGCAGGACAGACACACCATGTCCTCCTGCAAGCACAAACACCAACGGTTCAAGTCCACACTGAATTACGTTCACGTTACTGGGGGCAGGGATAAAGCAGCTTGCGAAATCATTCTAGACCTATTCTCAGATCACCATCTTGAACAGCTCGTAACTGAACCAACGCGATGCCTCAACGGTAATGAAAATATTTTAGATATAGTTGTTACAAATAGGCCCGAACTATTCACGGATATTTCTACCACCGCAGGAATAAGTGATCACAAAGCTGTAATTGCTACAGTAAAACTAACAACCACGCGCAGAAAGAGAAAAGAGAGGATCGTTTACAGATTCGAAAAGGCTTCAAAAGAGTGTTTTAGAGCGTATTTGAGGCATAATTACCACACCTTTTCAGTAGCAGGAGGCACCGTTGAAGAGAGGTGGCATCGATTCCTACATATACTCGGGGAAGGTATGAACTTGCATATACCGAAACGGACAATCAGGGAAGAGAACGATCCCCCATGGTACACACGGGAGGTTAAAAGGTTACTCAAGAAGCAAAGGAAGATACATGCACGATCAAAAAGGACGATGCATCGGACTGATTTAGATAAGTTAGAGGAGATAAGGGGACGTGTTAAGAATGCGATGCGTGAGGCCTTTAATAACTTTCGTGAAAATTCTCTCTCTAAGAGCCTCACTGAAAACCCTAAGAAATTTTGGTCGTATGTAAAAAAAAAAAAAAAAAGTTAGTTGTAGTGGGAACAATAAGCCAGTTCTAATAAAAGACGGACGGGAGGTTGAAGACAGCCGCGGCAAGGCTACCTTATTTAACACCGAATTCAAAAATTCATTCACGCAAGAAAACATGGAGAACATCCCCACTTCAGTTCCACTCGAGCAGCCGAGGAAACAACTTCCTCTACCTCTAGCGACAGTGTAACAAACAGCGCTATCCACGTACCGTCGAGTGCGCCGGTGTGTAACACAGCGTGATACCTAAAGTGAAGTGATAATAGTGATCAGTGTAAGAAGCAACGCAAGAAGAAGAAGTACAAATGGATTTAGTCCCGGACACGGGGCAATCCATCCAGCAAGCCCTAACCACCTGCTACAACCAAGATGAATACCTGATGTTACCAGCCACAACACCAGATACGACACAAGAGCAACAGCTGCGAGGCCCCCTCCCCGATGGGAACGAGTCGATGGAATATACAACAGCAGCCGTAAACGACTCACCAGACCAGCAGAACCTTCGGAAGCATCACATCGTACCAGGTACAGCCGCAGCACTAACGCCCCAACCTACAGTAGAAGTGCCGTTAAATATCCCAGATAACAGTGACGTACCTAGTAAACGACTATGTACCGAAATGACAAGCAACGTTCGGGCAAAAGAAACTGCACGAAATCAAAATTGTACCCTTGAAAGCAGACAAGCAGACAGCTTAACCAACCTAATGATAGGCCGCTACAAACAGAAACCCAGAAACAGCCAAGCAAAAACAATAGATACAACGGAGCAGATGTAGGTCCGTTTTATGTGTTTATTGAAAGTATGGACAAAAATGTCGGCATGCTGCATCCAATGGCCATCGGAAAAATTCTTTTCCAACATAATCCTCAGATTAAAGATAATATAATAAATATTAGCACACTTGGACGTAATAGAATCCGAATAGAAACGAAAACCGCCGCAGCAGCTAACACATTAGTGCAATTACCAGTACTGACAACCAAGAACCTCGAGGCGTATATCCCTAATTTTCTTATCCACAAGTTCGGAATTATTAGAAATGTAGACATCACACTCAACGAAAGGGAAATTATGGAAGAAATAGAGTCCGACTACCCAGTAGTAGCAGTCAAGCGCTTCACCAGGAAAGCAAACAACCAGGAAGATGGCGAACGTCGCCCCATTCCCGTCTGTCAACTTTCCTTCAGAGCTCAATGTTTACCCCAATACGTGTACATTCTAGGAACGCGCTGTCCAGTGGAGCCTTATATATCTCAAACAATTATATGTAAAAAATGTTGGCGATTCGGACACCGCTTTCAGAACTGCCGCAGCTCCGTAAGATGCAACAGATGCGGAGGGCCCCACTCTATAGAACTGTGTAATGAAAATTTGGCACCTAGATGCGTTAATTGTCAAGGACCACACTTCGCTTCGGACAAACTATGTCCAGCGTTCCAGCACCAAAAACAAGTAAAATACAACGAAGCCTACAACGCCTTGGGAACGCAGACATCCATCACCCCAACAATCCATAGTTACGCGCAGAAAGTTATATCCAACCCAACACTACAGAGGGAGGAGGAATTCCCGCCCCTCACTCAGAAGACCACATGGCTACCCAGCCCACCTCAAAATAGAAATCTTTCGATGCAAGCAGCTGATCAACGTAGTCAGGCTCCCCCATACCTATCCACAACCCCCACCCCACATCCCACCCGCCCCCCCAACCTAAGCAACCTTCGGCCGACAGAATATCGACCAATCCCACGGCGGCGATACAACATCTACCGCCTCCCCCACCCTCACCAACAAATATCAAATATTCTAACTCAAGGTCAGATTCTTCCACCGATCCAGAATCCCTATCCACCTCAGTATCACAACGTATCTCCCACCCCAAGCCATGACACCTTAATCGACCAGCTCCTCCAGCTAATAGTACACATTATAACAGAAGCACTCAACTCTCCTGGCCAAACACTCTCAACTGGGGCAATCCGCCAATTAATAGCAAATCTCTTTTCAGTAAATGGAGGTATTTAAAATTCTTCAGTGGAACATCCGATCTGTTTCGGCAAATAAAGAAACCCTACAAAAAGAACTAGCCACCCAGCAAATATCTATAGCCGCACTCAGTGAAACCTGGCTCAGCAAACCGGCATACTTTCGGGGCTATTCGGTCATACAAAAAGATCGAACAGACGGCTATGGCGGAGTGGCCCTCCTAATCAAAACCACCCTAGACTTCAGAGCGCTAGACCTAGACCTAACCAACGTCCCGTACCTAGAAGCTGTAGCAGTGCAGGTGGCGCTCCCAGAGTATAAACTCACAATAATCTCACTATACCGACCACCAAGAAGCAAAATAGCGCCACATGAATGGCATAATCTTTTCAAACAGCTTGAACCTCCATACATGCTCTGCGGAGACTTCAATGCCCACAGTACCATGTGGGGATGCGAATACGAAGACCAATCGGGAAAAGAAATTAAAGAACTACTAGACGAATACAACTTGATCCCCCTAAATGACGGCACCCCAACCCAAATTTTAAGACCAGGCCTTCGACCATCAGCGGTGGACTTGACGTTGGTATCACCCCACATATCCACAGACTTCCAATGGAGCACCATCCCATATATTCTCGGATCAGACCATCATGCCATCACCATCTCACATCTTATTGCAAGAGGACCAAAACTAATCTACCCATCCAGCAAATGGAACATCAGCAAAGCCAACTGGTGCCGTTATGCCCAAATCATAGACGCTCAACTCCACATGTGCACACAAAACGCTTCTCCAATTGAAAATTATGACTCCTTCATTTCCTTAATTAACTACGCCGCAACTATAACTATCCCAGAACGTCGCATATATACTAGGAAGGCTTCAATCGCCTGCCCGTGGTGGACCCCGGAATGTTCCAAAATGATAGCTAAAAGAAAATTAGCAGTTAAAATGTACAAACAACAACCCTCCTGGGAGACCTACAACGAATATAAAAGACTAAACGCTCAGGTTAAACGCTTCCTCAAACAACAGAAATTAAACAGCTGGAAAACCTATTGCAACAGAATCTCGAAGGACACGCCACCGAAAGAAATATGGACAATGATACGAAGAATGAAGAAGAAACCGTCTCCCACTGCAACAATTACATGCAAAGCCGAAGAAATCGCCGCGATATTAGCGCCGCCAATCGTCTCCCTCCCTCCCTTCGAGACAATCATCAATTCAGAAGAACAAGTCAACACATACAAAGGATTCGAAAGACCCTTCTCTCTAGCGGAACTAGATAAAGCACTCACTGCATCCAGCGACTCCGCTCCCGGATACGATCATATACATTACGCTATGATTCGACAACTCCCCCCAAAAGCAAAAATACATTTGATACAACTTATCCAAAAACTATGGTCATCAAATAAACTACCGGAAGCATGGTCAACGCAAATAACAGTTCCAATTTTAAAACCTGGAAAAGACCCAAAACTTCCAACATCATACCGTCCAATCGCCCTGATTATCATGCGTCTTCAAAACCGCCGAACGACTTTGGAAAAACCGTATAGAATGGTGGTTAGAACATTCCAATCAACTCCCCACATCTCAATTCGGATTCCGGAAAGGACGCAGCACCATAGACAACCTGACCATCCTTACCTCAGACATTGAACGAACATTCAAGAACCAAGGATTTTTAATGGGTTTATTCCTAGACATCTCAAGCGCATACGATAACGTCCAGCTTTCTCTCCTCGTGAGAAAACTTCAAGCAAAGGGCATCCCGACTTTCGTCCTTAACGGTATTTACTTAGCTTTCTACCAACGCACAATATACCTCCGAGAAAAGAACAACGCACTAGTAGGCCCATATCTCGTCAACCGAGGTATCCCTCAAGGCTCAATACTTAGCCCCCTACTATACATCATATACACCTGCGATCTGGAGAACATCTTAGGACCCCACATCAAGACCTTACAATTCGCTGATGACTTATGCATCTATATATACGCTACATGGTTCGAGTTGATTCGCAGATGGATCTCGGAAGCCGTGGAAAAACTCACAACATGGTTACAACAACATGGCCTACATCTAGCCCCTCAAAAATCAACGGCAGTACTGTTCACTCGTAGGAAAAATCCTCTCCTGCAAGAACAAATTCAACTGGGACAATGCACCTTCCCCGTCCGCGCAACAGTCAAATTTCTCGGATTAACATTAGACAGCAGGCTCTCCTGGAAACCCCAGGTAGAACACATAACAACTAGAACCAGCGGTGCACTCAACATACTGCGCTCAGTCGCACATACATGGTGGGGAGCAGACCCGGCCACCTGTCTACAGCTCTACAGATCACTAATAAGACCTCATCTCGAATATGGCAGCATCGTCTACGGCAACGCCTCTCAGCAAACTCTACGTAAGCTAGACCAGATACAATTCCGAGCACTCCGCATCTGCGTCGGAGCAATGAGAACAACCCCTACAAACGCCCTATTGATCGAGACTGCTGAATTTCCTCTAGATCTTCAACGCCAGCTCCGGGCAGACAAATATCTTCTCCAACGTTACTCTTATTCCCACCACATCTTACGATCGAAACTTCAAACCTTAAGTAATATAATGGGGCCGTTTGAAGGGAAAAGACCCCCACGATGCCCGCTTCTAGTTTACAGCCATTACAAACTCAGATTCATAGAACCTCTCACAACGAAAGAATCAGCCCTACCTATATTCACGAAACCGAATGCTCCATTCCAACTCTCAGCACTTATATACTTCCCCCTCACCTTAACCATCAAGCAGCGTCGATGCTTCTATCAATGACCTGGCCGGGCTACACACAAATCTACACCGACGGGTCCAAGACCAAACACCAAGTTGGCATGCGCGTACTACTGCCCCAGTACCAACCAAGGAGCCTGCTTCGCTCTCCCCTGTGAAGCCTCAATTTATACCGCCGAAATCATCGCCATTAAAGAAGCCTTAAAATACGGAATGGAACAAAAGTTTAAAAAAATATTAATCCTCTCCGACTCCAGAAGCACCCTACAAAGATTACAAAACCCACAGTGGAACCTTAATAGTAACAAATATATAATGGACTTAATTGAAATGACACTGTCTACACAAACCCCAGACATAAAGTATATGTGGATCAAAGGACACGCAGGACTATCTGTATAACGAACGAGCGGACGCCTTAGCCAAACAGGGAGCCAAGGAGGGGATGATGCTGGCACTTCCGCTTCCTTACACGGACTTCCTCCCCCGCGTCAAGCAAAAAGCCTACGAAGATCTACAAGACTACTGGAAAACATCGTCACTGCACAAGGGCTCTCACTACGCCACAATCCAACCAACAGTCATGAAGAACACGTGGTTCCAGAACTTTAAATCCAAAAGGCATCTCACAACATCATTAATACGAATGAGGTTAGGCCACGGAGCCTTCCCCAGCCACCTACATAGGATAAAAGTATTGGACTCTCCACGATGCGAAGCAGACGGGGAGGAAATCTCAGACCTCAACCATATTATTTTCAAATGCAGCAAACATAATCTCCCACGCGCCACCCTAATCAGCAAATTAGCAGCGATGCAAGTACCCCTCCCTACATCGATACAATGCCTGCTGTCTACAAACCAAATCAAGATATACCAGACACTAGCAAGATTCTTACAAGACGCACAAATAACGATATAGTCAACACGACACCACAGGCTCACAGAAGACAAAACCAACTGCCGGAGAAGACAAAAGAGAGAAGAAACAAAAAATATGCAAGAAACACCACTCTACTAGAGACCTACAAACGGATACACAAACACATGAAGATCAACTCTCAACGAAGAAAACTACTGGAGAAAATCAAGTTTGTAAAGCAAGAAAAAGGCGACAATATTGTAAATTGGTAACTAATGTAAATTAAGGTAAACACACTATCTAATAGAATCAATTTACGATAAATCAATGTATAAGATCAAATGTAAATTAAAGGTTGGTGAAATGGTCGTTGACCAGAAACCAAAAATAAAATAAAAATAAAAACATCCCCACTTTACCACATCGTGTGGAATTAGAGATGGATCCGATATAAATTGATAGCGTAGGAATTGTAAAGCAATTAAAACTCCTGAAGTGGGGTAAAGCGCCGGGTCCCGATGGTATACCGGTAAGAGTATTTTCTGAATACGCGGACGATATTGAACCATTTCTGTCAGATATATTCCGTAAATCACTAGAAGAGAGAAAAGTACCTTATAGCTGGAAAATAGCCCAGGTAATTCCCGTTTATAAGAAAGGAGATCGGTGTGATCCTAGGAATTATCGACCCATATCTCTAACATCGGTCTGCAGCAGAATTCTGGAACATGTCATATGCTCGAACATTATGAAGTTTCTAGATGAGAACGAGTTACTTACACCATGTCAACACGGATTTCGGAAGAAGAGATCGTGTGAAACACAATTGGCCCTATTTTCCCACGACATAATGAAAGTTATCGATGCAGGTTCGCAAGTTGATGCGGTTTTTTTGGATTTTCAGAAAGCTTTTGATTCTGTGCCACACAACCGACTTTTAGCGAAGATTCGAGCTTACGGTATTTCGGCTCAGATTTGCGAGTGGATACGTGATTTTCTAACTGGTCGATCACAATATGTCGTTGTTGACGGGGAAGCCTCTTCTAAGATAAATGTTACTTCGGGCGTTCCTCAAGGAAGTGTAATAGGTCCACTTCTATTCTTAATATTTATAAACGATCTAGGTGACAACGTCAAATGCTGGTTGCGATTGTTTGCCCACGATGCGGTTATCTATAGGGAAATAAGGTGCTCCGACGATTGCTTAGAAATTCAGCGTGATTTGGATGCTATTTTCGATTGGTGCCGTAAATGGCAGCTTACACTTAATTGCAAAAAGTGCAAAGCAATGCGGATAAGTAACAAGAAGAATCAGGTTGTTCACGAGTACAAAATAAACAATTCACCTGTTGACACGGTTGATTCCGTGAAGTATCTGGGGGTGATAGTACAAAGCAACATGAAATGGGACATGCACATAACTTCCGTCGTAGGCAAGGCAAATTCTAAATTACGATTCATAGGTCGTATTTTGAGGAATTGTAATGCTCAAACAAAGGATATAGCGTATAAAACACTAGTGCGTCCGCATCTGGATTACTGTTGTGGGGTTTGGGATCCGTATCGCAAGGTTCTGATTGACTCAGTTGAGAGGGTGCAGAGGAGAGCCGCTAGATTCGTGACTTGTTGTTACAGCCCTTATGAAAGCGTCACAGAATTGATACGTAGACTGGGCTGGGATAGTTTGGAAGACAGACGACGTAGCTTGCGTTCGAATTTATCGGAGAATATGCGAAAAAATTTAAAGTTCGAGTGCAATGAAATACTTCTTCCGCCAACCTATTTAGGTCGCAATGACCGGAGGGATAAGATTAGAGAAATAAGATGCCGTACTGATACTTATATGTATTCCTTCTTTCCTCGCACTATTCGGGATTGGAATGGGCGGGTTTAGGATTGGTGCTTAGCACCCTCTGCCATCCACAATGTTTGTGATTTGCAGAGTATGGATGTAGATGTAGATACTGGAGCTGGGACCGGAGTTATCTTTACACCGGGTTAATTCAGGCGTAATATTTAAATAATTCTTGCAGTGATAGATACCACTATGAGTAACAAGCTCATGTCCTTGATCTAGAATTGCTTTTTAGTATAAGGTCGGATACATTGTTATCTCAGAATGATGAATTTCTTATCGTAGAAAATGATTCGTAGAGTAACAGATAAAATATCAATGTGATATAGCAAAAAATGGGCAACTATTACATAAAAATTTCTTTGTGAAGGACTGAAGTCAACGAATTTAAAGACTTAAAGAAGAAGAACGTTTCTGGCAACGATATATCATTTCTTTTCCTACTGCGACAAATTACATTTTTACTGAGATATGGTTTGTACTGGGCTTGACGATCTTATCCGTCATGATTCAATGTGGATATTTAAACCGTTCTCTTCTTTTAGGGCTCCGTTTCCAAATGGAAGCGGACCTCTATTGCTGACTCTCCGCTGTTTGGCCGTCCGTCTATCACAGACCTCCAGCTTGCAAACAAAATAAATTTCAGTCTTCAAATTTACACATGAAGTGTTTTTCGATGACCCGAGACTGAATATTGTATTCAAAATTTTGTAAAATCATATTATATTATATAATACCAAAGTTATTGTTATATTATAGAGGAATACACAGTAATAAAATGTAGAAACAAAATTCTACCCTAGCACGTTTAGAGTTTGTCAAGTAGAGGGTTAAAATTGTTTTTCATTTTTTTCCCACTAAAATATAGAGACGTAGGTGGCCGTCGGAGGGAACAATTTGAACCGTTTTTGCTGCCGGGTCTATCTCAAAGACTCTGTTATGGAAAAACCTTAAATTTATCCTTAATATCGATTTTATCATGTATTTCAATGAAAAATACTACAAACGCTTACAACTGTAAACATTTCGTAAGTTATGAGAAAAATAAGCAAAAGTTTGTTCATTTTGAGATTTTTGTTATAATTTTACTTAAAATGCTCTATATTCAGAGTGCATTGCATTCTGAAGTAACTATACTAAGTTTGATGGTGACTAAACGATAGCCTCAGCAGCGCGCACGGCTGGGTAGTACGTCACTACAGAGACGTCGAGCGGTGTCTATTGCTAGTATAGAAATGTGTCAGGGATTGTTTTTTGTGCCAAGCGACCACAGTCTTACTCACCACATACAAGGTATAGTTTTAGGTGATTACAGAATAGAATCCTAAACGCACGATACTAGATTCGCACTTGCCCAGTTTTTACGGTTTAGTCGCATATTCAGTAGGCTTGTAACGAATATTCGGCAACTATTCGGTATTCGGCCTATTCGGCCACTTTTTTACTATTAGGCCGAATACCGAATATCTAGGTACTATTTGGCCGAATACCGAATACTTAGGATTTTTTTTAGTTAGATAATTGCCTAAAATAAAACGATTGATTCATTACATAGTAATGTATTTAACTTACAATTACAAAAAATAATCGTGCTTGGTCAACTTACACGAAGTCAAAGTCAAACAAAAATATTAAATACCTATTCACTGGAATCATCATAATTTAAATTTAGGAGTGGAAGAGTGTGATGCAGAAATACTAATTTTTCTGCGTTGTCAGGTAGTAGTTTACTTCTTTTCTTCTCGTAGACATTTCCAGCTTCAGAGAAAAGCCGCTCCGAATAAACACGGCTTCCTGGCGCGGACAGGTATTTTGCTGCAAGCTTTGTCAAACACGGAAATTTCTCTCTTCTTGCTTGCCACCAAATGTACGGATTATCATGCCAAGATATACTATTAATATTTAAATAAACATCAATTTCAGTTTCATCTGCATTTTTTCTTGTGATGTCCCTGTATTTATCGTACTTTTCTCTGTAACAATCTCTTAAAAACAATCCATAAAAGATGAGTGTGAACTCTGACTGTGACCCGACTCTTGCGTCATCCTCTTGGACTGAATAGGGGACGAATTCGCGCTGCCGTCACTGCTTGTTTCACAGTACGTCTTTAGACCATCGATCAAAATATACTGCCTTGCTTTTTCTCTTTGCAGTTGACTGGTGAAAACATTCATTTTGAAGCGATGGTCCAAAGCGGTTGCCGACAAATAATTTTTATTTGCGGCAATGTCTTCAAATCGTTCGTTCAACCCTTGTTGCATGACAAGTCTCACTTGCCTTAAGCTGGCTGTTAGCTCTGATGTGCTAGTTTTATCGAAATATCGCGTTAGAGTAACAACATACGGAATAATTTCAGAAATGCATGCATATCCGGAACTGGTGATTTTTGTTAGTTCTTCAAATGGTTGTAGTAATCTCAAAAGTTGCTCTAAAAGCTCCCATTGAGCAACAATCAAGTTGGCAATATTGCAGTCCGTGAGATACACTGAAATTGCCCGTTTTTGTTCCATTAGCTTTACAAACATATAATATGTGGAATTCCACTGCGTACCAATTCATGCTCGGGGAGACCCAATTGCTTTTGGATTGCAAGCAGTTATTTTATCATTTTTTTTAAATTTTATTTTATTTTTTATTTTTTATTATTTTTTAATTATTATTATTATTATTTTTTGAACATTACCGGAATGATTGAAATGAGGCACAATCCTTCTTCCTGCAGTTATCATTTCCATCACTTCATCATATAGTGAAGAATGGCATATCATACTACAAGAAGATTATTGATCGAAGTAATCACTATCGTACTATGTAGGGGGCAGTTCAGAAAGTGGCATCAGCATTCGGTCTTAAGAAGGTTATACCAATTGCTTATCCCGTATTATGAACTATCGTAAGAAAGCTTTTCCATCTTCACACCACACCTCATTGGATGTTATTATTAAGAAAAAAATGTCATAAATAATCCAACGTAGATACTTGAGGCCATACTTCAAGCTTGTTAATACAGGCACAGAGTGGTGGGAGGTAACTCTGCCTTAACAGGCGGACGAGAGACAATCACAGCAATACAGATTTTGGCTCACTCCGGCCGAATACTTTTGCCGAATATTCGGCCAGGAAGTCTGCCAAATATTCGGTATTCGGCGTATGGCCGAATATACTATTCGTTGCAAGTCTAATATTCAGTAAATGCTCGCATTGAATTTCACATAAATTCAGTAATGGCAGTAACTGAATAATTTTTTACTACTGTTACGTCGTAACCATAGCACGTACGTAGATTCATGACATCATTAACGTACTCACTGGTCCTATTACGTTAGCGATTTAACTATCGTCAATGTCATTGTAAATGCTTTATAAAGAGTTAACAACGTATAATGTATCGTTTCTTGAAATGTAAATTTAATTTGAATAAACATGAATGTTTTGTAATGTGGAATTGTGTTCGTAAAATTAGCTTAGAATCCAGAGAAGTTGTGAAGTCAGAGCTTTACGCTTATTAACAGACATATATCGATGGACACCACTCACGTGCGTTCTGAAATATGTAACAGATTTCTTACCCTGCTTCAGGTATCAGGAACGTAAATTTTACATATACCCATTGAAATAAATATTAGCACACCTGGAAATAATATTCCAAAAAGGGGCGACAAATGCTATACAGCACCATCACAAGTGATATTGCAACTGATTTAAGTTTGACCGCGTTAGAAATGCCACCATGGGTTACTACAATCCTGGTAATGTGGGACAAATCTGTGAGCTTGAATGAATAGGTAGCATATCTCAGCGATACATTCCGTAAACACAACATACAGATTTGGATTGACGTGGAAGACAGCGAGCAGTCACAATTTGTTTTTATTTTGTTTATTCAACCATTACCGGTTTCGAGTAAACAATGCTCATCATCATATGGTTTGCATTAATTTAGATATGCATATGCAAATTGCGAGCGTATTTATTCGTCTTATAATAACAGAAAAACCTTAGTGAAATAGAAAATATCGAAAGATGCTTTTGTTTATTTGAAAAAACTGATGATAATCAAATTTTTTCATAGTATATTAAATTTCCCCCATGGTATCGTGATATAAATCTGATAAAATTGTCAGACCATTCCAATAGCTCTCATTATCATAGCGAATCAGCATCTGAAATGAATATTTGGTATTTCAACCCCATTGGTAGAAACGTATTATAAGTTTTCTACTGTTTGGCCGATAGGTCTTTTAAATTTCTGATACATGACCTTGTTTAGCAGTGTGTTTTTGTAAACCATCTTGTCCGACAGAATGCGAGTTCTGATTAAGACAGTGGAATGAATCCAACTAGATTATACCTATTCATAGTATTTTTCTGCCTTTCTTAAGAATTTTCTAGCACGTAAGTTTGCAATACGAGAGCTGGGAACCACTACCTCATATCCCTGAGCAAGAATGAATTTCTTCCCTTTTGTGTTGTGTATTTTTATTAGCGACATGTTTTTCTTTCCGCTGGTGCTGGTCGCACCGATTTTCAATTGCAATGTGTGGGCATATGGCGCGACATTCAGAAATTAGAAATTGTTTCTACTAAATGTCTAAAAAGTAGTGAAACTAGAGAAAGTAGAATATGGATTCGCGAAGATCGGATGCCACCTCCGTGTACAGTGATGATCTGAATTCAGCTGCACCACCACCACCACGACGAATTTCTTTTGTTCTTGGCATCGCTTAGCTCCTTCATATGAGATTTGATGGTTATCGCAGGCTCGTTACAGTTATCTGGTATTTCCAATTTGCTTTTTGGCTATTAGAGTTCTATATGATGTTAGTGTTGTTTACTTTCAACTACAGTACGATACAACTTCACAATAACCGCTTTATACATGATATAGATTGATCATAACGAGAGTCGCTGATTCAGACCACAGCAAGAATTGAAGCATTATCGAATTAGACTTTACGCTGCGCATATTTTTTCATACGGGATCAAATGCACTAAAACCTGGCAGACCTTATACCCTAATTTTGTTGTCTAAGTTGCTATTGATGTGAATTGGTTCTCCAATCACTAATTCAGGTATCGATTCCAGAACACTGGCAAGGGGAACCAGAATTTTTTTTAATCTATAATCTACGAAAGAGCTGTTTTCAATATTTTGGCTCAAAATTTACTTTCTCTTAAGTTTATCACAAATTAGGTCATTCTTCTCCACTGTGGTTCTCAACCGATATTCTACAATCGTCTATAATAAGCCTGTAAGGCCGTAATGCTAAAGGTAATAGATTTGTTTACTCTGATAAGATTCAAGTTTTACCTCTAGTTTGGTAAATATATCGTTATTTCAGATTCTCTATGCAAGTGACGACCAAGCTAGAAGCAGCACATTGCTCCTGATATGCTGGCTGTACCGCTACACGTGCCTACCTCGCCGCAGCTCGTGCTCTGAATATTGCATACCACACGGCGGCAGATATCGGCGTAAATCGGTTGGCTGCCGTCTGCTACGGGAAGCTATGCTGCTTAAAGGGAGACAGACGGGGATATTGTGTGTGCGTAAGTATGTTTAGAAAATAAAAAATTACGTCCTATAAAATCTGTATTGGACTGTTATGGTTTATATTGTTTATTGATGTAATTAAACTGCCTTGGTGATATATGGATTGGATAATAATGTAAGCTAGAGAGATTTTTGACCGTGTTCTTCGCAGTTGAATATATTGTGGGGTATGATATAGAACTTAAGTTTTCTCGCCTTTCCGCCATCGTCCACTGTTGAAAGAGGGTTGCAATTTGGTATCATGGATCACCTGGGGAGCACACCCCGAAGTTTTAAGATCCATAACTATGTATGGCTCTCTGCTTTTCGGCTGCAGAATATTGCGCAGTGGTACGGGAAGCCTCCACTCATTCTAAAGAGGTAGACGTGGCGCTCAATGAGACTGTCAGGCTGGTAACTGGGTGCATGAGACCAAATCCAACACAAAAAATATATGCACTGGCAGGCATAGCACCACCGGATATAAGACGGAGAGTGGCCACAGAGAAGGAGAAGCTCAAACACGAGACTGAACCAAAGCACCCAATTTACAATCAAATCATGGCTCCAACACGCCTCTGCTCACGGAGAAGCTTCTTAGAAATAGGTAGGACACTAGACAAAACTCCAGAAGAAAGAAGACTATCCTGATGGGAGGAGGTGCTTCCCAAGCCTTCAAGCTTTAGGGCCCAAGAAGAACTGGCCCCCGGGTGGAACCGGCCAAACGAGAAATGGAAGACTTTGAAGAGGCTTAGAACAGCGGGGATACACAGATGACGACAAGTGTGACTGCGGCTACATTCAAACACTAGAACATCTCCTCGAGTGCAGAGACATGGGCTTTACGTATCAAGATGAGGACCTATTCTTAACAAATTACAAAGCGATCCAAACAGCTAGTTTCTGGGAAAAAACAATTTGAAACAGTCCGAACACGGAAACTAACTAACTAACTACTAATTTTCTGGCGCTTAATTCAGAATGTCATTTTTACAGTTCCAACCTCTAGAAAAAGTAACAGTTTTTTTTCTGCGGAGGTTAGTTAGTTAGAAAATTTTAATCCACCTTTAGATTGATATCCTAGCCACTAAACACGATTTCTGAATCATTCCAATGATTTAGGTGAATAAACAATATTGTTCTAACTTTAAATACATTTTTAATTGCAATGCTACATGGCATTGTAAACATGTAACGAGCATATTACTGTCCAAATTGCATGATTGCAGATTACTACTATGTAATAAGTAGTCTGGTTAGTTCTAGTAGTAGGCCATCCAGATACTTCTGTAGGAGCAAATGTATGCTAAAACAACGATTCCAAGAATACTGAAAGAGAGAAAGTCATTATAAGAATTTAGGATCTAGACGCTCTGGTCTCGTATTCAGGAGGACACAGCTTCGAATCCCAGACCTGCCATCCAGAATTCCACGCTACCTTCAAAATTCCGTGGAGATTTTCTCTCAATTCCTTTCTCACAGTCCTCTGCGGGTTGTAATAAACTCATTATAGATAGGAAAAAAGCCCTAACGAGAAAATAACTCGGAAAAAGAAATTTTTATGTTTTTGTAGTTTTTTCCCGCAATGTTGTCAATAAATTCGTTTAGATATTTCGAACAGGGGACGAAGCTCTGTATTTATAGTATATATATATATTCTATATAAGTTTTTCCTGTCTCGTAATGTGATGAAAGTTGCGTGTTTATCACATTAATAATTCTTTATTTTTTTAAGTGACTGCCGTAAGACCTGTTGTACCTGCGTTACGAACACGGCTAGGTAATTCTGCAGATGAGCCGGCAGGCAGAGCGTGGTGCGGTGATGTGCAGCAATCAATTCGCCAGGTGAGCTCGCACCTGCGCCGTGTCGCGCTGCTCACAGCTCTCGATGCTCTAAGTATCAGCGTGACACTATGCGCACAATAGCTAACAATCTCGCTGGTCGTATAAAAGGACCAACGTTTGTTTAAAGTGACCTAAAATACGAGTTAAATACGAGTTATACATTGTTTTAAAACAGAATTTAATTTGATGACATAAAACGTCGATTTTATTACTTATGATTAATTCTTATATATGTTAGTGGCAATGGAAGACAGATTAATGTAGCTGCAGTGGATATTTTAGATGATAAAAATTCTTCTCAGGTGTTCTGTTGGATAGTTTCTTCTGTCATACACGACGCTTCGACAGTCGGTGACTTGTCGTCGCAGTTGCAACTTCGACTTTCAGTCCACATGATGAAGACAGCGGAAGAAGCTGTTGAAACGTCTTGTATGGCAGAAGAACTTATCCGGCAGAACACCCGGGAAGAATTGTTATCAGAGTACGCCGGGAAAGAATCAATTCTCACATCAGATATTTTAGATAATAAAATCATATTTTTTATTTTTAACAGAATTTCATCATACTTTCATAAATCTATTAATTCAACCCATTAATTAATTAGCAGTGTAAAAACGTGATTAATACTCTTTATGTGAGCTGTTTGACTGCAAAATCGTTTTAGTCTTTTACACTTGTAAGTCACAACCAACGTGTTTGTTCATATTGAAAGCTGTCAATGAGGTATGGTTTTTCATAGACTTAGATACTTCTTCTTTATGGTATCGTTCTGACTTCGCATTCGGGAGGACGGCGGTTCGAATCCCCGTCCGGGCATCCAGATTTGGGTTTTCCATAGTTTCCCAAATCACTCCAGGCAAATGCCGGGATGATTCCTTCAAAAGGCCATTGGCCGAATTCCTTCCTATTCCTTGCCCCCCATCCTTTCCCGTCTCTAAAGACCTCGCTGTTAAGAGACGTTAAGCAGTAAAAAAAATTTATGGTATCATTAATAAAAAGTAACTAGTCATTCGTCAAAATCCATCTCATACAGTAATAAACTAATCTCTGAGTTTTGTTCCAAAGGCAGTTTTTTGTTTTGAGATTTCTGCGAACTTCACCTACAGCGATTGTCAGAACTTCTCATGTAGCTTCAACACTAAACCCCAACGCGACCAGTTTCCTTCAAGGCGGTGTGCTGTTGCCCTCCTTCTTTCTCAGAAAAACGTTCTCTATCCCCAAAGAGTACTACACTCTGCAACTCTAAGAGAGCAATCATCCTTTTAATATTACATTGCTGTGTAGAGTGGCGAATATGTGCTAGAGATATATTTCCTCCCTGAGTGGGTTTCCATCATTTGCAAGGAATTATACCAGACTTCAATGTACCTGTTCTAAAATAAGCTCCATTCCACCCACAGTAGTGGCTATGTGTCTAAAGAAATAATTAAAGAAATTTACTAAAAAATACTAAATTTATTAAAAGTTATTGAATGATTTTAGCAGAAAAATAAAATGTTGTTAATGTACTTGAGAGTATCGTGCAGCACTTCTACGAAACATATATTTAAAAATAAATCAGGGTAAAAATTTCTTAAGCTTTTAGCATTAATTCAGATTACATATTGCGTGAGTTATTTTAGTATTTTTTTTTCAGCACTTTGTTAACGTTTAGTCGAAAAAGAAGTCTGACTCAGTTTGTTATGTAATTTTGGGAAACTAAATGTAAACAAATTTGAAGCTCAAATTCTAAAATGAAGGCAATATTATGAAATATCTCTGCATTATTTTCTGGAAGTACAATAAAATTTAAGGATTAAACCACAAACCAATGAAGTTTCTGAAAATTTAAGTATTTTTTTTTGCGACTTATGTGTCAAAATTTAAATGCAATTTGATAACATTGCACTGTCAGTAAAAAGCAACAATGGATGAAGTGATTTTGTATTATGTTGTCTTAATGTAGGCCTACATGTAAAATTTTAATTTGATAGAACAATTCTTCAAAGTTTTACATAGATGTACGTATTGGAAAATGTTTAGAGACTCATAGGTATTCTGTTATGTATTAACTATTGAGGTGACAGAACGGGTGGAAGTTTAAAAATACTTGTCCATCTGATTTGAAAACTTTGGTTCCTTTAATGCTCAAAATAAAATAGCTTTACGTCCGTGTTCTTTTGAAATTTTGATTATATTTCATCAGAATACAGCGGTATAAGCTCCTGAGAACAACGCAACATTTAATGGCAATAACGTATAATTTTCAGAATGCATCATAAAGATTTATATCTATACTCGATACATCAGCTGTCTATTATTAATTTTACACATTTATATAGTTGTATGGTTGTGAAAGATTATCTTAGAAGCCTGTCAATTATTCATTATACAACATTTATGTGGTAGAGGATCTACCTTTCATTTTTAAACAAAACTCGTGGAATCAGTTGTTTCGGCCTGATTGATTACTGGTTTGAAACCATTTTCATATCTATTAGAATGCGTAATTGCGACAATCTTTTCTCTCATCCCGCTGTCGCAAATGGTGAGCCCCAACCACAGATTATTATATACATAACTGTACGTTGTTATGCTCTCGTCCTTTTCCTTTTACCCTCTAATGATCTCGACATTGACGAGCTATTTGAAAAAAGAAAAACCAACGATGCGGTGACCCCTGGAACGTCGAGCTAACACTCTAGCCCCTTTGTTACCGAGAACAGAAGGTGGATAACATAAATCTATAAAAGAAAAGGTCCAGATTGAAGGTGGGGTGAACGGTGACCCTCTGGCCTTGCATTCGGGAGGACGCGGTTTCGAATCCTCGTCCGCCTATCCAGGTTTTGGTTTCCCATAAGTTTCCAAAATCTTTCCAGGCGAGTGCCAGGATGATTACTTCAAACGGTGAGAGCCGAATTCATTCCGGTTCCTTGCCCCCAAACCTATCCCGCAGGTCAAATAATTATTCTCGGAGATATTACTCCGTTTATATATGCGTGTCTAATCAAAAATGTCGGAAGTCGTGTGTTCACTTAGTGCTCTTAGTTCGCGAATTCGGCTGCTACGAATGCCGGAGTGGTTGCGACTCAAACATTCTCCCTTCTATGACCCTTTTTAACGGAGACCGAAACACTTGGACAGAAATTGTCACTTATTTGGGCATGATTTCCTCCTAACACCCGGTATCCATTTTAAAGACGTTGTATCGTCGAGAAACAAGCGTAACAATTACCAAGAGCAGTGGAATCTAAGAGCCCAAAGGCAAGAGAGTAATATTCTCTGCTTATTATTACTGGTAAATTAGATAAAGAAAAATGATCTAGAAATCTTGTTCCATACATTGCTCATTTATCTATGGTAGTGAGCGTAGCACAGAAGAAAACTTGGACTTTTTTGTATTTAAAAAAAAAAAAAATAATAACAGAAATTTTCCAATTGTTGAGAAGAGCAATTTGTAGAATCCGAATTAAGCTTTGGGCCTCTACTACATGGCTCTACTGATCAGCGTGCACCATGAAGTTTCAGCAAGTAAATCTAAGGACTTGGTGCTTGATATTTAATCTTCATTTTCAAATCGCCGATCCGGTCACCATCGAATAAAAAAGGAGCGCTAGGTGGGAAGTGAAGCTTCCAGTCGGGTACACCAGTCTCAGTGTAATCAGCTGTGATGGCTGGTGACATTAGTGGCGCCTTTGACGGATTAGCAAACCGGAGGCACCAAGCGGAACCGAGTGACCTTTGGATGCCCTGTCGGCAGGCAGGGGGAAAAAAACTGGCAAAACGTTGTTAAATAGCCTTCAGATACTGAAATGTGCCGTGTTGGCAGGAAATTGTTACAAATGTATTAATCCAAGAACCATAACTCTCATTAATATTTCCTTAGTCATGAATTACAAAAACCGAATGCAGCAAACAGTAGACCCCTGAGTGTGGCTCAGTGCGCTAGGCGCCGCACACTGACCCTGGGAGGTACAACGGGACCAGACACGACCCCAGGTCCTACCCGTGCCTGGCGTCATGACTACAGTGTTTTAGGTGGTTTTCCGCAACCGTCAAGGCCTAACACGTACATAGACGATCCCCAATCTCCACCTAATTGTTTACGCACAAACAAACAAAAGATGCACTTATCACACACAGAATTTAGTTAAACATTTCACACACAGATGGCAACTCTTCACTTTCCCCATAACTACCTTGTACAAGTATACTCATGAAATTCTTGGAGTCAGCTAGGATATGTGGCCGTAAAACAAAAGCTCTAAATTTTACCATGCAAATGATGAGTCAAATTCACCAAAGGCAACAAATTTTGGGGAAAAAGGTAGTGAAGAAGAATTCAGCAGACCGTAATTAGGTAACCTACTTCTGATAATTTTTACTTGTTTTCTAAGTTAGGTTTTAAGACAGAAGGAACTAAATAAAACATTTTATTTAAATATAAAGAGTAAAACGTTGTTCATTATTAATCTTCTCTTCGTATGTACAACAAATCCATTTCAGAACTGAGACTTCATTGTGAAAATAGTCCAAGTGGAAGGTTCAATTGAAACGTATAAGTCTTCACTTCGATTGGTTCAAACAGTCTGCAAATCAAGAAAGTAAATATAATCGTTGCGGACAGTGAATTCATTGATGAATGTTGGTTTATATGTAGTCACCCTAGCCGGTTGGAGGCATTAAGTTCTTTCATTTTCTTTAGTACCCATTTGTTTAATTTGGATGAAATAATGAAAGCCAGTACATTTCTGTTTTGACAGAATAATAGTACGTTTAAAAGAAGGGGTTGTATGCTGCAAAGAGAGCTCTGTGCCAGTTCTTTGTGCTCTGTACCAGCGCGCAAACGCCTGCGGACTCGCTTTGTCGCGTAAGCGCGCAGTAAGCACACGGTAATTATGATGCTACGTCTCTGAAACTCTGCTTTGCACAACATACAACGTAGCTCTAGTTAACATAAATAATGCCCCGTATACGAGGGGGTTGTGCTCAAAGTATTTATTGTTGCAACGTATAACCTTTTCTGGTGTACATTTTAATCATCTGACAAGAGTTCACTGGTAAAACGTAACATGTTTCCGGCAATAGTCAATATCCTCAAATATAATGTGATAATTCAGAGTGAAATTGATTAGATTCACTGGATTTTTTTACTGTAATTAGAACGTTTAATGTCTCATATCGGAAACGGCCACAGTATAACCAGAGTACAGTAAATATTACTTGTGTTCTACACATGTCGTCATTTGTAGTATCTCATTCTTGAGTGCTCTGAAAAACCAGTGATACTGGATTTAATGACCCATTTGTGATCAGCGATGAAATAAGCAACTAAGCAATTTTCGAGTAGCGTTATTTTTTCCAAGCAAGCAACAATAATTTTAAGTCGATTGTATTTACTGTTAATCCTGTCCTTTGTTTAAAATTGATGAAATTAAAATCGGATATTCACATATTTTACCAAATAGGTTCTTGTAACTTTGACTATATATTATATTTGTTTTTACAAAGTGCGTTTCATTTAAAATAAGCAATAATCTTATTTTCCACTATTATAAAAAAATAAGATAGAATAAAAATACCTGGTGAAAACAATAGGAGAAACTGCTGAAATGTCGTCTTTTTATGACAATATCCGACTGCAAACCTGTGAAAATTATATTGCACTTACACACCGGGAAAATTTACGTTCACACATCAGATGGTGGAGTGATAAATCCTTCGCAATATCTAGAATCCTTCCTACGTCTACATCAGAGCAAGATGATTCAGCCGGATCGTGTATGACACCATAAGATTAGCTTTGATAAAAAAAAAAACATTGTATTAACTTTTTCTCATAGTTTTTTAACGTATGTTATTCATGTACGGTAAAAAGTTTCTCTAATTTTATTTCTGCATAGCATTGTAAGTCTTAGCTGAAGAAGGATGAAAACACAAGTTTGATTATCGTTTCGCTCTACATAAGTGTCTCAGATAATGTAGTAAACGGTGTACTTTATCTGTTATATGATTCCTGAATCGTATTGAGATTTAATTTACCATGAATGTTAGTTTTTGATTACGAAAGCTTCCGCGGTCACTGTATGTATCATCTTGGTTCTCCGGGTGGAGCCGCGTCGATATATTTAAAACCTGACGTTTCTGCCATCATGCTGTGGCCTTCTTCAGTCCTCTGAAGAAGGCCACAGCATGATGGCAGAAACGTAAGGTTTTAGTAAATCGACGTGGCTAGACCCGGAGAACCGAGATGATACAATGTTTGTTTAGTTAGCGACGAATGACAGTAATATTATTAACTTACTTTCACAAATCACATAAACAAATATATTTTTAAAGATTTAATTTAATTTAATTGCTATAGTGCGACCACTCCGGTGGCATTCCCTACACACCCATTTCACAAATTTACTGTACACACCTACTTTCGCCCTCTACAAATTTCAACTTTAAATTGTTTCACCATTTTGGTAAATTATTCATCAATTCTCTTCGTAACTTATTCCAATCTCTGACTACTTACATACGAAAGAAAATCTTCCCACACCCTTGTGCCTGGAATCAAGTGCCAGCTTGTGGTTATGGTAATCTCTTCCTTTCAACGCATTACTTTTAATTCTTACACCAATATCTTTCCACGCCTCATCACCAACACTCATCTGTACACTCCCATGAATCTCTTCACCCTCCTCCTGTCTTCAAATGAATCCCATTACGGCTCAATTATCATATCGGATACTGATTGTGTTCTACGGTAATTTACAGAGACAAATCTAGCAGCCCTTCTTTGCATCCTCTCCTACTCCTGTGCCTGATACCAAAAATGTAGCTCCAATACCACTCCACCATATTCAAGCAATGATCTGACCAAAGTTTTGTAACATAATTCCTTTACTTCTTTCGTACATCCCCTCATTCTCCAACAAGTGAAAGGATTTTGAAACCTTATGTAATTTAAGTAATATATCAAAGCTGAATCTCTGAAATGACTCTACAACCACAAGAATGCCAGTTTATGAGATAGGTATTGGAACCGCCAAGTATAAGAATCTCATAAACGGAAAAGCACAGGTCAGTATCTAGTAGACGCAGAAGTGGATTGACTCCTGAAGAAGGCCACAGGAAAAAGATAATCGATTGGACGCAGCGAAAATCTCGTCAAATTTCACAAGAATATTTTGTTTTCAAAAACATTAGCACACTTACGGAAATTTTCATCTATTCATACCTTATGCTGATGGTATAGGACTTAAACGAAGATTGTTAATAAAAAGAGCATATGGGTTGAAAAGCAACATTCTAAAATACTCCTGACTATTCTTTTATCGGCACTGATGGATTTTTAAAATATATGACGGAAACTGTTGTTACTAGCCTTCTTCATTGGTGAAATTCTAAATATGAAACCATTACATCTCCTCATTATATCCACTTGAGTAGCTATAGTGTTTTGATTAATTTTAAACTGTATTCTAACCAATTTTTAATAGGAAATAAACATAGCACCTGTTGATTTGGAATTAGTGTCAATAATGCATGAACAGCTACTAGCCTGGAAAAGTTGTTTGAATCCGTTTGTTAGAAGTAATTGTTATACTTCCATATAATAACTGAATACCGATCTAGCTCGTATGAAATATAATCTCACAGGTTGGACTGAAAACAGTAAATGTAACGCTAACGCGCTTTACTTTTTAGCAGGGAACGTGAATTATTGTCAGGCTTCAGAAAATCAATTTTGAACATCTTAGCTGAAATGTTTATTTCCTGTCATAATAAAAATCGCATCTGGTTCACGTACAGTGTAAGTTTTTCTAGATTTCATTTTAAAAAATTTCTCCATTTCTAAGTTAACTGTGTATATCATTATTAGAATTTGTTGTTCCACATTGTAAGAACATCAAGGACCAGATAGAGAAAAAACATTCATATTTAAATTAAACATTTAGAAGTGATTTGAAAATAATTCATTGATAACCTGCTTCATCTGATAGTCCGAGCAGAAAATAATGATTTTAAGATCTGCTACCATTAACAGCAGTAATTACTTGAAGCAAATAAAGCTTGCTTAAGAAAGATATTACTGGATAGTTTACTGCGGAATTCCTGCAAATGATTTATGTATCTGGCTGATTAAGCTACTTTTCATTGCTGGCTCCTTAAGCCGCTGATCCATAGAGTAAGAATCGCATGCAAAATGCCAGTTCCATTATTTTTAAAGGCAATATATTGGGATTCCTTCTGTGGAACCGGACATAAATTACACTCTTAGTGTGAATTAGCGTGAGCATTCGACTTAATATTTACCTCCAACTTCTTATCTCCACTTTCACGAAAATTGTAGCCGTTAAATTCTTGCAAACTGTTCTCACGCAATCAAATTATTTTAACTACTGTTATGAGAGTCAGGGCCAACGATACTGATGAGTAATAGCAGGGGAATTTAATTTCCCTCCTTTTTTTCGTGTTACAGATTTATCCTAAACTCATACTCCAAAAGTAGTTCCCATTGATATATATCCTAGAGAATGATCAAACCACAAGGCGATACACAGTTTTTAAAGATGAAATGATTTTTTAGTTTTTTTCTCATTCCGTTCAGACTTAATGGATAAAGGGTGGAGGCATAGTGATAGATCAAAGTTTTTTGTATGACATTTTGACAAATTACCTTAATGAGTTACGTCAACACGTATTTTATTTTTTCCCTTTTTGCATTTTATAAAAGAAGTATACATTTTGTAGTTGTAAGCTAGTAGCTGGTCAGTGTTGTAATCTGTATAAGTCTGCTTATAAATCTTATTTGATGATGGAGTAACAAACGTTATAAATATAGCGTGCATCGAGCGAGGTAGGTTTATGGAATTTTTTATTTACTAACTCAGGCACTAAGACATTACATTTCCACAACTCCGATCAAGTAAACGCCGAGACTGTTTGGTAATATAAATCGTAACATACTCCTTTTTCTGTTGGTAACCTAAATCCAAGTTATACGGATACTGCATTTTAAACCATAATCATCTGCAAACTATTATGAGGGAAATATTTTGGTAGGAATGGAAACAAATTTAAAATCTGCATAGAAGTAAGCCAAGCTTTCTTCCCTACAGATAACAATGTTAACTTTAAATTTTAATGGAGGCAGTCAGAAATTCAGTCGTTAAATGAACATCCTTGTCCCTTAACTGCACGATGTAAGGTACGTGTAGTCGTAGTATCAATATTTCGGTATCAGAAGAGCAGTGTTCTGTATGAAAAACAAAATTAAACGATATCAGTGGCACCCTGAACTTATTCAGCATTTTATTACTATAATTATTGCTTATTATATGAGACATAAAATCAGAGCAACCTGTGTCACATTGTTTCACTTCAGATGGTGATATATTTTAGTTAAACGCTTGCTCTAGTTCGGGCTATCGTGTGGCCTGCTAAAGTAAACCATCCGGTTTTTTTTTTCCTCTCTCAAGGGGAAGTTGAATAACGTTACAGTGATAAATCCAAGTTTAGTGTCAAATCGTCTTAAATTCCATGCCCTCTGGATTACATTCGTGAACAGTTCAGCTTTACCGTTTCCTACTTATTCACACAGGGCACCTGGCCGGCAGAATTACCTACACAGGGCAGCATAAGCGCCAGGAGTAATTAACACGAGCCCTCAGCATCCCTACAGTTAACTGCTTCAACGATCGTGTGGGCGTAAAATGGTCGTTCTCAGTTAAATAATAATGCAGTGCCGTAATATCTCTATACGGCACTGTACAACATTGTGTTATTAAACCTGTTTTGAAGTATCATAACGAATTCGTTTTTAATTAGTGGAGCATACATCAGGTTAAACGTATCAAAGTGAAACGAAATCCGTGTCAAATTCAAAGCGTTGTCGACTTAAACGATTGAAAAAATTAAGTACAAACATTAGGAGGGAAAAAGAATTTGTAACCCTCAGGGTTGTAAGCCATTTACGATGCCCGTGGCATTAGAAATTTATTTTTACAAAAAACTGATTTTTCGTTATAACGAACTTTAGACATTTTGATTCTGTTAATATTGTTATAGACGTTTTGCTCTATGGCTTGATTTTACTAATTTACGAACACTTTCAGGTAACTTTGACAATTTATTTCTTCAATTTTTTTATCATGCCGAATAGAAACGATTAAAATGTATTCACATTGTGACAACGCACAAAAGCAGCCGATTCGTTGAGAGAAAAATTATATGTACGAAGATTGTTGTAGTTTCAAGTTCTGAAAGCAGTATGAAAACAAAATAATTAATGGTTTCAGGTATTAACATCTAAGGCCGGCTGTGGTGAACGAAAATACTTGCCTCAAATTACACATTTGACGAAGAGAACAATACAAAAACGTTATCGGAAAATTTCCACGTTTCGCTGCATATGGTGGACACCACTTCAATAAATTGTATTTTTAGTGTACCTGATTGATGTGGTCTTCCATCCGCTAAATGTGAAACCTGAATGGATATTTCACAAAGAATTAGCAGTAGTAAGTCGCAGGGAACAATTGGTCGTGAGCAACTGATCTCAGACGGAAGAACTATGGGAAAGGTTTCCTTTTAAAGGAACTGGAATAAGAACATTATTGAGGGAAGTGTTATGCACAGTGTTACACGGAAAATTTAGGAATAAAACGTTTTGCATAACTGTAGGAACCCCCGACATAACGAAGTGGCCAAAACTGAGGAAATATCTTTAACGACATTAATGTTTTTTAGTTGCTAGATATTAATAACGCAAAGCTGTGGGCAGAAACTAGTTGTGAATAAATTTTTATATGACATAATTGACAGTCGCCAGAAGCAAGTAATGCCGTTGTAAAAGTAATCTGACATCTTAAAACGTTTTCGTGATTATTTACTGAGGTGTCTTCCGCAATCAATAACATACTGAAATGCCTGATACTGTAAAATATGATACGCATTGGAGTTTAATGACATTGTATTCTTAAAAATTTAGGAAAAGCTCTACAAATTCTAGTTAAAATAATCAAAAAAAAAATATTAATTTGTCCTCGTGATAGCTTTGCTGGTTGATGGTGTGTAACGTTCCCGCGGAAAATGTTACACAAGTAACACGTTAAACCCTTTTCAGAAGGAACAATAAGTAATGTGTCGAGATTGAATTAATTCATTTGGGGATGTGGATCAGAACGGATCACCTAGCATATACTTATTGGTAAACTGCGTACTCCCACTTTCACTTACGAGTGTAGTGAAATACGTCGTCCACCAACCTATTTGAGTCGGAATGACAAGAAAGATAAGATAAGGTGCCGCACTGATCCTTATATGAATTCTTATTTCCCTCGAACCATTCGGAATTGGAATGCACAGCAAAGAGAATAGCTTTGGTGCTGAGCACTCTCTACAACCCACAATTTTGTGAATTGCAGAGTGTATATGTAGATGTAGATATGTGTGGCTGCCACAGTGGCCTCAAAAACAGCGATACCGATGTTGAAGTTTTTGTCATCTGATATGTCTTAATGGTAATAACTGTTTTGTTTCTGCTCGTAACTGTACATTTGTATGTCCTATCTGATGTAACAGCAACGATTTTGACATGACTTATATAAACAAATAAATCATCTGAACAGTAGCTTCAAGCGATTTAATGCTCTGCTTGTAAAGAAAAAAATAAACCATTCTCTGTCACCATGTCTAGATGAATGTGGCTGACTGTTTCATCCCAGTTTAATCTGGGAGCCCCTTTGTGGTGGTTCCCCGGGATGTGACGGGGTCGCCAGCGCACAGCGACAATCACCAGCTGCGCAATCGATAGCCGGCACCAGCAGCCAAGCCGCCTGCTCGGGAGACACTTACACCGGGCTACTTCTTCTGTATTCGCGTTTATTGACTGCTGGTCTTCAAGGTTTATCAGACAGGTGCAACAGTGCAAACCTACAGCTACGTATAAACTGTTTTAATACAAAATACCGTCCTAGTTACAAGCTGATAAGGCGTAAAACTAAAAAGAGAGATGGTATTGTTCTAACCAATTTAATCAAGCCTAGCAACACTATCGAGTTTTTGTATGTGTGTGTTCAAATAGAACACTCCTGAAGGAGCAGCTCAAAAGTTCGAATTTAGTTACATTATACAATTAAATTTTGTAAATGGCACGTCTTTTTTGCATATAAAAGTACAAGGTTACGCTACAATAACTATTATTATCCCATTTTCTCTTTTACCTTGCATATGGTACGAGTCTTGCATAAGGATCATGCACTAGGTTTACATTTGTTTGGTGAAAATTTGTTGAGAGTATAAACAGTTGAATTCCGATCGCTTTAACATGACGCACCTACGAGGAACACCATGTAAATTATTTTGTTGGGTGCTTTGTCGGCCCACTTCGTCGTTAGTCGTATATAATGTGTTGCCGTGTTGCTTTAATTCTATCTGCAAGTAGTCAGATAAAACACTAAATATGGTAGCAACAATTAAAATGGGTTTGAAACTAGCCACTTTAACGTGCTATCGTGAGAGGATATTCATCCCTACTAATCGGCACTAACTTAAATAAAGGAAATGGTTATCACAATAAATAACAAGCGCTCCACACTTCAAAAGAAAGATACAAGGATTAAACGGAAAATAAATTTGCTTTGTTTTCCATCTGGCAGAATTGAAAAATACATCCAGTGAATGTCGGTCTTGGTTTTTTTTCACAAATAAAAGACCACTTTACGCATCTAGAGCAAATGATCCTTCTAGTAAGCATTGGGACAGAGTACATTGACGTCTTGGTCGTAAAAATTAATACGATACGATGCGTGGGGTGAGCGGTAACGTTCTGATAGTTTCCCTAAATCACTCCAAGCGAATGCCGGAATGCTTCTTCAAAATGTTATTGCTGTTCCTTGTTCTCAGTCCTTTCCCGCGTCTTGACGTCGACGAGGTGTAAAACCATAACCAAAAAAAGAAAAGTTACAGGAATTATTCTAATTATGAGCCACACCACGACCGAAATTTCCGTCTGAGTTTTTCATAATCATACCCCACTAAAAACAATTTAATACCCAGCCCAAAATTATAACATAGCGATTCTTATCACTACTATTATAGCTAACAAAGCAAAGATAGCACAAGCTAATCTCATTGCAACCTTTGTGGCAAAACTTTCCGTCGTCAGAATACATGTTTACAAAATTACATTTATATACAGTTTACAGTAGTTTACGTTGCTATGTATTTAGTTAACTCCACTCCCATAACACCTCTCTTAGCTAAATCTTAGAGGGAAAGAGTGGGGAAACTGTATTAAACCTCTAATATTGTTGGAGAAATCACTAGAATTAAATGAAATGCTTGCGAACAATCAGAGGCACGAACAGTTTCATTACTCCTTCGGTAGAATTCCCTTTGCACGCACACACACACACACACACACACACAAACGCCCACAAACACATCTACACGTAGCTGGATGAGTGGATACAAAAGACGTATCCGCACCGTTTGTTGTCCGCTCACATTTCGTGTGTATTCCATTCCCCTATCATGAATGGAATTACAGCAGATAGTGTAGTTTGTGAACTCGCAACATGTTCGTACCTGCCAGTCACATCATATACAACCTTCCAG
The DNA here is from genome assembly GCA_031002005.1 of Vandiemenella viatica. Classification (NCBI taxonomy): domain Eukaryota; kingdom Metazoa; phylum Arthropoda; class Insecta; order Orthoptera; family Morabidae; genus Vandiemenella; species Vandiemenella viatica. The sequence continues at coordinate 375,469,095 of JARYHS010008074.1, forward strand.
TTTAACACGTCCGTGAAGTTTCAGGTTACTATTTCTCACGACCTAAAACAATTTCGTTAGCTAATTTTAAACTCGCACTTCATGAGTAAAAAGTTATTTTGCTCGGAAAATTGTAATAATTATTAATATTATTATTTTCTTTTAAATAAAATCAGGAAGTAGTGTTGCTTTGCGCTGTAGCACCTAACTGAACGATACATATGGACGCTGAAGGCAAGAGGGTTGTTAGAGTTACATCGATCTATTTGCTAGTAATAAAAATCGTGGGCAGAATTTTTTTTTAATATGCCGCTTATTGCACATCGGCAGAAAGGATGAAGCATAATCACATCGTATATCCTCACAATCAACAATCAGAGAAAGTTGCTGCTATCTAGTTTGCTGCTATGCACGCTCTTAGGAAAAAGGAGAAGCATTTGGTATCACACGAAGCTACCTGTCTGCACTTAATTTCGAGGGAGCCGATGCTTGAGTTGAGATGACTTTCATTTACAATGGAAAATTTCTAAAGCGGTGATAAACTCCGTTCTAAAATGCAACGAGAGGCTATAGAGAGAGCACAGACCTGAGATTCATTTTCTGAGCATTCAATTTTTTGGAGTCAGTATTCAACAGAGAAGGAATTTTTAACAATCTTCTTACCACCTGCGTTAAATCAATTGTTTTTTTCGATTTTTCGCAACTGAACATACATTTATTAAAAAAACTAAAAATATTAACTTGAGTGAATCAGGACAGTATTTGAAGTATAATAAACAGCAGAAAATTATTATTTAATGTCACAAAATTGCGTTTGGTCGGCAGGGTACATTATTAACAGTTTCAGTTTAACAATTATACTATTATACTTTAGAACGTATTATTCGCAAACTGAAGTAATGTATTAAAATATTTTACTTTAACTATCTCGGCAAAAGAAGCATGACGTTAAGCACAACTCTAACAATTAACGTGTTGAAATAAAGTTGCAGAGGGTACATTTAAAGAACGTTTGATAACTGATCACAAAGATCTTCCGTGCAGCTGATCCACGGGCTCGAACCTAATTTGACCCCTGAAAGTCAAACTACTGCTGACATTACAACCGCATGAGTGCTTGTAATTATAAAATCTTCAACTTACGCCAATAGTGTCCCGTTATAGTTCATTCTTGGATTCCTATGAAACGTGGTAAATAGGCAGATGCTACCTACTTCCATAACAATCTGAAATAAATATAAACTTCAGATAGTTGTAAATATCTCATTTGGTAACACGGGCCGGTGGAACATGCTGCCTGTAACATAAAATTCACAATAGAAGAAAATCTCCCGTGGTTTGTAAAAAGTGACATCTGAAGTAAGTGACTGTAGCTTGAAATCTTGTGTATGTCTTCGAATATTGAAATGAATGAAGGCCAATAGATTGTTTTTTATAGTATTTATTATTAATTAATTCTAATGTAAGAGATAATACATATTCCTATTGCTATAATATGAAGCGCTGTTGTTTTTTTAAGTTTGTATTCCAATTCCTCACTTAATTATCTTTCTGATACAAAACCAAATTTTTCGTATTTATAGAGGAACATTTTGTTTATCTTCTCAATAGTGATATAATTTTAGAGTCGTCCAGTGTTTTTATATTAGTTTCACAAATCTTACAATACTAGTAGAACTGTGGGTATAATTAGGTGTTTATGAAGTGCAATAGCAGAGGAATTTCCAGCTGATTTGAAATGTTACATCAAATTCTGAGCTTCATTGTGCGTTTTATTTTTTTATTTTCTTGTTTTTGCAGCTTAGGAATGATTAAGTAATCATTGAATAATGTTCCAATCCAGATACCTTGTGTCACCTTACAATTATAAGAAATTAGTTAATTTGTAGGCCAAAAGTTGGGAAAAATGTTAATTATGCTACAGTACTTCTTCAGGCACCTACAATCATAGCAACTGTTGAAACATTTTATTTTATTTTTTTATTTTTTTTTATCGCTGAGTATTGGTACACAGATGAAATAAACTGGTTGAATATTGTGAATATTAAGTTAATTTTAAAAGTTATGGATGATATCTGTCACAGTCAAGAAAGAATTTCTTAAGAAAGCTGGAGGTAAGAAATGATATTTTTACCCATTTCATAAATTTTGTTTTATTACTTTGCTCCGAATTTGTTCGTGGGAGGAACCATTCAAAATTTTGTCGAACACACGAAATGGATATAGGCGCATAAAACAAGAATAAAACATCTAGTTGTTCTTATGGACTTTTGAGGTACATACATTTGTTTTGTAAGGTCTGCAAAACTAAATTACATCGTTTGTAAGGTTTACTTCTTCCCGACACAAGAAGCTAAGTACAAACTCAGATAACCTATTTTCTCTTTATATCATACATTAACACATTCAGCAGGAACATAATAAGTTCTGAGTTTGGAAGACAAGAATTTCATCGATCTGTGCATGAAATTCGTATGTTCATCAATGTTATAGCCGAATGTCATTTTAGTCGCTTCTACCTACATATAGAACAATGATACTGAAAATTTCAAAATTCTGTCAAAAATAATATAATATACATGTAGGCTCAGTAAAAAAGTAGAAAGCTTAATTTGTGCTATGAGTTAACACATTCTATCGATTAAGCTACAGAAAAGTTTAGTGGAGTATTTGAAGATAGGAATGGTATTTCCGTGTTTCATCGTGTTCAATGATATTAAAATTCAAATTTTATTTCTGTTTGTAATATTACCACCACAAATTGTATCGAAATTGTTGTCAGACGTATGAGATTTTATCACAGACTACATAAACTATGACCTGTGCATTGAAAATATACAAAAAGAATAAATATCACTGTTAAGTGGTGAGTTTTATCACTCGTTTTCCCGGGAAGGGGAAAGGGGTGTGCTGTAGTAATTCATGTACGCTCGCGCTGGTGGTGTTATTTCGCTTCCTTTTAAATCCATACAACGGATCTCATTATCTGAGGTTAAATGCCTATTCAGTTGTAAATGGTACAGTGAATCAATTGGTATCTTCAGAATGAGTAAACCAATTGCTGAATGCAAATTATATATCTGTTGTTTAATTGTACTTCATATCAAAAATTTTAGAATGCCTTCCAGCGTTCTGAGTACCATCTCAGAGACCCCGTTTCCAGTCTCTGCGTATGGCAATATTTTTTTCTTCAAATTTGGATGTAACTAGACCCCCCTTGAACATAAAGGTAATGTAATGTTTCATAGCGGCTGTCACAGCAACCGACATTCCTTTATTATTCACTTACTGGGCTCCATGAAATACAAGTAATTGAAATTACAGTTTCTGTAGTCAAAATTACTGTTTTTTCTAATACAAACACTACACTATTCGCTGATAAAAAAAAATCTCCTATTTTCCTCGTTTTTTGTCAACAAAAACAACGGAAAACGTGTCAAATGAAAGTCCTCAGGTAATCGAAAATCTGATTAACAGAATTGCCTGTGTCGTAGAGGTAATAGACTGTCAAAGACTAATTTCAGAGAAGAAAAGATTGAGAGTGTCCACACTGATGCGGTGGATTCCCTCATATTCTCGTCGGCAGCCGCAAGTACTGGCCAGCAGTCCGGCAATTTCTTGGCCACTCTCCCCTCCATATGACAAACTTCTCCTCCCATGAGGGTTCACTCACCCTGCTTCTGTAGAGTTCACCCCGCAGACCATAGTACTTTAGTGGACAACGTATCAAGTGAAGTGGGTGGCAGCGCAGCTGTTTGTATTCTGCCAAGAATCATTACTCCAGTGTCCATGATTGACAGTTTCGTGGAGGTAAAAACTACTGAAGCAACAATATCTCAGGAAAGTAAAATCGGCGAAAAAAAATTAAATTAGTACATAACTCGAAGGTTGGTTGGATCCTCCAGAAGGAAGTATACTAAGCCATTGCTTCAGGTGTAAGACGGCCAGTTCCTTTCCTCAGGGACCTACAATTTAATATGTAATCCGAACCATGGAACGTTCTTGAGTAACTCATACGATCAAACACAAGCCTTAAATAATTCCTAGCCACATCTTTGACAGTAGCAGATGCAATTACACAGTAAGGCCTGGAGTTGGTAAGAGGACACACCAAAAAGGCGATAGATAACTTGTTATTTATTTATAACTAGCGTTTATGGCCTATGAAATTCGACGAATTTAAAGTTGCGAGGATATTGTGGATCAGAAAAGGGCAGGAGTCGTGCCATGCCTTTTGAAGTAATCATTGCAGCATTCACCTGGGGATATTTCTGCAAATCAGAGAAAATGCTAGCGTTCATTCGAATTCAGCTTGATTGGAGATATTTACTGATAATAATAACAGTGACCACATACTATGCGATTGATAGGTGTTTACTGAGATTATCTGTTAGTCTATTTAAACCAACTCCGTGAAACGAATCATGAATGTGATAGGAAGTTGATACACACTGCCAATGTTCTTTATCACAATTCTCTTGTCTTTAAATAAGAGGTACCTTTTTGTGTGCAGTTTTTCATAGAGATGCTTTTCAGTTTAGTTAATAAAGTCACTACCATGTTTTTCGAAATTAAAAAAAAAAGCAGAAAAGTGTTTCAAACCTGTCTCAGCAGATCACCTCATCAGAAACTCAGGTTGCGCGGTTTATTACAAATTCCAATAATTGTTACAATAATAAGAAGAAGAGGACGTGGGACACCTGATACTGGCAATTATCGGATATATGTTAAGTCAAACAGTTAATGCATGAATTTCATCCTTTTATTTTAAACGTATAAAAATAATTTTATGAAAAATGTAACAGTAGTTCAATAGTGTGTCCCTGCAACCTAGTGCTCGTATCAGAAGACTTCTACTGTGTCAGCATCATTCTCCTGCCTGGTTAGACTATGTTCAGACACACTAAAAACAACTTCTTTCCCAAGTGATTTTTTCACCGAAAACCCTAAGATATTTTGATCGTATGTAAAAAAAGTTAGTTGTAGTGACGAGAATAAATCACTTCTAATACACGACGGTCGGGAAATTGACGACAACTGTGACAAGACTACCGTATTTAACACCGAATTTAAATATTCATTCACGCGCGAAAATATGGAAAACGTTCCCATTTTACCACATCGTCAAGAATTGTGTGTGTGGTTTAAGGGCGCGTCGACTCGTCAAGAATTAGAGATGGATCCGGTAGAAATTGATAGCCTAGGTATTGTAAAGCAATTAAAGCTCCTGAAGTGGGGTATAGTGCCAGATCCCGATGGTATACCGGTAATAGTATTTTCAGAATACTTGGAGGAAATTGAACCATTTCTGTCAGATATATTACGTAAATCTTTAGAAGAGAAAAAAGTACTTTCCGACTGGAATGTAGCCAAGGTAATTCCTGTTTTCAAGAAATGAGATCGGAGTGATCCTAGGAATTATCGACCCATATCTCTAACACATGTATTCAGTATAATTCTGGAGCATGTCATATGCTCTAACATTATGAAGTTTCTAGATGAGAACGAGTTACATACACAGTGTCAACACCGATTTCGGAAGAAGAGATCGTGTCAAACTCAATTGGCCCTATTTTCCCAAGACGTAATGAAAGTTATCGGTGCAGGTTCTTGGATTTTCAGAAAGCTTTTGATTCTGTACCACACAACCGACTTTTAGCGAAGATTCGAGCATACGGTATATCGGATCAGATTTTCGAATGGATACGTGATTTTCTAACTGGTCAATCACAGTATGTCGTTGTTGACGGGGAAGCCTCTTTTAAGCTAGATGTTACTTTGGGCGTTCGTCAAGGAAGTGTAATAGGACCACTTCTTTTCTAAATTTTTATAAGCAATCTAGGTGACAACGTTAAATACTGGTTGCGTTTGTTTGCCGACGATGCAGGGAAGTTAGGTGCCCTGACGATTGCTTAGAAATTCTGCGCGATTTGGATGCTATTTCCTAATCGTGCCGTAAATGGCAACTTACACTTAATTGCAAAAAGTGCAAGGCAATGCGAAAAAGTAACAAAAAGATTCAGTTTGCTCACGAGTACAAAGGAAACAGTTCAGTTGTCGACATGGTTGATTCCCTGAAGTAACTTGGGGTAATAGTACAAAGCAATATGAAATGGGACTTGCACATAACTTCCGTCGTAGGCAAAGCTAATTCTAAATTACAATTCATAGGTCGTATTCTGAGGAATTGTAATGCTCATACAAAGGAAATAGCTTATAAAACACTAGTGCGTCCGCATGTGGATTACTGTTGCGGAGTTTGGGATCCGTATCGCAAGGGCCTGATTGACTCAGTGGAGAGGGCACAGAGGAGAGTCACTCGATTCGTGACTGGTTGCTACAGCCTTTATGAAAGCTTCACAGAACTGATAAATATATTGGGCTGGGATCGTTTGGAAGACAGACGACGTCATTTGAGTTTGAATTTATTGGAGAATATGCGAATGCAGTGAGATACTTCTTCCGCCAACCTATTTGAGTCGCAATGACCGGAGGGATAAGATTCGAGAAATAAGATGCCGTACTGATGCTTTTATGTATTCCTTCTTTCCTCGTGCTATTCGGGATTGGAATGTGCAGAATTAAGATTGGTGCTTAGCACCCTCTGCCACCCAAAATCTTTGTGAATTTCAGAGTGTGGATGTAGATGTAGATGTAGAAATCTTGGAACATGAAATTGCATTTTCATTCTCTGTATAAAACTACAAGAAGTGTTATTGATTATCGAGAAATTACTCCGCCGTGTTGAGGAAAATGAAAGAAATACTACAAGGTAAATAAGATTTATTATGAAATTTTATTGAGAAGCTGATGACTAATAAAGTGTGCTGTCATAAAACACCTTCCAGGAGAAACGCAATACTGTTAAATTTCTACGGAAAACTACAGACAAGTTTTGTGATATACTCAAAAGTAATTGATTTGTAACTGCCAGTTTTAAGACAAAAGATTCAACAGAGACGTGTAGATAGGTACGGTGAAGGACTTAAGATACTATGAGAGTATCAAAACCAAACATAATTACACAGTTATACAAATGACTTCAAGAGCTTTTAACACAAAAAGTTTCTCTGTTCCTATGTATCGCAACAATTCCAATCTTGTGCAGAAAAAATGATGCGGAGTGGGTGATAGTCGGAAGCTGGTTATAACTACTTCATCACTTGACAATGTGGATAAGGAAACTATTTTTTTTTACTTGTTCCGTTCCAAATACAACTGAATGTCAACTCGAAGTCAGTATTGTCATTTTTGTTGCAATTGCCTGCTTATACATGCTGCCAAGAAGACAGGTGGTACAGTCCAAGACAAATATACCTTGGTGACACTAGCTAACTGCAGTCGCTGATGCATCGCTGCTGTTGCTGTTGCACGTGCTAGGAACTACACAGCTCTCACCAACTAACACGTGGCTAACTGGAAATGTTGTAACACAGATACAATTCATCGACTTATTATCTCTCTTCTGATGTTGACTGTGCTCTGACTAGCATGTTCATGGTCTATGTAAGCAGACTCTTATGGCCGCATTAACCTGTAAGTTACCGACCTAGCTCTACCGCCCTCCATCTCGTGCTATCCGGGAGCTGACCCCGGACGTCAGGTAGTTGCGAAGAGATAACCGTCCATCACTTTGCGGTTTTTACGAGCCAATTGAAATAGATTCAGTTTTGGAGGGTTCATCTCAGTCAATAGATATTATACATGTTTGAGAGAGAAAGCTTTATGGGGCGCTGAATAGCGGTGAAGTTGTCTGTCGTATGGCAGACAAGTTATGTTTTGGTTCAGATACAAAATTTCACAGCTGCACATTGTTCATTTAAAGTTTCCATAATCAAAAACGAAACAATAACAAAAGAGCACTAGCAAAAGCAATCACTGCAGATTAACAGAATAAGCCAAGTCAACAACACAGGCGGCTCTGAACTGACCATGAGTTGCGCTATAAACGCCTAACGGCAGGAACGTGTACTGCACAAGCTGCGCCCAAGGCAATGCTATTCCGGTTATTTTTGGGAAACCCCTGTAGTTGACTGTTGTGTTGAGAAAACTAATGTTAACAGTTATTGAAGAGACGTTATTTTTATTTTGTTTAATGCGGATTAAAAAAACTTAACAGACGTTAAGATTTTATCATTTCACTGTCATTCATCGATGATTGCGAATATACATACATAAAAGTTAATCCTATCACCTCATTTACAAAACACCGCGATGAATGACGGGTCATAGTTAAGCTGATGGTATCAGTAGAAGCTGTGGAAGCAGATGCCTAGATGTTCCCTGAAAAATTACGAAGAAATGGGTTCCTTGCAATAATCGGTGGGTTCAGACAGTATATGCAACACGCGCTACCATGGCAAACCTGCTCTCAGATTTTCAAGTTGTCACGCATTCCGCCTCTTTCGTGGCCGGTATTAACCATTGATTTGCTGGGAGATAAAGTCTAATATTTAAATTTGTGTTAATTAACGTTAGATTAAGATTATTAGTAGGTGATCATGTTTAAATATTTAATATATTTAAATTTTTGTCATTATGAATTACTTTTTCGATACATTTGCATAAGATAATTCTATAAATGAATATTTATGATTAAATTACTGGGTATTTTTTATTTTAATTCCGGGTTGTCCCTCTTATAATACGCCTGCAATCTCTCATTTCGACGTTTGACTCACCAGATAACATTCAGAGGGTACAATGTAGCCCGTTTTTAATAGCACCCCCCAACAGATAACAGACAGTATGGAACGACAACATTACAAGTTGGCGTACCATAAGACGCTAGGAGAGAAATATTACAAGCTACCTTTGGTTGAGACACATGGATCGTGCATTATACTCCTGAACGTGATCTTTAAAAAACACATTATTAAAGGATTTAAGTGTTTTTACCACCCATGATGATCCTTTAATGAATTACGGTTTTGAGATTAATTATTTTCCCCTCTAACATAAGAAAATAGCAACCAGAGCAGGCACTTACAGCAAGTTTATTGGTAGCAGCTAAAATTAAATATATGACTTTCAAGATGAGGAAAATAAACTATGAGCTTTCATAACAAAAATACGTTGTAACGTTTATTGTTATTTAAGATTTACAAAGTACTGGAAGTTTGAAGTAGTTAGAAAAACAGAAGAAACACTATGTTTTCTTGAAAGCCCATCCTTAGCTGCTAAGCACATACAGTGCTGTTTAAAACTTGCGTCCAGTTGTTATCGTTTAGACGAAATGTTGCACAATGATTAATTACTATTTTAAAAATAAATTTTACTGACTGAAATTATTTTTCTGATTATTCTCTTTTTTATAATCCAGCGTTTCGTATTTTGTAGCTTAATAATGTTTGATAATTTTCACTTCGTGCTCATGAGATACTGTGTTTACAAATTTATATTCAGTTATTATTTCATTAAAATATCGTAAATGTTTTAGATGTGTCCATTTCGTGAATAAATAAGAGTTTTTAATTTATAAATGACCTATCCAATGAGTTGAGAATCCATCTAATGTGCAAAAACAATAAAAAAATATTATTTCATCTTTTCCCTGTTCATGGCAGGTTGCTTAAAAACATCTCTCTGAGTGCACATATATATATATATTTGACATTTGTTTACCGAGACCTGCGTCTGGAAACAATGACGTAATGGGAAAGAAAGTATCAAATTCTTTTAAATAAAAAGAGTTTTTTTAATTGGAAATAGAACATACTTAATGCATCCACTTCTCCGGCACTATAAATATTTTACGCAAATAAGTGAAATCTTTACTGCATAGATATCTTGATACTCGTTGGTCCTTTCAGACCGAGAAATAATCGCATTATGGAAAACTCTCAGAATTACTTCAATTATTTGCAATCGCTCCTAGATTGCAACTTTGGAGTAAATCCAAAATAATACATTCCTTCGACTTATGACATCGGCAGTTTATCTTCTTTAGAGCCTCCTGGCGTTTACAACTGTGAGGAGAAAGTTCTCAGGTACTGTAACAAGAATATCATGTTGAGCTGTAGGCTCGTTGGGGAAAAGAATTGCTCATTTTAATTGGTTCCGCACAAAGACTGAACTTGTGGATGCTTGATACTCCGGTCTCACCTCCCCCCCTTTTTTCAGAAATAGCTTTTGGTAAGAGCAGAAGAAATTTCTTATAAATCAATTCAAGTTATTTACAGAGAAGTACTGCAGTTTTCTGTGTTTTGATTTTAGCCCAGATATTAACTGTCCAGTGGCTTGAAGAAAGAAAAGGAGAAATATTTTGTGTTTAGTTCCATGTCCTGAGTTCTGCTCCCCATACTGAAGACAACTGTTCCACATCAACTGTCATGTTACTCGTAACAGCACTTAACTTACATACAGAGCGGAGAAAGTTTTCAAAAGTTGAATAAATCAGAGCCGAGTAGTGTTGTGGAGAGGTATCCCTTCTAAGTTCGCGGTGATTCCAGCTGGGGGTGGCGCCTTTTGTACTGTCCGCGCCTCATTCTGCCGTGGCCCCATTGTGGCCGCCACCACAGCCGTCTTTGTGAGGCCGGAGTTATCTCGGCCGGCAAATACAGCAGCGGCCGCCGTCAGCCCGTGGAGGAGCACAGAGCACAACATTCACTCGTGCCTGCACACAGGAGGCATTTCAGACAGTAAAAATTGAAGTCAAGTCGTGTTCTACCAGAAATCCTCTAAGAAGCAATACATAAAGCGATATTGTTCCATGTGTCGTTGAATAATTTCTATTATAAAGATTCAGTACTGGAATTAAAACACATGCTCTTTTACACAAAGTCCACTTCCGGTAATAATTTGATGTATATGACCATACGGGACGGTATGAACTTACAATGCCTTTCATCTGTGCTCTGGAGCGACGAACACAAGCAGGTACAAGGTAAATAAGTCTTCAGAGGCAATGCTTGTTAAATGTTTACGATTTTACATTTGTCTATACTATCATCGATAATCATCTGTATTAAAATATATGTTTGAGGGTTAAAAATTCCATCAATATATTCATTTTAGTTTCCACATCACACATTGCACACAAGGTGTGTTCATGAAATAGACGTCACTTACTATTAGATAAGAAACATACAGGATTCGTGCTTCGAAGAGTCGTTTTACAGAAAATTTGTATCCTGCGTGAGTACATTTGGTTCAACCATCGTATAGAACATTCCAGACGTGGTCTAAAGAAAAAGATATGGCACTTAAATATAAGTCTTAAGAGGCTTCGTGCTCCAGAAGCTTTGTAATATGAACAATGATGTATTGTCCACATGAATGACTTTAGAAGAACAAATAACTGTTAAGGTATAGCCTGACAGCCTAGAAAATATCTTTCTTGTGAAGGAAATTATTTCCGATTCTACATGTTGATGTTTTTTGCCTATCTTCCTTTTTCTAATTCAAATGATTTGGTTGTGGGTCTTCCGGCTTGTAACTAAATATTTGTTTTTAGTTACGTACGCGTTTTGTCTTTATTCAAAACATCCTTGCCGCCAATTTTTCCTTTGGTTCCCGGCTGATGATCAACGCTCAATAACAAACATTTGAATATAGTTCTGAAGCTAATTAAGGAATCGAAAGCATGCATGATGTTAGTATGCATCTTTATACTACAATAACATTGAAGAAAAATATTAATGTGAAACGTATGGCTGGTACAGACTTAAACTCGCAAATACAGATCCATAAGCAAAAACTGCGCTGATCGTGTCTTTAAAAAATACGAACTGTGTATGCCGCAAAAATCATTTTTTTTTTAGCTGTAAGACGGAGGACAGTTATTTTTAGATTTCGTTTCATTTCATTCCTCAGTAATATCTAATATATCGGGACCCGTCTCGGTGTGTTCAGATGATAATGCAGAAACTTCCTAATGATTATTGTTTACCTAATGATCCTTAAAATTTTTCACAAAAGAAGGCAACGCAACAAGAACTTGTCGCACAACTGATTGACGATACCTCAGCCCAGAATTACAGAGGTCTGATTATAGGTTAGTCTCAAACTGAAAACACACCCGAGCGTGGAGGGTGAGCGGTCTCGTTCTGGCCTCGCATGCAGCAGGACGCACGTTCTAATCCTCGTCTGGCCAGACACATTTGTGTTTTCCTTGATTTGTTCAGGCTAGTGCCAGGATGGTTCCTTCAAAAGACCATAACTGAATTCTTTCCCATTCCTAGCCCCAAGTTCTTTCCCGTCTCACGTCTTCACGTCGACGAGGCGTAAATTCATGAGCGAAAACGTAAATAAATAAATGGAAGACACAGTACACGTTCAATGGTTCTTGTGAAATGAAATCATGACCGCGCTTGAACAACTACACCAGACAGAATATGAACTGACTGGAACTAGTTCTAGAAATCTAAAGACTTATCCAATCCCACCGATATCATAAATCACCTACTCATAGGTGAGGAACGTGTTTCCGAACGCTCGGGTTATATTGCCGTGGCATCGCGATTGATTCCCGTGCTATTCTGGTCGCTAACATGACTCGATTTGAATCAGCCACGTGGTATAGCGACAGACCGTCAGTACCTAGCAGCTCAGTCCGATTCAAAATGAAAGCACCAACGATAATTTCGACTAATAATTTAAACGTTTCTATCTTACTGGCTTTTGGGACAGGTATTAAGTAAACTTAAAAGTACGCAGCTAGGCTGCGTGATACTGACGCTCCTGTTAATATCAAGAGTGCCAACCTTTAAATCCTTTTTTAAATGATAAAACATTAAACTATTTATGATATTTAAAGCGGTCTTTAGTTCTTATATTAATTAATATGAATCTGTATCTAAGTTGTATATTTTTTTTTATTAGTAACCCACATTCGTTTAAATCATTAAAGTTACCTGAACGTAATGTGATGGTGGTAAATTAAATTCTAAACTTTTCTGCGTAAACAAGCAAGAAATTTAAATACATGCAGTGCCAGGAATTACAAAAGAATAGGATGAGATTAATGATAGGTGTGTAGCGATCTGGTTTCCTTGATGAAACTTTAGTGTTGCTGGTCATGGCTCGTTTATATCGTAGAGCTTGAACCGGTATGCTCTATATGTTTACCAGATAACTGGAATCTACGACGGCCATGAAACTAAAACGAAAGGAACAGAGAGTAGTGTCAGGAAAGCCGCCATATAATTTCAAACCAGTTTACGAACAAATCTAGTTTTTAGCACATTTTGATTTCTATTTTGATGAAATCTACAATAATAAGGTTGGTGAATTCTATTACATAATTTCTAATTACATTCTTACTTAAACAAAATTTATGACTTTTTTAACAGACAAGGAAAACTTCGTTCTTATGTGAAAATTAAATTGTTCCTTCTAGGCGACTTGCTAGAATACAGTCTAATTAAAAATATTAAAATTCAAGACGCAAATATTGAGTAATTCTCCACTGAAGAAGGTTAATTCTGCTTCACAAACGATAATGACACGTAGATTATTTTTAATTTGCTACGGTTGTTTGGTAAGTAATTTTCAAACATATTTAATCCCAAAAGTTCATTACAATTCTGAAATGCATTTTAAACTCTCAAAACAAAGGAAGAGTTATTGGTGTGATTGCTGTGATTGGCAGCGTTTCTATTGATCTAACCAAAATTTCGTTTCCATATATTTCCAAAGATACTGGCAATGGCTACATATCCTCCCTCTCCGTTTGGCCGTATTATGACAGTTGTCGCGGTTCCTCTCTCAAGGACTACTTGTCTGCTGCACTGAATGCCTCTACACTTATCTGATTAGCATTGTGCACAGTCAGGCCCGCCAACCACCCCTCGCTAAGCGCATGCCACGGCGAGCGAAGACTCTCCACTGCCGTGTTTGCAGCGTGTCCTATCTGGCGTCGCTCAGGCAACAGGAAGTGGCAAAATATAGACGCTCCCTGGAATCTTCCCATCAGTTATCAAGTATTGCTAATTCACTTATTTTTCAGACATAAATCATTTCTTGTGGCATTAAATTCTAATGCCTAACTGCTGATAATTTCAGTTGTAATGTGGTTTGTTTCTTCTTTAAAATAGTTAAAGAAAAGTACTAACGATTTTTTGATACCAGATTGCGATATGTTGGTAAATTCAATCAGCGTAATACTTTTCAAACACGAATCATTACTTTCTTAGAGAAATGATGTACTCGTCGACCAAACTGTTACACGATCGCAATAACGCCTCGTGTTACTGGGAAGACGAGAGGTACGACCTATTTCGCGTCGTGCCCACCGGTCTACCCTCGTCATTACCTGAGCGCTATTTTCCGTAACCTTCTAACCGAATACTATTCATGACCCTCATTTCCGACACAGCATATATACTAATAATACTGGGAGCAAAATATAACGTCAAAAATTATTACAAGTCACTGTCAAGTGTGCGGAGAGGAATAAATTCTGCTCAGCTTCTTTGTTCAATGTCACGAAGACTGATCTCATAAGTGATCAAACTAAACATATGTAAACTAATCTAATAATTCGAAGTACACGATGTCTTAAGATAATATCTAAAACTTGTAATCGAAAAGATCGCTCAGAGAAAATGCAAAGGAGTTAGGTTTCAACAGCGCTAGTAGGCTATCTTATGTAGAATTGCAAACTACTTTGAGAAATGTAGGCCATGGGCTCACCGATATCGCCTATAGCAGCAGACATCTTTATGGAGGCGCTGGAGACCGAAATTTTGGATAACGCGCCCCTCAAACCGCGTCTGTGGTTACGCTATGTCGACGACACATTTGTGGTGTGGCCCCATGGACGAAGTGCCCTTGACAAATTCCTGGATTATATAAATAAAACACATCCAAAAATTAAATTCACAATGGAAACGGAGGAACGAGGACAGCTGCCGTTCCTAGACGTGTTAGTAACGAAACGTGACGACGGGAACCTTGGACACTCAGTATATCGGAAGCCGACACACACAAACAGATATCTACACGCCGCATCGCACCACCACCCAGCGACAAAAAGAGGCGTCCTCACGACCCTGTATACAAGAGCGACGAAAGTGTGTGACGCAAACAGTTTGACGACGGAGTTGGAGGCGCTGCAACATACATTCAAGTCCAACGGCTATCGCAATCATTGTATTAGACGTGCTTTGCAGGCAGCCATGACAGAGAAAGACGCTAATTAAACATCTAATCAAGCCACCTCTCAGGAACGCAAAGTAGTAGTTTTACCCTACATAAGTGGCGTTACTGACAGAATCGGGAAGCTGTTCAAAAAAGTTGACATAAAACCTGTCTACAAAGCGCACAGCAAAGTCAGCGACCAGCTCGTCAAAGTTAAAGACAGACTGCCTCCACTACAGGTTGCCGGGGTCTATGAGATTCCGTGCAGCTGTGGTCGTATGTACATAGGAGAGACAGGGCGCACTATAAAGGACAGGCTGCGCGAGCATATTCGAAACTACAAATCTAATAACATTGATAAATCCGCCATAGCACGTCATGCATCCGAAACCAATCATGCAATAGATTTCGACAACACTACACTTATAGTGCGCGAAGAAAAGTGGGGGCCAAGGAGAGTAAAGGAGGCGTTAGAAATCGCTAAACGCCCAAATAATATTAACGACGACAACGGGCTCAAATTACACGACGCCTGGCTCTCTCTGGTGCGGAGAGAGCATGTCACGTGTCACCCCCCACCAGACCGCGCCGTGCCCCACCAGGCCAACGGACCACGTGATGGCTCGGACCTTTGATTGGCCGGGCAAATCGAACCATCTAGACGGACGCGGACCTCCGCTATAAATCGAGACCGCTCACTGACCGAAGACGCAGTTCTGCCCTGGAAGAAGATCCCAGAATCAGGGTCGAAACGTCGGTATTAAGAAATATGACGCGGCGCCACCCGGATAGCCAAGAATCAGTTGACTCTGGCCGCGGAAGCCTACGATTACTTTGAGAAATACTTATCGAAAGATTACTAACATATCTACATACTTCCCATCAACAGCGATGTCTTTAGAGCCAGGATAACACTAGCAAGAAGAACCGTGAAGGAAATCAGCCATCATCCCGTCGTTTGCCTCGGGTTATTTCGGGAAGCCGTTGTACAGTGTCATTTTGGCAAAAAAACTGGTGTCCTCCAAAATACCAGACTTGAACATGTCTGCTCGCTCAACAGTTATCCACGGCCACAATAATCAAACGTATGCCACTACTACTTCTGCCTGTACGATTGATATTAAAATGAAATTATCTGGAGGAAATAAAAATACGGCTTGGGTGGCTTATTCACATATTCAGAGCATGTGGAAGTTCAAATACAATTTATTTCGTAAAAGTTTATGAGTCAATTACACTTAAGATTTCTAAAATATTTGTAGACGTTCATTATTAAGTTTACTGGCCCCAGTGCCCCGAACGTCCTGCCTGCGGTCCTTCAAGCCGAATGCCGGTACGTCCCCAATATCCGCATCATAAACTACGAATTTCACAAACAAAAAATACACTTATCATACCAGATCATAGTTAAACATTTCGCAGACAGATGACAACTCTTCACTGCAACCATTAGTACGTAGTACGATCTCGCAGTAGCTATAAAGTGCTTGGCGTCAGCAAGGGCATGCAGCCGTAAAATCACAGCTCCAGATTTGACCATGAGTAAAATTCATCAAATGCAACCAAACTTAATGCTGCGAAAAGGTGTTGAATAAGATTACTAAGTATACAATACATTAAACTTGGACGTGACATGACAATTATTTGGCTTGTACAGTACAATTTATTTATTTATTTCTCGTGTCCAGGACATAACATTACAAGTTGAAAAAAATAAGATTAATTAATTAATATCAAACTATAGAACACAATTAAATGGAATGTGACCAGAATTCCGCAATCTTGATGGCCTTCTCGTTTGCCCTAAAATGGTCGTCGATTGTGCAGGTTTCAGGGAGATTCCTGCATATCAGAAGATGTTGTGGGTCCTGAAGCTCACCACATTCACACAGACCGTTGTCGGTAGTGTAACCCCATGTTTTAATATTATATCTACATCGGGACACTTCAGTTCTTAATCTCTTTAGAGCCTTCCATATAGCATATGGCTGATTGCACCCTGCAGCCGGTGCCTCTTTGATGTTCCTCCACTGCTCTTCAGTTCAAGATAGCGTGCAAGGGGAAGATGTTATGGTTGTAGTTGACTGTAAGAAGCTCTTTCTTGACTTCAGCCTTGTGGGTTGAGGTTCGTGTCCAAACAAAGTGTGTCTGGGATCTGTTTCCGGTTTCCTCTTCTCCATCTCTGCAGCTGTTTTCCTACGAATGTCAGGTGGTGCTATACCCATGATTTCGTATATTTTACTAACAGGAGTTGGTTTCAGGCAACCTGTTATAATGCGACCAATATCATTCAATGCTATATGAACCTGCCTAACATATGCAGAGTTTTTGCCAAAACTGGTATTCTGCTGCAGAGAAACTAAGTACCAGGTTAGATGTACGAAGCACATTTGGCTGTGCTCCCCAGGAGATACTTGTAAGTTTTCGGATGATGTTGTTCCAGGCGGATACTTTGAGTTTCAGATCCTCACAATGGGCTTTGAATGTAAGAGAGCGATCAAGCTTTACTCCTAGATATTTTGGAGTATTGCAGTGTAGTACTTGTTGCCCCCTCCAGTTGATGTTCAACTTTCTTCTGGCTTCTCTCTTTCTCAGATGGAATGCACAGATGTTTCTCCAGGGTTGGGCTTCAAGTGATTAGCATCATAATACTTGGCCATATCCTCAAGAGCTGTTGTCAGCTTCACCTCCACCGCCTCAAAGGTTGTGTCTTGAACTGCAACTGCTGTGTCATCAGCATAAATGAATGCTCTGTTCCAGGAATAATTGGTTGGTCATTTGTATATATGTTGTACAAGAGCGGGGCCAGCACACTACCCTGAGGGAGGCCATTCTTCTGAGTTCTCCATCGACTGTTCTGATTATGGAGGGTGATGTAAAACCTTCTGTTTTGTAGTAAACACTTGATGAATTGTGTAAGATGGTAGTCTTTTGTGATGGAGAATACCTTACTTATCAAAATTTTGTGGTTGACTGTATCATACGCCAATTAAGTGTTCTTTTTAAAAAAATTTATATCGCTCATCGTACGAGATAAGAAGACCTAAAAGGAAAATTAATTGCGTCTATCATGAAATTATACTGTAGAACACTGCGTTTCAGATACCTCGACTCAGTATGATTGGTTAGTGTTCTTACTTTCATTTTTCTTTACGTATGATAAATCATGATATTTCTTAATCAATCACCAATTCTAACTAAACGTTTTTAGGTCTTCCTTCTGCAATACAAGATCATTCAGAAATATTATTTAGTGTTGTTTTGTTGGAACTCTAAATTTCGTCCGAAATTATCTTCACAAAAGGTTTGACAGCTTTCCACAGCTTTCCACTAGATTCAATAATTGCATTTAGAGGACCGCACAACACAAAATAGTGTCCAGATTAATATGCAATACGTAATATTTTAAATTATTATTGAAAAACTGTTGTCTAACCGAAATAAAAATTCCTTTCAATAAGGGAAATCTTTGTTTCGATGTGTTGCTGCATTTTGAGCCACCATTTGTTAACCATTTCGTGAAAATTATCTTCCATGGCTCAGCACAACCGGTAAATCCACAATTAATGGTCATTACGTACTGAAACCATGATAAACAATATTTATATTTTTCGGCGAAATATTTAGTTTCTATCATTAATACCGAAGGTTTATACTAATCGGTAATGTACACTTTTTCAAACTAAGAGAAATTTGTTAAATTACAACCGAAAATCGTTTCAGCTATGTATAAATTGAGATGAAATTCTCGGTTTATTTTGGCCACTCTGCTAAACACCGATTTCCAACCAAAGCGCAGTAAAATGTCGCAAATTACTTTGTTTACAAAACTGACATGAGGGTATCATAGACTCTGACGATCAGTTCAAACATCAACATCAATTTTATTTAAGATGTCTGTACTTTCACTTTGTATTCATAAATCTCAATACATTATGATTTAAGCATCATTGCAACAAGCTATTTGAAACACAAAATTCATAAGTTTTTACAATGATTGGTGAATAATTCTTCTGCAGAATTTCAATGCTGCATATATAGAGAACAAAGTTTCCTGTCGCAAGTTCAGGAACTGGAGATCTCACAATTACTAGGCAGTCTGCTTTTCGAAAGAGAAGAAGCTTCAATAAATTTAGAAAATAGTTTCTCTTGAAATTACGTTATTGAATAATTATGATGGGCATCAACCAAATAGGAAAAAATCAAAGTATTTCGGTACGTGTAAAATAATCGCAGTTCCATAAATTAAAAAGAATTCTTGTCGTTATTCTTATCCAAAAGAGATATTGCACCAAAAAAAGGATTGAGCATGGTAACGCTACCTATTTCGACGTTCTTACACATACAAATTTATGTGAGGGATCTACCCTCTATAAACTTTATCCTTCTCTGTCTGCAGTCATGCAGAGGGTTGCGTTTTACTTGAACCACTTAGCGCTGGCGAAACGTGATCCCATTTCTTGCCGACAAAGTTTAAAGTTGAGCTGCTGACTCCCACTCCGAGAGCACCTTAAACAAACTAGGTGGTAGCAGGGTCGATACAAGCAATCTGTCAACTCTCGACCACTATCGATGCGGATGGCAACCGTTTCTTTTTTGTCTCTCGGAGTTGAGCCACTGATCGCTTTGTCGCTGTCAGTGCAATACACACACCGGGCAACCGTGTCACAAGCGGTGAACAGTGATCTGCTGTGACTATCTGTAAAAGTGTCTGCTGTTTATCATTTCGATAATGAACCATCATCGAAAAAGGAAACATTTTATAACTTTCACCCTATAATCTTCCAGGGTTTTCCGTCTTAACGGAAGTCAGTTCTCTGATCCTTAGTCTTTGCTTAAATTTGTTTTCGTTTTTAATAGTGTTAACAATCAACAATTCATGTCTTCTAATAATTCTTGAAATAAACCAAAGTATTCAAAACATGCAACACCGTGAAAAATACACAAACGTGACCTTCGACAAATATTTCTGATCATTATTAATTTTTACTGTCATTACTTTTAATGACATCAAGTCTCGATCCTAATTATGGACGGGATTTGCAGCAAAATCCTTTACAACAGAGATTATTATCCGCATGATAAATCTATCCATATGCTGATTCCAGGAACAGAGGAAAGTCTCTGGTGAGTAATATACAGATTTTGATTCAAACCACCCAGTAATTTCTCTTCAAAAATATTAGCTACGTTTGTACAATCTTTATTCTTGAAGGTATCAGAATGGCTTCAGAGTATTTTTCAAAAGGAAAATTTATTCAATTTTGAAAATAAGTTTTTTGGAGGTTACAATAAACTTTAATAAACTTGTTTTTTTACTTAAACTCAAAGGCCAAATTCGATAATACAGCCAATATATCTTTTTATATATGTACCTTACAATTCCAGTAAATTTTATCTCACTAAAAAACAGAGTTTGACTTTTACGCGGAGAGTATATATTTCTGCCATTTGACTGTGATACTGTAGATTACACGGCGTAGAGACCTAATTTAATTTCGAAATAAAACTATAATTTAATTTATTAGACATTAATGAAGTCAAATGAGCTACACTTTATGCAGTAACTGTTGAGAAGCTGAGTACCTGACAGGAAAGATAGGAGCACTGATTACCTAGTTAGAACACCTTGAGATGCGTAAGTAGCGAACTACGGCAGTTCCTGCCGCGAGCTGTAGGTTTGTTGCGATCGATAGATGCAATCCTGCGGTCGGCGGGTCGCCTAAGCCACCCGAGTGCAGGGTTGAATATGTGCTGCGGTCTCGCGGTCATTAAACCTGTTATTGAGTTGTGGTGCCGGCGAGCTGCCCGCCCAAGAATGCTGTTTAGCTGCTCGTTGGTTTCAATAGACTGGTTAGTTTGTTAGTCTCAGCAGCAACTGTATACGGTTGCAGCGTCAATTTCACTGCGATGATTCTTCAGGACATACTAACGTCACTCAGTGAACCTTGCAATAACCTCTCGAAGACGTAACACTTGTCTGGCTGCCTTACCGTGAAAACTTATAGAGAATAATGTTTATTGTGACTTGTGTCATAGTATAACAACCAGTCAAATGCTTACACCGCCATTTGACCTCAAAATCCGATCACGTGCATCTTAAGCCAGCAATGAAGGTTTTAATGAATAAGGTAAGCAGCATATTTGAAATTCGACGATAAATTATCAGTGCTAGAACACAGATAAATACTTCTGAAGAATTCCTTGTCACATCTCTCTACTTGTCAGGACAGCGTGCTTCATTCTTTGACAGAACTGGAGAACGCGTAGTAACGTCTAAATCTTATATTTACGTGTTTTTCCTATGAAGTTGTTACTGAAGATTTAATGGAATTTTTCAGTCATCACTCTTGCAAAAGCAGCATGATATTTTGATATCCATACACCATTTTTTCTACTCAATATCTTTGTGTGAGAAAGTTTAATAATAGAAAACAAAAACAAAAAGTAAATATTATAAACTATTCTTGATTTTTCTGTAATAATTTGTTTTATAATTTATTTACATAAAAATAACCCTATAGCTCAATAAAATTAACCTGTATGGTTGTTTACTAGAGAAAATAGGGAAAGAAACTGAGTATCATCTAACGACCGTTAGCCTTACCGTTCGGTTAAAATATTTACAGATTTTAAAGCTATTTTGACAAAAAATTATTCTCGCTCAGTTAAAGATTCGTTAGCTAATGGTTAATATCTCTCTCTGTCTTTTTTTATTTAAAACAAATAGAACGAATTGAAACCTGGCGCAACATAGTCTAAAGTTGTTTTGTTTGAGTGACCCAGAGAGAGAATTCAATTGGCTAAATGAGTTCCCGAATAGCCTCCGTGGCGGGTAGGGAGTAAGCGAACGCAGGCAGGCATGGACAATCCATCTGAGGACAGCTCCGCAGCCAGGACTTTTACTAGATTCCCTTTCTCACAAGCACGATCCCCACATTCACAATATTTACTTCGACGCACTCAAACTACACAGATTCAATACTAGATCAACGCCATTTTAACTTGTAGGCTAATCAGTTAATTTACATTAATTCTTCCTTCGGGAATTTTGTAATAGCGGCATTAGCTGTTGATTAGCTGTTGTTTATTCCTTCCACAACTATCAATAGACGAATGAGCTGGTCTAGATATTTCTCAAACCTAGATGTAATTGGTTCATTTTTACACAACGTTATGTATAGCTTTCAAAGTAACGAAACCAACGGAGAATCTTCATTTTCTTTTACACTATTGCCCATACCGCACGGGTCCTCTGTATAGTGATTATGTTGGTTATGCTAAGTTATAAAGATAAATAAAACCTTATAATTTCTTTTTTATTTCATTTGTTTGAACTGATCAGCGAACGTCCGGAAAATATCTTGTTTCATAAATAAAGTAAAACCTCAAATAGTGTCTTAGAGGCCTGGAACTTTCTTGACAGCTCCCTTTTTTCTTAGACTTATATTGACATACTACGGACAGAATGTTAGGGTGAAGTTTAATTTTAAAACAATTCTAAGTTTAAATAAGAACGATGATAATAAAGTACACAATTACCTCGCACACATACCTTTAATTATCACATAAAAATTAACAAATACACTGATTATCTAATTCACACAACACTCACCTGCCAAAATAAAGTATAAGTAGGGAAAACTGAGACACAATAATTTACACAAATACTATATGCACTGGGGAGTGTCCAACAACTACGTGCCTCACTAAAGGAGGAAGGGTTTAATTAGGAAGCTACGCTGGACTACAAGGGAGGTGGGAGGGTTTCCGAGCCAAGCTTTTCATTCATTTATTACATTTAAATAGTGCACAGAATACACAACGGCATGTGGATATTTATTTCCAATTTAATTATCTCCGTATTTTAGATAGACTACAATATTGACAGTGCCACGCTTGCGTTTGACTTGAAGGCATAATGTTCGAGTGGCAGTGGGTGTCGCATTTGCACTAGGCAACACTCGAAGGCGCATTACGCGTCGATAAACATTTAGGCACGCGGTAACTAGACTCAAATTCGCTTAAACAATCCTTTCACAGTCCAACTTGTAGGATCTTGCTGCAGGTCTTCCGTAGGATACACTCACCATTTCACACTCCAATATGTTCAACAAGTTCACTTTACTAATACTCTTTAGCGGCACAGTAATGTTATCATCGCTCATTATTTCAAGCAAATTAAAAGAAAAGAAACATCTCCATTCCATAACATTAAAGAAAATGAAAAGGAATGTGTAGAGAAAAAAATTGTTTCTTGATCAAGTGACGCAAGGATGTTGAACCAAATAAACAGTGAGAATTACACAAAGATACTTTAAAATGGACAACACCATGTAACAGCCCTAATACCTGAATTTTTAATAGCATTGTACTGTATGAAGTATTTGTAGTGAGCTAATGTTTGGTTGAAAGTGATTTGATATGTTTGTTTTGTAATTTCTTGTAAATCAGTGTATATAGACTTTGTTTTAAGTAAGAAAATTATTCAAAGGCCATTTAATATGTTTAAGAACCGAATGATGCAAGAGAATTTCTTAAATGTTTGTAATTCCATGTATTGATGTAAGTTACGATGTCTAAAGGACAATTTTCTACCGTTTGAAAGGATTTCTGTAAATAATTTTGTATTTAAGTATCTATAATTACCATTTCTGATCATTTTGTAATGTTGTTAATTAATTTTGTATTAATTCCGATTGTTTTTAATATGTTAGATTGTTTGAGTGATTGTTAATGATCGAGAAATATCGGGCGGATGCCTTTGAAGAATTCTCGTAATTTCGATAAAGACTATATAAACAGATCGCCTGGACAGAGACATTCATTCATTCATTCAGTTAGTAAGTCAGTTTAGTTGACAGTATTCAGTGTTACAGAGAGTTTCTTTGCGGCTGTGCATCTCTGTATTGTACCTATACTAGTGAATATCGCTGACTTGTTGTTTGGATCACAATAAAACAGACATCTTCAAACATAACCTGTTTGGTGGATTTTTTTTAAATTAATTAATCAGTAAATTAAACCACCAGAAGAACCCTAACATGGTGACTGTTGACAGGACAAGAAGTTCTTAAACATCTGTGGGATGTTTATCTTCTAAAAAGAATCTGCAGAAAATTGCTACGAATTATCGGCGATAAGCGAACATAACCTGCGAGAAAATTTCGACCGGCTACGACACGTAGAGGTTATACAGGCGACACGGATTTGACGGCAAGCGGATCTTCTTCGGCCTAAGGCGGAGATTTTTCATCGGGAATCGGCTGTAATCTTCCGACGACGAGTGGATTGTCTTCGGCCTCAAAATCGTCTTCCTACAGTGAATTGTGAAAAGTGTGGTTAAGTGTTTGAAGTCAGTGTGGTGTTTAATGGTTAAATAAGTGCTTCTAAGTGAAATTTAATGTGATACAAATTGAGGAATAACTGTAAGTACTGCATTGAATATTCAAGTAATTTCTTTTGCATGTTATTGTGTGGCAGGTTGGAAAGATTTTAATTTTTCTTAATTTTGTTTTTTATGTTGATTTTGCTAATTACTAAAAATGGCTGATAGTCAGAACCTGCAAGCATTTCTAGAGTCTTTTGTAGCCAAATTTGATAGCAAATTTTCCGAATTTAGAAATGAGTTGAAGAGTGATAATGATAGCAAATTTTCTGAATTTAGAAATGAGTTAAAGAGCGATAATGACAGCAAATTTTCTGAATTTAAAAATGAGTTAAATCTCGATAGGAAATTCTCTGAAATGAATAGTAAGTTTGATAGTAAGTTTTCTGAAATTGATAATAAATTTGACAGTAAGTTTTCTGAGTTCAAAAAGGAATTGGATTTTGAGAACAAATTCTCTGAGTTGGCTGATTGTTTTGATAAGAAAATCTGTATGCAATTTCAAGGTTTTAGTTCTAAATTTAAGGAGGATGTCAATAATTTAAATTCGAAACTGGAACAAGCTGTTGTAGAGTGTCAGGAGAATTTTGTAAAGGTTAACCAAATTTGTAGAGACACTAAAGATGCATGTGTTGATTTAATTAATGAAGTAGACTGTAAATATAGCAAGGAGATGAAGGGAGTCAGAGAAGAATGTAATATGATGAAGGAGGAATATGTGAGTTTGTTCGAAACCAGTGACAGTAAATCTGCTCAAAGGGTCAACGAGTTGAGACAAGAGGTGGGATTAAATATTAATACATTGGTGCAGCAGCAGAAACAGTTGGAGCAGGGATTAGAAAGCAATGTAAATCAGTTAGAGAAAAGGGTTACTGGGTTGCAAATACAGTTAAGTCAAGCTCCCACACTAGGTAACACAATTGTTAGTGCTGACATTAAGGAAGAATTTGAATTCTATGATGATAGTGGGAGGCTTCACCATATTGAATTTATAGATAATTTTGAAAGATCAGACTATTTTAATTTGTTACCCGACAATAAGAAAATTGCACTTGTGGGTAAACATCTAAAGTCTTATGCTAGGACATGGGGGTGATAGACAAGCTAGGGAAGTGACTGACTACAAGCTGTTTAAAGAAAACTTTTTGAAACATTTCTGGTCGACAAGCAGGCAGATTCAGGAAAAGAGGGAGTTAATGACTGGTAGGCCCTATAAACCTGGTAGGGAAACTCAACATGACTTTTTTCATAAATGTTGGATCCGTTAAAAGTATTTAGACCATCCTTATGGAGAGGAGGAATTCATTGATTTGATAGGAGCTAGGCTACCTCAGCAAACAAGAAATTTAATTGCCACTTTGGATGTAGTAAATGTGGATAGAGTTTCTGAATTGTTGAGACGCTTGGATGCCCAGGAGTCATTCAATGAACAACATTACCACCATCAACACCATAGGAGGGGCAGCAGGAGTCCCCCTAGAAGGGGTAATGGGTCAAGGGATGGTAGATCTAGGGGATGGGTTCGTGATAATTACACAAGGAGGAATGGTAATGGGGAAGTGAGAGAACAGAACCCTCAATCTGAAAGGGAAAGGCAGCATGGGGGGCAGGCAAACTAAAGACCACCCCTGTGATGGGCCCCGCAGTGGTGGTCAAGAAGGTGGGTCCAGGTACCAACTGCTATAGAGTTAATACCATTTTTATGAATAATCCCAGAGAAGATTTATTGGAAGAGGTGGAGGATAAGGATGAAGTTTTAGATAAAGTTCCCATAGTGCAAATTAATGCTTTTAATAAACAAATAGATGCTCTCATTGACACCGGGTCACAGGTTTCTTGCCTTGCTGAAATTGAAAGCACCCATCAAATTGAAGTGTTACCCGTTAGTAGTATGACTGTTATTACTGCTACTGGTTCTCGAAGTAAGAGAATTAGGCAGGAAATGTTGATGGAAGGGTGTATGGGGACTGTAAATGTAGAAATACCCATGTATGTAGTCCTAAGTTGAATGTTAATTGCATTTTAGGCATGGATTGGCTTACAAAAGTAAAGGCTTTGGTAGACTGTGGAGAAGGTAACTTATGGATTATATTAGACAGTGGGGAATACTGGGTTGATTTTGAGAAGACTGGTTGGAAAGGCATACAAGAAGTAGATCATGTGAGAGTTAAATATAAGGATGCTGGTGTAGCTAGAGTTTGTGACGAACTATTACAACAGATTTGTGTAAATAGAAATGTGGTGTTAGATGCGTATACAAAAGTTGAAGAAAACTGGAAGGTTAGGAAAAAGTAACTTACATGGTTCTGGGTTTCCAGGGAAATCCTGGAACCCACTTATGAGAATTAATTGAAATGCATGGTTTGGGGAGGGGTCAACAACCTGTAAATATCTAGTTTTGTAAATAAGTTTGTTAATTGATGCATGTAAATAGTTTGTGTGAGTACTTAAGTTCAGATGCAGATGTAATAATACTGAATGTTTAAGATGTAAGCATTTGACTGTATAAAGCAATTTGTGACAGTTTCGTGTAGAAACTTTTGGGGGTTTTCATGATGTTGTGACTTTCTACATTGTGTTGACAAATTATCAGCTGTAAAATGTAAACAGACTGTTGTCATTAACAAGCAGATATCAAGTGTGTAATTTGGTGTGAAAATAATTGTGACTTAAGGTGATGACATTGAACGTTTGTTGTGTAAAAACAGTAACTGAAAAAATGATTGGATCTGAGAAAAGACAATTATTGTAAACAAAATCAGTGTCATGGACTATGTGCAGATGTTGTATGAAGAATTGTATTTGTTCATTGTAAAGTCATTATGGTTGATTGATTCTAACCTGTTTGTGTTGGCATTATGTATACAGTCAACCTGCTTAGATTCGTGACGGATTCAATCAATTTTAACTGTGTAAAATTAAGTGAATCCTGGGGAGGGGTTGTAACAGCCCTAATACCTGAATTTTTAATAGCATTATACTGTATGAAGTATTTGTAGTGAGCTAATGTTTGGTTGAAAGTGATTTGATATGTTTGTTTGTAATTTCTTGTAAATCAGTGTATATAGACTTTGTTTTAGGTAAGAAAATTATTCAAAGGCCATTTAATATGTTAAAGAACCGAATGATGCAAGAGAATTTCTTAAATGTTTGTAATTCCATGTATTAATGTAAGTTACGATGTCTACAGGACAATTTTCTACCGTTTGAAAGGATTTCTGTAAATAATTTTGTATTTAAGTATCTATAATTACCATTTCTGATCATTTGTAATATTGTTAATTAATTTTGTATTAATTCCGATTGTTTTTAATATGTTAGATTGTTTGAGTGATTGTTAATGATCGAGAAATATCGGGCGGATGCCTTTGAAGAATTCTCGTAATTTCGATAAAGACTATATAAACAGATCGCCTGGACAGAGACATTCATTCATTCATTCAGTTAGTAAGTCAGTTTAGTTGACAGTATTCAGTGTTACAGAGAGTTTCTTTGCGACTGTGCATCTCTGTATTGTACCTATACTAGTGAATATCGCTGACTTGTTGTTTGGATCACAATAAAACAGACATCTTCAAACATAACCTGTTTGGTGGATTTTTTAAAATTAATTAATCAGTAAATTAAACCACCAGAAGAACCCTAACAACCAGTTTCACGTATTTGTTTGACAAAGTCGGTCTATTAATTTCAAAGCGCGGGAGAACGTTTGAGGATCTGAAATTAATCTGCAAAATATCTCCACAGATGCTTGGGAAAGTGATACCTGAGACGTGTAGAGAAATTTTTTAAGTTCTCCGAGATAAATATCTGTAGATAAGCGAAAAATTAGGTGATTTTACATTCACTAATGTCTAATATATTACTATTTTAAAAAGGTATATTGTAAAGAGAACTATATAATCTTGGCACTTATTATTTTTAATTTAGTTGAAAAAATTATAACGCAACAGTAATAATTTTAAATGCTAACAATAATTATTTAAAAGCTTTTACAAGTATTTTTAATGTAAACAACAACTTCTATTACCAGAAGATCAAATAAAATTTGCTGTTATTATATTTTCATCCATTAACGTTTGGTTAAATGATTTCAATATGCCATACCGAAATAAAAAAAATAGTAAAAACAACTTTGTTGGGATGATCCCCCCATTCACCATCCAACTTGGTAGAATGATGGACGTGAAGGACCCGTGTAGAATATTCTGGGAGTCCAACAATATTCAAAAAGTGCAACGTATAGTCCCGCACCACATTCATGCTCCAACAAGAGACATCGTAGGTATGTCCTACAGGCTTTACACATGTCACACGGGATTTTCCTTGCCAATAATAGTTCGTATTATTTTGATGTTTTGTAAGAAAACTGTTTTGATTTTGATCGTCTGCCTGTCACCTCATCGCTGGTTGATAAAGTAATTCTAATTTTGTTCTTTCAAGTGAATTTAAGTGCATCTTTAATTATAGTGGTCGCAAAAGCGTTATTTAAAGTTAAAAATATGGTGTGAAACGACACAATACAATAAACTATACGAGGCTTATAGCAAATGTTTTCCCAGCAAGCTTTCAATATCAAGAACAGCGTTAATGAGGTGGAAATCATTTAAGTAGAACAGAGAATCATTCTAGGTAGTGTGGAAAGAATGGTGACAGAACAGCAGCAAATGAAAACAAAAAATGCAGCTCTTCTTAGTTGTTTTATGTGACAGGTTGTCATACTTTATTAAATAATTAATAATGGTTCTAGAGATGAGTAAAATGTTATTAGTAACATCTCAAGAAGGAAAGAGTCCTTGGCTGTACCTGAGAAAGATACTTTCCCAATAATTATTATTTGTAGGAGGGGTAGTGTCACCATTAGATTGAGAATATTTAGAATTATAAAGAGCAAATATCGGTCGTTTTCATATATATGCCATAACTCTAACGATATGCTGATAAGAGGAAATAGAACAAAATATCTTCTGGAATTAATAGGAAAAAAACACTAATTTCAGAAGAAAAAGTATACTGTAAAAGAGGGAAAAAAAAAAAAAACTGGGGTGCTCCTCTATATTTTCATAGGCAGCCATCATATATTTGATGGTTTGTCAGTAAGTTAACAGTACAAATATCACATTCCACGTGGATGAAGTCGCGGGTACACCTAATAATAATTAACTATTTCAACAAGCAATAGCCTAGAACAGCTAGTTATTGAGCGTGGTGATGTAACGGTTAGCGTTCTGGCCTCGCATTCGGGAGGACGGCGGTTCGAATCCACGTCCGGTCATCCAGATTTGGATTTTCCATGGTTTCCCAAATCACTCGAGGCAAATACCGGGATGCTTCCTTCAAAAGTCCATGGCCAAATTCCTTGCCCCCCTCCATCCTACCCACCTCTAAAGACCTCGCTGTTAAGAGACGTTAAGCAGTTAAAAAAAAAAAAACCAGCTAGCTATCATTTAAAATATTTTTTATACGTCAAAACTAAAAGATTTTTTGTTTATTATTTAAATTACAGTTTTACAATAATATGACGACAACCGTGTCTTCAGCTAACACACGATTAGTCTATTTTCATCTTCTACGTAATTAAAGTTTAATTTTTGTATGATTCATACTATTTCTCCTCTTTACAGTTTGAGTGTGTGAATGAAGAGCCTGGATCGTGAGTGTGCTGTTTCCAGGAGGTTCGCGTCTCACCTGGCCGAGTGGGCTGGTAGTATTTATAGAGCACAGCGGAGCAGTGCCCAGGCCAGGACAAGCCGGGAACACAATGCCAGCTGCGTTACGCAACCAGCCTCCCTCATCCTGCCTCCCACTAGCCCTCGGGTTCGAACTCTCAAACCAGGATGAAATCTCACCTTTAACAACTGTGTCAGCAGTCCACGAGTTCTGCTTGCTGTGTGCGCTGGCATTTTAATTTTGGTTCAGCGTGCATGAGTGTGTAATTTATGTGTCACATTGGTCCTGTCGCCTCCACTGCGGAGAAGTAACTGTAAACACGGAATCACATGAATAAATCATAAGACCGTACAAATACTTCAGCTGAAGCTAACATGGAATTTGAACGCGTTTCTCAACTGCTGTGTAGTTAATTACCAAGAGTTTCTCAAATACTTGCATTTCATTCCTTTTTTCTAAATGAACAAACAGGTTTTAACACAAGAGACCATTACTTGGTGCAACTGCTTCCTCGGCGGTGCTCAGTATTAAGCTGTAGCGACACGTGCCTTAACAGTGAGTCAGCTGGCCGCAATGCTGCGTCAGCTGCTGTTGACCTCTGACCTGCCCCGGTGGGCTTGTCGAGAGGTGTGTTACACAGCTTCAACATTTCCATCATTTTGCGTCATATTATAATAGAAGGCCACGGATGGCAATAAAAAAACTGCTCCTAATACTTAAAGTCAATGGTCTGTAAATCAGAGTGACTGAAATGGTAGGTAAGGGAGAAATGAGGCGTATGGTTACTGCTAGTCATGACTGGATGACAATATTTGATAATTTCCAACGCTGAGTTCTCACTTGTGAGGTCCGTGATTCAGATCCATGGAAGTATTACAAATTCTGGGGTTCTTCACTCCGTTCTCACTTTTATATACATCTGTCGAATAAAATAATTGTTATTAAGAATCCTTAGTTATTCTCCCAAACATAGTTTCCGAGTTTACAATGCTTATATTTTTACGAAGGAGTCAACTATTCACTTATAGACATAAAGCTTAAATCCAGTTTTAGACATGAATACCATTATTCAATTTGGAATCACGCTAGTGACCTTTTTCTTCTGTGTATCGTTATTATCATCTTGCAGAATACAATAAAAAAATGATTTCTCTTGTATCATTGACGTTTTTAAATTTAACCACAAGTCACGTATTCGTACTAGCGTTAGTGTATCAGCCTACATAATGTTTCATTCCAGATATAGTTCACAATATCATATATCTGACGTACTACAGCGTTTTTAACCTAATTTTACTCACCCGCAAATCGTGTAATTCATACACTGATAATTTTTTTAACGAACTACCAATGTGTCCTGCTAAGGGCGTATTAGAATTAATTACACCGGTTTGAGTGGTATGGTGGCTCAGTGATTAAGGTGTCTTACTCGGATCGCATCGTTGTCTTGGTTGGGATTTTCAGAGGCCCTTGATCAGACCTCTGTATAACTTGATATGTAATGTGAAGTATGTCAGATCGCTTCCGTGGTTCTGAATCAACTTAAAACTGTAGGTCCCTTTTATCCGTAAGGATTACCAGGATAGGTTAGGAAGGAGGAAAGGAACTAGCCATCCTATTTCTGAAACGTAGTGGAGCGTTCAGCAAACCTTCAGGCTGAGGACCATGCTTACATTGACACCAGCCCAGGTTACTGAAGTTGCTGTTTGCTTTGGCAAGTGTGTGCCGCGGGCTGGCTTACGGCTATGGGCAATGCGTGTCGCGTGTTGCGGTGTTGGAAGTGGGTCACTGTGCTGCACTGCGGGGCACCACAGGGAGGCTCTGTAAAACACTCACACGAAGTGTGAACTGCCAGATTTTCATAATGTGCTCTCACAAAACCCTCGGTACCTTCTAGATTGAATGTCATGAAAAGTTTGGTTAATTCGAAATTTTTGAAACTGGACAACTGCTTCTAGAATATACAGTGTTTCCAAGGAAAAATAATGAGGGCTTTGAATTATGCAGCAAACAAAAAAAAATATTTATTTCATAAGGATTGATGAGCAACAATGGTTTTTGCCGAAAAATATTGTACAGAATTATTGCACATAGAGTTTAGTTCGCACACACGTACGAACCACAAGTACCTACAGTACACGGATGGATGACAAGTAATATTCACAGATAAGGGAACATCCAAAAACTACGTGGCTTGATCTAGGGGGAGGTTGGCTAGAAAGTTACATTGGGCTGCGTGAGGCTGGGAGGGTTTCAGAGCCAGGCCACATAACTTTTCATTCAGATTATTTTTCATAGTTAAAATGAGGTACAGAACACTCAACAGCAGGTAATTATTTATTTCCGCCATTTAATTATATCTGTATGTAACTTACGATAGTCTGACAATAGAAAACAGTACAAAATGTCTTCTGGAATCAATAGGGAAAACAGAAACGTGCTACGCCTGGGAGGCGAAGGGGGTGTAGGGACAAAAGCCACGTCCGGCTACGTGGTAGGGGGGAGGGGGGTTAACAAGATGCCAGAATGGAGCTACGTAGTTTATGGACGCTCCCTAACGAGATTTAATAACCGAAAGTGAAATATTCTCCTTTTTGCATTTTGGACCATACAGGCATAAATCCTTTTATATTTTAACATTTTTTTTTTCATTCCATCACTAGTGTTATGGATTCGCGTATAACGGAGAACACAAGATAAACACAACATTTAACTAACGCCATCCATGCCCGTAGCTGGACTCGAGCCGGTGACTCTCAATGTGTTAAGCAAACAATCTAGCCCATACATTCGATGCTGTAGAATAAGGTAATTTGTGATTAGCCTTTAGAAACTGATGCCACAGCAAGCCTATAAATTAACCTGAATAACTATTTTTGAATACTCGCTGGTAGGTGAACATTGTTTGCGAATGACGTGATTGTGCAGAAAATAGAACAAGCCACGACGTAACAACATACAGCAAAATTAATGTCGCGGGAAGTACTAGAACTAGGTGATTAGTGTGACATGGTGAAGGCTTTCGGGCACTATCATACTAATGAAAGGAACGTAAGCAGGGAGGGAAAAAGACTTTCACCAAAAATATCAAACTTACATCTAGTTACATAATCGCAAAAGACAATTACATAATACGTGATTGCTAAACGGAAATAAGACCATAAAAATTATGAATTTATATAGTTTCAACGTAACTTTGAAAATTTGGGAGATTGTAAAAATGCCTAACTTCATTCCTTCTGCAATACCGTCTTCCACAGCTGAAGTATTGCCAGTATGCTCGACACAACACGCCATTGTGTACTGTGGCTCGTTGCCACTTTGGAGCGAGAGCACCCTTTTAATGAGACTCTTTCAGCGTCCCAGACACCGCTATGCATATTTCAGACCCGGCCACTTCCGCTCTGTCATAACCACAGACCATCTTCTTACTGCCGATTAACAGTTCATTTGATTACTAACTATTAGTTTCTAATCATTAAATTATGCTAATGATAGAATATCATAAATTGTTTTCGTTGCTTTCATCTGAGCTCGAATTAATGATAAGGTTTTTATTTATTTACATGGAAAGCTGATCATTACGAAGAATTTTGTTTGTTTTCTTACTTTATTGTGGTGTAGCAAATCCAACATTAGTGGTATGCATGACTATGATTCTAAAGGAAAAGAAAGTAATGTTTTTAAAAGAGTGGGACTTTAGGAATTTATTAATTGTTTCACGACACTTCCTTCGTCTTAGTATAATTCACAAATAGAGAACTACAATCGGTAATACCTTCAGTGTTATCTGAGGCTAGCAGTGATACCTCCGATAGAGTAGTATATTTGGTTCACGGTTTTAATACGAGTTTAGCAAATGATAAACATAGTATTTCGAACATTCCCTTACTCTGACACAAGTCATAGTGGCATTTGTAAATCAGTAGGTTTTCTGTCTGTCCTGCGAAGAGACATTAATGCAGTTAGTGAAACGGGGCTTTTGTTACGTTTACCACTGAATGAAATCTGTATTTGGAGACATTGTGTCAATAATACTGGTTGTTAGGTCCCCACTCACCAGTCATTACTGAGTTATATTATTACATTATAAATTGATTGTAAATAAATTTATATTTTATTTATAGTATAGGTCTTCCAGCATAGTAGTTTGTGTAGAACGGGGTAATTATAAGTTAGTTTAGTAATTTCATGTTGCGAGAGTTGGCAGTAACGGTATGGTTGTGTTGTCAGCGGAAGGAACAAGCCAATATGGCGAGAGAGACTGTTTTTGGCTAGCATAGGGTGAACATGTGGAGAAACTGATTTCGGCTAGCGTGATGCAAATATGTACAGAATATTGTTTCAGTGAAAGCATTGTATCTTGTGTGAATTTTTGAGTGTAATAAATTGTGAATTATAGTAAAAGTGTGGCGAAAGTCATTTACATAGCATTAGAATATCCGTTGCGCAAATTGAGAGATGATTGAGGGTTTAGTGATAAAAGTTACTTTATATTAATATAAACGGCGAGTTGATAGCAACTACCGTAAAATGGCATATTAGGGCCAAGTGCCAGTAAAGCGGGCTATCAATCTTTCTTGTCGCAGTCTAAGTAATGGATAAGGAGGACCTCGCATGGTACAGCGGTCAAATTGACAAAATTACATTGTGGAAATAATACCTCTGTTTGTTTGTTTACTTGCATGCAACTACATAGGGTGCACAAAGGGAGAACCGTAAACAAAAAATCAGTATCAGCATTGTATGAGAAGTAGTTATTACAGAACAATACATCTAATTAATGCTTTGGTGTGAAACATATCTTGATTGGATAAAATTAGCTTATTCTAACATGAGCATTGCATTATTTAGCTCATTAATATATTAATATGCCAGACTATTATATTGTTGAAAGTATTTTCAAACTATTTTATTTTATTTTTCAGGAATCGCACAACTTCTCTCGAAGAGATCGGAACGGATTGGATGACAACGCTTGCAAATGAAACAGATGCTGTAACGGACAAAGGGGGCAGTAAACGACTGAGACGTTATTGGTGAAACTGATTTTCCGTTTTAGAGGATTTGAGTATTTCTGTACAATAAATGCAAGTCATAATTTCAGTTATATTTTATGCTGTGTTTGTTCCGAGTTCTCCAGGTTATGTTGACAAGTTAGAGTTCCCCAACAAAACCAAATTTGATGTTGTTATAGCACCGGCAGACATTCGGCAAACGCGGGCAAACCGCGCCAGAAGACTGGCGCGCTGACAAAGTATTTAAACCGGGTCTGGCAACCCGGCCTCCGCTCGGGTTATACATAGATGTCCGGACGAGGCATCTTGCCGCAGCCAAGTATTTTAAGCAGCGGAGATATGTTCCTAGAACGAGCACGGACGGTTGTGTCTAACGAGGATCTCTCATTCCTTCATGCACTCTCGTCACAAACGATCATAATTCAAGTAAATATACATATTTTTAAAAAATATCACTTTTCCTACAATCGGCACAAATTGACGCAAGTGAAAATGTTATTTACGACACCCCTTGCAAAAAAATACTAGACTACGCAGGGAATTGCATCTGATGCCGTGGAATAATCCTGCCCGAGAAACTACCATCTCTCCTGCAACAGCTTTAAGGTAGCAGAAATAAGCAAACTGTATGCGTGTATGTAACAATAAAATTATTTACCATATAATATCAACAAGCTCCTAGAGTAAAAATGATTTATGGTGGATGAGGGTGGTATGAGAGATTTGAGAGGTGAAGGAGATTAATAAAGTCTCACCTGAATGCCTCTAGAGCAAACTAGTTGTTATTTAAGAACAGCACGATTAGAATGTGCTCAACATGGGCAACGTTGATGTAAGTGTATTTTGATATCCAGACCGCAAATTGCAATTTTGAAATGGCATCAGAAAACACTTAAAAGTGTGAAGTAGTGCCAAACACAGCACTAATTACTGCTTATTTAAAATGAAGATGCGTTTTATCAGGTTGCATCATTAATTCGAGTGAGATTTATTTACTAACGAATGTACTGTGACCAGGAGAACAGTGTCCCCAGTCACCATTATATTGCCTATTGTTAATAGAACGAGTGTGGGCTTTAGTTGGCACCGGATCCTCCTCTACAAACGCAAAAGAATTTTCATTCTTTGCATTCCCATACTTAATGACACGTTTGAAGATATAATTCATACAGGCATCAGTACGGCAGCTTATTTCTCCAATCTTATCCATCCTAAGTTTATAACAATATCAGAACTTTTCTTTTAATTGATCTATATCAGCAATTATGACACCAGCTTACGAGACGAAAATGCAAACTGTGTAACGATTTCATAACGAACCTTGTAATGAACACTAACGAATCCCGGAACCGAAAGCAAAGTATAACAAACTTACTTGTTATACAAGATGCCATCTTTACCTTTTATATTATAACCGCAAAATAATTTACAACATTATCGTCTAATTTTATATGTTTTCACTGATAATTCTGTGTATAATTTTGTAAATTAAAGTTTATTATACCAACTTTTTAAGAAGTAAAGTGGGACTCAATTTTCTCCCCGACCAGTACTAATTGTGTCACTGCAGGCTTCTAAAGAAAAACAAGTCTGTGTCGGAAGCAGTTATAACAAAATAAGTGACAATGCCGATCTAATCACATGCGTGTAGATCAGTAACTTGGCGGTGATTAATTCAATACTTAAAGTAGCATAATAGGCATATGTTTTTATCTGACAAAGATAGCATTTATTTCGCATTATACTTCTGTATATGACAGAAACTGCGATACATCAAACTGTTTCTGTTAGCAACAAATATTAATTTAATTTTGCCCTGTAGTCTTGTTTTACTGCAGGTTGAGTACTGTCTGCTTATCGCGTTGCCACCGAGATGAAAGCGGCGCGGGCAGTCACCATTACTACAGGTCGCTGCACAAAGCTTGTCAGCTTCAAAGAGATCGCCACGCGAGCAGCTGTCAGTGTACGACCTTCAGGAGGACACACTTCATGGAGTAGAGCTGCGTCAGCAGACGAACACTCAAAGCCCACCCTTACCTCTGCGACCGCCGAACTATCGTGACACTGCTGAGCTAAAATTTGTGTTTAGTAGTTGACCCACTGTAGGGTGTATCTTACGTAAATTGTCCTATGAATAAGCGTTCTGGTAGCTCAGTGCTTAAGGCGCTTGCTTTTAAAACATTTACTACTCCGCTCCCGGTTTCGAATCCCGGCAGGCGCATTAATTTTGAGAGTTGTGTTTGATCATATGAGCTACGCCAGGACGCTCCGTGGTTCAGATTCCACGTTAAACTGTAAGTCCCGCCTCTGACACAATGGCTTCGGGTTGTGGATTGAGTTAAGTTACTATGAATAAACAGTATACACAGTCCTTTTGAACATCAGTTGTCTGACTGATTGAAGTAATAAAAAACGTAAGAAGTAATATGTACAATATACATCCGGTATCTGAGTCAATTCGGGGTAAATGACGAGATGCTTCGATATCTCAGTACGTAAGTCAGGAATATTGTTGAAATAATATGGATAGCGCCAGAACAGGCTCAGTGATCAGTTTATTACACCCACTCGTTTAACGTGAATGTCTCTCTTCTATGTTCGACTATACATTGAGTCTATGCTTGTTTCTTCGTTATAGTCAATGACTAATTCGTTTTCTATAAACCACTTTCTGAGTGCAGGTTAGTAATTGTTTTTGAAAACAAAAAGTGATTACACATTTTTTGACTGATTTGCCAAATTTTGAAAGTGTTCTTTAGTTGCACATATCAACATCTTTTGCCTTCACATTGAAATTTGTATGTTACGAAAACCTCTTTCCAACATTTTGATTCCATTCTCTGGTTTGAAGAATCTATACTTCAAACACAGAGTGTGACGTAATGTTGTCCACAAATTTTCATAAACAGTTTCCTCACTTTTTACTAAAACCATAGAGCACTGACAAAAATCTTCACGAAACTTCTATGCCTTTCTGTGACCGTATGCCTGAACCTATAATTAAATCTGCTAGTAACTCCCGGGCCACGAAGTGTTGACCCGTCTCTGTAACAGCCTGCCGCTTTGTTTGTCTAGTAGTGTTGCGCCGCTCTAGTCGCCTCTCCCGTTTGTCGGCAAACACAGTTAAGTGCCGGCCAGCTCGTCCATCAGCCTGTAAGCAGGCAGGATGAAGGATTACCAAAACTTGTGGGTTCACTCTAACAAACACTTCGTCTTACTTTTTATCGATCTGTCAACTTACCAGTAGGTCAGTGTGCTGGACCATATCGATACGACAACTAATCATAAGTATTGTCACCGAGGTTATCTTAGAACGACTACTAAACAGAACTAGCATCTGTGCTATCGCTAAATAAGCAAAAACTGCTAATAAATCATGTTTTCAAGCTGACAAACTGATAACCTCCTTATTTCGGCCAAATGTTTTATTCAAAAAAGCAATTTAACAGAAAGTGAATTTTTTAATGATTTTTAAAAATTACTTTAAAAACATACACTAGGGTCGATGTAAAAAAAAATTTCAGATATTGTGGCAAAACCTCGACACTGTTAGCTAGTTTCTGTCCACTATGATTAATTAGTTCTATATTGCTGTTTTTAGTTATGTTTTGATACTATCTACTCACAAGCTAAAAAAATCATTAATTTTAACCTGCAATATTCACACAATAATCTCTTACTTTAACATACATACTTAATCTTACTATTAATATCGCTTTTTACTTATATTATCTAAAAGTACTGTAATCAGCAAATTGTAACTTTTCTTTTTTTATTGGCTTATATTTTTACCACCCAGGTTGCCAGTTGTTAATATGACCTCGAACTTTTTATCTCAGATTGTGAACGTTCATTTTAGATAGTTCGTATCCAGAAAATAATTTAATAAAATTACGAGCATGGATGCATATGAAATAAGTCTGTTAGAATATCATATTTATTTTATATTCAGAAGCGGACCGCTAGTCCATCTTACACTTAACACCACAGAATATTTCCTTTTTTATAATTCAATCTTTTTATCTGTGTATCATATTCTGTTTCCCACAATAATATTACATGTTTCTCTAAAACCGATCAAAACTATATATAAACATTGAAGTTTTTATTTTTGATGTTAAGTATGAAATATTATTCTATCCACCGCATGACAGAGAGATTTTATGAAGTAATGTAAGCATCTTCTCAATCAGTGACTGTCTCCGTTTTTGGTGACATCGTCTAGCAACGAAGCACCATTGAATCAAATAGAATATATTACTCATGATCCCTAAATGGGTTTTATAATTACAAAGTTAACGAGACCGTATAATTACCCCCCCCCCCCCAACACCCTCCCTATTGTGGCTTTCTGCCTTAGTTCAGATACCTTACAGACCGTAAATTTCTGATTCTTCAGCAATATCCTTCCCCAATGGGCGCTTCTGTATGGATGTCAGCGATTAACTTTAATTTTGTCTGCTTCTTGGGAAGGGCTTCGTTTTTGAAGAGTGCATCTTCAATGTAACTCTGATGCTAAAACAGTGCTTAATTACTGCTTGTCGAATATACTGTATTGTCACACACTCCTTTGAAACTGCAACATCTTTGTTATGTTGACATATACCATTGTGTTAATATAAATATAAAAGAAAAAATATTAACTTTGGAACAAAAAAAAATTCCTAAGAGATATTATTTTATATTTTAACTGGCTAGAAGAATTTCTAGTCATCGATAACAAATCTGTCATGATATCTCGTATGTCGATGGTAATTATCTTCATTTTTACGTCTAACACCATTTATACGTATTAATTTATAGATCCAGGCTATTTAAAAATTTTGGAATTAGCTGATGGCGATAGAAAAAAAAATTAGAATACGCCTCATGAGTCAGAAAATGTATTAACAGTTATATTTTGCCTACTGACGTCGAAAATAGAACCTAGACATTATTTCTGAAAGAAAAAATGGAATAAAATTAAAAGGGTTAAAAAATAAGAAATGTTATTAACGAAGCGAATTGATTGTTTGGAGTGGTTTCCAATACAAATTACAATTATCTCATTAATTCGTAAATTGCAATTATGTAATCTGATTGTCAAACAAGGAAACAAATTACTATCGCAGTTCCAACCATGTAACTGTAAATTTCTTATGGCATGCATCAAAGTTTTATTCAAAGAACCCGTAATTCAGTTCTATAACAAATGTTTATCGTAAAAACACGTGCGAGCAGCGTAATTCGTTTCGGTTAAACTTCAATGCCTTTTTTTGGGGGGGGGGGTGATGTAGCCATTCTCGCTATACGAATGAAACTTATAGTTAAATACATTTCTTCAGGGTGTTCCGTAAATAATGGATAACCATTTAAATGTCGAAATGGCTTATCACCACCTACCAAATACGAAATTTGGCATTAGCAAAAGTGTATCGTTTTTCAAGTTTCACTCATACATTTTAACTTTTTTTAATTCACCACTTGTATTCGTTTATGTCATACCATTTCTATGAAAGTAGATATAAATGATATTAATTAATATTTTTTATTTTAAAACTTACTTTAAATATTTAAAAAGGCGGTTTTTCGCTTTAATACCCGCATTGCACCTGAATACGTATGATCGTTTAGTCTGGCATGCATGACCACTCGTATTTTTTTGTTAATTTCTTTCCCAAAATCAACAATTTCATTGATATCGTTGTTGCTCATCCACTACCTCCACTCCGATTGTAACAAAAACCACCATGCATGTGACTATGTTGACTTCAGCTGCCAAGTCACATGTTTCTATAATAACGAGTAAGGGCATACCCGGAAATATGGCGTTTTTTTTGTCGCTGCTGTGCTCCTGTAATCAATTTTGGGTGATTTTTTCCCCTCCTTTAATAAATGTAGGATGTGTATTAGAGTGGAAGGCTGCCAGTTTGAACATTTACTTTAATTTTAAAATAAAAAATGTCTTCGCTTCTAGAAATGGAATGAGTTAAACCGAATGCACGTGGTGAATTTAAAAAATCATAATGCGACTAAAACTTGAAAAACGTGATACCTTTGATAAGATAAAAAAAAAAAATTTATTTGGTACGTCCCGAGCGATGAGGCCTTCAATTATTTATCGGATGCCATGTATATCATAACCTGAATACTTTACAGATAGCGTAAATAGACTATTTTGATCACGCAGCAGCAAATATACAAGATTACTTATAGGCTTTAAACTATTTGAAATGGATATAAATATTTTAAAATAATGGTCAGCGAGTTCTGTACAGATATAGCTAAACAGATCCAGCAGAAACATATCATTCTTTAGTACGTAAACTCAGTAGGTGGGTTGACCCCTCGTTCGAAATTCAAAAGAAAGGAGTACGTTTTATAACTTGGTAGCACATGGGCAGAATACATATTAGACGCAGCCTAAATCTCTTGAAGTATTTGATAACATCATGACGGCTCCGAACACCGTAAAAACGTGTGAAGTTCGTAATCTAGTGCCCTCGCTTTAGTGATCCTTACGTAACTGCAGTTAGTTGATCTATGATGATGTAAAAGCTGAGGAGAAAGAGCCAATAATATTAATGGATAGTCAAATATGAAAATGTGAAAAGTGATATATTAGCTTATAATGCAAGTTAAAAATTTAAACACAAGGTTTAATTTTGATGTATTAACCAGTGATAGATTTACTGCATATTTCGAACGGTAGCTAACCGATGACTAAGTTAATGCAAAACAAAATTCTGCCCTATCTCTTAAAAAGGGGTGAGGCTTGACGCAAGTTTAATGCAGGCTATTGGGTAAAACGAAAGTTTACGTGCACGAGTTGTGCTACAGTATACTAAACTGATGTATTTAACCAACCTTTCTACATGTAGCGTTCGAGGCAAGGAAGCGTTATAAGAAGCTTTCATAATGTTACGTAACACAATCTACAAAAATTTTAAATAAATATGCTAAACGAAACAATGATTGGGATAAAAATATAAATTAAGGGTTTATATCCCTAAACTCCTATTGAAAATTAAATTTTTGTGGGCGAAATTCCATGCAAAATTACTATATAGTGAAATTAAGTTGAATATATTGTGTAGTTGTAATAATAATACAAGTATGATCATTTTTCAGTAAGAAGATTTACTTCTATTGCTGAGTACTATGTTATAAGATATTTCACTAGACTTTTCCAGAACCACAGAAAGGTCAGAAGGCGTAGTGCGAGGCTTGCCCGCGTGCAGCGCTGTTATCGCCAACTGCAGAGATACGCTGCGTCACGCAACTCAGATTGCTACCTTGTTGAATATTAAAAACTCCACTCAGTTACCTCATTACGAAGAGAGCCAATTAAAATTCCCGCTGATTCAATCTTGTTGCCAGCGGACCTATCTTTTACCATTTAGATACATTTCAGATTGTCCCCATTTTTGATCATCG
This sequence comes from Vandiemenella viatica, assembly GCA_031002005.1. Lineage (NCBI taxonomy): Eukaryota > Metazoa > Arthropoda > Insecta > Orthoptera > Morabidae > Vandiemenella > Vandiemenella viatica. The sequence continues at coordinate 375,511,647 of JARYHS010008074.1, forward strand.
TCTTGTTGTGAAAACTAAATGTGAGTTGAGAGTAAGCTCTTGATTTCATTTAATTTGTCTCGTGAAGTAGCGTTTGAATGAAAGGTAACAGAGAATGTAAAAACTAAAATAAAAAAGCGCTACTGAAATTGTAATTTTTTAAAAAAATAAACCTATTATTTTATGTAAGGTCTATCCCTGATTGTCATTGGTTCTTATCAGATCAGTGAAATAATTTCTCATTTCTCTAGCAAATGTTACTTCAAATCATTGAACCAACTATCTTCATTAGCACCGGTTTTTCCTGGAACGGTTAAATACAAATAATTTCTGCGTCTTGAATTAGGCGAAATAAATTATCGACACTTCGAAACATAAGTAAGGTGTACTGGAAATTAAATATTATAAAAGAAATATATAACTGGTAACATCAGTATTACTATGATTATTATTATTTTTTTTTTAAATGTCAAAGTTCGACCTGTTAATCAAGAAACATTTCGTCTTTCAACTGATCACAGCAAACAAGAAAGGGAAATGATTAAAACAAAGTAAGATAAGGCTTTTATAGAGATTATAATGTTTTCTGTGCAAACCTCTTAGCATACGATATTGCCAAAGAAACTGTAATTCTCAGAAGTATTATGCAGAATTGCTATAAACTTTTGTATCACTAAATATTGGTTGAAAACAAGACGTACATTGCCAATAGCACTAAAACACAAGTAGTAGATGAATTCGTAGTTTACTTTGTTTTGACAAGAAGCCCAAGTATTTCTCATAATGACAAACAGCTTTTGTAAAAAAGAAAAAAAAAAACTTATTTCAAAACACAGTTATTTGAAGAGTTCCGTATACGATTATTGAGTTTCTGATTACTGTGTGTTTGAGATGAGTCATAAAGATGTTATTATAAATGAAAATCTGGAGACTGTAAACTCTGCATTCGGCACACCACTTCCTTTTCTCTGGCCTGTGTGAATCATTTTGGACTAACAGGATTAGGATTACGCGTATTACGGGGAGAGCTAACTGTTTAAATCAAGGCAGAGTGCAGGATTAAGGCCTCCGCCTGCGCAGTCTCTTGCAACATTAAGTTATCAGTTAGCTACTCACTTCCACAGCTAAACTAATACTAACGGCAGCCACGCCGAAATTAGTTTGGTTTACCTATTTCTGCCCGGTACTGAGTTTGCAATTTACGGTACATACTCGTAAAACTTTGTTACGTTCTGGTAAAGAACGCTACTTGCGTGATATGCATAGGGAAAATCAAATACGGGATCAATGATGCAATAACTGTCTTTGACTCAGAGCTTATAACCCGTTAGTAACCTAGCATATGATTAGCACTAATATGCTGACATATTGTTCCTGAAGGTAAGGCCGGTGTGATTTGAAATCTGATTTTAACTATAGTTTGATACACAATTACTGCTGCTTACTATTAGTTTTACAAACAATACGCTGCAGATTTATAAAATCTCTAAGCAGTTTCATAAGACTAATATTTATACTAAACGTGATAAATTCGGTTCGTAACCATAATCTTATAACTGCATGCCAGTTATAAGTTAGCGTAGAACATAGTACATTTCAGTTCGAGTGAGACTGTCGGTTGAAACATCCAATAGCCGCTTTCATTACTGCTACTAATGGCAGAATATTAGCTCCTATATCTCGACCATAAAACCATTACCACCATAGCGGACGCTTTTTAATTAAAACGAAAAGGTGCGTGCAGACAGTGAACGTTCCATTTGCATTCTGTTGCTCTGGAGCTGCGTTTTGTGATTTAGCCAACTTCAGTATCTGAAAAGTGACCGCACAAAATGGTGGATGCCACGTGGCCGTCCATAATGCAATGATCACACACGAGATTAATTTCAGATCGTCTTCTTCAGTTTACAAATATCACAACGATCACGCATTTACAATGATCTCGAGTCTGAATGACATTTCGTTAAAAGTCAGATAATTTGTTATTTTACTTCAGTTACCATCTAGACTTTTAATTTATGGCCCATAAATCAAAGTTCGTTAAAGCATTTTGCAAATTCATATTGTTTTTTCCATAACACCTTACTATTTAGTACAAAGAAGACTCTCGATTTTATTTGAACAACGAGTTTCCTCTTGTTTGCTGTCACCTCTTTCATTCCGTAATGTGATTAAAGGAACTAAACTGTAATTATACGATGCCGAAAGTAACTGCCATTGGAAAGGATAAACCAATGTGTTTTAAAAAATTATGCTGCGTTATTGGCAAACAACGTTACAAGAAATTTGGCGATTGCCAGTAACTTAAAATTTATTCATTATTGAAAAAGTAAAATAATTGGCATCAATCTCTTTAATACACCACATAAAGTTGTCAAAATCACCACCCTATTATGCAGCTGTAGTGTATAAACTACTGGAACGTTCAGTTTACCCAATGCCTTTCCGAGTAATGTCTGTATTATATGATAACGGAAATGACTGAAAAAAGGGAAAATTAATGAGTTTGTAATAATTTAACAAAGCATTTCGTCGAACGTAATTTCAAAAATTCAATATAGGAATTATGTGACTCACAAAGAGAAAGTATTCGTACTTTTCCTTAGTCCTCTATGCAATTTTAACTGTTTAGCAACAAGAACAAGATTTATTTAGAGAGCTCATATTTAATTGCATACTAGGACTTAATCCTGAGAAATCTGAGACCTGATCAACATTATATTGGTTCCTGCCATGTGTCTTCAGTTTTAGCTTTTATGTTGATTTGTTTTTAAGTGAATAAACAAATTTTAATCTATTTTTGAGTCGCAATTAATTTAGTCATGACAGTTTCCAGTAAACGTTCATGTTTTGAACGGCGTATTGTTGACGCTTTAATTCCACAGTTCAGGTTAACAGTAAAGCACAATAACAAGTAAATTTCCTAAACGGAAAAGTAATTAATTTGAGAAATAAGACCCTGCGAATAAACATTTGAGATTTCAAAAATTAGACTAAAAATCCAAAACACTCTATTTATCAAATTACATTTTAAAATGTGAAAAACGGTTCGGAACTTACCGTCCGGAGGAATGATACGTCATCTTGCTCTGAACCTCCTTCACTATCGGCCATTCTGAGCGAAGACCGTCACGACACACGAGGGGTAAGACGAGAAGTCGACTCTTGCTGAGCAGTCAATCACGCGAAAGAAGCGGGGCGGGCGTTCGACGTCTGGAAGCAACAGTTGTCACTCCGGCGCGGGTGCAGCGGCCGTTAGCGCCGCCTCGTAGCTAGGGCCGCATGCGGTGCGGTCGACGAGAGATGCGGTGGTGGTGGTGCGGGGCGAGAAGTCGCTGTGCGAGCGTCCGCTCAGGTCGGCAGCTCGCTCGCGACTGGCTCGCGGGCGCCGGCGCACACACGACCCGCTCTCCCAGACTCCAACGCGCGGGCGCTACATATCACCCCAAGGCAGCGGAGGCTGTCGGGGTCCGGGACCCGCATCGTACGTGCCGACACACTCCTGAGAACGATGCTAGTAACAAGGCAATACAATTAATCAACGCTTATTATGCTTCGGGAATAGGAATAACACGTTGAGATTCCCTACTTGATCCTCTACATCAAGTAATCCCACGAAGATTTATCTGGACAACCCTTACATTGCAAAATTCTTTCATACGCAATACGGTCTCAGCGACAGATTTAAAAATCAACGTTTGATCAGTAAATTAGTTAAATACCAAGGAATAGAAAAGTATGAAATCTTTCTTCACCAGAGTTATGGCCTTTATTGCCTAACAAACTTGCAAAACTGATAACAGGGGATGTTCGTATGGCAATTACCGTTCTGTCACAAAAAACATCTGTACAGAAACAACATGGAAACCGTAGTATCATATGTAGCACCTGTCGCTGCCTGTTACCGCAATCATAAAATCTGACATATTTTAGGACTGATCACTCAACAGTGGCAAAGTTGCGTGGAGCCAACCAAAAATTGTTTATATGGTACCAGCTGCTAATAAATGGACAAATTTTTCTCTCGTACCAGTATTTTAGTGTAAAATCTGTATGGGTTAACGCAGTATCTTAGCCACATGCCCATATTTTCACTCTTTTTTACTCAGGAATCATACAGACTTGATCTCCGAAGTCAGGGGAGGCAAGTTCTCTGAAGTCGGAGATGAAAAGAGGATTTGGCTCTTGAAAAAACGACGCATCATGTGGGGAGTGATGAGTAACACTGAAGCCGAGAGAATGCCATGACGACTGTAGTGGTACCAACAAACCACGCGTCTGCAGAAGACAACTGACTACCAAAAACAGTGGACATTACCCTGAATGAAGCATGAGTCGGTGCTTCTATGAAATATCTTACAAGTAAAGATGCTGAGATGGTCTCGCGTTCTCAAGGAAGCTGAACAATTATGAACTTTGTATTAAGTCAGGTTGCTATAACGAAGAATGTTACTTTCTTCAAAAAAAAAAAAAAAAAAAAAAAATAGAATTAACAAACCAGTTTATACTTTCACTGCAATAAATACCACTATTTATACTAGCAATAAAATAAAACACATTAAAGCACACTTCATTTAATAATACGTAATAATTAATGAATAATATTTAAAACTAATTAACAACTCTCGAAATTAAGGACATACACTATTTACGTTTGTCTAAATGTCTAAACATGCTATTTCAACTCACTATCGCACGTGAGAGTAAAAAATCAAAATATACCACTTCAAAAAAGATTTCTAAAGTAGTGAGAGTTTACATGCTGAGTATTATTCTATATACCTAATGGTACAAGTATCTTTGCTCTATCTATTATAAACCTGTAAGCAAGCTGCGTATGTCTGAAAGTTTCAAATGACAACACACAAAAACTACGGCAGCAATTTGGAGGTGTTTTCAAAATTTTAAAGACTTTGGTCCATATTAAATTTTGGGAAAATAGCTTATGACTTATATGAAGTGAGGAACGGAGCAAGACATTAAAGTCATTTGGAGAAGGAACAAATGTGGCTACAGATCACTCTTTGTATTTGAGATCAGCACTCATTTCTAGAAAAATTGACAAAAACCACACTACTATTATTTGCATATAATTTTTTTTTTTACTTTGATTAATTAGTACTTCACCTATCTCAAATGCAGTACATTAAGATATACGCAATGTCAGAATCAAACGTAATAAGCATAAGTAATATTTAATTTACTGTAAACATCTTTGTGTTTGAATATATATTGACCTAAGATTTCTAATTTTTTGATAGTATTTAAATAATTTTTTGTCTTTAGTTATTTATTTATTCGGTTTTATGAAATGTGGTAAATTAAAACAATCGGAATACGTTAGTCAAACCACTACATAATAGATTAACACTTCAATGAATATAAAGGAATTGTTATATTTAATTTAGGAGAAGTATCTTCGTGTTTAATATCAATATTAAATTGTTTGATTCCGCATAAGGGCAGCTATACTATAACAGTGGAGAAGCAATTTGATGATGAATTCTTATTTAACTCGACGAAACAAATCGAAAGAAAAAAGTTTTTGATATATCGCTTAGATCTTGAGATATCGGAAGTAAAAAATTAGTTGTAGGTATAATTCTTTGTGCGTTTAGTGACGTTTTTGATCTGATTGATTCACGGTATACCCTTATTGGACCGTTAACGATAATTTTTCGCGTAGCTAATTTCTTACATTTTGTATAGTTTATTGCATTAAAATATAAGTCTAACAAAAAAAAGAACTTTCGAACATCAGTATGAAAAGCGAATCCATGATAATAAATAAAATAAGGGAAGTTTTTAGATGAAATTAACATTGTTCCTTCTTCACGTTAATATTTGGTACTAGAATAAAAAGGATAAAGCATTTCTGCACACACACATATAATATATTTCGAAAAGTAGTTAATGGAAAAACGAACGGCTCGAATTCGAATCTTACCCAAACCAATCATCTTGATTGGGTTTCCTTTTTTTACTTATGGCTTTAGGCCTTTTCTACGTCGACGTTGAGGTCATTAGAGGTGGGATGGGATCGGGGGAAAGGAACGGAAAGGAATTCGGTCATGGCATTTTTGAAGGAAATATCCCGGCATTCGTCTGGAGTGATTTGAGGAAACCATGGAAAACCCAAATCTGAATGTCAGCACGGGGATTCGAACCTGCGTCCTCCCGATATTGATTATCATTTTGAGGCAGATTCCATAATCGTCTATGCGAATGCTGGGTCTAAATTTTCCTCTTCAAAAACAGACGTTTTTCGGTAGTAAAATACATCATCATACCAACCTTCGAATATTCACATAAAGGCGGCGAAACTACTTTTCATCCTTTAACAAAGACAGTCACTAATGACCATAGCTATATATAGTATGTTAAACATCAGCAAAACATAAGAGAAGAAATAAAAATGGAAGTGTATACAAATCAAAAGATTTCTAATACATTTGAATTAATATCGAATATTAATTTTAATATATTTTCGTCATTTGAATCTGTGTTTTCCCAAACTGCTAGATAAACTCTATTTCGTGATTTAGTTATCTCTGATCTATTCAAAGAAAGAAAATGTATGAAGTAAATAGTGTAATAACTATTTTGTTACTAAATAACTGTTTCATTGAAGCCAGCGTAACGTAACCTCAGAAACGGTCGAGCTTATTTTATTTAAATTTGAGTTTGACATTGAGTTCTTTGTCAGCTGAGAGATATTAAAGGTGGGTTTTATTAAATCAGATAACACATCTAAGAGCAGTTTCACCCTAGGAGAAAGCCGAAACATTGGAAATTAATACCAGGAAGCTCCACCATCCTGGGAGCGTGAAAATATTTATTGAATCAGTCACAATGGGTAGAGAGATCTTTAAGCTTGTTGTACAACATAGAAGGCCTTCACTTTCGGCTATCCAGCACATCTGGCGTGCTGGCCTTCGAACGCAATCTTGACGCGATATCAAAAAGTGGCACGCTACGTCCTCGTTTCTTCTTCGTCACGACTTACAAAGAATCCTCAAGCACCACTGTCTTTAAAAACCTTCATAGGTTCAATCTAGCAGACGACAATACATTTACAACTACAGCAATAAAAATTAACCAAGTACGTTGCGTGAATGGTAACGGTTCGGGAGAACGCACGTTCAAATTCCCGTGCAGGCATCAAAATTGCGTTTTTTTTTTAATTGCTCCATTCGAACGCCGATATAGTTCTTTCAAAAATACCATGCCCAAATTCCTTCCCGATTCGTGCCCCCCGACCCTTCCGGCAGTAATGACGTCGACGAGCCGTAAAACCACAAACAGAAAACTATAGTTTCTCAATTTCCTCTAAATTCTTTCTGCATATACTAAAAAACGCTTACACATACATACACTTTTATGTTAATTTGGATCAGATTATGAACTAATAGAAACGTTCTTTAATACGCTTAAATATTAGCAGGCATAAAACCGAATTAAGTTAACTAATCAATAAAAACTGAAGATGGTGTATTCTCAACAAAACTTTTGATTTGTTCTGTAAATCTGTGAGTTGATTTTAAAAAAATTCTCTCCCACCTCTCAGATGTGCACTAGGAAGTAAAGCTAAGAATCCAAGGCAATCAGGATATTTAGTTAAACATAATCAAGGTAAAGGTCAGACACAATGGAAGCTGAAATGCGCTGGAAGATAGTTATGATGTTTATGTAGTTAAATTTTTATGTAATGTTTCCTAAATGATTATTATCGTTCAGACCTATGATGCTTTTCACCGGCCTCCGAATTTATATCCACCCTGCCCCTCTATTATCTGATGTAGAAGGTAACTATTCAGATGTATGGAGTTGGGATATTACAATAACAGGAAAAATCATACGTGAAATTACGTGGGTACGTCGCGCCTCTTGTTTAGATCCTTCATAAATTCGCTATAGCTTTATATGTCCTTCCATCTGCAAATCCTCTTTCGGTACCCATTCTATTAAACTAAAATTGTATTAAGAGGTAGTAGGATTTTAAAAATAGTACTACCCGTAACTTTTTAGGTTGCGGTAAGTTTAATGTCATAAAAAGTTGTAGACGTGATTTCTTTCTCTCTCTAGACAAAAGTTCTGGTTTTCCAGAAAAGAGCACGTAATAAGAGTTGATCTAGCAACTAAATCATAAAAATAATTTCCTGCAGATACCATGTTGTTGCTGTGCATCGTGCCACAAGGTGTCGGAGTTCTGTGGCAAGTGGCGATTGCCAGATGTTTCTTCTGGCCCAGAGAAGGGTCAGGCATCTTTTTTTTATCACCCGGGCCCAAGACTTGATAAGTTAGTCATCGTAAATGATCTGTATGTAGATATGAGAACAACTTTGTCCTTATTGCAGAGCTAGCTATAAGCGAAATCGTGTTTCGCTAGAATCAGTAAAAAAACACGTATAATGTCGAAGTTATTATCTGAATTATCACGGAATCACAAAAAATTAAGGGATTCTAAGAGGCATTTATCGTGTTGTAAATTAATTAAATCTCTGCCAATTAGTCTTCTTGATTTTCTACCGCGGAGCCCTTCAATAGTCGATATTTACCATCGACTACGGAAGGTAGCATTCCTTCACAATAAATAATTATAACCTCTTGAATTTCTTCCTTAAATTACAGGTTGCAATTTGCAAATGATGATTCATTTATCATCGTATATATATTGAAAACTTTATGTTGATACATTAGCACATATACATGTGACTGATTACTACAAAAATATTTTTTGATGTTAATTAATATGATGGTTAACGATGGCTAAATATTTTGTCCATTGATATAAAGGTTACATCATGAATATTAACGGTTTGCCTCAAAAGCTAAACTGAATAATAAGGTCTATTCAATGATGCTGTACTGCACTCCCCTACATGCTAATCTACCACTCTGAATAAATTACGCCACGACATTATGAATGATTCCGCGTCCAGCGGCGAAAATTAAAACACTCGAACATTCGGGAATGCATGCGCTACCCTGAAAATGAGTAAATCGCCGAACGGAACAATTTATGATTGAGAGATTCATAAAAAACAATTTATTAATGCTACATATTAATTAAAATAAAATGTAAATATCTTTAAATAATAACGAAAATTACTAGGTACCGACGGCAAGTACTGTAAACTAAATAAATTCCACAATATTATGCAAACTTATTAAATTTCTTTAAAATGACTATAAAATAGCTTAAATGTTAAATGTATTTAATTGGTATCAGTAGTCCAACATGAATGACAGGGTGTAATAACTCGTAAATATAATGAAATCTTGAATTATTCTAAAAGCCGGTGTACGTCGTGTATACTCGGATCTGATCCTAGAAAAAGCGAGATCCATAATGGGAGGATTTTTTTACATTAAAAATAGAAACAACAGTTCACTGACTTTAATTTTTAACTGATAATAAATTTTTGTAAAGTGTTGACATGTTTTCAGAAACTATTACCTGACCAAATTGTTAGTTAGAGCAGTATCATGAAAGTCTATGAACTGGGGTATCGTTTGAAACAGAAAAATTGAAGTCTCGTGTGCTAGATTCTTCGAAATGCCGGAGTTTCCACACATCAGTATTAGCAGTGCGTTCCTGATGTTTTGTGAACCAAAAGAATGTGCCAAAGTAGGTTTAACAGTTCTTGGTTTTCCATTTACTTTTTGCGAACTGAAGATTCAGCTTTTAGGTTTAGCTGTAGATGCACGGAAGATGAACCTCCGATTCAGAGAGATTTGAAAATACACAATTGTTACCTTAATTGAGAAACTATAACGGATACGAACTCTCAGTGCTGTAGCAGAAAAGGATATATTGGAGGATCTGAATGAGACAGCTTTGTACGGGCTTTCTTCGAGCTGAATGTGGATGTTCTGGAAGCTTATTGAAAGCTACAATGAAATTTTCATGTAAAATGGAATGGTTTATTTTATTAATATAAGTTATAGAAGTTCGGAATAACTGTGGAACAAGACAAAGAGTAAAGCAGTAACTGGGGATTTTCGTGTGATTAAATTGCACAGATAAGGAGATAAGCACAGAATGATGAGAGACGGAAGATTATGTCAAAAGACGCTCAAGAAACAAGCGTTTCATCAGTTTTGGTCTCAACTATTAATATGTGTATGATGAATTTTCGCAGTTAGCTGATGTCTTTCTTAAAACTTCTTTTAATCCTGTGTTAAGTATATTAATATCTTAATTTGAGGTTCTTCAACATCAGATCCATATGACGTTCCTCTGCGAGGTATAAATACAATAACATTTTTGTTTACAAGACAAAAGCAGTTTAACAGACAGAAAGTGTTAAGTTAGGGAACATAATTTTATTGCTCCATAACTTCCAACAGCCAATGTAACAAGCTCAAACATTCTTTCGCTAAAATATTAACAAGTGTGAACAGTGGTTCAGAACCTACCGATTGTTAAGTATTTCTACCTATTTTTGGGTCTGTCCTATTGAAATACCGAAATCTAACAATTTTTCCACGATTTTACATTTTCAAGTTACCGACCCTTTTCGTTTATGTTTTTCATGAAATTCATCGATCGGTTATATGATAAGTAGTTACCTATTGCAGAATGTTCGCTACATCGTTTCGGGAATGCCCTTATACCCTACATTATCGAAATTTTTAGTGGTTTCCCGAGCTAAATCGTTTGTCTGTATAAACTAGAATTGGAATTTTATTTCTTCATTGGTTTTCAACACTTAGAAGAGAAACTTTCTCTTAGATACTAAGTGAAAATATCGTCAAACGAAGAACCGAGTACAAACGTGAGTGTAAAAAGAAAAAAAATCTACAATTTTATAGAAAAAATGGGAAGAAGAATTTTCATGTTGGCTACAAAAATCTTGACTTCAATTTATATTATAGGAAGATAAATATTAAGGCCACCTTTGAATGCAAGTTGAAACCAAAATTTTCTCTCCAACTTTTGGTGACGATTGGTAGTCCAGTTGCGGCAGACGATTGTCATCAATTTGCTGCTCAGTTTTATGTCAAACTAGTAGCAAATTTTGGAGTTCCAAATCTGGTAGTCAAGTAGGTGTCCAACGGATAGAAATTCTTGTACAACAAATCTTTCCCAGTAAACTGAGGTTTTTTTTTCTTTTTTCTTTTCATATACCGATTTTGGGTACAAATATACGGGTGTTAGTGGGCAGCTCTGGCGAGTCCACTGAGTGTGAACACTCTTGGTACCACAGCCGGACGAGGCAGGAACAGGATAGGCCGTCAGAGGGTTGTTGAGATATTCTCTTACTCATTTGGTGGTGCGGGATCCCACCATTCCGCATCACAAAACACTGGTCAAAAGCAGAAACGACGATAATCGTTACCAGAAGGTATTATTTTCACAGAATGATGACAACAAGGAGTTAATTCCTTGAGTGCTATGACGTCTTTAATGACAGCTGCGACCAGTCCTAAATAATACTAAAACATATAGAATTGGTCACTGTAGAATTGAATGATACGGTGGCAATTTCTCTAGTCATCTAATTACACTTTCCTTAGTATTTTATTATTATTATCACATCTAGGTTCAGAGACATAATTCCACCCCCCCCCCCCCCCCGGCTCTACTTTTGAAATTTACGAAATTTAATTTTCAATTGCTTAAGATTCATATATGCTCAACCCTTGTTGAAGATTTAAAACAGACATTTTCTCTCTTACTATGTAGGTTTGAAATTAACCAAAGAATATGGATTCAAGCGAGCACGCGTAAATCCACAAAGAAAACTAAAACCATTACTCGTATCAAAGATTTATCGCTTACGGTGTCGCAATCTGAGTAATTACATGTTCATTTTCTTTCACTACTGTTGTTTCTATTAATATGATAGCAACATTCCCCTCTCATCCACGCCACTCTCGCTAATTACGATATTACATCAAATTACTCAACTTCCATAACTTCAGTATTCATCTTCCTTCCCAAAAAGCTGCTCTTAACACAGATTCAAAATTTAGGTCAGTGTTTAACCAGAATTTTGTTGTTATATTGAATTCTTTATATATACGAATAACGTTTGTCATTTTTTGGCCTTATTTGTATTTCTTTTTTTTTGCCATTGTTTTGTTTTGCTGGCAGATAATGGGCCTAAATACAAATATGATATATGCTATTTTAGATAAGCGTTTCTTAACTGTTAACATCCGTTATTGAACCGTGTGTGTTTGGTGTAGTGCGCACTGTATAATAATTTTTGCAAAATGGATGATTCTGAAACTTGAATTTCTTCATTACAATTATAGAACACAGCCTAGAAACTGTGAATCTGAAGGTAATGCGAAGACGGCAGCTGGGCTTGTAATCAGTCTGGCCGTTGTAGCGGCAGCTAAATACAGTTTTCCAAAACAAACGAAATGTATGCTTTTAGTTAACGTCAGTAATCGCTTCTTGTTGAAACAATATTGTATCCCTTTTTAATGACAATCTTTCGGAGATAAATAAGGGAACGATAGTCATGTTGTTGAACAAGGAATTAAGTGGAAGAATTTGTGTTCTGAGACTAGGTTGGGTTCTTTAAAAGATTCTATTTGAATATTTTTGTTTCTACCATGTACTGCCCATCCTAGTTGTCTCAGTGTACAAGGAACACAAATGCAGTAACCAACCAAACATCCCTAGGCCTACGGAGGAATTGCGATCGCTAGGGAGAACCGCTGCAAATGCTATTCCATATTTTCTGCCTATGCTGTAGATGTAGAATCTTGTGGGAGTTTGCGACTATTGGTGGAGATTGCGGCAAGATTGCAGGCGAGCAGTTAGACGGAAATAACTCGGACAGTCTGCCTTGGACTCCCAGGGATGTCGACGAGTGAATTTTACTAGTATCAAGATGAAATCCTCAACAAAAGCTGAAAGAGTACGGGTTCAATGATGTTAAAATCTTCTTGGATACTGGTATTCATGACAGTAACAACAGCAAAAGAAAATCATAGCAGTGGTCAAATAACTAGAAAAGATACGTGATTTTTTGTGTCTATGGTTAATTACGATTATAGGGTGGGGTTTAGTCTTGTGTAGTTCGCGAACGAACTAGTTCGGAAGAGCGCTCCCACAGGCGAACTACGCGAACTAGTTCCCAGATCTCTCGCTCCTTAGTTCGTTAGTTCGTTCGATCCTTTCCCGAAGACCAACTTTTGTTTTAGTTTATTATCTAAAGTGAATCACAGTTCCTTGTGGACACATTTCACTGAAGACACAGATATAAAAATAAAAGAAAAATAAATTGTTCAACATTAATAATTATTGCAGAAGTCACAAACGGAAGTTTAACGTGGAATGTGAAAATAAAATACACTTTGATCCCATTAACAATCAAAAGACAACCATCGATAACCACAACTACCATAACAAACAAGAGAGCGCGTGCAGTAGCGCTAGCAAAGCGAGCGAGCGAGCTGTCTTGGAGGACCTAGTTCGCGAACTAAAAGAGCGCTCCCGGTCCCGAACTATAGAGAGCGGTACCGTTCGCGAACTAGCACCATTCGCCGCTAGGGTTTCCAATATTTTTTCGGTTGATGGTAGGAATTTTTTTAAAGAATAACCTATAAAAATATGCTACACTTCAAAAATATAATATTTTACGAAAGATTAGAAAATGATAAAAGGTATGTTTTTACTATTTCATTTTTTAAGCTATATTTTTTGCACTTCTTTCATCTTTAATTCTTTTTTGTCTACAGTAAAATTGTCATATGTTTTATCGCTTTCAGTTGTCAAATTAATTTCGAGAAAAAGCTCATTTTTTATTCATGAAATACTTCTCTTACTTTTACCTGGATTTCGTATAATATTGTTATTTCAGAGTAAAGTTTGTTCACTTTGATATTCATTTTTTCTCGCAAATTTATAACCTGTAATATAGTCTCACAGTCATCAAATGAAACCCTGTGATTTGAATTTAATTATTGGATTTTGTATAGCCAATTGCTTTCATTAAAATCTAACTATTTACTAAGATACTCCAGACATTTATCAACGAATACAGAGCATTATTTTTTTATATTATCACTTTCTGTGGAGAATTTGGTTTCTAAAGGCTTTTTCTTGTTTTCTTAACCAAAGAAACAGTATCTTTTACATTTTTCTAGTGCTGATTTTAAAACTGACATAATATAATACTTATCTCAGTCTGTTAGTTAACAGCTTTGTGAAAGTGATGAAAGAAATGACTTGCGAAATTCAAATAGATTTTAACTTTTGTGTCTTCATCAGTTTCATTCGTCGCCAAAAAATTGTGAATGTGTGTTGGATTATTCTCCCCTTCACTAATAAAATAATAGCTCAATGACTTCCAATTCACTGGAAATATACGCACTTTCGTTATTGCTACCACTTTCTCATTCAAGGGTCACTGTTATTTTTATATGTCTAATTATTAGATATCACATTAGAAGTATTAATGTTATTTTTCTTAATAATATAGGTAATACTATTTCTGTCATATAGTACTTAAGTTGTAGCCAATAGTAGAATTATATTTTTTCCATGATTTCCAAAACTTTATTTATATAAAAAATCCGATTACTTATAAACGAGTATTTTAATTCATCAAAATAAACGCGTTTATAATATTTTATAAGTAATGTTGTGTTGTTGTTGTTGGGGTTTAAGGGCGCGTCGACGGCAGGATCATTAGCGCCTTTTATAAGTAATGTTTCTTCCATGAACTAATAAACAAATCCATTTAAAAAATTAATATTCTACGAATGCATGTAAAGTAAATAGTAAAAACAGCACAATTATTCAATTTACCCATTTGTGTAAAGGAAAATGAGCACTTTGGTTTATCGGCGCCAACTGTTCATGCTAATGTAATTTGAAAGGGCTATTATTAAGCAATAACTTTTGTTAAGAAGGTCATATTAAATTCCATTTAGAAACGACAAAAAAATGATTATGTCCTAATAAAACTGACTTAACAAACAAAATAGCGCGTGCAGTAGCGGTAGCAAGGCGAGCGAACGATCTGTTTCTCTGAATTCGAGACGCGAACTAAGGAACTAAAAGAGCGAACTAGTTCGCGAGGGAGCTGCGAACTAAACTGAGCGCTCCCCTTCGCGAACTATTATGCGCAAGTCTAGTGGGGTTATATATATACTGGGCAGAGCACGTTGGGCAGGTGGTAGGTAAAGTTTACAGAATCCCTCATTTACAGGAGAGGATGTACCATAGAACTTATAGAATTGGGTTACAAAACTTTGGTCAAACCACTGGTTGAATATGGTGGTGTAGTTTGGGACCCACATTTTGGTTACCAAATACAGGAGTTGGTGTGCAAAGAAGAGAAGCTAGATTTGTTTGTGAAAATTATCGCAGGACCCGTAACTGATATGATAAAGGATCTGGATCTGGATTGGAGGAAAGGAGGATGGCGAAGAAAGTACTGGGAATGTATAGGGCATATGTTGGTGATGGGGCTTGGAGGGATATTGGTCAAAGAATTAGGAATAGTGCATGGAAGGGGAAAGGCGACCATGACCACAAGCTGGCACTCGATTGATTTCATGCATAAGGGAGTGGAAAATTTTTTGTTGTTGGTAAGGGTGTCAGGAATTGAAACAAATTACCAAGTGAAATGATGAATAATTTATCTAAAACGCTTAAGGAATTTAAAATTAAAATTTTTAAATTGGCAAAGTAAATGGGGAGGAATTTAACACTCCAATTATAAGGTAAAATTTAAGAAAATAATATGAAAATGGGTAGTTAGATGACTGCCACCAGAGCGTTAGCTCGATCGCAATTAAAATTAATAACAATAATAACTTTAACGTGAAAATAGACGCTGTCATTTTAAATATCGTCAAAATTGAATATCGCTTACGAACTATCGATCAGAAACAAAATGGAGTTCAGCTGTGGTTTTATGCGCTTTCTCTTAAGAAGTGCCCCAAACAGCACCATTTTATCCAATTAAACATAGCAGGAAAGCAGTTTAGGAGTGTTTGCAACCTAGTGTTTGTCGGAGAAATTCTGCATCAGTGTACTACTATTTTTTTGTTTTTGGCGTAAAAGCCAAAAGTAACTTGTCGAATAGTTACTGCCGACTGCCATTCGTTCGGCAAAGTTCAGCATAATAACCTAATTCATGCTTTGCCATGATTTGTCTCAAGTATAAAAATCTAGCCTTCGTCCAAGCAAACTGTTGCAACAGAACTGCTATAATGGGTGTTGGAGCATCATTGACAAAGACATCGCAGTTTAAAGACGGGAAGAATTTGAGGTACGGCACATAAATTATGAGAAAGGACTCTTCGACTAATCAGAATGTTCATAAGCAATAAAATTTCGCCTTTGAAGCCAGAAGTTGGAAGATAAAATCAGATGATCAAATTAAATAAAACATTCATTGAACTCATGTTCTGATCTTTCCTCGCAATTCTGCTCAAACTTTCATTTGCTGGGTTATTTGCGGGCTAGTTGCCAGTATATTGATGTGTCGTACATCACTTAATTTCCATGTTTAATTAAAGCCATTTGCATAACGTGTTTCGCGGTTCTAATTTATCAACACTATCAAATTTATTGAGATAGGGACAGAGAAATTATAAAACACAATGAAATTCATGGAATGTTTTATTGACAGCAGCCATGGCGAGAGTTATAACGAGCAGCCACATGGGACTTTAAGTGACGCAGTTGCTTGTCGCGCATGGCACTCATGTAACGATCGACTAATTTCCGAAATTTTTCAGAAACTGCTTTGTAGCCAAAATATTTAACAAGTATGTTGTTAAACATATTAAGATGTAACTTTATAGAGATTTATACATATAATTATAACAATTAAGATAGATAACTTAACTGCAAAAATAAAGTTAGGATAATACAATTACCGAGGGTGATGGTGTAACGGTTAGCGTTCTGGCCTCGCATTTGTGAGGACGGCGGTTCGAATCCCCGTCCAGGCATCCAGATTTGAGTTTTCCATGGTTTCCCCAAATCACTCCATTTGAATTCCGGGATGCTTCCTTCAAAAGGCCATGGCCGAATTCCTTCCTATTCCTTGCCCCCATCCATTCCCGTCTCTAAAGACCTCGCTGTTAAGAGACCTTAAGCAGTTAAAAAAAGATAATACAATTAGTTCTTTATTATAAATATCTCCCGACAAGAAACAGACTACTTGCATACAATCAAGAAGAGTAGCTTCGTCTACTTTAACGTTTCGCTTGTAACAGCTACTAAATATCAAAATATTTTCTTTCATTTCACATAATATTTTCATGTGCTCAGCAATTGCTGACACCTACCAACAATTGAGTCGGGTGTAAAAAAATCATTTTCAGATCATTCTGTCACAACGTTGATAAGTAAATGCTTTCTCGGAGGTAACTTTTTTTTGCAATTGTTTTCTTTATTCTATGTTTTGGTTTTAGCCAAAAATCTAGATTACCATTTAAATCGTCATTGATTTGCTGAATTTTTGTTTAATCTTTCAAATATTTATTTATTTACTGTCTACTATTGCATTGATTTTAACTCCTTTTAGTGCTGATCACAATGATCTTCCAGAATACAGTGCTTTCTGGATAATACTCGTAGAATTCGTTGAGTGGATTGATCAATTGTAATTTTATTTCGAGATTCTTGCAGTGTTTACAGATTCAGTCTTAGACGAGCTCCTAAATCAATTCAGGCCCACAAGAATTTGTTTAAACAATTTTTGAGCCTACGGAAATTTTTTTATCTCGCTTCAGTGCGCGACACTTTCTTGATAGCGTTCATTCTTCCATTAGAAATTTGTGTCGCTTTGTTTCTGGTTGATAGTATAGTCAGCCCTGGTCTGGATAGCAAACAAATTTTGCGGGCACATACCAGCAAGATAAATAAAGTGTGGCTGAGGTGGCTGCTGAGTTGGGACTTGTGTCTGTGCCAGCACAGAGGCTAGGCATGCGTATCAGACTCAGGCTGTTTACATGTCAACCAGGATTTGTTAGAGCTGCCAAGACCATTCTCAGAGCCAACTGCGCGCGTTTTCGTTTCTAGTTGAAATTTTGAAGATATAGTTCCACTAATTTCTGCGAAGAGAACCATCTGAATTTGAAATTATAATAAACAAAAGGAATTTTGGAAACTTCCTAGGATGCTGTCTAAATCTTGTACTCCTACTGCAAACATTTGGTTGAGTTGAAGAGATTTGTAATAGATGATTTAAATCTCTCTTTATCTGTAGTATTTGATTATCTCGAGAAAACATCAAAACGTGACGGAAAGACCTTTTCACCTGTTGCAATTATATGGCCTTATGTCACAGTTTATTTAAGGTGTTAATCTCATCTTTCACGTCAACCCTTCAAAATTAAATATGAGTCATCTGTATGTGTTATCGCATGAGAAAAAATTGGTTTAAGAGCGCGTATACAGAAGAAGAATGAATGTATTGTTTTCCAGAAATCATATGGTTTTTTGCTTTGTTATGACTAACTGTAAATGAATAGTTTCATGGTTTTGATTGGTCTTTGCATTTTGGTCGACTTATAAGCCGTTTTGGATCTTTTTTGTTGTTTGTTGTTAGAGAACCTCTTTCACACCCCGTTTCCCCCTTATGTGTGTGTGATTGTATCAAATCCTCGCATACATCGTAATTCGAAAATCAACAATAAAAAATCTCAAGAAATTTAATTTTCAATTTACATTATTAAAATATTGTTTAAATACATGATGATATTTGTATTTCTGTAAAAATATTTTCCTAAGATCCTATCGTCTTGGGTAGTTTTGTTAGTAAATGTACTATTTTGTGAGAAATATATTGAATCTAACGACTAATTGCGATGGAGCGAATGGTGCGGTGGCATTTTCCCTATGTCCTGTAATTACCCCTTTCTTAGTATTTAATATACATATAGGCATTAAACTGTAATTTAGCAGTAACTACGTTGGTTACAACGAAATATTTATTAAAAAAATCTTCCATGGTTTTTATTTGTTTATACTAAGTGATTGAACTGTTCTTTAAAGTACTAATTTTATCTGAATTTTGACAGTACATTTGAATTGAAGCTTTCTGTTATTTCCTAAATCTGTATTTCCGCGCTGCTTCTGCAGTTTTATCCCCATTGCAAACAAATAGTAAGATGTTCATGCACACGACGTAAATATTTGTAACCTTCATTATAATGTATAAGAAAAAAGTGGTCTTTCACTCAATAACAGCGTTCTGAAATCAGCAAAAACAATTCGTATTGAATCAGTGGTGACAGTTATGGTATAACAATCGTAAGCCTTTTGCGACTGGTGAAAGTAAAAATCAGATGTAATGGTACGAGTCTGTAACCAAATAGTGATTGCATTTTTTAAGAACTATTTCTTTCTATTCCCAACTTCATTAATTGGTTAAAAATGTCTACCCAAGTACCCTAAAAGGCAAGAACATGGGAAAACCATGGGACACTTAAATTTAAATTCTTCTTTCTTTCTCAGACCTTTATTAATATACTTACTAACCGACATTTCCTAGTGTTGTCAGTATAAGTAACAAAGATACTTTTTGCATTAGAGCTTTGTGTTTCGTCAACGTCAAGATCATAAGCACCTCGATGAAATTGGGAACAAGGAACTGGAAGGATTGGCTAATGACCTTTTGAAGGAACCATCAAACCATTTGCTTGAAGCTTTTTCTGAAATCTGAATTGTTCTAGCACGGATTGAACCGCTCATTCATCAGCTTCGGGGATACTGTTACTTCGAACTGATTAATTTTCATTGACTGATTATTTTTTGATACGATATTACTCTCCAAAATTTATGTGCGCCTGGAAACTACTTACTCTGCAGTTAAATACAGCGGAAAGTAGGAAGTGCAAGTGTGTACCCTGGAGTGCGACGAATGGCAGGAGGTCCTGACACGGCAAGTCTCCACAGGATCCCTGCTGAGCGCTGGGGGAAAGCTCATTTATCTCTCCTGTACGAACAGTTTGCACGAGCTTCAAGTTTGTTCTCCGACGAGTGCTGGGCCTAAGTCGGACTTGTGCTGGCACAGAACATGACTCTGCTGTCAGTGCGTCGGCGAGAGCGGTGCTAGATACCGGCACTTCTGTACACGGCAGTCGTATTCATTGCAAGTCAAATAACTGCTGCGGTAACAAAGGTTGCTCGTAAAAATTTCCTGGAGACACAGAGTTTCCAAAGAGCAGCTTAATCGCAGTGATAAACAAATAGTTTAAATACGTATTTTGGCTATATTAATTGTTAAATGATGAATATTGTATAGTAATGTATTTGTTGCACAAATAGGTTTCTTTTGGTCCCCTCTCATCAAATGAACCTTAAAATTGAGTGAAACGTAACTTATTTGTTCGCGCTTATCACGAACTGACAGATAAAACTTATTATAAGAATAATTTTTTGCACTAAACGTTTTCAGATGGTTACACGATTGCTGTACAGTAGTATACGGTATTAACTTGCTATATACAGAGAGCTGAAGGTCTTAAAAAAGGCTGCAAACCACGGTATTTAGTATTTGTTGTTTTAGTTGGATTCTTAACATTTAAAGCTGAACACAACAATTCAGGCAATAGTGACCTGACTATAAAGGTATTTATCAATTTATTTCCGGTTTTTGAGCATGAAAAAGTTGTAAAATTAACATTTTCGTAACATTTCTCTCAGCGATGCTAGTATCTTATCTTCAGTTGGTTATTAGTTACGGAAGACGAATCTTATGTATAACCTGAAATAGTTTTTTTAACACCGTCGAACAATTGCAAGTTATAATTTATTTAATACCAACGTACCGAAACATGTTTTGTCATTCATACCCACCATCGGTTATACAGGTACGTAGAAATCATTTCTGGATTTAAGATAATTTCAAGAGAAACTTGAATCATTTTGCAATCGTTTATGAAAGGAAATTCTATTTTGAAAACTGCTCAAGCTATTTCAATTTTGATAGAGCTATTTGATTTTTCAGCTAGTCATATAATGTTCCGATTTTAAGGTGCTTTAAACAAAATTTCTGACTTTTTCATTTTCTCTGTATCCTATAACATTAAAACAACGGTAAACATAGACAATGACAAATTCGAGATTCCAATGGAATCAAGATTTTTGGCCCATGGAAAACATTTTTGCCTGAGTTGTTATCAGTTCATTAAACGACTTCCAAAGAATTCGATGCCTTGCCAAAAAATTAATCTATTTTGATTTATAAATTGTGGTTTGTAAATCTCGTGTTTGATAAATGTAAGTACAGAAACAGAAATTTTATTTTGCTTTGTATTTTGAATAACTGAATTAGACTTTGTATTCATTTAAGACGACGGCGTCTGAAAGTTATATCCGTCACTACAACCTGACCGTTCAGATCAATAGTCGGAGACAGGTTGGTGAACAGACGTTGATGTTCCGGATTGGCGTTTTGGAGGACAAGGCGTCGATTCCCGATCCAACCACCCGCATTTTGATTTTCCAAGTTTTCCAGAAATCACTCCAAGTGAATGCCATAGTGATTCTTTCTAATGTCCGTTTCAGAATTCTTTGCTATTCACTGTTCCCATTTCTCTCCCGGCTCTAATGACCTCGGTGTCGACGAGAAGTACTGCAAAAACAAACAAAAAAGTATAGAACTAGTTGTTAATTTAACAACATAGCACTCCGGATGATCTCCTGTTTTGTATGTTATTTTGTTTGTCGCAGACATATGTTATATACGTACACATTTATCTTCATGTGTGTAACGTCTACCTTGGTTGCTATTAAAATGCCAGGTCTAATCAGACATTACTGCGCGTATTGGAGTTTTAAAGAAACACCGGGGGGCGCCAGGTTCTACAATATTTCATATCATAAAGAAAAGCCCCTGCTGAATCCAAAAATGTTCCAACTACCAGATCTAAGTACTCCGGTAACACAAGGATGGTGATTAATCGAAAATAGTGTTCATAGTAATTACTTCACTTTAATTACATTCTTAATCAGTCTTGTTAATGCTGTTACATAGTGAGAGTGTGTTTTTCTGTCTTCAGACTGGAGCAAGATAGGTATCTCAGAGTGTTTCACTGGGCTGAATTATGTTACATGTGTCTCCGAACGTAGTGGCATGTTACCGTTATTCAGTCCTGCACAGACATTACTAAGTATCTTCCCCTCAGATGCCCTTATAATCTGCAAAAAATTCTCTGCCCCGTCTGTTGATATAACAATCTGAGACCTAGTGTGGATAAGCAGCCCGGGCCCTTAGCGGTAGTAGACACACACAAAACAAGTCTTTCCCTTCTGCTCCAACATCTGTTCTCACAGATTACATACTCCAGTAAAGATAACATATTCGAAATCGCCGTAGCTTCACTGCTTTTATTCGCTGCTCCCGATCCAACAACTCCACCGCAGCAGCTTACAGAAGACGCTCTCCGTAAGGGAGCGTCCACAAACTACGTGGCTCGGTCCAGGGGGGGGGGAGGGGTTGGCTGGAATGCTATGCTGGGCTACGTGGGGGGAAGGGGGGTTCCGAGCCAGGCCACGTAGCTTTCCTTTCATAACATTTTTTACAGTTAAAATGAGGAACAGAACTCACAACAGCATGGGAATATTTATTCCCTCAATTAATTATCTCAACAGTACAAAATGTCTTCTGGAATCAAAAGAGAAAAAAGCTACGTGCTACGTGGGAGGGGGGGGCGGGGGGTAGAGGCAAAGCCACGTAGGGCTACGTGGGGGGAGGGGGGGTTCACAGGAGGCCAAAATGGAGCTATGTTGATTATGCACGCTCCATAAGTCACCACTACGTTCGGATAGAGGCCCTTCCAACATAATCAAAATTTCACTACTTTTGTAATTAGGATGATATTCGCTTAATTAACTTCTAAGAATTTAAAACGCTTATCTCTTTTGTTTTAGTTTTAAATATCGGGAAACTGTCTGATAAGCATGATATTATGAAGTAATACTTGTGGTACGTTAATGCGTACCCTTGATGCATAGCCTAAAATGGATGATTGGCAAAAAAATCATTAGACCAAGAGAGAACGCATTTCGGTTGCATAGCGTCAGTTGCCATTCAAGGTTTTTGTTAATTGTATATGTTTACGCAATATGTGTCAGTGTTTAGGTTTATGTATCTTCCGAATGAAAGACGAAGCCTTATGAACACATTCATTAGTCCATCTGTCACACACTCATTACTATAGAATACAGACCCCTGCTCTGCTTTGGTTCTTACTAACTTTAATACAAGCATAACGTAAAATATGGAAAAACTATGGGGTTGAAAATAGTTATGGAAGGTTTATTGAGGGTACTGCAGAAAAAAATTTCTGTTGATAATCTTCATCGGTATCAAATGAGAGCTTGCATCCTGCCGACTCCCAAAATGTTTGGATTTTTTAAATTCTTTTATTTGTTCAAGATTTTGGTGAGAAAGTATTAAAAATCTGACTGTCACCCCAACATTTCCTTCAAAAATTATTGATTAATTTACTGTGGTATGTAGTCTTACACATGTAATCGTAGGCTCCGCGGCCAGAGTCCGTTGATTCTTGGCTGTCCGGGTGACGCCGCGTCATATTTCTTGTAGCCAACGTTTCGACCATCATTCTGTGGTCTTCTTCCAGTTCTGCCCTGGAAGAAGACCACAGAATGATCGTCGAAACGTCGACTACATGAAATATGACGCGGCGTCACCTGGACAGTCAAGAATCAACTAATCTTACACAGTTTACACGAAAATTACATTTATATATATGGTTTTAAAAAAATAATTAAATGAATAATTTTAACAAATTTCATAATGCTAATAATTTTATTAATCAGAAAATAAAAATATCAAGAAAATAATTTTTAAAACATTTTTAAAAATTTTCTAAGACCTACAATAATTTTTTCTATTTAATTTTTTTTATTAATTTACACCCTTTGAAAATAATTTTTATTTAAAAATCACTTATTACTGATTTTTCGAATAATTGTTACAGTTTTTTTTAGTGAATTAAAGAACCATGAACGTATGAGATTCATTTGCATTGCTTGTTACTTATGAAAGAGTAAGATAAGGCTGTACATACGTCAGCATATATATGTACTTACCACTATCTCAACATATTCTTTCTCTTACAGTTGTTGAGATAGTATACGACAAACACCACTCTTAATTACAATCAATACACAAAGCAGGACTAAAAAAGCGATCCTCACAGCTCAGTTTTTCTCCTTCATCTCCCACCCCTTGTGCTGTGTGGGGTGGAAATGTAATATGAACCATGTTTTTTTTTTTTTTACTTATTGCTTTCCGCCTCGTCTACGTCGAGGTCATTAGAGGCGGGATGGGACTGGGGACAAGGAACAGGAAGGAATTCGGCCACGGTCTTTTGAAGGAAGCATCCCGGCATTCGCCTGGAGTGATTTGGGGAAATCATGGAAAACCCAAATCTGGATGTCCGGACGGGGATTCAAACCGGTGTCCTCCCGAATGCGAGGCCAGAGCGTTAACCACTCACCAGCCACGCTCGGCATGAACCATGTTATTTTTACAACTGTTAGTAGCTTTAAGACATCCGTTTTTAAGGGGACAGTAAGATTCTAAGGAAAATTCAAACGCGCCCGTGTGATATTTCATATATTTATACATATTATTACTTAGCGGTTTCTGAACGACAAATCGCTATCGCCTTCTAGTTTCACTCTTCACGGTATTTGAACCGTCAGTTGTCGCCCTCTCGTTGTATCGAATCTTCCCGATCTCGCGATGACCCTGGGGCCTTTGAAACAATGACTCGCCACCTGCCAAGACATTTGCAAAATGGTCGAACTGCTGAGAACAGCAGCGCTTCATGGCAGTGAAATTGTGGAGTTCACCAAAAAGAAGATTTTTAGAAGAACCTATAAGATATTCCGCTCCACACTCAAATAAAACACAATATTAAAATTTTACACTATTTATTCCTCACAATCTGAAATTCTTGATCAGAAACATTACCATTCTTCACGCTAAGTAGACAAGATTGAAGTATGAACGACTCGCTTTATTTTCGTAAACACGTCTAAGCGACATTAATTTTTGATTGTATTCCCAACCATACGCACTTTTTGCTTTAGTTCAATCGTTGCGCTTGAAAATAAATATGAATACTAATAAATATTTTTGAATTTATTGGTCCTTTCGATATATCTAACGAAGCACATGTTAATAGCATAGTTACTGAAAATGAATTGCGGAACATTTAACTTTACTTGTCCTAAAGCAACTTGACTTTCCCTATCGTCGCCGGTATTAACAAATGTTCTCTGAATGTTGGTGACTGAATCTCGTCCAATTATTTAATATATATATATATATATATGTTACATATACATGTTATATAAATACACATACACACATATATATATATATATATATATATATATATATTACATCATCGAAAATTCGAAGTTTTAACTTTTCACCGAGCAACTAAATAAGAAACAGCACTTAATTAATAGCAAGTATATTTTTCTTTAACTTTTTAAAATGTATATCTGCTCAAGTAATGCATCAAGGAAAAAATTTTATGCTTGTAATGTCTCACGTGTTGAGGCTACATGAATTTTGTAACTGTGGCCGATTAAATAGGACCTGCGTGGCACCGTTACAAATACCTGCTGGAATTTACTGGAGAGCAAGTTTTGTATTGTGCAGCGTAGGAAAGATACAATGGAATAGACCTATACACGTCAACAGATTAAGGGGGTAGCAAACAAGCTAGTCTTGGATGAATTATTTGAGATTTTTCAAAACCATACCTAACGGTACCTCATTTTTCCCGGTATTTGTTACTAGTCAAAAATCAATCCGCTAGTAAATAAAACAACGGTACCTCCGAGATGTTCCGGATGAGCTCTTGTTCAATTAAGAAGTGGAGCAGAACTCTAAATAGTCCCCAAAACTACGGATTCGGATAGCGTATAGGTCTCAACAGATTTCAGTGGATTCTATTGGCTGACTATGTCGCTTCACCTTCACGGAACACTCGAGTCGCTGAAATTGGTAATACCTGCATAATTAGAATTGACAGGACCTCATGAGCCCTGGTCCATTCTTACCCAGTAATGCATTTTAGGAAGATCTCGTGTGAGCGTACCCCATCGAACCATTTATTTATAGGAGTGTTGTTAACTTGTCATTTGTAATACCAAACCAGTTGGTGGTTAATAGCAGAGATTTACATGACTGTTCCCATTCTGTCTCAAGTATTAATAGAGAAAGTAAAGGTTACACTTTTTTGTTAATGGTAAACCTTAACTCCAACACCAAGATAATTAACAATTTATAAATAACTAATTAGAGAAATTTTAGCTTCGAATTGCAATGAACAGCAAGCACAATGTTTCATAGCATCATTAAAAAAAATTCGGAACATACTACACAAAAAGATCTGCAAGGGGCTGACCCATTACTGGCATGAGGCGGCTGCACTTTAACTCTACTCGTAACTCACTACTCACCAACGTACCATAGGCCAAAACGGACTGTTGCCGCGTATAAAGACGAATTGTATTTGATAGGATGTACACCTTTAGCAGGCTGAAGGAAATTTTCACCAACTCATTCCGGACCGCCAGTTGAATAACATTGCTGTAAGGAAATTTAACCGCCACGAAATGCCCCTAGTTTGGAATTCTTGCCACACATTCACACAAACACAATTGTGGCCAGCCTCCAAACATTTTTGGTTACTTACTAGGTACAAATCGTAGCTGTAATAGCAATAATGTAGGATTCTGAAATAATGTTGTCTTCATTTTTATCGACTGTCTGTTTATAATGTATTACAGGTTTTATTGTTTCAGAATCTATCACTAACACTTTTTACATTAATATATCAATGTATTCATATAACGACTATAACGTTTACCATAGTCTGAAATCTAGAAGAGAAATATATTTGGTTTCTGCAATGCCTTATTTTGATAATTTCTGTTTTTAAAAAATCTGCAGTTAACACATTGAAGGATGACTGTGTGTCGAACGTCAGGATCATCTAACTCCAACTGGCACCTTGCCCGAAGGCAGCAGTGCGCAACATGGAGCAAAGCATGCGCTAAACAACGGACAGGCAGTATATCTGCACAGCTGGAAAGAACACAGAAACAGTCGCCAACTCTCGCCCCCGCCGCTTCTTATTTGAGAGCGAGAACAAAGAAATCCGCTGTGTTTCTCCATTGTGTCTCCGTACAAAAATCAGAAACTATCCCTATTTCGTTAAGGATATTCAAACGTGGCGAGTGTTTAAGTAAGTCTATACCTTGTTAGTGCTTTCATGTCATTTTCCAAGAGACACAAAGCACATCATAGCATCGAAAAAAAGAAGGTGAAAAAACAGTTTTTTTCACAACCTGCAGGACCGTCATCACGGTTATAGATTATCCTTCGTTTTATCCCCCGTGTCCCTCCTTAATCTTCTCAAATACTTTCCTCTCTCCCTCCCTCTCAAATCATATTGAACAGTTCAGTTTCTCCCCACTATTACTTCTGAAATGAGCTACAATGTGGTGCTGTGTTTTAAACTACACATTACATACTTTACACATTCAACAGTCCGACACCATTCTTCAGAACTGAGGCAACGTTTCCGGGAGTTGGATGCCAAACCTCGGTCAGATCCCTGCTTGAATATGGTTGTGTAGTATAGGACTCCCATTATGTGCATCAGATACAGGAGTTCGAGGAAAGTAAAGCTGAGCTGTAAATTTAAATGAGTAGGCTACCTAAAACACAATAAGTAACTGGCATAATGAAGGAAATCCGATTGGGAGTAATTTGAAGACAGGAGCGGAGAGAAAAGACTTCTGGGTGAGTGTATAGCACGCATTAATAACAAAGGGTTCGATGGATAGTGGGAGAAGAATCAGGGCTATAACTTGGAAAGGAGGAGATGACTTTACCTATAACCTACTGCTTGTTTTCAGGCATAATGGAGCCAGAAATGTTTTAGGTAAGTATGTCAAATAAACTATCGAGAGATCTCAAAACTACAAGTATTTACGATAAAAATATGCGAAATTCAAAAGTAGGTAAAAGTGAAACTGGCACGGGGAAATACGAACTGTCGGAATTAATAACAATTATAATAAAGTTTAAGACAGTTTCTGCATCTAAAAAATGCCAAATGAACGACCAATAGTGTTCAAACTTATACAGTAACCCTCTTGCGGCTGTAAGCGATGCGATTATAAAATACTGAAACAAACGAGGCATTACATTGGGGTTGTTTGTATTATGAAATTATGACTTCACTTGCCACTAGGTACCATTTTAAGCCCATGCCCGGTTATTCCCGTTTCCATAATCGATGAAAAATCGATCGTTTCAGACGGTAGGAAGCATCCGTCTACCAACAGCTTACCGAGCGTGGTGGTGTAACGGATAGCGTTCTGGCCTCGCATTCGGGAGGACGGCGGTTCGAATCCCCGTCCGGGCATCCAGATTTGGGTTTTCCATGGTTTCCCCAAATCACTCCAGGCGAATGCCGGGATGCTTCCTTCAAAAGGCCATGGCCGAATTCCTTCCCAATCCTTGCCCCCGATCCTTTCCCGTCTCTAAAGACCACGTTGTTAAAAAGGGACGTTAAACTGTTACAAAAAAAAAAAAAAAAAAAAAAAAAAAAAAAAAAAAACCAACAGCTTATTTTCTGTGACGGGTCTCCATGCCAATATCTGAAAAATGTTGCCATTAAAACCTAGTTTTTCTCTCATTTCAGAAACGTTCCTCCTCCTCTCTTATACATTTTCGATTTCTAAACAATTCAAATCAGTGTTCCACGTATCTTTTGTTTGAATAAAAATTACCCATTACTTCACTTCATACAAATCACGACTGCATCCGGCGAAAATACATCTATGCCTACATCACTAAAAAATCTCCGCTCAGACATTTTAAAGAAATTGTTTTGACTGATACTAGATACGGTGCATACTTACTGGTTTCGCTCCGCTGAATTATACATAAGACGAAAGGTAAGAGGGAATTGTTTGACAATGTTAGCGTAGTTGAAAACGAGAGGCTAGTATCATTAACGAAAGAATAGAGCAAAGGAAGATTTACACAGATGTATCGTACGAGAGATTTTGACAAACGTAATTTGTGCAGCACTCCGCGCCGACGGTGACATCTGGTATCAGCTGAAGAGCTGCATAATGTCTGGTTGCGATTCGAAGGACCGCATAACAGGGTGTGGTGTCCCGGGAAGTGATTTGATTGTGCACATCCCACCGAGAAGATAATTTATTTAGTTCTGATAGTGTTAGGATGCTTACCTATGAACTTATTTGTCATCACTTCGTACGACATTCACATAACACGTAATCTCTTCAATTAGTTCCACATCGTCCTTTACCATTATCCTCCTCCATGAACATAGCCTCTTTATTCCGTAGGTCGTGGCTGCCATTTTATGTCTTGGAACAATGCGGTAACTCTTGAAATCCGATGTATATATTTGAAATCCTGAGAAACGCGCTTATCGTGGCTGCCTCAATTGAAGATGTAATATACCAGCTACAGGCAAACAAAAAATTACATAAATAGAAATAACTGCACTATTACGGTACTATATAACAAAAAGATCGAGGTAACGTACTGTATCACTAAGGAACATTAAAATAGCTAACAGCGAGAAGGTAACAGTTCAACTTATCCTCAGATCTATGTTAATAATTGAAAAGACATTGAATAGTTCTACCATCGATGATGTGAAGTTTTCTCATGGTTTTTCACCTCTTCAACGTCTGGGGTCGGTATAGAAGTGGGAAAGAATTCGGTCATGACATTTTTAAGAAACCATTGTAGCAATCACCTTGCGTGATTTCGGAAAACCATGGAAAACCGAAATCTGGATGGCCGAATTCGAGGCCAGCGCGTTATAGCTCTCCCGGTGAACAACCTCTCTTCAAGATAATTGTTACATTTGCTCTTCGAGTGCTATTTCATCTTCAGTTTTGCAAATGAGATCAGAATCACATGGACCAAAATTGAGCGAATAGAAAAAGAGTCCTAATATTTCCCACCATTTCCGACGTAACGGAGTGCTGACAGGTACTTTTGTGTGTTGGCCAGTTCCTCACACTGAACCATCTATCGTTGGTATTTCACACATGCTTTCAGGTTTGTACACAAGATGCTCATGTTCGAAACAAATAACTCGACAGCTGTGACTCGTGGATCGATCTATGTGTATTACTTATATATCCTGCGTCTTGTACTTTTAGGTTAACGTAACTAAAAATATTTAGTACGTGATTGCACAACAAACGGCTGAAAGGCTGTAAAGTTAAATGTACTGACGACCATAAAGTCTGGATTTCACGATGCAGTGTTTTCATACTCGTTATTACTTGCCTACCCGAATAAATCGGCCTTTTTCTCCTATTGTAATTGATATCACTCGCTAACGCAACGAATGAGTCGCCTTATTCCGAGGCTTGCTGGCGCATGCACATTCTCTCGTCCCGCTTTTATTCGTTTTCCGCTATTGTGTTGATAGAACTGTTCTCCGAGCCTTTTGTCCAGCGTTGAGCTGCCTTTAACGTCAATATACCAACATTTTCGGTTTCCAATGAATCCTTAAGCTCTCAGTCCACACACTCTGATACAGAATCTGGTGGTTAGGAATTGTGAATCCCTAATTCTCCCGCGCTGCTAGTGTCTGGCAGTAAGCCGGGCATTGTGCTGCGGTTCTGGCGACAGTTATACTACATTTATTACTTCTGTTAAGGTTCTGGCAGTCTATCCCAGCAAATTTTAATAGTTTTAATAATAAGTACTCGTATATCTCTGAATTTGAGAGGGATTTACCGTAGACGTTTAGTGGAATAAAATGTTTATGTTTTTACTCTGAAGAAAAATTTAAAAAAAGAGTTTGTGTTTAATGTATGTGATTTACAAATGGGAGAGGTTACTTGAAAGTACGCTAACCGAAAGATACAGTTTGCTATTTATACAGTGATTTCTAGTAGTATCTATTGGCAGCTTCACAACTATTGAAATTTCATCGAACGGGAAGCTGCAGTTTTCCTAAATATTTGTACACCTTAGCTGACCAACTTAGATGTAACTGTTGTTTACGGTCACGTTCGTATGCAACAAAAATACAGTATTAATATATTTATGTAATAGATAGTGGAAGTGATTCATAATCTAATATGATTCACATGATTGATGATTGGTTTTTGGCGAGGTGAATTCTATGTTTCGTGAGATGCTGAGAGTCGTGCGTGGTGTGTGGATTGGCCGGCACGTGGTGCGTGACGCGTGGCACGCGCGCAGTGCCGCAATGCGACGCTCCGCCGGGGTAACGCCTGATAGGCTCGCGCCAGCGACCAGCACAGCACTTCCAAGAGGTACTTCGCGTCGAATTTATTCTCAAATTGGACCTACTGCATAGTTTTTTAACGTCACTATTTCAGGGCAAAGGTGCTCGAATTTATTCTCAAATTGGGCCTACTGCATAGTTTTTTTAACGTCACTATTTCAGGGCAAAAGTGCTGTTAAACCTGGACACGATTTCATGTATAAAAGAGTGGTAAAATTTTCTTTTGTGGAGGAGGGTGTCAGGGATTGGAATAAAGTACCAAGAGAACTGATGAATAATTTACCAAAAAACGCTGAAGAAATTTAAAATTAAAATTCGTTAATGGCACAACTATATGGGTGGATGATTTTAGCACCCAAAGTATGCAAGGTAATACTGAAAAAAATAATAGGGGGTAATTAGATCACTAATGAAATTGCCACCGGAGCAGGCGTTCCATCGAAATTAAATTCAGCTTAAACTTTTTACATCCAACTCCAAAAATGGCAGACTATCAGCTTCCTCTTCCTTTGTTTTTATTTATAATAAACTACTTCTGGCACTTATTTCGTTTTACGATCCCTAAATTATGTTCTCTTGGAACCGTCTATAAAGTTTTCCGGTATTTTGGCATCACTATTAGCACAGGAAATCAAAGTAAAATAATTAAAATCTCTCTTGGTAAGGATATGTTTGGTCAAAATGTTTTTATTTTAAGTTCGTGAGGTTTGGTATTTTGATACTCTGTTGCAGAAATAGTTAGCCAAGGTACTGAAATAAGTAACCTGAGGGTGTATGATAAAAATTCATTAATTCGAGAAAGCAGAGGTGTAGGGAAATTTTATCTAGGGTATTAGCTCTATGGTAATTAAATTAAATTAACTAAAGATCAAATATTTGAGTGATGACCTTAAACATGTTGGCAGTTAATCACACCCTTTCCATACGAAAAAGTAAATAAGGAGAATTTTTTCCTCAAGTAATGAATATGTTGCCCGCAAGACGGTGTCAACGCATCGGGAGAAACGAGAATTACTTTTTCACGTTACTTTTACAATAAATAATAATTTGAAACTGAAAATAACTTCCACATCATCCTCATAGCGGAACGACTTCCGTCAACATCTGTTGGTCAGGAGTATACCCATACAGAAAACACTATCACATCATATTCTATAGTCATGACCTTCCTAATTAATTCCACGAGAGGATAGTCTTATTTTTGTTTCACCACATACAGGTTTCTCAACACACATTTGCTAACGTATCAATTTAAAAATAGAAGTGTACACAAACACTAAAATATTTGAACTGATGATACTACTGTTGTAATCACCAAAAGTTCTCTATTTCTTTTTTTTTTTGCTGATTAATTTTACATGTAATTGCTACAGAATTTTCCTTTTAAATAAAATGTACAGATGCGTCATACACAAGGAAAATTATAACTGTAGTAAAAACCATTCAATCTGCACAAAAATTTATATTTTCGTAAAGTATTTCTATAAGGCGTAATAGTTAGGTGAAAAAATTTTAAATAATCAATAGAAGTGAGAATAATTATTTTCTCTGCCTCAATATTTATTTTCACCGATAATTTAATATAAATCAACATAGGCAGTTATGAAAGGTAACTGAGCGGTGTGCTGAAGTTCTTGAATCCCTTAAAATCGATTCTTAAGAATCGCACTTTGATTTTCAAGTCAGTTACAGTAAGCCTTTTATTATTATTATTTGACATAGAATTTTATATTCGATACATTTTCACTTTAAACTCTCACTTTGACTTCGTCCACTTGGGGTTTTATTTTACAAAGCGTTATGAGATAAAGTAAGGCTACCGAAATTACTTGCACCGATAATTTGACCTTAGTTGCAGTCAACAAATGGTCAAGAATGTCGCAAATGCAATGAGTAATCTGTTGTAGTTAGTACCCACAAAAAAAGTTAAACGGTGATGAAAAAAGCACTAAGTGTAATTGTTAGTAGAAAGAGCAGGTAAATCAGCGTCTCTCCAACAACAGCCTTCATGTACGACGCTGGTGATGTGAGCTGATAACGTTTTGGTACTGCTGTGACCGGATAATAATTATTATTTTGTATGGTTATTATTAATTGACTTACTTCTGAGTTTCTTACCGATTAGTCGGTCACCTAAATCGAAACTATAATCCTATCAGATAAAATAATAAAGGTTGTTTAGGATTATGGGATGGGGACAGAATTGCTTATTGAAGGTTTGAAGTGTACATATCATGCCATAATATTCGATAAACTCAACTGGGAACGACACATTGGGCTGCTAGTTGGAAACTGTTTCAAAATAACCCGTGAAGACTTCATTGGTTTAAAATCATGCACGTACTGGAGAGGTGATGAGAGGATGTACCAGAGAAATGATGAATCTGGGTAAAAAAGCTTTTATCTGACCATTGCTCGAATATGTTGCTATAGTGTGAAACCCAAATTTTGAGTATAAAATACAGGAGCTGGAGGGCGTGCAAAGTAGAGCAGCTAGATTTATTTGTGGAAACAGTAAGTGATATGATAAGGGAGGAGGATGGCGAGTCACCGGAAGACAGGAGGAGGGTGAAGCGAGTACACAAGGCATAGGCATATATTTGTAATGATATTGTTGGAAGAAGTAGGTGTAATGCATGAAGGAAAAAGATGACCATGAGTATAAGCTCGAATTCTATTTCGTTTGTAAGGGAGTGGAAATTTTTCTTTTGTGGGTAAGGGTGTCAGGTAATGAAATAAATTGCCAATGAAAGTGATGAATAATCTAACAAAAATATTGAAGGTATTTAAAACTAAAATTCGTAAAAGGCAAAAGCAGGTACGTGAGGAAATTTACACTCAAAGTGTATAATCTAATATCTAAAAATGAATGTTTTTTGTTTGTTCGTCTTTTATTCGTTCCTGTACCATTCATCCGATTACGATGAAACTATGGTGAATTGTGTGCGCAGCAGCGAAGGTTTCTGACCAAAACATATAACTCCCTCTTTCCCTTTACCCCTAAATTTTTCCAATTGTTCTTTATACAAATCCATAGTTTTTATCCGATTTCGATGGTTCTTTTCACACGTATACTTTAAAACAATTAGAAAAAATATTCTACATTTGGGTTGTAAAAATCCAACCACTCTCCCCTTTTCCCCATTAATTAAGGACACGCCGACGTACGCAAACTACGGCGCTGAACCCGCCGCCTGCTACAGGGCTGCCCCGTAAAGCCGCGTTCCCACGATCTCTTGTATCGAAGGCGAGACGGGACGGGACGAATACTCAACCACAGGCATGGGAACAGGGCCGCCTCTGCTAACGGAGATGAGACGCAGCTACCCACTCTGAGTCGGTAAACATCACAGGCGTCTGTAGAGGTGCGTTGTTGTCATCAGTTTGCAGCAGCGGTGCGCACCCCTTCTGTTGCTGTAAAGTGCTCTGTGCCAAACGACACTAGGCAACGTGGTGCGGAGGTGGCGGCCAGGTAAGCGAGGACTAACCTGCGGCCCGCGCTCGTCCCTACACTTCGGCTAATGAGGTCCCATCCCGACTCGCCTTCGTTACAAGAGATCGTGGGAACGCGGATTAAGAAGGAGACTACAGGCCGCCGCAGGCAGAAAGCCCCTACACGGCCGCTGCCGAACAATAAAAAGAAAAAAACGAAACTGAGGACCGCACAACCCACCAAGTCAGCGGGTCTACCGGATGGCAGCCAAGGCAGCGGCTACAAATGGGCTGGAACCCACCAACACATTCGATGACCGGAGCAGTGGGTCACCCACAGCAACTTTACTGCAACCATGGCTTCAGAGAGATGCAAACACGAGACAATCAGTTGGGGAACATCGTCCAGCTACTAACGCAGCTGACCACGGCGATGATCCCCACCAGACTTAAGGGTATCACTACAGGCTTTTATGTAACTGTCAAAGCCGGGTTTTTCCCTAAAGTGCACTCCAATGATTACCAATCAATTCAGTTGAAACTGTAGATAAAGCTACAAACAGTAGTGGGGCTGCAGAATGCCGTAGAGGTAGAGAAAAATAAATAAATAAAAAAAAAGAAACACCGGGGCATGCGTTCCATCCCAAATAAATTCAACTAATTTCGATAACGAGGACATGTTAGTATGCTAAAGTTAAATCAGTTTTAATTCCTGATTTTTTTTTTTCTTTTGCATTTCATTCCTCCCAGCTCAAGGCTGGGAGGCGGGCTGCTGGAGAGTCACTTTTTCAGCCGATCTACTCTACGGGGAGGGAAGGGGGATGGAAGGTCGGCCGTGGCCTTGTAGGGAACCATCCCAGCATTCGCCTAGAGTGGTTGAGGAAAACCACGGAAAACCTCAACCAGGATGGCCGAACGAGGTTTGACCCTCATCCTCCCGAATGATAGGTAGGAGGCCAAAACCGGTTTCCTCCCATCTCGGTGATAATACAATACTACTTATACAAATACCGATATGCATTTCTACTGCGAGAAGTAACTTCAAACACATACTACGTTGAGAAGGCTTTTACCTTAACATAGCTTGTCGAAGCCTCGTAAAATTGAAACACATACCATCTCAATCTTGAGACCAAAGGTTGAACGTTGTCCGAAACCACATCGATCTAACCAGTAATTTTTGCGTGAATCACGTTCAACTAAAGTTGGTTTCTAATTTGTGGACACTTTTGTCTTAATTTCAAAACTTTTTAACATCACATCAAAATGAAATATGTCCTATTTTACTTCGGGACCATTAGCTATACATTATTCGAAACCCAATTAAAATTCAACTAGATGTTTTTTGCCTGAATCACGTTAATCAAAACAGAGACACCATTTTTTTTAAAGTTGTATGCAGTTTATCAATAATGACCCATGCTCTTTTACAAAAAACTGCCAAATCCCGTTAAAGTCTACCTTAGTGGCTTGTTCTAGTTCTTACTTCATTCGTTTACTTACGAAGGGAAATCCTTACAGATCCTTATCAAGAGAGTAATCATTGTTCTCTCTTCATTTCCACAAGCTCTTGTTACTTTCCTTTGCACTCACTGTAATTACCGTACTTGATAACTTAATTAATTCTGCGAGTTTTTAGTAAAGTTACTGAAGGAAATTTCTGGCGCCAAAGGTTTATGAGCCAAAATTCCAGTTTGTTAATAGTCAAGTTAGTGTTTTCCAGAAAAATTTGCAGTTATCATCATGACAAAGTGTAAATAGTAACAGTAATACCTTTTTCCTGTGATTCTGATCAATTCCAGATTATTAAAGGGTTTCGTCTAACAATTTTGCTCCTTATCCGAAAAAAATATACTGATTTTTTATTTTTTTTTTTTTTGTGAACTGTGTATTTATTGCATTTATACATTTGACGATAGTCGGATGACTAATGAATATTCTACTTGAGAACAGTATTTCGTAAACTGTCTCGGAAGCTGTAGACTCTTGTTGAGAACTTCCTATTTTGTTGACTTCTGACTTGAAGTCAGTATCATTTATATTTGGTGAGAAATATTTTTCCTTCAGACATGTGAAAACACTTGGCACTAACATGAAGACGTGTATCAGTTATATTACGGATCATTTGCCCTAGGTATTTTGTTGTTTGAGATTACAAGCGCCTTCAATGTTTAATTACTGAGGGCCTTCAACCGGAGTAGTTATTTAGTAATGCTTCCAAAACGGACCGAAGAATGATATTTCTACTTTTCTTTATTTATTTTTTCTGTCGTCAGTCTTTCGACTGGTTTAATGCAATCCTCCATCCCTACCTATCCTGTGCTAACCTCTTGATTTCTACATACCCCTTGCAACCCATGTCCTCAATTAACTGCTTCATATATTCCAATCTCTGTCTTCCTTCACAGTTCTTACCTTCGACTGTTCCCTCTACTAACAAATTAACCAATCCAGCATGTCTCAAAATGTGACCTACCAGCCTGTCTCTTCTTTCTGTAAGCTTCTTTTCTCACCCATCATTTCCAAAACTCGTTTATTTTTTACTTTGTCTGTCCACATAATTTTCAGCATTCTTCTGTAGCACCACATTTCAAATGCTTCAATTTTATTTCTTTCCGGTATTCCTAAAGTCCATGTTTCGCTACCGTAAAGTGCTGTGCTCCACACATAGTTTTAAAATGTTCTTTCTAATTCCTAGATCAATATTTGAAACTAAAAGGTTTCTCTTTTTCATGAAGGCTCTTTTTGCTAGTGCTATTATTCCTTTAACATCATTACTGCTTCGGCCATCGGTTGTAATTTTGCTTCCTAAGTAACAGAACTCACTTACTTCTCCTATTGCATCCGATCCTATTTTTATATTTAATCTACTAGTATTGGTATCATTTCTGCTACACTAGTTTGATTTATATTCAGTCCAAAATCTTCCTTCAGTATTTTGTTCATGCTATTCAGTAACTTCTCAATATCCCCACCCCTCTCTGCTAATAAGATAATGTCATCAGCAAGAGGGTGCAAATCCTTTACGATTCCATTTCGTTACAGCACAACTTATTACGAGGATCAAAAGGTGCATTGTATCAGTCATTCTGGCTGTAACAACGTTTATATTGTTATTCCAGATTTATGAGGCTGAAACGAAGCTCGTATACAGTACTCAAATACGTAGCAGAGTGACGAGAGGTCATAGAACCACAGCGAGAATTGGAGCAGCTTTTTGGAAGCTATGTCCAACTCTCTTTTTCAGTCCCACGAAACTAAAAATCTTTGTTGTGCGTATGTTAAGCTCAAAGACCGAAAACACTCAGTGAGCGAAAAAAACGACCACAACAAGAGTTTTTTTTTTTTTTTTTTTTTTTTTTTTTTTTTTTTTTTTTAAACAGACAATGATTAAAGACGAAGAAACGGTAATGAAAAAGTGTTATTTTCTTAAATTAAAATTCAGAATATTCATGTCGTGTCGTGGTTGCATGAGCTAACGTTCAGAATGCGTTGAAACTTTTCTTAATTACCACAACGCGTTGTGGTCAAATATCATGAGAGCCTCAACGCGAATTTCGTGTTGTGGCCAGGGCCGACGCTAGGAATTTCGGGCCCGGGGTAAAATGGGCGACATTATTTTTTTTTTTTAGCTCTACAAACTAGCCGGGCGACAATGGGTGGATTCTTGCTTCGAGGCCTGGGGGCCCCTGCAGCCGGTGATCGGGACTCCTTCAGCCGGCGGGCCCAGGTACATTTGACCCACTTACCCCCTAACACCAGCCCTGGTTGTTGTGGCCTTTTTAGATAGCCACAACGCGTTCTAGCTGTTTTTGTAAGTGCCATAACGCGAATAACGTGTTGTGGTCGTTTTAAAGAAATCACAACGACTTGTGGTCATTTTTTTCACTCACTGTGTGTTTTAGGTCTTTGAGCCTAACACATACTCCACGTGATATAATTAATATACTTACCTGCAGATATCATCGAATTTTATACATAATGCGAAAAGGTTTAGTTGCTTTTCAGAAATAAAGTAGGGAAATAAGGGGTACAACTTCTGTATTTTGATTTATACGAATTTCTTTTTTCATTATTTCTTTTTCCTCTGTACTACAAGCTACTGTAGCATGTTAAATGCACCAGCGGGAGAAGTGATGAATGGCGTCCCATTTCTCGGGTTAACAGTTCTGTTAAAAATGAGCTGCCTCTCAAGGAGGCACGTGAGTGGAATCGTTTATCAAATCCGTTGGTATGAAAACTGTCGTTCCCCGGTGACACCTGTTGATCGGAACAGTATTGCCTCTTGTTGCTGCCTGTTTCAAATTACATCTGCTTCGAGGAATATTTATTACTTCATAACTCGCTGTGCCTTATGTGGAATCAGATACATCCT
The DNA here is from genome assembly GCA_031002005.1 of Vandiemenella viatica. Lineage (NCBI taxonomy): Eukaryota > Metazoa > Arthropoda > Insecta > Orthoptera > Morabidae > Vandiemenella > Vandiemenella viatica. The sequence continues at coordinate 375,550,744 of JARYHS010008074.1, forward strand.
TCTAGATAGATAGATAGATAGATAGATAGATATGTTCACTTTGATCCCATGTGAGAATAATCTCGGGGATGTGGAACAGTACATGCACTTATTAGTAATGTCAATATTACTATATAATTGATAATATTATATATTGACAAGAAGTTAGTTATGACCCATTATTATAACCAATATTTCCTGTAATCTACAAATACAATCCCGATTCTAACGTGTATTTGCAGAACATTAATTCATGAATGTTTCGGACGTTTCTTTTCTGTTACAAGACAAACCAGCGAGTAAAATATATTACGGTACTAGAGGCTCGTCTACCAAAATCCTTTCCTTTAATAATGGTTGGGATATGAGGTTAATGTTCTTTTCAAAGAATGTTGTAATTAAAGCTTTCTATAGTCAAGTAATTATTTCTTCCAACGAAAATTATATATATATTGAATTGCTAAAACTCATGGAATACGTGGTATTGACTCAACAAGTCGTCGGAAGTCCCCTGTAGAAATATTCAGACATGATTCTCTACTGCCGTCCATAATTGCGAAAGTATAGTGGGTACAGGATGTTGTGCACGAATTGATGTTTCGATCATGTCCAGATCAATGAAGTCATGGGACATACAACATTTTACGCTTTTAGCAGGCGTCGTATTAATGAAATATTCCACTTACTTTTTCGGGATTGGCGCTGCTTTTTTCAATGTATTACTACCGTCGTCACGCAAGACTCGGTCAAACAACAAAATCAGCTGTAGCAGAACATCAGATAGAAGAACATAAAATTCAATGGGAGAAGACCGAAGAAATAGCATAACCGAATGGTTTCCTTGAACGGAAAATAAGGGAATTGATTGAAATTTTCAAACAACCCAAAAATTTCTATAAAGACGGTGACTATGGCTTGAGCGAAATGTGGAAATGTGCACTCGTGGACAATTGCGACACAAAATCTCCAACGACAACAACATCTCTGGAACAGCTTACACTCGCTGCCGGTAACCAACACAATTAGCGAGATCAACGACGGAATGGTGTGATACTTCACTTGTATATAGCCTGATGAAGGCCCTAGGTTGGGCGCCGAAACGTCGGTAGTAATACATCGAAAAAAGAAGCGCGAATCCCGAAAAAGTAAGTGGAATATTTCATTAAGTCATGGGATACCTCCTAATATAGCGTAGGTCCCCCTTTTGCAGCAAACTGCAGCATTCCGACGTGGCAATTGACTCAACAAGTAGTCGGAAATACCCTGAAGAAATACTCAGCCCTTCTTCTTCTACAGCCGTCAGTAATTGCGAAAATATTGCCGATGCAGGACGTTATGTCCCAAATATATGCGATTGGATTCATGTCTGGTGATCTAGTAGGTAACCAAATCATTCGCTGAAATAATCCAGAATGTTTTTAAAACCAATCGTCCATTTTGAGCCGGCGACATGGTGGAAAAATCTTTTTTAAATATATATATATATGAAGGCCATGAATTGCTGCAAATGGTCTCCAAGTAGCTGAACATAACCACTTCCGGTCAATGGTCTGACGAGAGGTCCTAGTCCATGCCACGTAAACGCAGCCCATACCAGAATGCAGCCACTACCAGCTTGTGCGCATTGCCTTCCTGACAACGTGGGTTCATGGCCTTGTGGAATCTGCTCCACTCTAGAGCCCTGCCATCAGCTCTTTCCAGCTGGAATCGATACTCGTCGGACCACGCAACATTTTACCCATCATCTCAGCTCTAACAGATATGATCACGAACACAGGAGAGGTGCTGCAGTAAATGGCGTTTTGTTATCACGGGCACTAGCAACGGTCTTCCACCACTACCTTATGCCACCAACGCGAAATTTCGCTGCTCTGCCTGTATGGAAAGGTCATTCGTACGTCTCACATTGAGTGATGCTATTCTTTGACGGATTCCACCACCACCAGTTTTCCTTCTAAGAAATCTGTATTGCGGATTGACTAACACTTTGACCAAATTTACCTCGCATTATCGTCTCAACATGGTGGGTAACACTGCCTACTGGACAGTTTGATTTATCCTTCACCAGATTCCATGCCTCTTAAATACCTGCAGTGCGGGTTTCCTATTACAGAAGTTGCTAGGACAAGTATAATTTTGAAAGTTTTGATCCCTAAAGAAAAACTAGAAGATTTGTGAAGAGATTCACAGAAACCGTGTCTCTGGGATTTCCGACGCAACTTTTTTATTTTAAAAAATGACATTTTAGTGTTCCACAGTTGAGGCATTCCGTTTTCCGCTACGAAAGTAGGATCTTCGTTAACGAATAATCTTCAAAGTTTAAATTCCTAGGACAGCAGATATTCGTAATTGAGCGTTGAGAACGGTATAACTTACTTTTCAATAATTTAACTAAGACAATACTGATTGAGGAATAAGTACTGATGCTGGCATAATTCCACAGATTTGTGAAGTGCCTTGCGAGTTTACTTTAATGAATGTGTGATGATAGCTATTTGATTGATGTCTACCTTTGTACCCCACAGTATATTTTATCAATATAAAAAAAATGAAATGAGTAAAGCGATGTGCTTCTTTAGATATGTTTGGAATAAGATGGCTTGTACAAAAACATAATCACGAATTTATTTTCTTCTAACTAGTTTGCACAAGAAACTGTGGTGGTTCCATAAACAAATAAAAATCCTGCCAAGTGCAAGTCGAGCTCCAGCAATTGGAGTTCCGTGATATGGTTGTGGTAAGTCACACGGCAGTCGCTTGGCAAAAATCAGTGCTATATATATTTTCACCAACGCTGGACAGCGTTGCCACACAAGCCGCTACTGTAATCGTTCAGTTACAATCAAATTTTCTATTGGTACTATCTGTTCCGTTTATTAATATATAGGGTGGGGCATTTAATATGTTTTCTGGAAATATTTCGGAAAGAAAGCATTTTAACAAACAATAACCTATATAAAAAATAATCGTACTGTAGGGGGCTACAATTATGTGATATTGGTTTTTTCACAGGTGGTGCTGTTGTCGTTACAACAAGATCAACTTAATTCTTTTAAATGGGAACCCCTATTTTTTTTGAAGTTTCCGATTCCTCATGAAAAAATAAAAATAGTTTGCTTAACTCACTTTTCTGTTAGCCTCACAGATGGCGCTGTAATCGCGAAAAATGAATATTCGCGTTTTTTGTGTATAATTTTAATTATTGTTTAAATAATTACATGTAATTTTCATTCGATAAACATGGAAGGTAATTTTAAAGGATAGTGACGAAATTGATTTTTAAATGCTTTTTCTTACTTATTTGCAGCCATGTCTACAGCAGGTGCTCAAAAAGGTAACCATTTACTTTGCAACATATGGTATCCAAAAATGCAACCCCTTTTCCCATTTAAACCCCCTTAATTTTTGCCAATATGTCTTATATAAAGCCAGTTTTTTCCCAATTTTTAAGGAACTTTGCACACGTATACTTTAAAATAAACTGAAACATACTGTCTACATTTGGTTTGCCTAAACCAAGTCTAGCAATAGCGAAGCTTTGCCGGGTCAGCTAGTAAATAATAAAAAATGGAAAATATTCAATCCTAGGTGATATTTGTACTGTATACCTTACAATAAGTCATATCAGTTTGAAAAAATGGTATACATATTGGCCAAGTCACCAGAGTCTTTTTTTTTTTAATTCTAAATAAACGATCTATAACACCAAGAGAAAGCATTCTATTTCACAAAGGCATGGGTTTTTACAACACAATTCGGCGTTACACCAGTGAATACTTCATTATAACTTTGTTGCCTTTAGTAGAAATAGTAATAACAAGAAGGGACGCATGCTATTAACTTAAAAATAATGTATTGTGACAATTGGTAAATCATAGTAAGAGGGATTAATCGAAAGACATAGCGGCACATGTAAGCAGGTGGTTTTCGTCAAAAATGTGTTTCAAACGCACTGAGGCGGCGGTCGAGACAAGAATAAGTCAAAGGATATACAATACCCTTTTGAAAACTGCTAAATAAATAGGTATGCAATCGTTAAAATCACAATAACGTTAATTTCGTATCAACTTTTCAACCTCAAATACAGGAAGTTGTCACAATTACTTTATCTTAAAATACAAATGACGTGTGCGACACACAATAAATACGTATTATATAGTAAGAAAATTGTACTAAATACGCAACATGGCTGACATTATAGAAATGTGTATTCAAAACATACGTAACTTTTAATGAATACGTGAAAGTGGATCTATTTACTTACGAATGACGAAGGCTGACAAAAATAAACGTTTATTCACACGATTCAAACGCCAACTGCAAGGGTACAGGCAATCAGTGTAATACATCCGATAGAGACCGAATGGGGCAGTGAGTCACGCAGACCGACACACATTTTCGCAGGATCCCGCTTTGCTGGATTGCAATCCCTAATTGCAATCTTCCAGTTTCCATATTGCATCTGATTTTTAAGAAATTAAGGGAGACTTCTTCGAAGCTAGGCTCATCACCTAATAGACTGCGAATGATATGATATTGTAGAGTGCATTAAATCTTAATCAGCTGCTGACAGGCATCATAACAGGGAGGCGAAAATCCTTCACTATCAGATGTACTGTACACTAATATACGCGGAGTAATTCTACAGTTAGATGGCTATTTTATCATCACATCCCTTATTCTCTTAATCTGAGCAGTTTTATTATAGTCACACAGCAACTTTTTTTCTTTTTGTGAGCAAGGTGGGTGACCGGGAGAACAGCAAACCTTGCCAGAGCATAGCGACAGCTAATTGTGGCACAGAATCGCGCCCCGTGTTATCCGAGTTGGCACTACGCTCTCTTCCTTTTGTCTACTCTGGATGATTATTTTCAACTTCCACTGAGCCATCGGCTAAATGAACTGTAGACTTAAAGATCGTCTGGGCAAACATGTTACTACACGTTTTATTCCTGAGCCCTAGTAGTGCTAAACCATCGGCAGGCATGGCCCTTACATTTAGATCGATGCTCATTTCGGAATTATTATAAACAAACATCTTTGGTATGAAAAAAATAATTACGGAGAATAAAACAAAAGAGAATTTTTTTTATAATAGAACAGACAAGTTACATTACCTACATCATTATGCGTTGTGCCGTGATACAGTGTTCAGCACAAATCTTTCGGCAATCATTTTAAACTCGTCCTTAGTAACACATAATTATAAACATTATTTCCAATACTTTTAAATTTGAGTGTTTTCAGTTTAGAAGAAGACTAACTGACAGCTTTTAACTTGTCTGAGCGGTCTGCTGACTCAGTTGTTAAGGCGCTTGCGAACTTCGTTCCGACTTCAAATCCCGGTTGCGCAGGAGTTTTTTAAAGTTACTTTTTTATTATATGAGTCATGTCAGTACTCTTCATGACTCGGATTCCACGTTAGACTGCAAGTCCAGCAACGAGCAAGTCTGGACGAATCTGCCAGAAAATCATCCTCTATAAGACCGTACGGGCGAACCACAGCTAGTAGTTTGACAGCTTGATAGATGAGTACCACCTCTCCCCTTCCCTCTAATTCTTCTTAATCTAAAATTGAGGGACACAATGAGACGATATATTGTCGCAGCACGTTCTGACGGATAGCTGACCTTATATTACAATAGTGCATTGTTTGACGCAGGATACAACAGGCTTATCACCCACCGCTTCTCCCACAGCATGTACCAATGACAGATTGATGAATTTCTAGACAGGTGTCCTTACATAGGCAGGGCTGCAAAAGGCTTACCCTTCCTCTCTTCCCCCCCTACACACACACACTCACACTACTCGAACAAGTAGGATTCAAGCGGTTTGAAATCCCTGTGCATCAAGGAAGAAGGTTGTCATGAAAATGAGGGGTGATGAATTGTGCTATCATGTTGTATTTTAGCTTACGCATAACAGTTGTTAGAGGTACACATTCCACGATCGTGAAGTATCAAGCTGTATGCAGACATGTAGATAGGAAAATTCTCACTTCTATCCAACACCATAGGAACATCTACAGGTCCAGACTTAACAGACTCATTTTGATGTGAACATTCAATTACGGTGAGAAGTTCAGTTCCTGTAAGTTCTTCGCGTTTTAGTAACAGCGAATGGTCTCGTACGGATAAACCACATATTTTAGGAACACTTTGACGTTTGGGCGATTGCAATGGTCAAACTCGGCCGCACTTGTTCCCACGTTGCGTTTGCTGTTTATTCGTAACCATAGAACCATGAATCTAGGTTTCTCCAGCTGCGTTGATGTTTTCAGAAAATAAATTTGAGTTTTATTTATTGGAAGCAATGAATTTTATAGCAGATCATAACTTCTGAAATAAATACGTAGAGGCTTTCCACGTCTACAATCTTAAGCAATGCTAGTTTCTACCATTCGACTGCTAAGCACATGAGACATCACTCATGCGAGCTTACGGAGAATGAATTTACTCTTTTGTGGATTTGGATTGGCTTATGTGTATTAATTTTTCTTGTCCCTTCCACCAATCAGTACTAGTTTTTGTTTTACATTTGAAATCATCCTTTTAAACAATAAGATTGTTGGCACAGTTATAAATGAGAAAGTGGTTGATGAAGTGGTTGAAATTCGTCCTAAGTATATTATGAAAAAATTTAAAAAAAAAAAAAAACAGGAAAGGGCTGGTGTAGATAATATAACTACAGATATCCCAAAAAATAGCAAGTGGAGACTGTACCATATCTTTGAAACTCTGCTTACCAGAAGATTTGAAAAGAGTGTTAGTAGTGCCAGTACATAAAGGAGGAATGATATATAGCGTCAAAAATTACAGTTGCAGGGAAGCCAATGGAGAGATTATATCAGAAATGTTTGTGAGGAAAGAACTGGGTTTCAAATCGACAATATGGCTTAAGGCAAGGATATTCATGTGAATTTCAGTTGATGGAATATATGCAAAATATTTCAGATGGAATGAACAAGGGAGGTCAAATTGACAGTATAGCACTGAATGTTTCAAAGCCATTTGGCATAGTGATTCATAAAATGGTAGTAAATAAGGTAAAAACCATTGGAGTTGATGAAAAAGGGATTTTATGAATAGAAGAATTCTTAAATTGTGGAATGTAAAACTTTAAGCTATGAAATGCATTATCAGAAGAAAGGGAAGTTAAAATGGGAATGCCACTGTATTGGTACCATAGCTATTTGTTATTATAATGAATGATTGTGTTGACAGTTTACTATAAGTTGTTTGCAAATGACATAATGTTACGGAATAGTATCAAAATGGTAGAAGACTCTACAGCTGCAGTATGATCTCGACAGGATATCATTCAAGCTGGGCAGGTCAATATGGGATGAAGATAAATGCAAAGAAGAGTCAGCTGATTAAGTACACAGATAAAAAAACTAAATGTTGATTATGATTATAAGTGACAAAGGAATTGCTTGTTTGAAGATTTGAAATGTAAATACGTATTAGATCAATTCAACTGGTGGGACACATTGTAAAGGAGGGACTAAAAGGTTTCCAAATTGTTCATTTATTGTAGAGAATGATGAGGGAGTGTACAGCGAAGTGAGGGATTGGGTTACAAAACTTTTATCATACCATTGCTTGGATATGGGGGTGTAGTATGGGATTACACATTTTTCATATCAACTACAGGAACTGGAGGGGTGCAAGAAGGGTCACCAGATTTCCAACGGGAAATTACTGCAGAAGACAGTCAGTAACTGATACTATAAAGGACCTGAAATATGATTCTTTGGAAGACAGGAGGAGTAGGAGTGTACAAGGCGTATGTCTGTAACGAGGCGTGGAGAGACATTGATAAAAGAGTTAAGTGAGGTACATGGAAGGGAAAAGATTACCATTACCACAAGCTGGGACTCGATTTCAGGCATAAGAACTTGGGAAAATTTTGTTGTATAGGTCATCGTGGATTGGAATAAATTACAAAGGGAAATGATGAATAAACGAACAAAACCGTTGAAAGAATTTAAAATTAACATTCGTAGAGGGAAGAAGTAGGCGCATACAAGAAAGGAGAATAATGTGTGTGTAGGAAAATTTGACACCGGAGCGTACAGTTCATCACAATTAATTAAATTAAACTAAATTAGAATATGGGAAGGAAACATCACCAGTTATTAATTATTTAAGTATGAAAGCTGTTAACTTATTTTATCCTTTCTATATCCCAAAAATATTTAATCCCTCTTGCGCTTATTCATCGTGAACGATTTCTTTTAATTTTCTCCTTCATTTGATTCACTGATTAGACCTGTTACTATTTTTCTTTAGAAGTTTTTCGTATCTTAAGTTGGTTATTAAATTTCAAAATTAAACATCTCCCGTTTCCTTTAAACTTTTTTCATGGAACTTATGTTATTCTCACGATCAAATGTGATCTTTTTTTTTTTTACTTCTGTACAATCATTGCCCCCTAAACTACGGCAGCATTCAATAATTAGCCCTTCCCAACTATTATAGCGCAATGAAATGATAGTAAAGCTGATATTTTATTAACTTCCACACATTTATACTGATTTTGGCATTTAAGCCCCACTTAAAAACTTTTGCCTGATAAAACTATGAAGAGGACACTCTTCGAGACATGTTCTTAGTATTAAATAACATCGGTGCAAAATTTCAGGTCTACATTACATTTTTTCAGTTTCATATACCCATAATGCTCGGGTAGCGGTGCGCGGAGCTCTCGGGCCAGCGCTGACTCACGTGTGCTTGTTTCAACGCGTGTCTCAAAAACCATACGTTACAGAGGGATGGACGAATACCATTTTAATGCTGAAAGTGTGTACTGCAACTTTAATCATAGGTCCTGACATGGTAAATTTCCGCAATGCAAAGATATTGAAAAATAAGGTTACGTTTCATACTGCCTTCATGATAAAATGTGACTATACTTTTACTTTTAAATAATAACAGTGCCGATATTACACTTTTATGCAGTGGTTAGCTTATCCTAATTACCTAGGGTGCAATAAAACAATAATAAGTCTGACATTCTAAATGTTACAAAGAGTTTATACCGATTTGGCACTCAATCCCTTTTTAAGCCCTTTTGACTCGGACACCCCAGAGGTGGGGAAATTTCAGTACTTGTTTTTTTTTTTTTTAGGTTATGCCTAAAAATCTGTGTAAAACGCCTGTAATAATGTCTGCATCTGATTTTACCTCAAAAACTGCTTTGATAGGAAACTTTATAGAATTTTACTGAAATTCTATAGTTTCCTCCCAAGTTGTAGAAAGTTTACGTTGTATTCTGTTACATGGAAGGCTAACAATTATAGAATCAATATAAGTCATTCAAAAAGAAAGAAATCTTATTCAAAATTAATCAAAATTTATAGAATTTTTTTAAAAATTCACACCCCTTCTCCAGCAAAAACAAATTTAGTAAATTGCAAGGATTTTAATTAATGGCAACTAGGGTCTAGGGGCGTCACAAGTATCAAGTTGAATTCTGCCTCTCTTCATTTTTAAATTCTCAAACTATCTTACCGTATTCAGTGCGGTAGTGGTGGATTGAGGGAGCGCTCTCAATCAAAGGATGCCGCCTCCTATTGTCCTATTGTTACCTTCCCCTCCTTGTAATCAATACCCCACACAGGTGTTCCGGTGTAGCTGATACCCCCTCCTCTCCCCTCCTTGTCACTGATACCAACCTCCCATTGTTCTGTTGTTAGGCCACCTGCCTTCCCCACTAACCCCAGTTCAACTGCTTCCACTCGTTGAAATCGATATCCAATGTAGGTGTTCCGTTGTAACTGATAGCCTTTCCCATTGTTCTATTGTTCTTTTGCTATACCTTCCCCACCAATCTCAGTTTCAGCTGCCTCCCCTCCTTGAAATCGATACCCCGCGCAGGTGTTCCGGCGTAATGGATACCCACCAAGCTGATCTTGATATCCATACCACGCGCAGGTGTTTCGGTGTAACTGATATCCACCACGCTGACCATCTCATGCCGAACGGTGGCCGGGCTGAAAACAATATGTTTCTACGTCAATAACGATCCCGCCAGCGGGGTCTTCTATGGAGAATCAACATGACGAAACCTCATCGACGCGCAGCCCGCAGTGACCGGCGCCTTGCTCATCAAGAAGATGTGGTGCTCCCAAATGGCAAGATACTACAAACAGTTTGTCAACATTTTGGCTTGTAAAGTACTACATGACTATCATTTGGCTGCGTTTCAAAAACTGGGTGATGTGCATATTAATAATGTTTTGTGACTCAAGTGGCATACAATCCTAGGTCATCATTGGACTATACACTTTTGAGACAGGAACTCTGTTTTTATAAAAATTTGCTGGTATTGGATGATGTTAGTAATTAAGAATTATGACCCTGGATATGATGTTTGTGGACATTCTGGCTAGTAATGTGATACATAGTGACTATGGTTCACGAATTGAAGTTTGATGTCAATAAATAAATTTGGGTGTTTGTATGTGAAAATTATAAATAAAAACACATTGTATTAATTTGATTGCTTTTTTATTTCACCCACCATTGGACAATTAAAAATACATTTTCAACAGCACATATTGCATTACAAAATAAGTGTCCCTTACAAAGTTTTTTCAAATTATTTTTCTTGATTTCTCTTTGGTCGGACATCCTATATCTTTGTATGAGAGCTTCCATGGTTCGGATTTCCACTTTAAACTGTATGTGCCCTTAAGTAAGTTAAGGAGCAAGGAAACTGGCCATTCTACTTCCAATTCAAGGCTAAGTATATCTCATTCAGGAGAGTTCCAACTAGAAACTTAAACTACTCTACTTTTACCTATATGTTCCAATGGTTCCAGATATAAAGTTGGTATTTTAATTCTGCCCAGGAAAATCTTAAGTCACTTACTTCCTATTACTACAAAAGGATCTCACATAGATATTTTAGCGGCAGAGTGGCTCAGTGGTTAAAGCGTCTGGCTTGAAAGTGAAAGGTTCCCTGTTCGAATGAATTCCTTTATGAATGTAACAAAATACAAAAATTCGTTGTATCAACTAACAGGATGCGCTATTTGTTTAACAGTTAATTAGAAGTGCATATTAGTATTGAAGAACAGATTATTACTAAAATTCTTATAGGAGAAAACGCGAGATCACAAAAGGGTAAAGAACGGTTTGTCGAGGAAATTCCGCCATTGGGTGTCAATATCCAGCATAGTCTTACAGTCAAGTTTTCTATCGTTTCACAAAAACAATCTAGGCTAGTGGATGAATAATTCCAGATCATTACATTCCCCCACGTTTCAGAGTAAATTTGTGTACGCAGGTGTAAATATCGAACCGAGCGGGGCGGTGTAACGGTTAGCGTTCTCGCCTCGTATTCGGGAGGACGGCGGTTCGAATCCCCGTCCGGGCATCCAGATTTGGGTTTTCCATGGTTTCCCCAAATCACTCCAGGCAAATTCCGGGATGCTTCCTTCAAAAAGGCCATGGCCGAATTCCTTCCCATTCCTTGCCCCCATCCATGCCCCCCATCCTTTCCCGTCTCTAAAGACCTCGACGTTAAAAAGAGACGTAAAGCAGTTACAAAAAAAAAAAAAAAAAAAAATATCGAGCCTGGTTGGTGAGTTTTTAATGTTCAGGACTGTCATACGGGAGATCGCGGGTTCTCTCTTCAGTGCATTCCATTCGTCTTCTTTTCAGAGTTATTTCTTGTATGCCAGTCTGAATATCTATTCTGGTTGGTGAGTTTTTAAAGCAAAGTAATGAATCAGCAGTTATTGGAGATGTAGGTTATACTGATGCATAGAGACGACTGGCTTATCACAAGTACTCCTCCATCAACCAATCTACAATCTTTACCAAACAAGGATTTATATTAGTGCTGTAGTATCTCTTAAGATCACTACGATAGATTTTACACTGTTTAATTTCTAACAGTTTGAACGTAAGCTATATATATAACGTTAAAGACAGTGACGATGTTATTATCATCGGAAACGTGCATCAGAAGTCGAAAGCTAGGAGTATCATAGAACACCGAGCCTGATGGGTGAGCAGTAACGTTTGGATCTATCGTTGGCGAGGATATGCAGCACGGTTTTACAGTCAGGTTTTTTCTCGTTTCCAAAAAATCACTCTAGGCGAGTGCTGGGGTTATTCGTCGTCCTTTCAGAGTTATTTTTTTTTATATGCCCACCTAATTATCGAGCATGGAGGGCGAGTTTTTAACGATTGCCAACGATATGCAGTACGGTTTTCTCTCGTTTCCCAAAAATCACTTGAGGCGAGTGCTGGGGTTATTCGTCGTCATTTCAGTTTTTTATATGCCGAACTAAATATCGAGCATGATGGGCGAGTTTTTAACGATCGGGACTGTCATGCGGGAGGTGGAGGGTTCGATTTCCAGTCCGGCTGTTCATTAGTAACTGTTGTAGTAGTACTTTAGACACAAATAGCCGTTTATCGCCTAGAGTCACTGCGAACAATTCGACGACGAAAAGCACGTTCAGTAGTGTTTGTGCTGGTAGGAAGAGATGATTTTTTTTTATTTACTGCCTTTTGAGGCAATTTTTCTTTGTTTATTTGGCCGGGAGTCCTCGAATAGTTGTCCACATTAAAAAGTAAAAGAGTTTCGATTTGCCGTGCGCTCCGTCTATGTCTTGGCTAACAAGCCTACAGTATTGTGTTTCGGTTTTGGCAGAGAAGCACTTTAACACTTTCGTTTTCGTAGATGGGTGAATTAATCTTCACTCTTGAGCTAGCAGACTGTCAAACCGCAAAAAATTCTCTCACTTTACACTGATTTAAAAATCCCTACGGTCGCAATACAGGATTCACCGAAAATACCGTCTACTATGTTGTAGAAGACTTTAGATCATTTGTGAAATTTTTCATCAATGCCAGTGTACGAAGTCTTAACGGATCTCGTGTACAAACCCCAAAGGGCAAATAGTGAACAACGCGATGTGGGCAGTTCCGACGCCAATACAAGGCGGCACAGAGCACAGTTAGTGGGAAAATGGAAGAATGCAGAAACAACAGTTCCAGATGCATATTTCCGGGGATTGGTACATACCTAAAGTTTTCATGAACTGCGCCTCTCAAGGACAAGCTAGGAAAGGCGTTATAAATGTATATACCTTTAGGACTTACAGAATATTGAAAACTTATACATGTACACACCAGTGTCAAGGATCATGAAAATATGCTTGGACTCACAACTATTGACAGACATTCCACTATTTCATAAGTTAGCGGTCAGGTCCTCATTCTTTTCCTTTTTCCCCCATATTTTGACAAGACATAAAGTGGGCATTCGCCTGAACCAGTTTCAAGAAACTATGGAAAAAACTGAAATCTGGATGGTTGGATGGGGATTCGAAGCTGCTTCTTCGCGAATGAGTGGCCAGAGTGTTACCGCTCGTCCACCCTATCATTGTCAATCTTCTTACGCAACCCGCTCCTCTTTTTAATCAATACGCTCTATAAAGTAATCTAGTTTACTGCTACGTCGAACACAGTTATCGATACGTGGTTAAAGTTGATACCCCCTATAACCTGAAACACGTTCACACTTCGCTGCACATTGTAATTGATAGCCCACACAGGTGTTCCGGCGTAATCGATACCCTCTATAACCTCAGCTAGCTTGCTGCTCCGCCAAACACAGTAAACGATACCTGGTAGAAATCGATACTCCCCTCAGACAGGTTCACACTTCGCTGCTTATTGTAATTCATAGTTCTCGCAGGAGTTCCGGCGTAATCGATACTCCTATAACCTCATCTAGGTTAACGCTTCACAGCACAATGTAATCGATAACCCACGCAGGTATTCTCGAGTAATGGATAGCCACCACGCTGACCTTGAATTAGATACCCCGCGCCGGCAACCGGTTTGTAATCGACACCCCGGGCAAGAAAACGGTTTGTAATGGATACTCCAACGCAGGTGTTCGGGCAACCAATCTAGCGTCATTCTGCAGTCATGCCTCGTCCAGTACTGTTGTTGTCCTCAATGTATCAGCTGAACGCTGGTGATTCAAAACGTTTGACGATAGGTTTATCGTCCAAGCTCGAATTTGAACCTGTTGTAGTGCTCGAAAAAGTGGGGCACAATAAAGTTAAACAAACGTATGAAGAATGGAATGAGCTGATCCAATTATTGGACGTAGTATCCGACTTGCATGCGCCCAGACTGAAGTTCCACTCGCCGAGCACACAGTCCCCTGTCAAACAGTTGCCGGGATGGAAATAGCATGTTTTTACCCAAATATTAATCCTACTAGCGGTATCTTCTTAGGCGATTCGTCTTGGAGGATCTTCATCAGCGCGCATCCCGCAGTGACCGTCGCCTTGGCCGTCAGGAAGAAGTGGGGTTACCTAGTTTCAAGATAGTATATAGAGTTTGTGGAAATTTTAGCTAATAAAGTACTACGTGACTATAATATGACTACAGTGCAAAAACTGATTGATATACATACCAATAATGTATGTGTAGCTCAATTTACACACATTTCATCATTGGAATATTCGCTTCTAAGACAAGAACTTATTGGATATAAATGTTTACTAGTAGCTGATGATGTTAATAATATAGCAATTAAAAATTTTAATTTTGATGATACTACTTGTATGTAAAAAGTATAAATAAAAAATATTGTATTTAATTAATTTTTGTTTTATTTCACCCACCACACATTACAAAATAAATATATTATATTGTTGTTTTGTAAGTTCATGTTTTCGAAAGACGGAACATGTATGAATTAACTGTTTGGGCTTACAGGGCCATCTCTAGAATAACCTGCAGAGTCGACACACACATAACTTCGCCATCATGACAGACTAATCAGAGTATGTACACAGGATGTCAGCTAAATATGTATTCATCATAGAGCTCAGTACCAAATTCGTATCTTAATTCGTTCACGAGATATGAATTGTAAAAATTGTAAACGTGGAAGAGTACTCCCCTCCTACTGAAATACAACGGCGTTCCGACCTGCGCGGGACGCTATTGTCCGGTTACTCACGACCCATTCTCTGAATTAAATCTAAGCGTCGGCCGAATAGGATTTCACGAAATATATAACACGCCATTTCTTCTCAGCCATTCATCGTACGAAAAATTAAAATCATGCTTGTACTCAGAATAACAAACTGTTTCCTGATGTATAATCATATACCCGAAAAAATGGCGATTATAAGTAGTTATTAAAAAAATCCACATTCAGCCAGGAATTGTTCCCCGAATCGGTGGGGTCAGTCTTTTTGTCCGACCCCTCACTCGCGAGAGAATAATGCGTTATTGGGTCCATAAAAGTCTACCATTTGTACGTGAAGGATCTCGACGCTTGAGACGAGACGTTTTAATATTCAGTCGGCATAACAAAACGCACGAGTATCGGTACTCTCGACCCGTCACCATAAAGCTCACGACTTCTATTGTGACTGCCGCAGACTCGTATTTCTCGAATACAAAACTGCTTCAGGCGAGCGAGTGTTTTAACATTCGGTAGGCGTAACAATGTATAAAAGCCCACCACGTCAATGCTTACAAGTCTCATCGTGACTCCGACAGACCATTCAATACATACACACCACAATGAATTGTGTGGATTACTATTCTGAACCAAATGTGATGCAGCGGCTGCTTGTTGGTCTGTTTGAACCGCCAGGCCCACACCTGATTGGAACGTGTCTATAGAAATAAGCTATGGAATTTCGACACTTCTTCAAAGAATTACACACAGAGGTTTGATCATTTATGTTGAACCAGTCATTGTCGGAATTACTATACTTTGCCACTCGCCATATGACTATTCTATGCCGAATGTGGAGCAGGTGGTCCCAGTGTAACTGGTTTGAACTTGCACTGGCAAAGCCCGCACCTGCCTGTCGAGAGGTATCAAAAGACTGACTAAAGCCCTACACCAGCCCGGACTCATTTCTGCGCCAAAGTTATAAAAATAAGGTGGTATCTCCCTCTTCAGAATTCTGATAGCAATGCGTGAAGATCTCTTCAACTACGAAGATATGTTCAATAACATTTGTAAAAAAATTTCACATTTTCTTAAATAGTATACTATATATTATCATAGCTCGCTATTAAATATAAACAATATTGATATGTGTGGTAGCAACTAAGGACTCAGTGGGAAGCATGTGGGAGCATGGTTATATAGTGCAAACCTTGTTCAAACATTTTATTACAAGAATCATGGTCAACGATTAAACTTATATAGAATATCACAAATAATATAATACAATATATTATATAAGAAAGCTTCAATCTTTCAGATTATGATCTTAATAAATCCTGTACCAATTCAAATATATGTTAATGCGATGACAACGTTGTTAAGCCATGAGAATATCCCTAATCACAATATCTCCACTTGTATTAAACATGCAAACAGAAAATCCTTACGTGCTTGGAAACGTAATATAACAGGGCAGGGTCTTACCAATTTACCATCATATACCAAATTTACCGCTAGTACCAAACACAAATCTGTACACAGGAGGCAAAATACAGCAATTATTTTAAACAAACAGGAATCAGTTTACTTTAGCGTCCATCAGTTTAACCTTAAGAATCAAATCCACATCATGCGGTACTTCCAGGCCGCCGGGTCAAATTACAAGTCCTCGCTTATACCAGCAGACCTCTAACGTCCCAGTCAATTAGGGAAAATAATAGGCCCGACGAACCAATCCGCTGCTGCCGACCGACTCACTTGCCGGATTCGTGTCCCCGAAAATCAACTCCATCAGCTGGTAGAGGGCACCACCAGAGCCACAGCGCGCTCTCACGGGCGAAACTAGCACGCGGGATCTGCAGGAACCAGCATCAGAATACAATCGAGGGCGGGGAAAATAAACAATGCGAGCCGAGCACGGCACAACCTCCCCCACCAAAGCAACAACCAGCGAGATCAAGTTGGCAAGGCTTAGTCTTACATTTAACCTGAGATAGATGCACCCTCATAAGTGTTTTGGAATTGTGATTTTGGACCAACAGATTAACTGGTGATAGTATTTTACGTATAATACAAGGGCCCATAAACCTATAGGCTAATTTACCAGATTGCCCGCCCTCAGCAGCACCTTGAGGATTCAGATTACGAACGAAAATCTCGTCCCCGATTTTGTGGTTAAAGGGGACTCTGCCACTATTATACCTTTTGGGCTAACTTAATGTTCTTACGAGCTCTATTCCAATTCCGCTTGATGGTATGAGAATTAACTTTATCGGGCAAGAGTTCCTTAATATCCCACAAATTGGAAAACGATGAATTCAATGGGTAGGAAAGCATCAGACTAGCTGGTGAGGCCTTCAAAAGTTCATGACGAGCGGCATTAAAAACTAAAGTAATCCATGAAAGAAACTCATCCCATTTGGTACGCGAATTAGCGTGATAAGCAATCAATGCGGCCTTTAAATTACGCTTTACTCTTTCCCAAATGAAGGTTGGGGATGATAGGGAGTAGTGGTCACATGTTTGATGCCTTGAGAAAAACAAAACCTTTTAAACTGATGAGAAAGAAATGTCGAAGCATTGTCACTAACAATACCCTTATGAGGCTCAAACAAAACAAATCTCTTTTGGAGATGCCCTACAGTACTCGGGGGGGAGGTAGTACGAAAAGGAACAAGCCAACAAAAGCGGGTAAAAGCATCCACAGCAACTAGGATGTACCTATTTCCTACTTTGTACGGGGAAAGGGACCGACATTATCAACGAAAAGTTTATCCGAAGGGAGCACAAATAACCTTTCTTGGGACCAGTATCAGGTTTAGACATGTTACAAATACGACACTCCCCCACCATTTTGCGGACATCCTTTACTAACCCAGGCCACGTGATACATTCCTTAATTTTGTGTATGGTTTTATGGACACCTAAATGGCCCCCAGCCAAAGAATGATAAAAGTAATAAAAGACAGAAGAGATTAATTCACTTGGAAGACATATTCTAAGTTGTATTCTCTTTCCTACCTCACGACACAATATACCTTTATGCAATACGAACCCCGGAGACGGTTCATCATTGCAAAGTTGTTGATAGATGGAACATAGCAAGGGATCAGACCTCTGTTTAGCCCTGAGATCAGTAAACAATAGGGGACCTTCAGTTAAAATACCCCCCGCCAAGCCAAAACCCTGATCGTTACCTTCCGAGGGCTCTCCAGGATCCTCAAACATGCGACTAAGCACATCAGCAACGTTGTTATCAGATCCCCGAATATGTCGTACTGAAAAGCGGAGATTCGGACGGCCCACCCAGCTATGCGCCCTTTTTTACGGGGGCGCGCCAGAACCCAGCTTAAAGCTTGATTATCAGTTTCAAGAACAAACTCACGGTGCTCCAGATAAAAACAAAATTTCTCTAGAGCAAAGAGAACCGCGAGAGCCTCACATTCGTAAACAGAGTATTTACATTTGGGGCCAGCTAACCTCCTGGAAATGTAAGCCAAAGGATATCTCCCCGATCACCTTCTTGCAAGAGAACTGCCGCAATACCAGCACTAGATGCATCCGTTTGTACGACAAAGGGTTCATTAAAATCAGGAATGGCTAAGACAGTGGGATTCGTTAGCGCAGATTTCAGCGCGTCAAAGGCAGCTTGTTGGCTAGACCCCCACACAAATTTGCGCCCTTTCTTACGAAGATCATTTAAAGGGGCGGCAATATGAGCAAAGTTAGGCACAAAACGGCAAAAATAATTGGCCATACCATTAAACCGAGCAACCCCTTTAGCATTAGTAGGGCTGGAAACTTTCGAAGACCTTTAGTACGCTCAGGATATACTCTAACACCATCAACTGACACGAGGTGCCCAAGAAAGGAAACTTGGTGACAGGCCAAAGTAATTTTTGAAGGCTTAACCGTCAGGCCAGCTTCCCTAAATCTAGTTAGAACTTGTCCAAGATGATGCAGATGTTGCTCAAAGGACTTGCTATAGACCACCACGTCGTCCAGATAATTATACACAAAGCGAAACTTAAGATCCCCCAGTACTCTATCCAGGAGGCGGGATAACACCGCGGCCCCAGTAGATAAACCAAACGGAACACGATTAAACTCAAACAAATTCCAATCCGTGCAAAATGCCGTAACCGCCTTAGAATCCTCAGTAAGGGGAATTTGATGATACACCTGATTAAGGTCTAACACAGTAAAATATTTGGCACCGGCAAACCAAGTAAAGGCATTGTGAAGATCAGGAAGGGGAACTGATTCTAATACGACCTTTTTATTTAATGACCTGTAATCAACTGCAGGTCTGTATTCCCCTCTCTCAGGTTTAGGGACTAAAAATATTGGAGAAGCATAAGGTGAAGTGGAGGGTCTAATAACTTCATCCTTAAGCATCTGATCGATTTTTTTTACGAAGAACGGTAGGGACCCTGCCTCACCGGAATATCATTAGAAAAGCGAATTTTATATTCAGTAAGGTGAGTTACTCCTAATTTATCCACCAAAACATCTTTAAACTGCTCTAACATTTCCAGAAGTTGAAGAGCTTGACTCTGAGACAGATGACCCGTCTTGTAATCACCCACTTGTGTAAGAACCACGTTTACTCGTGATGAGATGCTACAAGAGCAAAGGGCAATTAGATTCTGAGGATCAAACTTAAAATAAAAGGTGCTCAAACTACAGTCCATGACCAGTCCAGTACCTTTGATAAAATCTATACCCAATTTAACGGGTATTGATAATCCTTTAGCGACCACCAGATTAAGGGGCCAGGTAAAATTACACACTCTTACCCAAACTCGACACACTCGCACGAGAGGCAACTTCTGACCAGCAACAGTACGACATCCCTGCACGGGGGGTTTGAGTACGGGAAAGCGACAGATATTACGAAACTCCAAATACCAGTTATAATCGACAAAGGAGAGAGAACTCCCCGAGTAAATGAGGGCACAAACAGGCTCATGATTGATGTTGGCACAAACAAAAGGCAGATGACAAGTCTTAGGAGTCAAAATACGGTTACGAAAACCTTTAAGCGGCAAACGCCTCGTTTCTCGACAAGATAAACGGTTACCAGGTTGACCCTTGGCTAACATGCAAACAGAAAATCCTTACGTGCTTGAAAACATAATACAACAGGGCAGGCTCTTACCAATTTACCATCATATAACAAATTTACAGCTAGTACCAAACACAAATCTGTACACAGGAGGCAAAATACAGCAATTATTTTAAACAAACAGTAATCTGTTTACCTTAGCGTCCATCAGTTTAACCTTAAGAATCAAATCCACATCATGCGGTACTTCCAGGCCGCCGGGTCAAATTACAAGTCCTCGCTTGTACAAGCAGACCTCTAACGTCCCAGTCAATTAGGGAAAATAATAGGCCCAACGAACCAATCCGCTGCTGCCGACCGACTCATTCCCCGAATTCGTGTCCCCGAAAATCAACTCCATCAGCTGGTAGAGGGCACCACCAGAGCCACAGCGCGCTCTCATGGGCGAAACTAGCACGCGGGCTCTGCAGGAACCAGCATCAGAAGACAATCGAGGGTGGGGAAAATAAACAATGCGAGCCGAGCACGGCTCAAATATATTATGTTTCTTTCACGGAAATGCAGTCATTATCGGAGTGATGCCAACTTGATGATTATGGTAAGTATTTTTAGTAATTGTTCAGTATACTGTCAAGTATTATAGTTTTTTTAACTATATCATTGATTTTTTTCTTTTTTAAGAACTGACGAACTTTTGAAAATTTCAACCAAATAACTGATTGGTGATTGAAGATTTCTCGGGCGTGCAGCAGGGTCAATTGATCGCAGATGTACGAACTTTCGATGGCGTAACATGCCATCATCTTCAGGTAGCGTCCACTGGTCGGCGTGAAGAGCGCAGTCCTGGACGCAACTGCTGGTCTGCTCTGGGTGTGTAGATATTTATACCCTCCGACCCCACCATCCCACTCCCGCCGCGGCGATCCGATAGCTGTGGTGGGGTTGGTGCGTTGCAGCGCATCGAGCAGTGACCATCAGTTTGTACGCCACCTCCGTCGCGCACAGTCCCTCGGCTCTGGTATTTGCGGAGCCGCTTCAATGCTGGATTCCAAGCTTGCCTTAGTTGGAACCCGTTGTCTTTGTTCATGAGGTTACTCCGTAGCTGCATATCCTCTCCAACGATAGCTCAATAATTTTCCACGTGCCAATTAAAGTATATCAAATAATACACACATAAATAAAAAAAAGTTTGACGCGAATTGACTTTTGGTATATATTTCCTGGGTGGGTTCTTTACTCTCCAGTCACTGATTCCAGGAAATAGTTCCTGGTGTTAATTAGGTACAATCTTCGAAACACCTTTTTATAAACTGACCAGGATACTTTACACATTTTCTTCTACCGCCGTCATTCAGTGCTATAAATGTTTTCACTTTGGACACTGCAGTAATCAATGCCGTATTCAGGCTCGATGTAGTTTCTGTGCAGCGGACCATAATATCGACTCATGCTCCAAGACAGCCCCACCACTCTGCGTCAACTGCTCAGGTCAATACCTGGCAACTGATCGTTCATGCCCTAATTATCAGAAAGCAAAAGCAATCAAATAGCATAGGTTCATAATAACGTAATACAATTGGGTAGTTGATTAAATTTGAAAAATAGGTTAATACTTCACCTTATTATCTATTTTACTCAAAAAACATCTTATTTTGTAAAGAATCGAACATTTACATTATGTATTTTGCATTTGTAAAAGGGAATTTAAATTTAGCTCAAAAACGCGCTAGACTGTCATGGCGTCTTGGATGACGTCATAGCATCTGAAACGGTCGTGTACGTATATGGCAGGTGTAGATTTTCTTTAGTTAAACATGAGTTCCTCGTTTTATAAGTACTGTGTAGTGCCGAAGTGTAGAAGCACAACAATAAAAACACCAGATAAGTTATTTATATATGTTCCAAAAAGTGAAAAAATACGGAGAAAGTGGTTAAAACTTGCAAGAAGGGAGGATGCTCACAGTTTACCTGCAGACAGAAGTATCTATTTTTGTGAAGACCATTTTGATGTAAGTGTTTGTGCATAATATATTTCTAAATCCAAAGCAAAAATGATGAATTTTGCAGAACCACTACTTTTCAAGTAATGATAATGTAATAAGGTATGAGTTGAGTTTGTTTTGGTTTTAGGCCTATGTTCTAAAATCTTTCTTTAGTGTTATTTTTCATAGAATAGACATCATTAAGAGGCGCCACAATCTGATGATAGATTCTTAAGCAGCTTGACGAAATAATTCGAAAATAAAGAATAATTGTTTTTAATATCTCTTGGTTCTCGAGATATCGTAACTGAAAGATGATGATGTTAGGCTGATATGAAGTTTAGAGCAGACTGGAAACTGGCAGTGCCATAGCTTTAAAATTTACCATAACTGTTTTTGAGGATATATTTTTCTAGAAAAGGTTTATATATATATATAAAAAAGAAACATACCTTAGGCGTGATGCAGCTCAAAAGTTAAGACACAGCACAGAAATAATAGTACCGAACAACCATATCCAATCACATTATTCAAGACAAAGATAGTATTGAACCAAAGAACGATATGTTTTATTATTTCGTTTAAGTCTTCGTTCTGGTCCAGGACGCAAGAAAACCTAACCACTTATTATTATCAATTTTACTGCGATGTTACTCCCTAGTTATCCTGGTATATATAATTTTCTTTATAATTACAGCATTAAAATCCTCTCCCATTCACTTTTCCAGTTTACAAATTTTAAATCCTTAAGTGTTTTTGGTAAATTATTCACAACTTCACTTGGTAATTTGTTCAGATCCCTGCCACCCTTACCAACAAAAGAAACTTTCCCCATCCCTTATGCCATCTTGTGGTCATGATTGCCTTTTCCCTTCCACGCATAATGTATTCGTAAATGATTTGCTTCAGTCTTCATTATTTTCATAAAATAAACATTTATTCAAGCATTCTTCTTCTTAATAATAATTATACATTATCAAAATACAATCATAAACCAATAAGTAGTTTCAGCTATATCTAAACATGCTCATCTTGAATTATGATTTTTCTAGACCATTTCTCAATTACCTCTCTGGACAACTCCCCAGATCACTGCACATAACACTTATTTTTAACCACAGATTTAACATAACTTTTTTTGTCATTACTAAAACAATTAACTGGGTAATACTAAATTATATAAGAAAGTATACTTTCATATGCACCATTCCTAATTCTTTGACCAATATCCCTCCAAGCCCTATCACCAACATATGACCTGTACATTCCAACCTCTCTCTTCACCCTCCTCCTCTCCTCCAGTGACACCAAACCCAACTCCCTTTTCATATCAGTTACTGACTGGATCATGTGATAATTTCCACTAGTTGCTCTTGTTTGCACACCTTCCAACTCCTGTATTTGATAACCAAAATGTGGGTCCCTAACTACACCATACTAAACAATGATCTGACAGAAGTTTTGTAACCCAGTTTCCTAAATTATCTGATACATCCTCTCATCACCCTCTCTAGTAAATGAAGGATTTTGTAACACCTTCCTGCCACCTGCCCAATGTGCTCTGCCCAGTTGTGTTTGTTATCAAGATATTTACACATCAGGCCCCACCATATTATGATTTATTAACCTTTAGTTTTTATCTGTATATTAATAAGCTGACTCTTCTTGGCATTTATTTTCACTACATGCTGACCTATGCATTTAGATATCCTATTCAGGTCACCATGCAGCTGACCATAATCCATCAAGGCAGTCATTCATTTGAATTATGAACAGCACAAATCCCAATACACTGCCCTGTGGCACTCCCATATTTACTTCCAACTTTTTTGATAATGTATTTCCTACTCTAACACTTTGCTTCCTTTTAAGACTTCCTCAACCCAGCAAGTAATCACATCACCATTCATTCAATTTATCTCATGAACCAAGTAGTATATAAAAGGAAATTGTTTATTTTTTTTTGTTTCGTCGAGGTCCATAAGAATCTGTCATCAGATTTTGGCACCACGGTTATGATAGAAGCCCCCAATCTCTTTTTTGCTTTTCTAGTTGCCAAATGATATGGTTAATTATATGGAGTATCATATTATGGGAACAATATCAAAAGTGCGCATGAAACCAGGTTGTATTCCAAGTAAATTCGAATGTCAAGAAGACAGAAGGAAACGGACGGGCAGCAGTACAGAAAGGCCATATATTAAAAAAAAATGATGACAATAGCAGAGTGTCTGAATGAATCAGAGGAAGTTGATACACCAAATTCATCTCTCAAAGATACTTCTGATAAAAGTTCAAGTATGTAACAAACAGAAATAATGGTTTGAAGTTTTTAACAATAGTACCTAGTTATAATCATTATTGAGCTATTTTCTTGTAATTACTTTCAGGTTACCAATCACCTGGAGAAAATGTGCAAGAAATTTTATGTGAGCAGACTGCAGACAAATCTGTTCAAGCATTTGTAACACACAAATTCAGAAGTAAAACTGTCCAGGCCAAAGTGAAATCTGTTGACCAAGCATTATCACCTTTGAAACAATCACTAATATCTAGTCCCACATCCCCATTTAAAACTGTGACCATTATAAAATCAAAACCTCCTGTATCTGACCTAAGCAAAATTACAAAAAATGTAGTGATTGAAGAAGAGCACTTTGACAGTGATATTTTCTTACAAGTTGAATCATCTTCTGACAGTAGCGAATTATTACAAGAAAACAGAAAACTAGTAGCTACAGAGACCATATTGAATACAATTAAAAAGATTGAGAAAAAGCCTCGATTGTATGTTGGTGTTCCAAGTAGTTGTTATTATTTGATTGATATAATAAAAGATGAAATAAATGTTCCAAAACATCATGTATTGTTCTGTTTAAACAAAATAAGATTAGATAGTAAATTTAATCAACTGTCAGATGATTATGGAATGACTCCATCATATTTAAGCAAGGTATTTTTAAAAACTATACCTTTAATAGCTAGTGTTATGGGTCCTTTTATTGTGAGGCTAGACAGTGATATGACTAAAAGAACTTTACCTATGTCCTTTAGGCATAAATTTCATAATGTTAGTTGCATTATAGACTGCCTTGAAATTCAGATACAAAAAACCATCTAAGGCAGTAAACCAAGCTCTGACATGGTCAGATTACAAGAAAGCTAACACAATTAAATATCTAATATATCCTGTACACCAAATGGACTAGTGAACTATATTTCCCCAGGATTTGGAGGCAGAACAACTGACACATGCTTGGTTGAATCGTGTGATTTTATAAACACATTAAAAAGTGGAATGTGCATTATGGCAGACAGGGGGTTTAAACACGTAGAACAATATCTGCAGAAGTTGTTCAACTAATAAGACCTCCCAGTGTTGAAACAGGAGTGAAAATGAGCAAAAGTGAAGCAAAGCTTACTAAACAAATAGCCAGCTTAAGAATACATATTGAGAGAGTTATTCGACGCTTACGTGAATTTTATATGCTTAAACCACATGAATGTATTAATTTTAACTTTGTAAAAATACTTGATGACATAATAATAATAGCATGTGCTTTAATTAATTTGCAAGATTCTTTAATACAATAAAACAAATGAAAAGTTTAACTGTTTTTAATATATTTTATAATAAATTATGTTTCTATACTCTGAAATAATAATGGATATACATTACTTTTCCAAAAGGTTAACAACTTATCATTAATCATATTTTCCACATATTCAAGACTGAATGGCACACTTATAATTTCAACTTTTTTATTTTGTGCATAATCAGGGTCAGCTACACAAAAGAAACAGTTTCTCTTTCCTGTTAAATACATTTGAAGCTGCATTTGGGCATTAATTTTTCTGTAGCTTTCCATTTTTGTATGTTTTTGCACTAATGGGACATTTAATTTCTATTACACCATCTTCAAATAGTCCATCTGGGGAACCTGCAATCATTGGATACTTGGAATTTAATATCAGGCCACACTTACTTATTTCTTTCTTCAGTTTCTTCTCTACAGTTTTTCTTACTCTATCTTCAAGGACACGGCCACGTTTCATGGATGGAGTGTCTGGAATTTTACCACCTAGTATGAGGGATATGAGTGTGCCATCACATGTTTGACATCGGCTAACTTCAAATGCTCTCGAAGCGGTTATTCTACCATACCTCAATTCAAACCAAAGATTGTTACTTGTTTGTTCCCTTGTTTCTTCTTCAACTTTCTTTATTAAAGATGATGTTATCTGAACTTTTTTCAGAAAAGCATCAACACATTTCTCTTTAAAATTAAATACAAGTTGATGCATAGAGGCAGCCTGTGTTTCACTTAGACAATAAGCTGGTTGATATTTCAAAAGTTCACAGTTCTCAACTTTCCTCTTCCTCCCCTCTTCCAAGAACTTCATAAAAACAGATGGATTTGCTGGCAAAATGGGACTGCCATTGGACAGTTCTTTGGCTGTCATATATTTTAGGCTACTACCGACTCTAGAGAGTTTTGATTTTCTCCAGTAACATTCAACTGATGTGCATGATGGTTCCTCACTTCGGCGATGAACCCACATAAGAAACGCTATTGCATGCTACATCCACCCTGTGAAGCAACACAGTAATGACACTGAACAGAGAGAATTACGTCATCTTGTTCATCAACAACCAGTGTGCATCCATATAATTTTGCATGAACTTTGTGTTCTGGACATATCTTGCACTTTACTGTACATAAATTTCTGTGACGCTTAAGCTGCACATAACTTATGGCGTCATCTCCATATGAAGCTCTTGAGGATCTGAAAGTAAGTTTAGCTAATTAGCACTTTGGGATTCTATTTGATAATAGATTCTTATAGAACTAGATGAGACAAATCGAAAGTAAAGAATAATATTTATCTCGCTTAGCTCTCGAGATACTGTATCTTAAAAGTGAGGGTGTTAGGTTAAGACACGTTCAGGACCAAAAAATAAAATAAAAAAAATATGGCCTGGACCAGAAGAAACATCACCAAAAGCACAAGGAACTATAACTCATTTTTAACGTGCTATATCTCGAAAATTAAGCCAGATATCAAAAAACATTATTCTTTATTTTCGATTTGTTTCATCGAGTT
This sequence comes from Vandiemenella viatica, assembly GCA_031002005.1. NCBI lineage: Eukaryota > Metazoa > Arthropoda > Insecta > Orthoptera > Morabidae > Vandiemenella > Vandiemenella viatica. Next base: position 375,577,837 of record JARYHS010008074.1, read on the forward strand.
CTACAAGAATTCGTTATCAGATTGCGACGTCACGGTAATTATAGAACTCCCTAACGAGTTGCTTATACTTCGCAAAAGTAACATCAAACCATATCAATTAACTTAAAAACGTACGTCTAAGCAATAGATTATTGTTTAAGAAACTGATTTCGGCTTATAATATATATTTGACACTTGTATATACTTACATGGAAGTTTTTGCATTGCGGAATTCCGACGAGCAGAAGTCTATGTTTGAGGCGAAAAATCTTCCAACGGCTACGGCGTCAATTTTGGGCAAATTACAACTGGTTGCTTTGCTAAAACCTTGTTCCATAATGAATTAGACTTCTCTTTCGCCAAATAATTAAAAATAACTAAATTACCAACACAAAAGTTGCTACAAACGAAAAATTTACTACGCAAGGTGTTCTGTTACATGTAAATGTCAACCACTTCTGTGGCGACTGGGACGCTATGACGTAATGCTTTCTCATTGGCGTTCGCGGTCACGTGTCACTATGGCTGATTTTGTCGATTTTATTTTCTATAAATAATTCTAATCTTTACCTTTTATATTAAATAAGGTTGTTTTTTGTTATCTCCTTAGCATGATTAATCATTAAAAACTACTATACGCCCGATTTATTCTTAGTGGAAACTAGCCAATTGAAAATATATTCTATGCCCAAATAGCAACTAAACCTAGCCCTCGGTTTGACATCCCCACCGAATTCCCGACTTTAACAACCATAACTTTCTCTCAGATGAACCAGTGCCATCGTGCTACTCTCCTTGGAAAGATACATCCAGTACTTCAATCTAACCGACAACAATCCGTGCACCAAGTGTAACAAACACAATACTGTAGATCAAATCAACTGCTGCAAAACATTTGCACTGCAAACTTAAGCACAACAGGCAATCAAGTTAGAATTCCCCAAAATCTAATATAGAGAAGCAATGGACCAAGATACCCAATAACCCACAATCCTTACCCACCGCATCCACATAGAACGACAGAAACACCACAAAACCATTACCATCCAGATGGTCACCAGCCCACAACGACTGAGCAATGTACCCAGCAATCAATGTAAGACCTCACAAGTCTCCCCCACTCACTATACAACTTATCCTTCTTCAGTGGAACGGATGATCAGTGTGTTCCAATAGGGAAAGCTCGAATAGCAAACTGTGAAATAGCAAAATAGATATTGCTCTAATGGCCAACTGGGTTGGAACTAAACTCATTGAAAAAACCAAGAAAATGATGGCCCAAGGACGATACACCAAAATTCTGCATTGGAACGCCCGCTCACTAAGATCCAATAAGGACAGCTTTGAACAGGCAATTAGAGCGTGCGACGTGGATCTTGCCACCGTAGCGGAAACATTGCTAAAACCCATGGACAGCTTTAGAATTAAAGGGTACGTCATTATCTGATATGACCGTGACGACGGCTATGGAGGAACTGCCATCTTGGTCCGACAGGGGATGTCGCACAACGCAGTGCAACGAAATGTCAGAGGACTACCAATGGAGTCCTGTGCTATCTCTAAAAATTAACAACACCTGGCTAACAATAGCGACGGTATATAAACCCCTCAATACGACCCTAACGAAACCCCAAATGTTAAGGTTCTTATAGCAACTAACCGAGCCATATATCATTACTGGTGACTTCAATGTCAACAACTGTGCTTAGGGGTGCGAAAAAAACAAACCGAACTGGTCGTATCATACTAGATATAATGGAAGAAGGTAACTTAGTGATACTCAATGACGGTGCAGCTACAAGAATTAGTAACCCACAAGAACTGAATTCAGTAGTAGACATCGCACTAGCATCTTCGAATATCTCAGCGTTGTTCCAGCACAGAGTGATTCAGGAGCCCCTGGGATCAGACCACTACCAGATTCTCATTAGTATCAATTTAAAACAATCTAATAAAAAAACCAGGCTACATCAGATTAGAACTGGATTAGCAGTGAGGCAAATTGGAGCACATACGCAACCAGCGCTGGAATACGACTACACAGCCTGGACGAGACTGGTGAGACAGAGGAAGATTATAATAACATCATCCAGTTTATTAATCAGGTGGCCATACAAGGCATACCTAAGAAAAAGTAAGAAACATACACAATTAAGATCTAACCGCCATGGTGGGACGAGGAATGCGACATGGCAATTCGAGAGAGGAAAGAGGCACTTCGAAAATATCTCAGGTGCAGCAATATGGAAAACGTCATAGACTTCAACAAAGTACAGGCCAGAACGAAAAGAACATTGAAGCAAATGAAGAAAGAAGGGTGGAAAAAATATTTCGAATCAATCAATAGGAAAACCCCAATCACTTTAATATGGACGATAGAGAAAAAAAGACAAACGACCAGTCGATACAGTGCACGCGACATCAAGCTTAACCACGGAAATGCTAGAGGAAATACTAACAACCCTGGCACCTGTCTCTGTCAACCTAAACTACAATCCCTCATTCGAAGACCAAACCGACGATACAATGTCAAATCCTTTTCATATGGAGGAATTTGTAAAAGCGTCCAAGAAGTCGAACAACACGGCGCCAGAAACGGACAACGTTTACTACGGAATGATCGAACACCTACGATCACGAGGGAAAGAGGTACTCTTAAAAACTCTAAACAACATATGGAACAAAAGACTATAGATTCCGGGATTAAAAACCTCAAGAATAATCCCGATCCTGAAGCTGGGGACAACCCCTTCAACTACCTCAGACTGCCATGACCGTACAGACTAATGGAGGGATGGTAAAAAAACAGGATAGAGTGGTTTGTCGAACATAATAGCCATCTACCAGATCACCAGTGGGTGTTTAGATGGGGAAAAAGCACTACGATCTCCTTGTAAGGCTTACCACAGACATCCAGTCCAGCTTAACTGCAAACCGATATCTCATGGCCCTCCATACGGACATCAACAGTGCCTACGACAACGTCAATCTCGAGTTACTGGCAGGGAAGATGCATAACATGGGCTTCTCCGCAATCTATGCACAGAACCTGATAGCACTGCTCGAAAACAGAATTTTGGTCCTAAAACATAAAGGAATGACGATAGGACTACGACTCACGAGACAGAGTCTGCCGCAAGGATCGATACTATCATCTATTCACTTCAGTATATATACCTGTTACCTGGCTAAAATACTACCCAAGGGTGTATATATATTGCAATACGCAGATGACATATGTATATACGCAGAAGTCGAAACCCTGACGAAATGCATAAAATTGCTCAGCACAGCGATGGAAAGATTAAACAAATGGTTACAGGATAATAGGATGCAAATTGCACTTGAAAAATCAGCGGTAGTAGTCTACACGAGACACCGAATACAACACATGGAATCTGTCTGACTCAGTCCATACCTATTTCCAAATAAAAAGGTAATCAAATACCTGGTCATGCAAATAGATTCCAAACTCAGCTGGGGTCCACATATAAAATATATAATAAACAAATATCAGAAGGCTATCAACCTGCTGACTACAACGAGTGGCTGCTGGTGGGAAGGAGACCCGAAAATACTCCTGATACTCTACAGAGCTCTGGTGCGATCAATAATTAACTATGGATGCCTCTGCTACATCTCTGCAGCCGAAACCCTGCTCTTCCAAATAGACAAGGTCCAATACAAGGCACTGCGCATAAGCTTCGGCACAATGCGCTCTACCCCGACAAACGCACTCTTGGTAGAGGCCATGGATCCACCTCTGAACATCCACCGATACAATAGTGGGAAATTCATTTTAAAGACTATGCAATTCCAAAGAATCCCATAATAGACCCATTAGAGAGACTGGCGCAGAGAACCACTGTAGATAGCTACTGGCGTAGAAAAAAAATACCGATATCCGTTAAAACATACATAGACTTAGTTCAATATGAACCGATAATTATTTACTCAAGGAAAATGTCTTGCTTCGAGTGCTCATATAAATCAACTAATAGCAAAATGGAGGTAAATTTGGATATACCATTTACAGAAAACACGGAACATAAGCCTCTTATCGCAAACTGTTGCGCAATATGAAAATAGCGTGCACATTTATACTGATGGTTCAAAGATCGGAAGTGAGGTAGGTTGCGCTTTCGTGGATACGCATGCGCACGTCGAATCGACATATACACTTCACAGCGAAGCATCGATATTCACCGCCGAAATGGTTGCTATTCTCAAGGGATTAGAATATGCCAAGAGTTCCAGCTCCAAAACAGTGATTATACTATCAGACTCTCGAAGTGTCCTTGAATCTCTTCACCTTCTTAATAGTAATGCGTGGAGATGTCAATTAACATACAAGATCCTGGAGACTGTCACGGAACTGAAAGAAACAGGAAAGCGAACTAATTTTATTTGGATATAAGCGCACACGGGAATCAATGGCAACGAAAGAGCGGATTAGTTGGCAAAGTCGGCAACCGCCGAAGGCACACCGTACCTACTTATCAGAGTGACTGGCCCCCTCTCCACCCTGCGTACTAAGGCAAAAAAATTGAGGGAAACATCGTGGGAAGAAACGATCAACAGAAAAGGAAAACACTACGGTACTATACATCCGACAATCCCTAATGCGCAGTGGCACCAGACCAAATACATTTCAAGAAAAACTATTTTCAGCATTGGCAGACTGAATATTAACCATGGATTTTTCCCCAAACACTTATACCGCATTAATTTCCTGAACACACCAAGTTGCACCTGTGACGGAATCAGCGAATGCGAACCAAACCACCTCTTATTTGCTTGTAAGGAAAAATGGCGGGAATGCACACAGTTTATATAGGAACTTGTGGGATTGGGAATATAATTGCCACTAAACGTGACCCACCTCCTGACCTTGGAAGATATTGCCATCTACAAAGCAATAATGAAATCCCTGGAAGAAAACAACATCAGGATATAACGCCTTATTGTTTTACTCCTGCAGTTCTCGGTAATGATATAAGACAGTAATAGGCAAAAGTGTCCCTATAAATCGGGGAAAACCATGACTCTTGCTCTCTAGCATAGGTTAACGTGAAACTAAAAATAAAACTGAAAACCTAATTGCCATATGTTTGTAAATTAACTCCTAGTGTTAAAATGTGAATGTTGTATCTTAAAACAAAATATCCAATATTAATCGTATATTGTAATATTATGGGATGTAATTCTTTATACACCTACTTCAATTTCATGCTATTATTAATCCATGTATCCATTAATACAAAACAATGTTACCAGTGTAATTTATTTTACTGCCAATCCATATATATACTATATATAGCTATATACTAATGTTATATCTTATAATGCAATGATGCTGGCTGTATGGAGAATATCCGAATTCCATTAAAATAAATATAATAATAATAATCAATCATGGCGAAAATTTTTTATTTGCGGATGACCGTAACATCATAGCCTCCATTCTCAAAGCTACCATAAATTGCATCAAGACGCCGCGAAGGCGGCACAACATCCAGTGAAGAATACATCAGGTGACCAGTCCACCTTGTACAGTAATACCGCACCGGACATGACAATCCTCAGAAGCCACACCCATCAAGACAACCAAAATTACAACCTGGAAGGAGATGCACTAATGTGTAAGAACTTCCCCACACTCCAGGAAAACAGCCACTGGGTTAAAATGTCTGTCTAAATGTCAGTGATCCCTCGATCAATGAACTTCGGTAAAAACGAAATGCAGCTATCAGAGAGGTCTTCAAAAAACAAACACCATCAAATTCAGTTGTGTTAACAGATCTCAACAGATAGACTTGAAACTAAATAATGAAAATTTTGAATGCGTTGCCAGTCAAAAGTTTCTAGGAATGACTGTTGATCACGAGTTAAAGTGGAATGAACACACACAGTTATTGGGAAAGAAAATATCCACTACATATTTTGCACTTAGAACTCTAGCTCCTGTATCTAATGATGATTGCCTCAAAGCAATATATTTTGCAAACATTCATTCAATAGTACCATACAGACTCAACTTTAGGGCTTCAAAAATAACCCTCTATTTTCAAATTACAAAAATGGTCAGTATGGATAATAGCAAACACTTCAAGAACACATTGTAATGACATATTCAGAAAATTATATACATTTTTTTTTTTTTGCTGTCGTTAGTCTTTAGACTGGTTTGATGCAATCCTCCATCCCTTCCTATCCAGTGCTAACATCTTCATTTCTACATACCCACGTCCTCAATTATCTGCTTCATAAATTCTAATCTCTGTCTACCTCTTCAGTTCTTACCTTCGACTGTTCCCTCCACTAACAAATTAACCAATCCAGCATGTCTCAAAATATGACCTACCAGCCTGTCTCTTCTTCCTGTAAGCTTCTTCCATAAACTTCTTTTCTCCCCCGTCATTTCCGAAACTCGTTCATTTCTTACTTTGTCTGTCCACTTAATATTCAGCATTCTTCTGTAGCACCACATTTCAAATGCTTCAAGTTTCTTTCTTTCCGGTATTCCTAAAGTCCATGTTTCGCAACCGTAAAGTGCTGTGCTCCACACATAGAGTTTAAAAAAGTTCTTTCTAATTCCTAAATCAATATTTGAAACTAAAAGGTTTCTCTTTTTCATGAAGGCTCCTATTGCATAGTGCTATTCTGCTTTTAACATCATTCCTGCTTTGGCCATCGGTTGTAATTTTGATTCCCAAGTAATAGAACTCACTCACTTCTCCTATTGCATCCGATCCTATTTTTATATTTAATCTGCTACTATTGGTATCATTTCTGCTACATTTCATCACTTTTGTCTTACTTTGATTTATATTCAGTCCAAAATCTTCCTTCAGTATTTTGTTCATGCAATTCAATAACTTCTCAATATCCTCAGCCCTCTCTGCTAACAAGACAATGTCATCAGCAAATCGTAGCATACTGATTTTTTCTCCCTGAAAACTTATGCCACATGGAAATTTTTCTTTGACTTTCTTCATTGCTTCTTCTACATACAAGTTGAATATTAACGGGGATAGACTACAACCTTGTCTCACACCCTTTTTAACTGATGAATGTCTCTCGTTATTCTCTACTTTTATTACAGCCACTTGATTCTTATATAGTTTATAGAGTATTCTTCTATCATGATACTTTACACCTGACTTCTTTAAAATTTTGAACATCTTGTCCCATCTAACATTGTCAAAAGCTTTTTCTAAATCAACAAATGCCATAAAAGCATCTTTGTTTTTCATGATCAAGTATTAATCTTAAAGACAGAATTGCTTCCCTTGAACCGCGATTTTTCCTAAACCCAAACTGATCTTCACCTACTATCTCTTCTACTACCCTTTCCATCCTTCTGTATATTATTCTGGTCAGCAATTTTGAAGCATGTGATGTTAGACTAATTGTGCGATAATTCAGACATTTGTCGGCTTGTGCTTTCTTTGGAAGTGTGAAGATGATATTTTTTTATTAAAATCAGTTGGAATTTCTCCTGTTTCATAAGTTTTTGATATCATCTTGAATAATCTTTCGATTCCTTCCTCTCCTAGAGATTTAAGAAGTTCTGCAGGGATCTCATCAATTCAAACTGCCTTATTTGCTTTCAAGTCATTCAGAGCTTTATTAAATTCTGTCCTCAAAACAGGATCTCCTAAGTCATCAATGTCGACATCGCCTTCCTTTTCCATTACACTATTCTTCAAGTCGTCCCCAACATACAGTTTCTCAGTGTATTCCTTCCATCGGTTAGCTCTATCTTCTGAGCTTAAAAGAGGTTTCCAATCGGCAGTTTTAATGTTCATACCTCTTTTCTTCATTTCTCCAAAATTCTGTTTGATCTTTCAATATGCAACATCTACTTTACCTACGACCATTTCCTTTTCTACTTCTTCACACTTTTCTTGTAGCCATTTTTCTTTTGCTGTTTTGCATTTCCTATTTATTTGATTTCTAAATTGCCTGTACTGCTCTCTTCCTGCTTCATCCTGAGCATTTTTGTACCTTTTCCTCTGATCCATCAACTCCAAAATTTCTTCTATGATCCAAGGTTTTCGGCAGCTTGTTCCCTAAAGCCTAATGTTTCTTTGCCAGCTTTCATTATTTCGGTCGTTAATGCATTCCATTTGCCCTCGGTTGAGTTCCTTTCACAGTTACTTCGTAGACCTATGTCTACCATTTCTGCAAATTTTTCTCTGGTGCTAGATTGTTTCAGTTTATTCGCTGCCAGTATGTTCTGCTTATGCTGCTTACTTATTCGCTTGAATTTCAGCCTGCACTTCATTATTATCAAATTATGGTCCGAGTCTATGTCTGCTCCTGGGTACGCTTTACATTCTAGAACTTGATTCCTGAATCTCTGTTTGACCATGCTATAATCTAGCTGATATCTGCCTGTATCCCCAGGACGTTTCCAGGTGTATATTCTTCTTGCATGGTTCTTAAACAGTGTGTTCGCCACTACTAGCTTATATCTTTCACAAAATTCTAGTAACCTGCTTCCTCGCTCATTTCTTTCTCCTAGACCAAAACTTCCTACAGTATTTCCCTCTTTTCCTTCTCCCACTATTGCTTTCCAATCACCCATGATTATTAGATTTTCCTCCCCCTTCACGTATTGGATTAATTCTTCGATTTCAGCGTATATTTTTTCTATTTCTTCGTCATCTTCCTGTGACGTTGGCATATATACTTGTACCAATGTGGTTGTGACGGGCTTAGTTTCTAACCTCATCAAAATAATCCTGTCACTAAACTGTTTATAATAACTCACCCGTTTCCCTACTTTCTTGTTCATTACAAATCCTACAACAGTGACTCCATTGACAGCTTGTGTGCTAATTATCCAGTGTTCCCCAGACCAGAAATCCTGTCGTCCTTCCATTTAATCTCACTAATCCCAACAACATCTAACTTAAGTTGTTCCATCTCCATTTTTAAGTTTTCTAATCTACCTGCCCTATTCAGACTTCTAACATTCCACGCTCCGACTCGTAGAATGTTTCTATCCATTCTGATGACTCCTCCCTGAGCAGTCCCCACCCGGAGATCCGACTGGGGGACAATTTTACCTCCGGAATAGTTTATCTAGGAAGAAGCCATCATGATAAATGTAATTTGGGAGGATTACATGTCCTCGGGAAACCCTTTGGGGCTTTAATGCAGTGGTTTCCCGTTGCCTTCTGCATCCCCATGCCGTTGATCATTTCTGATTCATCCGCCTTTAGGGACCGTTTCCAACCCCAAGGGCAAGAGGGTGCCCTGAACCGTTCCCCGCTCTTCCGCCCTCCTTTCGGAGGCCGTTGGCAAGCAGTATGTAACTCCTTTATACCGGGAATATTTCAGTCGCCAGAGCCTCGTCCGTGCAAACAGGGTGCACCACGTGAAGGAGAGGTTGACATTTGGTTGGAAAAGACTAGTATAGTCTCTCCCAAACCCTTACACCCCATATATATATACAATTATTATTACGATGACGCAAACAATACGAGTGAAAATGTATCATATGGCGAATTAAATAAATAAGTAAATAAAAATCATCAACTGAGCTCAGGGTTAATTGTTAGAATTATGCGGTTTAGACCTAGAAATGGATTGATTCCCACATGGACAATTATATGTTGCATGATCTAGTGTTGGCAAACCAGACAATCTATACATCTTCGCAGATAAGGAAATAACTTAAAATTTGGTGTAACCACAAACATTGTGAAATTAAACATATTAGAATTGTCTGCTTAATTTTTTATTTCTTTTCCATTTAACCAGACTGAGCCTTTTGTGGATAAATTTCAAATTTCTTTTATGAAATCCCCTGAGACATATCATGTGAGGAACATAATGGTAATCATATTTAATCAGATCAAGTAACCTTTAGTAATTTTGTGCAATAGCCCTTTCTCTAAGGAACTGTCACCCGAACTGTAAGATTATTATAAAGTATTAGTAAACTTTAAGTTAGTATACACCTGTTATCTACGTAATTTTGTACTCAGTTATTAATAATCGCTTCATAATACATAAAGAGCTGTAGGTTAAATAAAGATTTTCATCTTCGAAAGTACATAATTAATGGGGTAACTGGCCAAAATACTATACACTATTGATATGAACGCATCAATGGATTCTGCTGAGAACGACAGTACCGTAGGATGGGGTGAATAGGAATATTTTTGAACTTCAAAGGTGAAAAAAGCTTTTTTTATTTTTAATTATGAAATTGCCTCAACTCGGTGGATCATCAGTTACTTTATTGAAAACTATTTACAGATAATTGTAAGTTCTATGTTTTGATATTTGTGTCACTGAGTTCAGTGGCGGATCCAGGATTTTGGTTTGGGGGGGGGGGGCTAGGAATTTGGTTTGGGGGGGGGGCTTGACTGTTAATAGTATTGTTTTTCTTATCATGTATATATGCCATTCCAGTTCTTCGGGACGTAGGATAGATGTGTTTCCTTTTTTTTTTGTTTTTTTTTTCGGGTGGGTGTGTTGTATCTTTGTGTAATATTAGTGTTTATTAATAACACTGAAGAAATCAATTGCAGTTATTTGAAGCTGAATGACGAGTGCCATATCAGAGTAACATTTTCCAACGTTCGCCATTTATCACTGATATTTTTTTAAATTTTTTGCTTACAATTTCATTCCTCCCAGGTGAAGCCTGGGAGGCGGGCTGCTAGAGGGTCTCGAGCACCCTTTTCAGCCTACTATCGTAATGTGGAGGAAGGGGGGATGGAAGTTGGCCGTGGCCTAGTAAGGAACCATCCCAGCATTCGCCTTGAGTGACTGAGGAAAACCTCAGTCAGAATGGCCGAACGAGGTTTTACTCTTCTCCCGAATACGCACAACTCGAGCCATCACTGATTGTATTTGGTTCTTTCCTTTATGGTCTCTGGAGCCTTAACTAAATCCAGTTTCCAGAGACAATATAGGATGTAGAGTGTTCAGTTCTATTTTGTTTTGGCGCTAAACAAGAAATAGTCTTAATGTTTTGGTTTGGAAATGAACAATGAGTTACAGAAAATTTTCTTATATTTACAATCAAATAATTTTCATGCTTCACGAGAATGGATAGAGGGATGTGTCGATTATTTCAGAGAGCAACACGAAGGTTCCACCGTAAGTTTAAGTTTTTAAACATTTAATAAGAGAGAGCTGAATATATAAGACAGTTCTACAGAAATTTTTAAATAGATCACTCCGTGATTCAAATATAAGACTAATGGAGTAGTAGTTTACATCGCGATACGTGACGTCACGAACATAACCCTCTTGAAAGCACCTTAAATTACGATTAAGAACTAAATTATTAGTGTTTCACGCTGTAACAAGAAGTCTCAGTTGTCATTCTGGTCTAGGATGCGTTTCAAACTAACCATAAAACTCCGCTAATACTGACTCTACAATATCAAAGTTTCAATCACAAACCCATTTATACATCCGTTCAATCACAGTATAAACTTGATTCACTAATACTTACTTTCACCTATAAATTTTATAACGCTACAGCGTACCATTCATTGGGTAGGTTAGTATCATTATTTTCTGCAATTATGGAATATGTAGTTTAGTGGAGAGAAATAGTGACTATTACCTGATGTAAGCATTAACTAATGCAATTTTGCCAGAGTTAGCTAATATTCTTATTTCTTATACAAACACTTAGTGACACATAAGAATTGTTGATAGCATTTTACACCACAATACAGTGGAACTACATGCAACTGAAATTTGACAACAGCAATGTGGCGCCACCGAAACCAGAATTTTTCAGTTCATTTGTATTTAACGATATGAACTGCATTACTGGCTTTTGTTTGGGTAATTTTTTAACGAATTATTTAGAACGATTATAATTATAACAAAATCCAACGATAACACCTACAGCGTTATGTCGGGGATTCTATCCGGGATTACTAGAGATCACAATTCTGTGAGGAGTTGGCCTTGTAATACTGCAGTAGTCAAACACAAGACACTGCTACAAATACTTTCTGAAGTAGTTTTTGTTGTGTCATTCTGATCAAGGATATATTATAACCTATTTACTGCTTAAAAATAAAACCTGTTGCTATTGACTGCCACATTATTATTACATCATTAATTAGTAAGCATGGAAGAACATTGTAGTGGAATCACAATCTCCGGTAAACCTGTCTATCCACTGGATTGAGCCTCCAGTAGCAGCATGGGGATCAGGCAGACTACTTAGTAAATGTCTGGTGGAACAATTTTCCACAATATGCTCAATTGTCTGCTCCATACTACAGTGACAGTAGGAGTTGTTCAAGTCACAGTGTTGCATGAACCACACCATGATATGTTTTGAAGAGATTTAGTTGGCTCAAGTACTTCCCTGGTAGGTCGACACTTGATGTCTTCTGCATAGTACCAGTGATCAGGTGTCCATTCCAGGGCAAGCTCTGGACCGCTGTTGCCTCTATTCTATACCAAGAGATTTTGGTTTGGTTTCCTGAAATTACTCCAAACAAATCCCAGGATGGTTCCATGTTCCAAGCCCCCAGACGTTTACCGCTTGATGATGATGAAGCATAGAAATATAAACCATACCAGTCTTAAAGTGGCTGCCATCTGGTTGGCCAGAGTAGCTCGTAGTTTTATTGACACTAGGTACAGTTGTGGAAAACTCAAGTCAGCACATAAAGGAATATCTAGCTGGGTCTTTTACCTTCCGCCAATGATGTGAAGCTGCTTGGCATCTGATCTTTGGTGGTCAGATGATGGAAATGACTGAAAATCAAGGCAGGGGTGTATTGCAGTACACAACCATCAATTCTTATAGTGGCATTTAGATGACTAATGAAATTATAGATTGTAATTTGGTACACATTATGTTTTTCTGCTAGTGAAGGGTTTGAATGTGAAATTTTTTTTTGTCCTGTGATCTTTTTTGCTTTCTCAACACTGTGCCATTATCTTATTTATTTTTGCTTGATGACAAATTTTTTCGTTGCTGTCAGTTTCAGTTTTAATAATTAATAATCACTTTAAATGTGCGAACACTGTAACATAAGAACATAACATCACCTACTTATATAGTTGTTTGTACTAGACAAACTGTCTGTCGTCAGTGGCACTAATTTTGTAAATTGAGTAGTTTTATAAAATTCCATTAAAATTCTTCAATTCACAGGCAGGGGAGATAATAAATAAAAGATGAACTGAGGCCACCTTTAAGTTTCACCAGCTCTATGAATTTGCTAAAGCTATTTTTAGATAGTGTGACAATAAAAGTACCATTGAGCAACGACAATAGGGAAGGATAGGGAAAATAACCCATCACTTAACACAGACTAAAACGGGAAGGAACAAACAAACATGCAAAAAACCACAAACACACATTACAATTAATGAAAGCATCTCGGACTAGTAGCTGCTTCGAATTCATGTCATCTGGTAATGTTTCGGAAGCTGGACTGCTTCCCTTGTCAAGCCACCACTCAACATGAACTGAAGTTGAGCTGTGGCTTGATGGTGGAAGCAGCGCTTGCTTAGAAAGCATCACCAGATGATGCAAATTTGATGTGGCTGAGACACTTTCTTTAAGTGTTACTGAGGCGAAAGTGTTCACAGTTGTCTACACTTTACAATGTTTCAGTTTAAACCTTACTAATGTATGTGGTGTTGGGTCATGGTGTTGAAATGTTGTAAAGTGATACTCATGAATGTTAAATTATATAACTGTATTAATGAGGCAAGAAAACAGGCCTGGTATTTTGAACGCAAGTTCCAATTTTCGAAGTAGATGTGGTGGTAGTTTCTGGCAAAATTCTGACACTTTTCAATGTAAAGCAGTCATTGAAATTGTTAGAATAGTGGGTATTGGCTTGTCTTGATACTGTAAGGTATAGGTTCCAGGTGTGGTCTGTTAATCTGTGGCTATTCATTCTGTCCAAGAGTTGTTTTGGAATGAGACCTATGTAAAAACTAGTACAGTGGCAGCAGATTTGTAACATGTCCAATGATGGGGAAAGTTTTCCCTGTGGTAGGATTGGAATAGATCGTGGTAGGTGGATGCAGCTACAGGTTTTGCACCAATGTCTGTGGCATGGGAAAATCCATGTAGTGGCTTTGGATAATCTGAAGTAAGGTGTTTGTGGAGCAAAATTGGATGGTCTGCAAAAATGTGCAGAGGACTGGGTAGAATTTTGGGGAGATGGGTGTGTATCTGTGGAAAGGAGCAAAGTATTTCATGTATGCATCGCTAGACTTGATTGATGGACTTCTGAGGAGGTGAGAACTGGGCAACAAATTTAGGGCTATGGTGCAGAGTGGGGGGTAGGGGCAGCACACGATATATGATTTTTTATATGATCTGTAGGGTAACAGTGGGAAATTAGGGCTTTAGATAAGTTTTCGGATCAGATGTGTCTGCCACAAACAGCTAATCTGTAAGGGAGGGAAGTTTTGGTGTGGATTGGATGGCAACTGTAAAAGTGTAGATATTGCTTCAAATTGGTTGGTTTGATGTGGACAGTGATGTGAAGGGCACCCTGCTGTAGAGCAATGACAAAATTGAGGAATGTGATGTGAAAGTCCAGATGAAGTTGATGGAATGGTTATTATTCAGGGAATTGAGGTACTCTAGGAGTTGGTTTTCACTGTAGGTCCCACATATAAATATCTCATTTATGTATCTGAACCACACAGTTGGTTTGAAAGGGATGAGATTTAGGAAATGTTTCTCTAGACGACCTAGGAATAGGTTGGTACAGGATGGGGTCATGTTTGTACACAAGGCAGTGCAGCAAATCTGGTGATATACTTTAGAATTGAAGGAGAAGAAGTTTTTGGAGAAAATGAGTTGAGCCAAGGATGTAAGGAAAGATGTAATGGGAAAGTTTAGTGGGGCTTACAGATTTAGAAAATGTTCCAGGGCACTGTGGCCCTGACAGTGGGGAATGTTTTTATATAGGTAAGTTACATCGGTGGAGACAAGGAAGTAGTCTAAAGGTAGAAGAGTGTGGACTGTGGACAGATGCTCAGGAAGTATGAAGTATCTTTGACATAGGAAGGAAGATTGTGTACAAAGGATTGGTAATGTTAATCCAACAAGCCTGAAATCCATTTAGTGACCCGTATGCTGCAACTATGTCACCCAGGATTGCCAACCTTGTGGATGTTAGGAAGAAGGTACAGATGCTATATTAATGCAATTTTATGTTGTTGGGTATCTATTTTGACATTTTAACACCAACTGTGAAAATGAGTTGCAAATTAGAATAGGGAAATAAGCCACCACTTACCTTAAGATGATGGAGGTGGAGCGTAAACACCCAGGAAAGACAAAAACACATGTTATTTAGGAATTTTCAGGTCTAGTCTTTTATCAACAGAAGAACATTATGGGGGGTGGGTGTTGCAGGATTCTGCCTCACAGAATGATTGTTGGCCAGGAAAATGGTGGTAAATTCAAACTGAGGACAAGTAGAGGGGCAGTGATTCAGAGCTAATACCCAAGTATTGATAAATATCACAACTGATCTCTGGTGGGTGGGGAGAGCAAAATCTTTATAAAAATAGATGTGTGTTTCCCTATATTCCACTTTTCAGCCACCACTACTTGGCACATATCACTGGTCTTTGTGTTTGGAAGTAGCATGGAGTTTCCTCTCATGTACAACATTGGCGGGATGTGGGAGATGTGATGGTTAAAAGTGGTCGATGCAGGGCATTTTCGGATTTTGACCAAAGACATGTGTCTCCGTATATGTCACTCTGCTGCCACAACTACATAGCATAGACCAATTGTGTTTATGTGTGGTAGTGGTATCATGTCTCCTATCGTGTACTATGGTGGTTAGATGTCGGTAGTTATGGGGGTATGGGAGATATGGTGCTTGAAAGTGGTCAGCCTGCAGCACTTTCATATTTCTACCAAAAACGTATGTGTCATGGTGTATCACTTTTTAGACAAAACTATCAAGCGCCTATCACTGGTGTTTGTGTGTGGTAGTAGCACAGAGTCACCCATCAATAATAACGTTGGCCGAATTTCAGTAACTGTGGTAGTGTGGGAGATATGGTGGTTGAAATTGGCCCATCAAGGATATTTCGACCAAAGACATGTGTCTCCGTATATTTCACTCTGCTGTCACAACTACATAGCATAGAACATTGGTGTTTGTGTGTGGTAGTGGTATCATGTCTCCTATCATGTACCATGGTGGTTAGATGTTGGTAGTTATGGGGGTATGGGAGATATGGTGGTTGAAAGTGGTCGACCTGTGGCTCTTTCATATTTCTACCAAAAACGTATGTCATGGTGTATCATTTTTCAGCCAAAACTATCTAGCACAGATCACTGGTGTTTGAGTGTGGTAGTAGCACAGAGTCACCCATTGGTAACAACATTTTCTGAATTTTGGTAACTGTGAGGGAGTGGGAGATATGTTGGTTGAAATTGGTCGACCAAGGGTATTTTAGTATTTCGTATGTGTGTCCGTATATTTTACTTTGTTGCCTGGACTACATAGCGCAGATGACTGGCTTTTGTGTGTGGTAATAGCATCAAGTCTCCCATCGTGCTGTATGGTGGTTAAATGTCATGTAACTGTCAATCCAAATTCTTTAAAAACACGAACGAAGTCGTGGGTACCAGCTAGTAATATAATAAAATATAAGTAAGCTAAGATTAATAAAAAAACATAAGAATTAAACCAAATACATTATGAAGTTAAACATCACCTTAGGTTAGTGGTAGTTCAATTTAGGTAATGGGGAAAAGGAGAGAATAAGAAAAAAAGTAAACATAAATAATAATGACTGGATATTATCTCGAGTCGAGACCAGGTGGTTGCCTTTTACGCAGTTTGTAATGGTAGGCAAGTTCTGAGTTCAGAGGAGCTGCTATTATGAAGGACTCTGACAGCATTAATCACGAAACATGAGTTGAAATTATTCGCGTTATGGGAGACGGCATGGACAGGTACTTGGTGCTATGGGCTCCGAGTGAATACAGTCTGTTGGTGGCCATTTATCCTTATGGAGAGTAGTTTTGTGGTCAAACGTGTATATGAAGGCAGGCAGTGGTTGCATGTTTACTGATATTTTACATGGGAGGTTTTGCTAGTGACGTAGTGACAAGATTTGTGAAAGTGATGGTGGGATGATATATTCTGCACATCTTGCAGTGGGGTCTATTGCACGGGAAAGAGCCATGGGGCTGACTATTGGGACGAGGAAGACTATGTTTGTAGACTAGGAGTTCGCTGAGGTTAGGAGGCCTGCTGAAACAACTTCTGGGAGGGGCAGGGAGATTTTGGGAAGACTGGATCTCATTTTTGGGCAGGTTTGCAGGAAACCATAAACCAGTTGAAGGATTCTGTTGATGGATTTGAAGCCTGGGTAGTATTGTGATACCAGGACTGGGTTGTGGTTGGTTTTTGGAGGTTTGTGATGGTTGATGGGCTGAGAAAGTTGTAAAATTGCTCCTGAAAGCTGTCTGTTAACCAAAGCCAGAGGGTTGTTGCGAGATATCAATGCTTGTGATATGTTTGAATAATGCATTGAGGGACTGTTGGAGCGTATACGATTACCCCGAATGCCAATGGAGAGGGAATGTCTGGTATGGCGCAGGTGGCAGCTGTCAAAATGGAGATAACGTTGAATGTTGGTGGGTTTGATGTGGACTGAGGAATTGAGGGACAAATCGACAGCCAAAAATGTAGCCTGGGTGTTGAGTAAATTCAAGTGAATTTCAGCATGTTTAAGGTATTAAGATGGTTCAAGAAATTTAGAAGGTTGCCATGTGTATAGGTCATAGAAATATCATCTATGAATCTAAGACAGGTGTGGAGTTTGCGAGAAACTTTCCCCAAAAATGATTGTTCCAGATGTTCCATTAACAGGTTAGCATTAGAGGGGTCATGAAGGTGTCCAAAGCAGTGCCACAGGTTTGGTGATAGTTGTTGCCTTCAAAGAAGATATAGTTATTGTTAAGTATTAGGTGGGCCAGTTCGATTAGGAAAGATGTCGTAGAGAGACTGTTGGGAGAATGCTGATCCAGAAAATGTTCCATGCCCCTGAAGCCATGGCAATGTGGAATGTTTGTTTACAAGGATGTGACATCAATCGTTACTAGGATAGAATTGGCAGGAAGAGATGTGGGTATAGTAGAAAACTGTAAGAGGAAGTATTGTGTGTTTTTGATATATGAAGAGAGCTGACATATTATAGCTGGTAGGTATTGGTCAACCAAAGTGGAGATGCTTTCAGTTGGTGATCTTTAAGCTGCAACAATAGGGTGTCCTGGATTGCCAGGCTTATGGATTTTGGGACTGAGGTAAAGGGTAGGAATATGTGGATTTTGAGGAGTAAGGAGCGAAATGGATTGTGGGGTATGGCCTTGGAGAGTTCCACTAAAATGTACATATTCCTGTATTTTCTCATTGACAGCAGATGTAGGATCTTCGGTCAGCTGGCAGTATTGCTGTTGTCTGATAACCAATGAAGAACTTGAGCCACTTAGTCACTCTGATTCATAACTACTGTGGTGGAGCCCTTATATGATATTTTAGTCTTTTTCCTGAGAAATGTACTCCTACCATCTTGATTTCCCCCAACCTGTTCTTCATGGAGTAGCTAGTCATGCAGTAGGCTGTTGTGTGTGCACATCCCTTCATTACATAAGTAAGGTTTTAAACCAAAATATTATAAAGTTTTTTTTTTTGTTTTTTTTTTTTTCATCTGTTCCTTCTGTCTTTGTCTGTTTTAAGTAAAGCTATTTTTTAGGAGAAAAAATAATAATGACACAGCTCCTTTTGACATGACTCAGAATGTTAAAAGTATAAACCAAATGAAAAATTGAAATAATAATTTTAGAATTTTAAACTTTATATATTTACTTGAGCTATGTGTTCCAGTATTCCTATTCCCAGATTCAAGAATTTGTAACACAGCAGTGGAAACTAGCAGATTTGAGAGAGATCAGCCATGGATGTTTACCTCCAAACCTCTCTCAGCAGAAGAAAGTGAATTTGACTGGAAAATACAGTGTACAGGTGTGAAACAAACTGAGCTTTAATGTCTTGATTACAAATCTAAATTAATTTATTGTATTAAGTATTTAGTATATTATTAGTCATTAAATTTTCTCTCACCTTGTCAGGTTTCTAGTATTAAGTTCTTGGAAATTTCATGCAGCAAAATTGCTTTTAGGATGTAGTGAGGCATGCAGTTAGGACATTTCATTGTTAATGCTTCAAACCTAGCTGTTTTGGATGAGATACTTGTATGGATAAACTTACTAGTGACTTTAGGAAGTGCCCCTTATAGCCATAAATATTAAGCTTTCATGCAAACATTTGCATCTTATCATGTGGTGTGAATAAGTATTGTGTGTTATATGGAGAAATTATGGACTCTCATCTTGCTCTTCCTGATTTAAAGCAAAATATTCCTCAAAGAATTGCTACAAGTGAAAGAAATTTGTGTTAACTGTAGTGACATGGTTGAAGATGTCAGTAAGGATGCAGATTTGTGGCAGTTTTTAAATTTTGAATAAGTAGTCCCAACGTAAAGACCTGATAGGTTTTCCAATTTACAAGTTTGTATGTCTATGGAATTTTCCTCATTCCACTAGGAATCTAGTTCAGAAATCAGTCCCAAGAATTAACATGTTGATTTAACACTGTCATTGCTGATCTTAAATTTGTATCAAGTGAGTGCTAGAACTGTATATTATGTAGCGAACAGTGTACTACTTGGTCTCCAGTTATGTTTTTATGAGAACACTACTTAACATCAGTGGTCTCATTGATGAATGTAGAATAACAGCATCACAACATCTGAAATTTTGAATTTGTACCATAACATTTGATGGCCAAAAACATCAGGGTGAATTGATAAGCATCATCTACCTATAGAATTATCGGTCATCTAAAGCATATCATGCCAAATTCAAGCTTTCTTAACACTACTCCACTGTTGTCACTTTTCATAACATTTTTGTGATCTCCTTTTATTTTAATATTATATCACAACAATTCCCAATCTTTAAGAATGAGATATTAATGATTAATGATTATTGATATGAATTTCAAAAATGCAACTTGTATTAATTAGAAGAACATTTATTTAAAAGAAAATGCCTACCTACATTTGTTCCCTATCTACAGGATTAAAATTTATTTGCTGTTGCTGTGCAAGTAATTAATTCAGTAACTTTTAGTTAAATTAATAAATCAAATTGTCAGCTGCATTTTATATTGTGTTGCAATGAAGCCAAAACATATTATTAATGAAAAGTCAAAAGATTTTTTAAAATTTTGAGAAATTTTATATTGTAGTAATTTGCATAGCTGCTGCTGTATCTGGAAAGTTTACATCTTTAACTTTACCCTTGTTAATCCATTCTGCATCTTCTGTACTGTCATTTTTGTAACCTAAGACACATAGAAACTCCACCAGAGCCTGGTGGATAAACAGTTAATGCTTGAGCCTGGCATCCTGAATTCATTTTCAATTTTTTCACAAAATAACTCCAGGTGAATGCTAGGATGATTTCTTCAAAATCCTTTCCACCGAGCATGGTGGGTGAACGGTTAACGTTCTGGCCTCACATTCGGGAGGATGCGGGTTCGAATCCCCGTCCGGGCATCCAGATTTGGGTTTTCCATGGTTTCCCCAAATCACACCAGGCGAATGCTGGGATGCTTCCTTTAAAAAGGCCATGGCCAATTTCCTTCCCATTCCTTGTCCACAGTCCCATCCCGCCTCTAATGACCTTAGCCGTTGATGTGGCGTAAAGCAAGAAGTAAAAAAAAAAAAAAGAATCCATTCTGGTTTTTTTTCCTAACCGTATTTTGGCTCTAAAGACCTTTTTGCCAGTTTTTTGTGTATGGGAGACACTTGAAACAAATATTGGCATCAGGCTGAAGGTCTAAAGATAGATGACTAAGTAATTAGATGTAAATGCAATAATGAAGCTCTACTTGCACTATAACCAAGCCTCTGTCTGCAGCTTCCTAGTTGGCAGATTTAATAATTTATTGGAAATGATATTACAGACTGCTTATGATCTCACTGAACATTCTCAATTTGAACATGAACAATCTACAGAAAATATTGAGATCCATAAACTTGATGCTGTAGCAATCTTTTAACAATATTTCAGTTTTACTGCAGTTACTCTCATTCAGCTGTATATATTCTGCACATGTGGGCTAATCAGCTGTCATAAGATTTTCAGATAATAGCCAAAGTTTTCCTGGCATACTCATAGTTACCCCTGCAGTCTAAACAAGACTCAAGGCCCTACCTAATGTAGTAACCTGCAGATTCATGACTCATTGGAGCCATTTTTTCTTTCTACCCTATTGTAAGCACTCCTACCAGGTAGCCCAAGTTACAATAAACATAGATTCTAGGTTATGGTCCTGAAAATGCTAAATAGCATAATATATAACTTTTTTATACCTATGATTATCATCAAGCCTATCATTAACTGATATTATTGCTTCAGGTTTTGTGGACTCTGTATCTGTCTGTGTGAAAAAACAAAATGTTAACATTTCAAAGAGTCTCTTCAAGTCATCTGCATGCATCTTTTCAGTGAAATTTAAGTCTTTGATGATTAAAATTGCCATATATGTTGATCCTTAACAAGTAGCATCATCAGGCTTGCCAAAGGGTTCAATAACATAATCAGCATATACTACTAATAGCATCAGTTTAAGGCTGGCAGTAATTACACAGTCATGGTCTGGAAGAAAAATTGAAGAAGAGAATTGCATACACATCAGAACGGGTACTCATTTCTAAGCTGCTATAAGAACATTTAATTGGTAGCGTGGCTCAGTCATCATGGGGGGAAAAAATGCCTCATTGGAGCCTAGAAAAGAGGCCAGGACCTAAATATACAAATTTAACTTGTTACAAAATCTGTGTTAACATTTTTCTTTTCTAAATAATTTAGGACTTGGATCATTGGAATAATAGATTATTTTCTTTGAAGGATTAACAAGTTTTTTGATGATAGGCATGATAAAAACATGTTAAACATAAATTGAATGCACACCAGGAACATTGGCGAAAAGCTATTCCTCCTCGACCACAAATTATTATTATTATTATTATTGAAGTTAGAAAGCATATTTCATTTACATTTGAAAAAATTCAAATTTTTCTATGTTACACTGGAACCTTATCAAACAAATTTATCATAGTAACTACAGCACATGCAAAATGTGGAGATAATTGAATTTATTTTGTGGCATATTTATTATTAGAACTTTCACACTTATAGTGTAACAACAGGAGTTAGTAATAAAATGGTACCTCAAAATTATATCACCTGTCAAAAATTCTAATTAATAGTGCTTCAAAATGTTCCCTAACTGTTGCAAGAAAAGCATGAAATCTCTATATGTAAAACTGCTGTTGTAATACATTATACTATTTACCATATTTTACATGTTTCCAAATGCCAAAACCAGGAAGGCATAACTGGTTTGGTTGATTTGCAGCCTGGGCCAGAATGAAAAATTATGCACATTTTTTCAGTATAAGACATGAGGAATTTAGCCTTCATTGATTACTTAAGATTGCTTGATTTATTATTATTATTATTTTCTTTTTGCGGCAATGTGCTAGTGGTTGGAATGTAGTCTATACCAGAATGAAAAACGCTCTTAGCTATGTTTAATTCGAAATACATATATTGCTATCAATTTTATGAAACCTTGGCAACTACATTATATTCATTTTAACACCATAAAATATTTTCGTGTGTTATCACAAAAATTTGCCAGTGATTTTACAGTTGTTGCTATGTGTGCTTTGGCTGGCATAAAAGATGTGTTTACTGAGCGTGGTGGTGTAACGGATAGCGTTCTGGCCTCGCATTCGGGAGGACGGCGGTTCGAATCCCCGTCCGGGCATCCGGATTTGGTTTTTCATGGTTTCCCAAATCACTCCAGGCAAATGCCGGGATGCTTCCTTCAAAAGGCCATCGCCGAATTCCTTCCCATTCCTTGCCCCCGTCCTTTCCTGTCTCTAAAGACCTCGCTGTTGAGAGACGTAAAGCAGTTAAAAAAAAAAGATGTGTTTAGAAATGGCCACCGACTATACTGCCGATGCTATCACATATGGTAAATTACATAAGGGAAAGTTTCTAGACAAAAATTTAAGTTATTTTTTTCTCCATACTAATATTTGATACTAGAGTAAAAAGAGTTGAGCATTTTTACAAACACCAGGATATATTCATGCAAAGCAGCTGGCAATTGGTGCATTGTTCACAGTTTGATTAATAGACATAAATTATGTTGTGAAAAAATTATTAATTAGATTTTTTTTAACTGCTTAATGTCTCCTATAACAACTAGGTCTTGAAAGACGGGAAAGGATGGGGGGCAAGGAATGGGAAGGAATTCGGCCATGGCATTTTGAAGGAAGCATCCCGGCGTTCACCTGGAGTGATTTGGGGAAACAATGGAAAACCCAAATCTGGATGCCCGGACGGGGATTCGAACCGCCGTCCTCCCAAATGCGAGGCCAGAACGCTAGCCATTACACCACCATGTTCGGTATATTAATTAGAGGGCAGAGCTCAGTGTAATGACACTAATTTTTCAATATTTTGTGCCTCATTTGTCATCAGAAATTTTTTTAAAAAAACTGCTTTCTACTATTGACAGTCAGTTTCTTATCTTATCTAATAAATTGCTAACTGAACTAAATCTTCTTGTGGCTTCGTGTGAGCGTGAGAATGCAATTAAAAACTTATTTATTGCAGCCCTGAAAGCCAGCTGTAGTTCTTGCTTACTTTACTTTCCATTATCCGCACTGTTTCAAATTGCATTTTACCAGAAACTAGCTGCTTGAATTGCTTTGTCGTTGGCTATGAACAGGCCTTCTGCTTGGCTTAGCCAAGGAGATGCTCGGGTATTTGAATGGAGCCGCAATCACACTAGTCTTTAACAATGTATGTTCACATTTTCATAGTACTCCTGAATATTGATACTTCTGTTCCGAGCCTATTCAAAGCCTTCAATTTCTTGTATGGAAGATTCAACCCGGCAGCCAGTTTTTCTTGGGTCCTGGAGTTTGAAGGTGTGGGAAGCACCTCCTCCCATAGGGATACTCTTTTTCTCTTATGATGTTTTGTCTATGGCACTACTTATTTTTAAGCAACTTCTCCATGAGTGGAGGTGTGGTGGTGCCATGGTTTCAGTGTATATTGGGTGCTTTGTGTCAGTCTCTTGTTTGAGTTTCTTCTTCTATGCGGACACTTTCCAGCTCATATCCGTTGGTGCTATACCTGCCAGTGCATATATTTTTTGTGTTAAAGTTGGTCTCATGCACCCAGTTACTTATCTGACAGTTTCATTAAGTGCCATGTCCTCATTCATCGTGAATGGAAGCATCCCATACTGGTGCAAAATATTCTGCATCAAAAAGCAGAGAGCCATAGTTGTGGATCTTAAAACTTCGGGTGTTGCTCACCAGCTGGATCCAGTAAGTTTGTATAGTATGTTATTTTGACCCTTATTTTGCCTTTTAGTTCTTTGCAGTGTTTTTTAATGTGTGAGAGACCTATCAAGTTTAAGTTCCAAGTATTTTGGATGGATAGTGTGTTCCAGAGTGGTCCCCTTCCTTACTATCTTTAGTGGCTTCATTGCTTCTCAGATGGAAGGCACAGACCTTAGTTTTCCTTGGGTTTGGTCATAGCAGGTTGTCATCATCATAAACTGATAAACCCTTAAGGACTTTGGTAAACTTTCTTTCTACCTCTTCGAAAGTTTTGTCTTGGGCATTGATAGCTGTGTCATCAACATTAATAAAGCTTCTCATGCTGTTGTATCTTGGTTGGTTGTATGTATATATCTTAAAGAGTATTGGAAACAACATACTTCTTTGGAAAGTCCATTTTTCTGGTCTCTCCTTCTACTTTTTCTTGCCCTGCAGAGTCACTTGGAACCTTCTATTGTGCAGGATCGTTTTAATGGTTTGTGTAAGTAGATAATCGTTTGTTAATGAGTATACTTTGGAGACTAATTTCTGATGGTTTACGGTGTCATAAGCAACAACAAGATCTATGACGACTGCTCCGGTGATGAATTTTCTTTTGTAACCATTTTCTATGTGTTGGGTTAAGTTCAAGACTTCTTGGCTGTTAAATTTTGCTTGCTCTATGATGTGTTTTGCATTGACAGTAGCTCCTATCTGCTCTAGAACCATTCATTCAAAAGCCTTGTACAAGTGGCAGAGGAGTGAGATTAGCCGAAAGTTTTTAGCGTAGGTTGATCCTTTTCCCTGTTTTAATATGGATGTAGTACTGGAAGCAACATCCCCTAAATCCACTGGACAAGAAACGCTACATTTGAAATGTTCAGTGCCCACTGGTAGGCACTATTGTCCCTGTTGTGAATCTCTGGTATAACAGATTGTTTTGTATTGAGGTAGTTTTAAACCAGAGTAATATTTTATAATGGTATCCTATGTAGTTTAGGTTATGTATTTGCCCTTTACAATATTTTTAAGCTGTTTTCTTGCAGTAATTTAGGGGGGGGGCGTATCATTTTTTCCCCTATTCACCAAATGTAATGATAATGGAGTCCAAAATCTATCAGTAATTGTACTATGCGCTTGGCCAGTTAATTTAAGCCAGTGACTAATGGCCAAGACTTCTCTGCTGTGTACACAAACTTTCACAATACAAGTAATGTAATCTTGTTGTTCATAGTGAATGAAGTTTCTTCTAATGATAAGGTTCCAATTTTGTGATTCCAATTTGTTCTAAGTCCTAGATTTCACATACATAGAGTCACAGTGGCAAACTAGTAAACTATTGAGATATGCATAGTTTGATAGCTTTGATGAAGGTGACTTGGTGGAGAAAAACCAGAAATTATGTTGGCAGCATGGAATATGTTTAACGTATCATTTTCTAAGGAACATTGTGTGGAAAGAATGCTTTGTAGTCGGATAACTGGTTCAAGTTGGAAACATGGAAATCTAGAAGGGTATTCTCAGGAGCAGACAGGTTGCATTAACACTTAATTTTTATGATTATTTGAAAGTTTTCTTGAATAATTTTACATACAACGATATCTCCTCAGGTATATGAACTGGGAATAGTATTCTCATCAGCAAATACATTTCTGTTATGTCGGTGAGTTCGGTTAATTTTTGCTGTCAGAGTTAGTCCTGATTGAAGAGTCCTCTGTACTGCTGACTGATTTCTATAGAATTATTTTTAGTAGACTATCTCATGAAGCATATCTTATAAATATGGGGCAAAACATTGTAGAAGCAAGTACCAGCCTTGCTGTAATCTGTATATGATTGGAAATAACTATAAATGAACAAAGTGTTTCTCAGAAATATACATTGATATATTCTTCATGGTAAACTAACAGAGTTAAATTGTTGCTTAAACACAGTATTTCAATGACTACTCTCCGTCGTCATCTTCAGGTTGACAAACCATAAAATTTGAAGTTTAAAGCTTCCTAGAGTGTGTTGTTGATAGACGAACATGGCAATGGTGGGCTTTGTTATCTGCCTAGCAGCAGTCTCAGACATTAGTAGCACCCCACGGAGCACAAAATATGGAACATTGACAATGAGTAGCCGCAATAACTGGTATCAAAGCATTATTATTTTGGAAACAACATTCCTGGTTTTCAAGATCAGACACAAGGTAAATTTCAACAACTTATGGAAGGATTTTGTCCCAATAGCTTCTGGTATGCACCATTACTCTGCTTGATTCGAAATCAAAGCCATGCCCTAGTTACAACTATATTGCGCCATTGAAGATTTGTAGTTTTGTCCCAGGCAGATATCTTGAGCATGTTTCAAACAATGTTGTTTAATGCAGCATAACATCTAGCCATTGTAGTTTTCCCTGCATTAACAAGTAATACTATAAACTCCCGGTGTATGACGTAAATGTTCTAATCAACTGACACGCTATCCTCATCACATATTGTTCATACCCCGTGGACTAGCATAGTGAGCACTGTCTTGTGCTGTGCCAGATGATGATGTCTGCATTCATTTAGGTACAGGTCTGTGTGGCTTTCTTTACACAGTTTGTCCATCATGAACTTGGACATCCTTATTGAGAAGAAGCCTGATGGGATATTAGGACACACTGTATATGGAAGGCCTTCGCACACATACCTGTATCATCATAATTCGGCACAGTACAAGACAGTAATCACTACTCTAGCCCATAGGGATGATAACCTACCAGATGCGTTAGAATATGTGGGTTATATCTTCAGATGGAATGAATACACCAAACATCAGATATGAATGACAGTCCAGTAAATGAAAAACAGGCGTTAGCCACGTCACCACCAGCTTTCTTGCTGTACTCTGGTGCTACAACAGTGAGAGTTGGTTGGGTTCTGGCAAGAAATGACATTAAGATGATTTCCCTGCTACCACTAAAACCGAAGAACATTTTGTGCTCACCCATACACTGGGAGTTTGTAGCATTCATAGTGATTGCAGGAAAAAGTACGTTGGCCAGAAGATACATTGTACTAAACAACGTTGTTTGGGACATGCCCAACATATTCACCCGGGACAAAAGAACAAATCTGTGGTGGCTGAACATAGTCTGGAACTAAGAAATGGCTTTGATTTTGTATCGATCAGGATGCTGGTGCATACCAGAAGCTTTTGGAACAGCGTACATACAGTAGCTGGAAATTAGCCTTGTGTCTGATCTTGTAAATCAAGATTGCAGTTCTTGAATACAAGCAAGCTATTTAGGCTTTTTGTCAATAACATTCGTGTTTTGTGCTCTGGTGTGCTACTGACGTCTGAGGCTGCTCCTACGTAGCGTAACAACCGCTTACCCCCCCCCCCCTTTCCATATCAGACTATCAACTAAGAGCTCTTGGCAAGATTTAAATTTCAAGATTTATGGCTTGTTTATTCTTCACCTGAAGATGACAATGGAAAGTACAGTCATCGGAATATTGTGGTGTATAAACAAAAATTTAAATCTATTAGTTTTTCGTGAAAAATATGAATATGTTAGAGGTCTAACTATATATTCAGTCATGGAGTGCTCTGACCAATTCTAAAAAAATCATGGCACTTAAAATGCCCTAACATCATTTGCATTTGTAGGCCAGAATCCAATTCATTTTACAAATCTGAGAACACTAGAGAGAGATATTTTTGTGCTCCACTTTTTTCTCGTTTAGCACAACTACCCTAGATGGCACCACATTATTGAAGACACACTCAGAATTGCGCATTGAAGTTTGTGTGCTCTGATAAAGACAATCTCTATGCTGATGTTAGCATCTCCCAAAATAGATAAACTGAGTAGCCAGACAGAGTGTGAATGAGAACTTAGGGTAAGGAGATTCAATTGAAGCCAACACTCGTAAGGCCATAAACCTGGTGTAAAACTTCTATTCCTCCAGGTTGGAGGATGAGATGATGGTTCTGTCACTCTAGGAAATATGCTAGTTGTGAGAAATTGTCGACAATTAAATAGAAGTAAACAACAGTTTAAACAAATGAGTAGAATGTTTGATTAGGCTTAGGGAATTGATCAAGTATGAATAAGTATTTAAGAGAGCAGATAAAAAAAACCCATAAAGATAGCTGCTTTTACTTAAACAAAAAATGTGCAGAACAGAGGTAGGCATATTAGGAAATGAATACCCATCCTTTTGTTGTGATTACAATTTACGCACCAAAAGAAGACTTAGATCCTGTAGGGAAAGATAAATTATATGGGGAATTTATGAGGTTGCAATAGTAACTGAAAATAAATATTTTTATTGGTTGGAATGAATTGTGAAGTTTGCTTTAGATTAACAGTCAGACTACAAGGTGATTAAATGTTGCATTCTGTAAAACGTGGTGTAATGATGAAATATTCGTGAGGATGGGTAATGTTTGGTATATGGGTGTGCTACCAGCCTTATACCTGTTGCTGACCCACACAAATTGTCATTACTCTGCCATAGTCTTCAGAAAGCACTCTTCTGTACCTTGTTATTGTTTGGAGACTCAACAGGGGTGATAGGAATAATTTGGATCGTGAAAGAAACGTACTGGTATACTGCTAGGCACTGGGTAGGATTTCTCACAGATTCATAAGTTAACGATGGTCGCCACCCAGGATTCAGGAAATTGAGCAAGATTACTAATGCAAATGCTTGTCACTAGCAGTTTATTACTGAAGAATGTTCATTATGATTCAGAAGGTCAACTTTAAACTGTTTATTTCAAAACACAAATACCCAGACTGATACCAGTTCCACATTACAATGAAAGTTTAGGCATTGTACTTCAACTTGAAGATGACAGGTTAGCAATTAGAAACTTGACACCCTAAATAGTAGTCTTGTGTAGTTTGCGAACGAACTAGTTCGGAAGAGCGCTCCCACGAGCGAACTACTTGAACTAGTTCCCAGATCTCTCGCTCCTTAGTTCGTTCGATCGTTTCCCGAAGACCAACTTTTGTTTTAGTTTATTATCTAAAAGGTAACACAGTTCGCTGTGGACACATTTCACTGAATAGACAGATATATAAAAAAAACAAAAACAATAAAAAATGTAACTGTTAAACATTAATAATTATTGCAGAAGTCAAAAACGGAAATTTAACATGGAATGTGAAAACCAAACACACTTTGATCCCATTAACACTTAAAAGACAACAATCAGTAACCACAACTATTATAACAAAGAAGAGAGCGCGTGAAGTAGCACTAGCAAAGTGAGCGAACGAGCTGTCTTTCTGGAATTCCAGAGCGGAGCGACCTAGTTCGTGAACTAAACACAGCGCTACCGCTAGCGAACTAAACTGAGCGGTATAGTTCACAAACTAAATTGAGCGCTACCGCTCACGAACTAAACTGAGCGGTACCGTTCGCGAACTAAATTGAGCGCTACCGTTCGCGAACTAAACTGAGCGGTACCGTTCGCGAACTAAACTGAGCATTCCCAGTCGCGAACTATTACCATTCGCCGCTAGGATTACCAACATTTTTTAGATTAATGGTAGAATGTTTTTTTAGAATAACCTTTAAAAATATAGTACACTTCAAAAATATAATATTTTACGAAAGAGTATAAAAGGACAAAGGATATGTTTTTTTACTAATTTATTTTTTAAGCTATATTTTTTTGCACTTCTTGCATCTTTGACAATTTTCTGTCTACAGTATAATTGTAATATGCTTTATCGCTTTCAGTTGTTAAATTAATGTCGATCAAAAGCTCATTTTTACTAATGAAGTACTGCTCTTACTGTACTTTTACCTAGATTTCGTGTAATATTGTTATTTCAGAGTAAAGTTTGTTCACTTTGATACTCATTTTTTCTCATAAATTTAGAACCTCTAATATTGTCTCACAGCCATCAAATGAAACATCGTGTTTTAAATTTAATTTTTGGATTTTCTATAGCCAATTGCTTTCATTAAAATCTAACTATTTACTAAGATACTCCAGACTTTTATCAACGAATACTAGAGCATTAGTTTTAATATTATCACTTTCTGTGGATAATTTGGCTTCTAATGGCTTTTTCTTGTTTTCTTAACCAAAGAAACATTATCTTTTACATTTTTCTAGCGCTGATTTTAAAGCTGACATAATATAATACTTATCTCAGTCTGTTGGTTAACAGATTTGTGAAAGTTATGTAAAGAAATGACTTGCGAAATTCAAAAAGATTTTAACTTTTGTGTCTTCATCAGTTTCATTCGTTGCCAAAATATTGTGAATGTGTGTTGGATTATCCTCCTTTACACTAATAAAAAAAAATAGCTCAATGACTTTCGTTATTGTTATCACTTTCTCATTCAAGGGTCACTGTCATTTTTATATGTCTAATTGTTAGTTATCACATTGGAAGTATTACTGTTACTTTTCTTAATAATATAGGTAATATTGTTTCTGTCATATAATACTTAACTTGTAGCCAATAGTAGAATTATATTTTGTTCATGATTTCCAAAACTATATTTCTATAAAAAAAAGCCGATTACTTATAAACGGGTATTTTAATTCATCAAAATAAACGCATTTATAATATATTATAAGTAATGTTGTGTTGTTAGGGCACGTCGACGGCGGGGTCATTAGCGCCTTTTATAAGTAATGTTTCTTCCATGAACTAATAAATAAATCCATTTAAAAAATTAATAATCTACGAATGCATGTAAAGTAAATAGTAAAACCAGCCCAGTTATTCAGTTTACTCATTTGTGCAAAGGACAATGAGCACTTTGGTTTATCGGTGGCAATTGATCATGCTAATGTCATTTGAAAGGGCTATTATTAAGCAATAACTTTAGTTAAGAAGGTCATATTAAATTCCATTTAGAAACGACAAAAAAAATGATTATGTCTTAATGAAACTGACATAAACAAAATAGCGCGTGCAGTACCGTTAGCATGGCGAGCGAACGATCTGTTTCTCTGAATTCGAGATGCGAACTAACAAACTAAAAGAGCGAACTAGTTCGCGAGGGAGCTGCGAACTAAACTGAGCACTCTTCTTCGCGAACTATAATGCGCAAGTCTACTAAATAGCACGTTATTTTTATTATCGGGCTACCGCATGAATTTGACAGTCTTCGCGGTTCACATTGCGGCTAGTTGAGATAATAGACAATGCCAGCGACCCGGCAAAACACTCCACAGGTGAGTCCACCATGACTGACAGACATGTCAAATCAACATAGCCACTTGTAAAAGACTAATTAACAACATGGCAGCTCTACTTCTCCTTAGTCTTGCAACCAATCGTAATTCTTTTTACTCGTCACATGATCTAACCAGCCAATCATGTATTTCTTTACCACCTTGTACAGCAGATATTACTTCTTGGTGTAGTCTGTCAACTCCACTCTTTCTCTGTTTAACTCTGTACTGTTCTATCTTGCCAGCTAACATATCGTTTGCCGGCTCGGCCCCTGTAACAAAACAGTTCACCACCTCTCCTCTCTTAACTTTCACGTTACAGTGGGGTTTGACATACCCCAAACATAAAACTAAAATAATATTTTCACATATTTCTTTTTTATGATTCATTTTCAAAAGATATTGTTTCCCCATATAGACAGGAAAGGCATGCGTGTAAAAATAGAACTGTTTCTGAACATTAATGAATTTTGTTAATCAATTAAGCTAAAAACACATCACCTGTCCTTCTAAAAACACTCAATTTCTTTTACAAACTATGTTTCCTAGGCATGTTCACTATTACAATAATTTGTTTTAATTTATTTATTTCGTATCAGAAACATACAGTTACACAATCACAATCATCAAATTATAATCGACCAGAACTTGGCCACTTCCAGTGCTTTTTCTGAGGCATCATACAGTTCAGCTGCCGAGCAGTATGCTGGACATAGTTGACACTGGATCATGTGCTGGACAGTCTGGTCTTCACCGCAGTCGCACTTGATATCATTGATCTCAGCATAGCCCCATCTTGCTAAATTCACTTTGCATCTGCCCACTCCTGATCTCAGCCTATTCAAAGATTTCCACGTCAACCATCCCTTGTCATAACCAGGTGGTAAAGATTCAGACACTCTTCCCCAGCCATGCGGAAGGGGAGCCTTAGCTTCCCATAGTTGTAACCTGGCTTCTTCAGTTGTCGTTGTAAGTTCTTGAGATATTCTTAGGAAACTTTTTCTGGATTTCAGTCTTTGCCTATGAGGGATATGCCCATATAGTGGATGAGATTTTTCATGGTTCACTTTCCTCCTTTCCTTGTTCACTGCTATTTCCCTTTGAACAGAAGGTGGCGCTATTCCTGCGAGACGGTGGAGCCATTCGACTGGAGTTGGTTTTAAGCAGCCTGTTATGATTCTGCACGTGTCATTAAGTGCAATGTCTACTTGTTTGGCATGGGTTGAACTGTGCCATATGAAACAGGCATACTCTGCAGCTGAATAACATAGTGCTAAGGCAGAAGTTCTAATTGTTTCAGGTTGGCTGCCCCACTGCGATCCAGCCAGTTTTCTTATGAGATTGTTCCTGCTGGAAACTTTCAGCTTGGAGTTCATGCAATGTTTCCTGAATGTAAGTGATCTGTCAAGGGTCACTCCTAGATATTTTGGAGTATCACAGTGTTCTAGTTCGACCCCCGACCATGTTACCTTTAATCTACGATTTACTTCTTTATTCCTTAGATGAAAAGCACATACTTGTGTCTTCGTAGGATTTGGTTTAAGCTGGTTCGTGCTATAATACCTTGACAAATCTTCCAGAGCGTTGGTAAGGGTGCTCTCCACTGATTCAAAGTCTTTGCTTTGTGAGACCAGAGCAAGATCATCAGCATACACGAAACTCCTGCATTTGCTTGGTATAGGCTGATCATTGGTATATATGTTAAACAATAATGGGGCTAGCACACTTCCTTGGGGTAGACCATTCTTCTGTGACCTCCAATGGCTACGCTGTCCTTGGAAGTCAACAAAGAATCTGCGGTTCTGCAGAAGAGTAGCAATGAACTTACTAAGACTGAAATTCCTGGTCAGATTGTAGAACTTGACTAGTAGTAGCTGATGGTTGACGGTGTCATACGCTGCTGACAAATCAACAAATACCACCCCTGTTACCTTACGTGCTTGTTTTAATGAAATACTAATATTGAGGCTTATAAATAACTGCAAAACCACTGGTATAAAGAGAAGTATTAATTGAGATAATTGATTTCAAACTTTACATAGTCTTATTAAACAAATTCAGTATGTTCCATAAATACTGGAGCATCATACCTTTTACAGGTATGTTCAATTTTCCTTTATATATATTTTGTATATCTCTCCATAATTAGTCACCTTTCACTTAGTGGTTTTAGGAAAGTTTTTTGTTATTGTTACAAATATTTGCTTAACCTGTTATGGAAATCTCTAGGAAGCTGATGATTCTACCTTCTTTCCACAATATATGTCTATATTTAATTTATAAGCTGTCCATTGTTCAAAGAAAGGTTTTTCCAAATGATAACATGAACATTGACTTTTTAATGTATTTATCGATAATGTCTTTATATTCACTTCACTGTGTGAATCACTTTGGCTACTCAAATGATCTGAATAATAATCATGCTATAGTTGGATAGACATTACCTGTGGCTGAATCATCTCCTTCTTCTAGATGTAATCTACTAATTTCTCATTCCGCGTATCAGTGACATTGTTTAGCAACAGTTGATGCCTGGAGATATCTTTGTTACATAGAAATAACAAAATATGTATGTATGATAAATAAAATTTGAATAATAATAATACATACATCTTAGCAATGTCCCTTATGAGGTGGAGATGTGATGTCCAACCACAATTTGAGTGTGAGTATCACACATACAAACTGCTGTCCAACTAATTCAATCTTAATTCATGGAGTGACACTCTTGTTATTCCAGTTAATCATAAAGTATAGCCCATTGCTACACTACATTGAAATATATTTACTTGAAGCTGGACGCATGCCCCACAAGAATAGACAGTGGGGACAAAGGGCAAATGGTAGTTAACGCATTCCGCAATGGGACCTTGGCATGGCCAAGTAGCCCTGCATGGGGGTCGCTAGGCAGTGGAGGGGGTCATGTGAGTGAAGGACTGATGGTGCTTAAATGCCCAGCCTGGTAGACAGAGAGAGAGAGGTGTGGCAGCTAATGCTGGTGGTGTTTGGTTGGTCTTGTGTTCCATGCCAGGAGCCAGGTGGATGTGGGTCTCCAACGACACCTAAAAGTGAATCATTGCATCAGGTGAGTGCAGACAGTGGTATTGATGCCTTTGTCGGAATGGTAATCCTGCCAATATGGTGATCACCTGTTAGGGGACAAGCTGGATACCGGGGTGTGTATCGGCTTGATCACCTAAACTATTGCACCTTCAAAATACTGGTAAAGTCGAAGAAATGTTCTTAAACCGTGAATAACCTATGGAGAATTACTAACTGCACAATCAAACGGCCGCCACTTACATAAATAAACCCTATGTAAGAAGGGTACTAATTTAGAAATGAAAGATGTTGAAGTTCAAGTCACGAAAACAATATATTCTTAAAAGTTCCACAAAGTACATAAATGGCAGTTAGCTAAGGCATCAGTCTAATCATCACTCGAAAGATTACAGGAAATGAAGCAGAACAGACTCGCCGAACCCCGAACAGAAATTCAAATTCCTCCTATTGACTGACTACATGTCTGGGCAAGTTCAAATTTCAAAGATGGACTCCCTGAAGCGCACCATATCTACTTCTGGCTACTAAGCACTCCCATGAGCCACTGCGCCGCAACGCGCTAGATTCGGTTGCCACCGAGATTTCCGATCAACTGAACATGGTGGCACCAGGATTTCCTTTTATCAGAATGGTATCTAACTGCCGAAAACAACAGATGTTGAAAAAACTCATGTCATCGGAGGGCTTCCAGAAAATCACAAAGTGTAGAGTGTCTTCTAAAAAGTGTTTTGTGTTCAATGGGTTTTAGCTCTAAATGCCTCCAAATCGTTGTAAAACATTTATTTAGTTGGTGGAATAGTACAGTTATTTTGAGTTGGTTAGTCCAGTTTATTATTATTTGTTTAAACTATTGCAAAAATGTTCTTAACCAACTGCTGATTCCAATGAGCTAATTATCTTTCAAATCGGTTGAGTGGATCAAAAGTTATTAATTTTTCTAAAATCCGTGTTTTTCCAACTCTACTGAAATTTGCTAATTTTTTTATTTACAACTTATTTCGCCACGATATTATTTTTAAAACCTTTCTTTAATTTCCAAATGTTTTTAGTTGCTGAAATATGTTTGCCAGTTAAAAATTCTATTTTCTAGGTGTGCACATATGCGTCTTAAATTTGCGACTCTAAAATTATTTATATCTTTTATTAAACGACTGGCAGCTATTTGAAACTTAAGGAATATTAGTGGGAATATTATTTGGTGGCATAAAAAATACTTTTTAAGCTCTTTTATATAAGATGGGCACATGGTTCAATGTTTCAAAAATCATATTTACTGCTTTAAATCTATTTGAAACTACAGGTTATTAGTGAATTTTTATTCTCCTTGGCATAATTATTATTACAAAAGTGCTTTACAGTGGCGAAAAGTGTGGAATATTAATGATATGGTCACGTAACCAAACTTGCTTATTTTTGGATGGTTAAGGATTACGCTTATTTAGGTAAGTTTACCAGTGATTTCTTATTAAAAACTGTTTATTTATTGCTGCTATTATCTGTTTGTTTACACTTCTGACTTTAATGTGTTGTGAATTAAGTTTTAGGCTGCTGTACTGGTTATTAATGTTAACCCCATTTCTCGTTATTTTCTGACTAATTATTGAAAATATAAAGAGTAAGGTAGCTTACACACCGCAAATCATTATCATATTGAGCAACCCAGTGTTGCCCTTAGCATAGTCGATGAACATATATATATAAACCATAGAACTGTTGTAAAAGAAAATGTTACTGAATTTCTGGAATGCTTATTTTTTAAATTATTTGTATACTACTGTTCATAACATATTTGAAGAGAATTAATTGTGTAATAAATGTACAATAATGACAAATGTAGGTGTATCGGTGGTGTTAATGTGCAAAGCAACATCCAGGTTCCTAATATCATTTGGCATTATTAACAATATTTGTTGGAAAGTTATGCAAAGGAATATTAATCTAATTTTTAACAATGCGGAATACACCTCAGAAAACCAACTTTCAAACTTTGTTCATTTAAAAATTGTTTCAACTTTAGAGTACATGGGATATGTCACACTGTATCTCACACAAGAAGGGTTGAATGGTCTGCCTGATACAGAGATAGTTCTGTTAATAAGAGTGGAGAATGACTGGTCGATTATTGAAAGCAATATGCTTTAAAATCACAAACTGATTTTTCAGATATACACTGATATATGTTTATAATATGAGATTCACTGTTGTCAACACCATTGTTTTTAACATCAGCCTTTATTGCAAATTAAATATGTTAGGGAGTTGCAAGTTCTAGAATGTTGCTTTCACCATACCTGGGTATTTTTCCCCTATGGAAGAATAGGAAATGACAGATACTCTGTGATATCAAATGACCACCATTCAACATGGAACAACAAATTCTACATGTAAGTAAGTGAAGAACTATATATGTGAAGCTGGCAAAGAAGCTCTAGCGGAACATACACTCCAAAAGACACATGGAAAAGATATTCGGTAGTGAAATAAAAAGCTAGAAAAGGATATAAAAGGGAAAAAAAAGGCTTATAGGAAATAGTTAGCAATGAAGTACTATTAAGAACTACAGAATTAAATAAAACGTAAAAAACAGGTTGTTTAATAAAAAGTGAATGTTGAGAATGCACACTATAAGTTTTTGCATTCTCTAATTGTAAAATTTATATTTATATTTTTGAGGCCTTAGAACCTGTTGTTACAGTTTCAAATTGTTATGTATTCCACTTCAGCTGTAAATACATCTACAGTAATGTGTAATCCAAACTAATGGAGCCTTCTAGATTGTTTCACATGAACAAAGCAAAGATTTTCCAGTCAAGATTAAGTTCCCATAAAATTTCTTTTTGGACATATTCCCAAACTGGTGACACAGAACTTATAAGGTGGATATATTAACCACTAAACTACATGACTGCTCTTGTCTTTTATCATATGCTTGTTTTATTGACTGAAAAATTAATTTTGTTGGTAATATTTTGAAAATCTAAAATAATTTAAAGCAAAACTTGTCAATCCAAAATAATTTTAATTCAAAGTCCTGAATTTTTTTCAAATTTTTCTCTTATGTGATTGGAAGATCAGATGAGTAACCCATTATTAATGACCTTGGGTGCTCATAAAAGGTCACATTTTACAAAAACACACAGCTAAATAAAAATGTCTCAAAAACAACATTGATTGCTCTTTTGAATGCCTATCCAATAATGCTAAACTCATAGCAGTGGAAGAAACCCTAATTTTTATCTTTGACAAAAGGGAAAATGCTTTTGAGCTGTGAAAATGTGGAGGACTAGGAAAACTAACCCCAGCATTTACCAAAGATGTAGACAGGAGGATGGCAATGAAACAGTAAAAATATTTTGATAGTTAATCTTACTCATGTGAGCAATCAAGACACCTGGCAATGGAATCAGATGTGCAAACATCGATGCTCACTGTATGGTGAGCATCAGTGTCTGCACATCTTTGTTGTCCTTATTTAATTGAAATTAAAAACTATAGAGCATTTCTGTATCCCTCATATAAGTTTGAATATGCTTGCTGTTTTCTTGCTCAGTTTGGTTTTCTTATTATTTACTCACTAGCTGTACTGTTGAAATTTCAATAAAATTGTTTGTGATTGTTTTGTGAAGTCGTGAAAAGCTATTAGAAAGTAAAAATGAGAAAAGAACATATTTCTAAGTGATCATTGCATTTGTTAATGATTGTGTCCAGGGATATTCAATTTGAGTATTAGTACATTTGGAAGTAGGCCAATGGGAAATTTTACGTGCTTGATGAATTCTATTGACAGTACAGCACTAAAATTCTTGAAATTTGTGATGTTCCTGGAATGTGATCGACTTGGAACCATGCGGTTCTGATCCAAAGTTTAAGTCACGATTGAATTAAATCAGAATTTCATGTAAAGAAACAATTTTTCTTCTTTCATTAAATTTTATATCTCAATGAATCTCAAGGTGTTTCATTTAAATTTCAGTTTTGATTATTGCACCACCAAACTAGTTTTGATTGTTTCATAGATCTTGCATTGTTCAGTCTAATGCCTCCAAAAACTTCTAATGTGCAATCATACATTCATCCCAAATGATTAATTTGCATTGCTGCAAAACTTTGGCAATCGCACAATTCTTCAAAAGATTTCACATTGGATTTGCATATTCAACGGCAACTTGAGTGCTGAATGAGCAGTTTTACCACCTTGCAACAATGTAGCTGCAATTACTGATGAAACAAGTGCAAGTTTAATTTCAATCTGTGAGCAAATCGTTGCCAAAATCAATGCGATCAAAAAAGTTTTTCCAGTTCCTCCTGGAAGGTCCAAGGGGGGAAAAAAAACCTTTAGTTCCATCATTCACAACTTTCATGAGACTGCAATGTAGTCTTCACGGGTGTACCGCCGGATAGTGTTGTGGAAACACAATATTTCGACGGCAGAGCCAGCCGTCGAAATATTGTGTTTCCACAACACTATCCGGTGGTACACCCGTGAAGACTACATTGCAGTCATACGCCGGGAAAGTCTTCGTTCTTACTTTCATGAGACTGTCGTATGCATATTTTTGCTGGCCGATTCAACAGTGGAACATTTGTTTGAACTGATGTTCTCAGTGCACCGCAGTCGTATTGGTTTTCACATTTCAACTCTTGAGTAAATGTGTGGTGAATCGGACGACTGGTCAGTGTGATGACTGATTAAGGTAATACATTGTTCAATATCATCAAGCACATGTCCTCAATTAATATCAATTGAATAGAAATTCAATAACTACTTTTGTGGACAGATCATGAAACAACACAAAAATAAAGGTAATTTTAATTTAAGTTGGAATGCATTTTACCAGACTTTTCTTCAGATCTTCTAGTTGTTGTTTTTTCAGTGGAAAACATTCAATGGATTTATTTCCATCCCGGGAGCATAAGGAACGAAACACAATAAAAGAATTACTTGTAACCTTTATTTGAATCATAAGTTATACAGAAATCCCGTACAAAAATTGCACTTTCAGTCTTCCCAAATTTCCCAGCAACTTTTACAATTTTTCCTTTGTCTAAAAATCTTATACAGAATATTATGAAAACTAAAAAAAGGCCAAATCGGTCCATAGAAAAAAGAACTTAGTTTTTTCTGAATTTTCTGTACAACTTTTCCAATTATCTTTCACTAAAAACCTTATTTGGACTATAAGATACAAATTTTGAAAAAAAGTTGCCAAATTGGCCCTTCGAAAAAAATCTTGTTTTGTTTTCCCAAATTTTTGAGGCAACTTTCCCAATTTTTCTTTCTCTAAAAACTTTATCTGGACTATTACAAACAATTTAAAAAGAATGTATTAGCCAAATTGGTCCATAAAAAAGGTGCTTGCAGTTTTCCCAAATTTTCTGGGCAACTTTTCCAATTTTTCTTTCTCTAAAAACCTTATCCTGACTATTGCAAATATTTTTTAAAAAAAGATGCCTCTCTCAAGTGATGTGCTTACCAATGAATAGAAGTTTGTAGATTCTAGTGGCGCTTAGTTGCAGTTTCCCCTGATGTTTATGTAAGACTAAAATTAATTGTATTTGATTGTGTAGAAGGTAGAAATCATCCAGCAATGTGCAATTGTCACAGAGGCATGCATTCCATTAAAATTAGATTAATTGAATAATTTGTCTTTTCATCTCCTGAAGCTAACAGGCTATTTACAATGTTTTAGAAATGTTGCCTATACTCACTATTATGCTGCTGACAATGATACTTAGTTGAAGGAACAAAATGATAGATATATAAAGACATAATAGAGACAAGAAAACTTGTTATTTCTATACCAATAACATGATGGTTTAGTTGTGTGTTTGAATGTGATTTTATTATAGAAGCATATGACAGACTATTTCTGACCACAAATTTATGGGAGATAAATTTCTTAGTTTGATTTGAAACTGAAAGTAAGTTTAAAGGATTAGAAGCAGTGTGATTCCTATTCTGCTCTTTGGCCATTGAGGAGAATATCCCAAAATGTTTATTTTCTTCAACGAATGTAAATATCCTGTTCCCTGATGTTAGTGAGTACCCATAAAAAACTAACTTAGACCACAACCCAGAGGTAGGTAGGATCCCCCTGAAGAAGGCATACTAAGCCATTGTATCAGAGGTAGAGTTGTCAGTTACTTTCCTCTAGGACCTACAGTTTAACACAGAATCCAAACCACGGAAAGTAACTGTATACCTTGTTTAATTTTACTGCACAACGTTATTATGGAAGTTCCACTATATTAGTTTTTGCCCTTCTGTACTTTTATAAATTTGTAAGTCATTATTGACACTTGTATTTTATTTCAGGTTGAATCAATGTGTGACATTGCAAAATCCTTTTACTCTCAGCTTCAGACAATTCGAAAAGTACCCCTTGAAAATGTGAAAGCTACTGAGAAAAATAAAGAATCTTGGGAACCATCTGAAAAAAGAGTGTTGCAACTAATGCTCTGTGATGGTGTACAAGATATTAAAGCTATTGAATATAAACCTATTAGAGCCCTTGACCAACAGATAGTTCCTGGTTTCAAGGTCAGTTATCACGTGATACAAAATATTTTGAAATGCTAGATTTAAACCTGTAATATGTATATTTTCTTCAATGTAGGTTTTAATAATTGGACCAGTAGACTGTCGCAGGGGAGTTATTCTTTTAAAAGAAGAAAATTTGAAGATTATTGGTGGTGAAGTTGACTCTCTTCTCATTCCAAATGCCCTTGAAAATGTCCTGGCTAGGGCTCTGTAAGTAAAAGCTTTACTGTTTATAAATGTTTACAAGGATGTTAATATATAGTTCAGTTACTGACATCTGTACCATGCTGAGGTAGGATGTCTTGAGAATATGAGATCATATATCTTTATGTGCCAAATAATTTGCAAACTTTCTTAAGTTCTTTGGATCTTTACTGTTGGTTATGTTGTAGTATCAGATGTCTCAGGGGTTTAAGGTCCTTTATTTTTTGTCAATGTTTCATCTGCTATGCAGGTAAGTGAGGATTTAAGCATTCTAAACCTTTTTGGACACTAAAGAACCAAATGTCGGTTTAGAAAACTTGCTACAATTGTCTTGAAGAGATGAAAAAGTGCACGATATTAATTTTAAAAATTGTGATGGTAATAATCCTTGTGTAAACTTTATAATGACAATTAAAAAACTGTTAGGCAATTATAAAAAAAAAGGATGGAGAAAGTACACCTAACAATTGCCATAGGTGAAGACAGTAGGGCCGTGATGATTTCAAAAAAAATCTGGTGGATAATTGCAGGTCAGTTATGCACTAGTTACCAGCAGTAACGTCAATATTTTCAAAATAAATTATTAACAAATTTTAGAAAGAATATTTTGGGGTACTTCACGATTTTCTGAATGAATGGCGGTTGTGAATTTGTGTAATTTAGTTAATCTGTACTCTTCATATTTGTTCAAAGTCTGATAAACTTTTACTTTGAGCACCGTACTGATTTCCTGATACCAGCAGTAACTTAAAAGTTTTCCAAAATGAATTCGGTGACAATTAATTCCCGGTGAAATCTTTTTCATAACAATAATGTTCTCATTGTTGCTCCTTGTAATAAAACCTTTCAGTAGGAGTTCAATAAAGCCAGTGACTTAATTTAGGGGTGAACTTTGCATGTATAATTTATTAAAATCAGAAGTATCAGGGAAGAAATCTATCTAATACCCAAAGATCAGATTCTACATTACAATGGCAACTGAATAGTTTTATGGAATTTTTCATTTTCTTGTAAAATCATGAACTATGCCAGGAGCTGAACATTATAGAGACATGCCTTTAATGTTATATTATTATTATTATTGTGTAAAAAGTTTTGTTTCAAATTGAGAATGACCTGTTTAGTATTAAATGATGGTGCAATGAAATAAATGTGACTTGACGTTTGAGAAGGCATAAGTTTTAAGAGTAAAGATATGTAAAATAGTTTTAGACAATTGGATATGTCTCTTAGAAATGAAATAGTAAAGAAACTGCATTACATAACATTTTAATGAAATTACTGAATATTTAACTGCCACCTGCTTTAATTTTATCTGTAGTGCCATACAGTGGCGGATCCAGGTGTCACCATGGTCACCCCTGACAACATGGATTTTGGGGACTTTTTTTTTTTTTTTTCTCTACAGTTTTAATAAGGGCGGCAATCTGGAATAATGAGATTTCTGTCAGCGAATCCCTCCTCCCCCCGAGTCGAGCCCCCCACCCGCAACCAAATCCTAGCCCCCCTCCAAAACAAAATCCTGGAACCACCATTGGTGCCATAGTTCATTTTTATTTGATCTTTGGTTATTTGCTGTGTGTAGTTAATGGATGTCACAGTCGTAGTCCAATAGTTGCTGAGTATGTTAGCCATTGTCTGTTTTAAATTTATCTAATGTGCCATATTTAGTTTTTATTTAATCTTAGATCATTTTATGTTGGTAGTTAGTGCATTGGCAGTAGTGGCCAAGTAGCCATTGAGTACAGGAACTATTAAATTGTTTTAACATTATCAATAGTGCCATAATTAGTTTCTGTTTAATCTTTGATTATTTATTGTGTGTAGGTAGTTAGTGCATGTGACAGATGATGGGGTCCTTGGCAGAAATTGAACCCTTTATGGCAGAGATATGCTGTAAATTATTAGACAAGAAAAAGGTACTTTCTAACTGGAAAATCACACAGGTTATTCCTATTCTCAAGAAAGAATCCCTGCCAACTACTAACTGATATCTCTAACATGTATTTGTAGTAAAATTTTTAAACATATCATGATCCAACATCATTAAATTAATTGAACCAAATCACACAGATTTTGAAAGAATAGATCATGTGAAACACAGCTTACTTTATTTTCTCCTGATGTTGTAAAAGTTATTGAAGGAGGATCAAAAGTTGTTGCAATTTTATATTTTTGACACTGTGCCATGCAACTGCGTATTAATGAAGATACAAGCATATGGAATATCACAAAAGATTCGACTTCTTAACTGAACAGTCACAGTGTGTTGTTTCTAGAAGTT
The DNA here is from genome assembly GCA_031002005.1 of Vandiemenella viatica. Lineage (NCBI taxonomy): Eukaryota > Metazoa > Arthropoda > Insecta > Orthoptera > Morabidae > Vandiemenella > Vandiemenella viatica. The sequence goes on from JARYHS010008074.1 coordinate 375,621,573, forward strand.
TAATCAGATGTCATCATTGTCATCTCTCTCCAGCTCTAGTTTCCTGGGTGCTGGTGATGAGAGCAGTCTCCACTTCTTCCTGTCCATAGCTGATGTTCATGAATTGTCCTCCAATCAAGCCTTGTGTCTTCCAGATCCTTCTTGATTCAGTCTGTCCATTTCTTTTTGGGCCTTCCCACACATCTTTTGCTGTGATGTTCATATTAAAGTAGACCTTTGCTTTTCTTTCTTCCATCCTTTGAACATGTCCATACTACCTCAGGCAAGACACTGTAAGCATTTTGCCACACTGCACTATTTCATTCCTTACTTTGTCCTTTCATGTCCTCTGAAGCATTATTTTATTCTTGATAATTAAAAATGATCTCTGGGACAGTGTTAATATCTGAAAGAGTGTAAGCTTTCTTGGTGAGTCAGTTGCATGAAATAATTCTCGAGCTTTCCACTGGGATAACGAATCAGTAAAAAGTGACTTTTTGGAGCTTCTGGCTCCATCTTCCGGCAGAATCTTCGCTGGAAGATGAAGCCAGAGGCAGGCTCCAAAATGTCACCTCTTACTGACGTGCTATCCCAGTGGAAAGCTCGAGAAGATTTTATGCAGTGTTAATATCTGTTTAAAATTGTTTGCTGTTGAAGCAGTTACCTAGAAGAAAGTTAATGGTTGTGCTGATAGTCTATAGATTCAGTGTGATTTTTGCGTTATTTTAAGATGGTGTGATAAATGGCAACTTAAATTAATTTGATTTTAATGCAATGTAATGCACGTTATGAAGAAAAAGATACCAATGCCCTGTGAGTACAAAGTAAGCTGTTCATTTCTTGAAAATACCTGTGTTTTATAGCACAGAGTAACATCAAATGGGATCATTACAAAACATCGGTCATTAGAAATCTAATCCTAGACCACAATTAATAGTTCAGTATTTGGAAAATTGCTTAACTCTGGAGGATCATGTACCACAAGGCTTGATTAATAGTTTAGAGAATGTGGGGAGAAGAGTCATACAATTTGTGACTGCTTGCTACATAATTAGTGGGAGATTCTTTAGTAGATAAAGGTCATAGTTTCTACTTATATTTATTGAGTAAACTAAAATCAACTTCTTTCATTTATGAATGCAGCAAAATACATCTCTCAACAATGTATTTGGGTCACAGTGACAGAATAGAAAAGATCAGGGAAAGAAGGACCAGTACTGATGTCTACGGATAGCTGCGTACCTTGGGTAATAGAGCGTCTGGATGGGGGTTCCATCCCCCATGAAGCAGGGGATTTTTCTTCTAAGTTGAATGTCCGGAAGGGCTCCATAGGCCCACTTATCCTGATATTCAGTGGGTATGGTGAAGGAAACTCCGCGGGAAGGTAAAGAATGGCCAGAGCGTGGCGCTAATGCTGTCGCATCTTTATTATATCAATGGTTTTGAGTGTGAAACTCTCTCTCTGTGAATCCTAGGGAAAGTGGCAACTAGCTGTAGAAGCTCCATTAACCTTACCTTACCATTTTAATGATTTATATATGAATTCTTTCTTTCCTTGTTCTGTTAGTGATTGAAATGTGCAAAAAATGATTAGTTTTGTTCAAAATGCCCTCTGCAACTCACGGCAGTTGTAAAGGCCATGGATGACTTCCATATGATCTCAACTATTATTACTTTTTTAATAAATAATTCTGTTGGCTTTTGATTATATTATTAACCATGGGCGTATCCAGTGAGGGGCAGGGGGGAGGCTGCTGCCCCCCCCCCCCCTTAGAAGAAAAATTAAGTTGCCTTCAGTACTCTTCGATGAGTGAAGATCTGGCTCAGCAGCATTTTGTAAGAGGAAAAATTTACTGGATTATGCCTGATGAATGTGCATCAAAATTTCGTGAAAGAAACACTGTGAGATATTGAGAAACAAAAATATTGAAAAATTTTCTAAGAATCTGAGACGATTAATGTTTACATAAACTATAACTGAGTTACGATCTTAATTTACTACATAGTAGGTCCTTGGATTAAGTGGTTGGGTTACTATATTAAACAATAATAAAAATAGTTTCCTCAATAGGTTTTAGTTTCATTTTGTAAGAAATTTTCTTGTTTCAGTGCCCCTCCCCCCACTTCCTCAAAACTAATATGAGTTCCCCCCCCCCCTCCCCTCTAGCTCTGATCCTGGATACGCCCTTGTTATTTATTAACTGTTCTGTTACACAATCAAATAGAAGGTATTCTTCACTTCATCTACTAGTATATTTTTCTTATGTGGTATTGCTGGAACTAATAATTGTTTTATTTTAGTCAGTTAGAAGAAAATCCAGATCCTTACAACACTGAGGCTATTTCTGACCAGAGAATTTCTCTGCCATCAGTGGTAAGTACTTTTATGCTGTGAATTAATGTTAACTGATAACCAGTTTTGCTTAGAATTTTGTGTGGAATAATAACTTTCTGTAATATCTTTAATTTAAATCAAAAGTTTAAGTCAGGAGAGATGTGTTGATAAGAAAATGATGAATATCACAATTCTTTTGGTGAACCCTTGATCAAGTAGAAATATGAAACAGTACATAGTAATTCGACAGGTTTGCCAATCCATTAACTTCACCTAGACAATCTCCTGCCAATAGTGGATCTAGGAATTTTTTGAGCTGGGGCAAAAACTGTGAGATTGCTGCTCTCTCGGACATTATTTTTCCACCCCCCTATGTTACCACACCAAGTGTTGCCACCATTCCGATTACATTATTGCTGTGCGGGGCAGTAGTGGAGCTAAAACAAAAGGGGGGGGGATCACCGTGACATGAAATTGTGCCCTTCAAGCATAATTTTGCCACCCTCCTGAAGGCCTGGGGCAAATGCCCCTCTTTGTGCTCCAACTAGATCCAGCACTGCCTCCTGCACACATATTGACTTTGTGGATAATGTTGTTTTCATGCTTAAATACTTCTTTCCACATAAAGCCTACAAATTTACAGCAGTACCCCGTTCTTTCACATCTAATCTTCCATTCCTTTTAGCTTAGCAATCTGGGGTAGATTCATCTATTTATGTCAAAGAATTTCTTCCCTAGCACTCCCACAACTTTTCACAAGAATTCATTATCTCCTTTTATTATTGAATCTTGCAGAAAAGCAAATTGACCCTTCATACCCACAACACCAGTCCTATCAAATCTAACAAAAAAACCTCATTTGTCACTTAGTACTTACGAATTATAAGTCTAGTGATTAAATGTATGATTGTAAGTATGAATTAGTACATTTCTTTTATAATGTCCCTCCTTTAAATTCTTCCAACCATATCCCGTGTGTTTCAACAGACCTTTCATCCTAAATAAATATGTTAGTAAAAAAATACAAGTACTTATATCTTAGCACTAGTATCAAACCATTATATTGTTCCTTTACTTCAGTTGTTCCCACTCTGAAACATGCACCACCCGTACTACAGTCCTACCACTGAGGAAACTTTACCAAGTATTGATCATGCTACCTGTACCACTACTCATATCATATGCTAACTTATTTGTCTTCACTGCTCTAATCTGAAGTAGTTTGGTGGCTCAGTGGTTAAGCCAGCTGACCGGATAGTGAAAGATTCCTGGTTCAAATCCCTATTTGGGTGGGGATTTTGAAAGGCCCTTAACCTGACCGTCACCTTGGACACAGCTTGCTGCATAATGTGAAGTATGCTAGAATGCTTCTATGGTTTGGATTCCATGTTAAACTATAGGTCCCCTATACCCAGTAGGATTACCAGGTTAGCTTAGGGGAAACCACAACACAGGCACATGCGCGGCAAATAGAAACTCCGTCAAATTGGCAGCTGAACTCCCATTTGGGGTCTCCCGGCCAACAATGCCATATGCCCTTTCTTTCGATTGTTCTAGTTCATGTCAGATCTCATGACCAACCAGTTAATGGCCATAATCACTAACCTAGACAATCCAGTGGCTGACCATTCCAGTTACCAAATCTCCAATAACTTAACAACAGCTTACAGTTACAGATATCAAGTGTCTTTCCAGACATAACCGTCCCTTCTGAACTCTGCAGGTGGAATTTGCTTACCAACATGTTCTTGAAATTATACAACTGCCAAGTCTCAACTTCTACCATGCATGTGGTAAAATCTTGAAGTTTTCTGCTTTAAAATGTTGTATTATTGTCGGGGGGGGGGGGGGGTGCAAGGGGCTGCACATTTTCGTGTACTTGGCTATTTGTATCTTGGCTTGATTGTTTTATTATTTTAAGAAGCCATTAGTGACCATTGTTTTCTTGTTTGAGGGGTTCATATTAATCTTATGATACTAAGGGAAAACAAATTACCTGAAACAGATTAAAAAGAATGTGATAGGAAGTATAGCAAGACTTTGCGACAAACAAATGCTTAAATACTTGTAAAAGACCAAATAAAATCTATAACTGTTATGACTTCTAGAAAAAGAAGACAAAAAAGAAAACAGTAAGGAGAACATAGCCAAATTTAAAGGATCCAGAAAGATCAAGCTTACAAGAATATAGCAAGAGTATTAGAAGAAACATCAGCTCCTAGACCTGAACACTTACTAGAATCCATTACCTGAAATGATGAACAGTTCTCATTAGCACTACTTCTGGGCCTCTCTGTAGATAGGTAAAGCCTCTCCCCCCCCCTCCCCCTCAAAAAAAATGTTTTTTTGGAACTTCCCTGTCTGAAATAGGTAAATCTCTTCCTCATGGCTTGTGTCTACCATCTTGCTAGACAGGATTTTAAATTCTTAATCCTAAGAAATTTCTCAAATCCAAACAATCAATCAGTGATTCACATTGTTAGTGCAAATTTTCATAGCATTTGCCTCATTAACAGGAATAAATAAAAACACAAAAAAAGATAATCATAAATCACAGGAAATAATTGATGATCCTAGTTGAAAAATGTTAAGAGAGGTAAATTACCTGATACTAAAGCCTGGAGCAGTTTGGTATGAAGAACATATATAGGTGTCAGTTCATAATATATTTTTTGGCATTTGGAAGTGGTTAAAACATTGCACAGAAAAAAGGAAATTTGATATATTGAGAGGGCGGACATATTTTGACATTACGGATAGGAAAGTAAGGAAAGTGTGTACAGATATTTAGAATGTTTCCATAAATACCATTAATACCATTGTGTTATTGATAGTACTCATGATAAATGGCCCCTGTATCCTGTCACTGATGCAGTGCCATTCATACCACAAACATTCATGCAGCAGTTACCACACTTTACAAACAATTTCCTATAATAATCACTTTTCATTGTGCGAAATGATATAGAATATTAATGTCTCAAGCAATACATGTTGGTTATACAGCAGTAAATATTGCATATTGCTGAATGTTTTGTGTGCCATTATTTCTTGCTTATCTGTTAAATGGATCCAGGCTGCAGTTTTTGCCCAAGAATGAAACCTAAGAAATACATAAAACAAATATCAACAGGTCATAACATGTATTTCTTGCATAATAACTGTTATCAAGTGATCCACTTACTGAATGACTAATTGCTTTCAAGGCGAATGTGCCAGGTGATTAGTTACATTCTGGCCTCTCAGGACAGTTTTGAACCCCCATGCACAATCCAAATTTTGGGTTTCCATGTTTTCCCAAAATCACTCCACACGAATGTGGGTATGGCTCCTTCAAAATGCCATGGCCTATTTCCTTCCTATTCCTTGTCCCCAATCCTTTCCCATCTCTAATAACATCAATTTTTAAAAAAGGTGGCTTTTGTTCAGATGTTTTCTTAACTAATACACTCTTGGAAATGTGTACAAGTTTGAGACCTTAAGGACAATTCCTCCTCTGGTTCAAATGTTGTGGTTGAGCCAAGATTATACTTGTAAATCAGTTACCACTTACAGGGTTATATAGGGTCTTAAATTTTCTGGAATGAATAGTGATACTTGGATTGAAATCATGGTTACTATGAACACTAGCAAGTGATGTGACCAGATGGTTAAAAGAATTGAATGAAAACCTGCCTATTGTTCTAACACTGTTGCAGCTATTTGTGATCAAGGGTACAACAAAACAGATATAAGGGAAGTAATAATATTGGCCACAGCATCTTCACAGATGATAGTTGTAGCGACTCAGCTATCACTTGGGTTGAGTGCATCGCATCTTTTTTTCTGGCTGAATAGTCCGATGGGGGCGCGACAAATTTTGCCACATCTATCGCACACGAAAGAGGGATGTACTTCCCTGTTACGAAGCTTTTTCAGATTTATTTTATCCAACCATGCTTTGTCATATTTGGACATGCCGGTGGTGCTATGATGACGCCATAAGGGTCTCGTGCTAGCGCAAGCTTCCCAGTCAGAAATGCGCATGCCGAAGCTCTCCAAATCACGTTTGCAGGTGTCCTTAAACCTTAGCATCGGGCGCCCTACAGGTCTCTTGATATTAGCAATCTGACTGAGCATGACATTCCGTGGTAGTCTCTCAGGGTCCATTCTATGGACGTGGCCAAGCCAGCGGAGTCTTCTTTGTTTTAGGGTGGCAGTAATACTGTGACACTTCGTGGTAGACAGAACACTCTCATTGCTCATTTTGTCCTGCCACGTGACTCCAAGTATTGTCCGCAGGCAGCGCATATGGAAAGCGTTCAGCTGTCTCTCTTGCCAGGCGTAAGTGGACCACGTCTCAGCTGCGTACAGTAAGATGCTCAGGACACACGTCTGGTATACTAGAATTTTGGTGGAGAGAGTTAGCTTGGGGTTTCTCCAGACACGTGTGGATAGCTTCCCAAAGGTCGTCGCGGCTTTGCCAATTCGTGCGTCAATCTCCTTTTGAATGGACTGGTTGGATGTAGTGATGGAGCCAAGATACTGGAAGTGTTCTACTACTTGAAGAGGGATGCCTTCCAATGTTATTTTTGGAAGACGGTCTGTGCCCTGAACCATGACAACCGTCTTCTTGGAATTGACACTCATCGAGAACAGATGACGTGCATGACCAAATCTAGTGAGCGCCTCCTGAAGCTCTTCTTCGGTATTAGCGACAAAAGCCGCATCGTCAGCATATAGAAGTTCACGACCAATTAGTTCAATACGCTTTTTAGTAGATCTCAATAGACTTATATTAAAAAGTCTACCGTCACACCTTGTATGCAGATGTACTCCAACGTGACAGTTTTTTAAAAGCTACTAAGAGCAGAACAGAGAAGAAAATTCCAAAGAGGGTGGGCACTAAGACACAGCCCTGTCGTACACCGCGGTTTACTTTGAAGGATGCAGAAGCTTTGCCATCAAATATCACAGAGCCTTGCATGTTATCGTGAAAGGCCTTGATTAAAGACAACAGCGTAGGTGGGCAGCCGATTTTGTGCAGGATGTCGTAAAGGCCGGTACGGCTAACTGTATCAAAGGCTTTATTTAGATCAACAAAAGCCACGTATAAAGGCACACGATGTTCACGGTATTTTTCTTGAAGTTGGCGGACAGTGAAGATCATGTCACTCGTGGAGCGGCCGGTGCAAAATCTGCACTGAGATTCGGGGTAGACACGTGAGGCGAGGGTTTCCAGTCTTCCCAAAACGACTCGAGCGATAGCTTTTCCAGCAATGCTGAGGAGGGATATACCTCTATAATTGTTGCAATCGCCTCTATCACCTTTGCCCTTGGCACCACTTTAGGAGTTCATATATGACCGGAAAAACACAATCAAGTTTAATTATTTCAGCTGGTAGGTTGTCAAGACCTGTACTTTTTTCCCAGTTTGAGTCTCTCCAATGAAAAATGAAGTTCGTCCTGTGAAGGTAAATCATCGAGTTCTAAAGCAGTAGGATAAGTTGGTAAACTATCCAGTGCTTCAGGCTTTATGCTGACTGCCCTGGAGTAAAGGTTTGAGTAGTGTTCTGACCATCTTTCCAACTGCTTCTGCTTGTCAACAATAGGTTCCCCATTTAAGTCTTTTAGGGCAGCACGTTTCCTGGTTGTGGGCCCGATTGCACTCTTGATGCCTTGATACATGCCTCGGTAGTCCCCGATATCATGGTACTGCTGTATGGACTTGCAGAGGTTTGTCCAATACTCATTCACGCAACGGCGAGTGATACGTTGTACATCTGCTTTAGATTTTTTGTATTCCAACTTGGCTTGATCACTAGGGATGTTTAGAAGTGTTATATGAGTTGCTCTTTTGTGCTCAATGTATGGACGTAATTTGTCCTCGTAATCAGCAAACCAGTCATTCTGAGACGTATCTTTTGTTCCAAAGGTGCTTAAAGCAGTTTGTAAAAGTTTTTCTTTCACTAGAAGCCACATGTCTTCCACGCTACCTGTGTCCCTCAGTAAAGCATGACCGAGATTCTCTTTTACTTCGGCTGAGAATTGTTTGTGTAAAGCATCATCATGATTGACTGGGATATTAAACTTAATTTTGCGGCGGTTGCTTTTCACTGAATGGATCTTCTTTGGAATCATACGTGTTTTGGCCATTACCAGAGAGTGGTCAGTGTCGCAGTCTGCACTGTGATAGGTTCTGGCATTGAGAACGTCACGCAAATCATGCCTCTGAGTGATAAAATCAAGCTGATGCCAGTGACCCGATCTTGGATGTTTCCATGACACTTTGTGAGCAGGCTTATTCTGAAAATAGGTGTTACATACGCAGAGGGAATGTGATGTGCATAGTTCCAATAGACGCTGCCCATTTTCATTTATGTTTCCTATTCCATGGCGGCCAATACAATCCGGCCAGTTGTCAGAACTGCTGCCAATTCTTGCATTGAAATCACCAAGAATAAAAAGTTTGTAAGAGACACGTACTTTTGCTAGACATGCACGTAGGGAAGTAGATAATAGAAAACTTGGTGCGGGTATGTTGACAATTAAGGTGTTATATTACCCACAAGCCAAAGCTTTTTTGGGAGGTATGGGAAGGAGTGAAGACAGGTATATGTATTGCTGTTTGCACTGTTTCCTGTATTACAGCAATAATTATTTTATCAGTGCAGATTGTCCTTAAATGTTTACAAACTCCCTGACTGTGTATCAGCATGCTATGCATCTTTTACTTTGAAAGTCATGCTGTAGAGCGTACAGTTAACAGCAAAATCAAACATTTTCTCAGTTTGCAGCATATGGAAATTTTTAAATAGTGTGTTGGGCTGGCAAGTCCTTAATTTTCAAGGTTATTTATTTATTTATTCTCAAGTCACAAATATCAAATACATAGCTACACATTGCACGAGGTGTGTACAAAAAGAAACCTAACTTCTGCTGTAATTGCTTTATTGCTCATCATACTAACTTTTACACACTGTCCCCTTCAAATTACTGTCCTTCACTATCAATCCATTGTTGCCATTGTTTCTTCAAGTTTTGGAATGCCTCCTGGAATGCAATTTCTCCGGTGGCGCACAATTCTCTCGTCACAATGTCTTGAATTTCTTCTATGGTCTGGAAACGACGTCCTTTCAAAGTGTTGTTCAGTTTTGGGAAGAGAGAAAAGTCTGCCGGAGTCAAGTCTGGAGAATAGGGTGGCTGAGGCACAATGGGAGTGTGATGTTTTGCCAGTTAATTCATGACAAACAACGATGTGTGAGCGGGTGTGTTGTCATGGTCCAACATCCACAACTGATTCTCCCACAGTTCAGGCCTCTTCCTATGCACAGCATCTCTCAATCCTGTCAGAATTTTCTGGTAGACTTCCTTGTTTACCGCTTGACCACGTGGTAAAAATTCACGGTGCACAACTCCTTTGCAATCAAAAAACATGACCATCATCACCTTGATGTTCGACCGACTCATCCGCACTTTCTTTGGTCAAGGAGATCCTTTCCTCACCCATTCTGAAGACTGCCTCTTCGTTTCCACATCGTACCCATAAACTCATGTTTCATCGCCTGTAATGATGTTCTTGAGGAAGTTTTCGTCCTCATTTGCTTTTTCAAGCAACTCCTTAGAGATCCTAGCTCGATTCTCCTTCTGCTCCTCCATCAACAAACGCGGCACCAGTTTTGCACTTACATGATGCATTCTAAGTTTTTCTCTCAGGATGTGATTGCAAGAGCCTACACTTATGCCAACTTCTTCAGCAACCTCACGGACAGTCAAACAGAGATTTTCACGAATCACAGTGCGAACCCTCTCAACATGGTGGTCGTCTATTGACGTGGAGGGTCGACCAGATTTTGGATCGTCAGTAACTGAACTCCTGCCCTCCTTAAAGCGCTTAAACTATTCATAGCACTGTGTTCGGCTCATGCAGTCATCCCCGTATGTTTGTTTAAGCATTTGAAGTGTCTCGGTAAAAGTTTTCCTAAGTTTAACACAAAATTTCACACAGACGCGTTGCTCCTCCAATTCCTTCATTCTTGCTTTCTTACAAATCCAACGAGCACTGTGCGCAAGACCACACTCAACTGGCTGTCACTTGTAAACTAATGCAGCGACCGTAGTGCAACAAGAGGCAATCTCTTGCCGAGAGATGTCACTAGTGTGCACGGAAGTCAGAGAATTTTATCTGCAGCCGTTGGCGCGCTATTTAATTAGTTCGGGTTCTTTTTGTACACACTTCGTACAGTTTATCCAGTATAAACCCATTTAATACAGTATTTCGTAACACAAAGTACATTTGGTGTTGCTCAAAGTAGATCATCTTTGTTGCAGGATGATGGTCTCTAAAGACAATGAAGCATATTTTTCATGGTTTGATCTTCACCTCATCCGCACTTAATGTAGTTAACCCAATATTGCCAGATTTACCTTGGACCTGCCCACTCCTGTCTCAAATCGATTCAAGGACCTTCAGAAATTCCAATCCTCTGCATAACCAGGTTGCAAGCATTCTTCAACTGTCAGTGGTCCCAAGATTTTAAGGACCTTAGTTTTGTACAACTGTACTTTTGCCTTTTGAGGTGACCCAATTAGTTTCCCCGATATTCTCAGGAAGCTTTCTCTGAACTTGAGTCTCTGGACCGGTGGTGCAGTGGGTGGACATTTCAGTCCTGTCTTGTTCACAGCCACTTCTCTTCTTATACTGGGTGAGTAATCCCCTGAAAGCCGATAAATTCTGTCAACTGGAATAGGCTTTAGGTAACCTGTCACTATCCTATGATTGTTATTAAGGGCTGCATGTTCTACAATAGAGTAACAAGGGCCATTGCTGATGCCTGAATATTTTTTTGTTGACTGCTCCACTAGTTTACACAGTAAGTTTCTTCTTGTGAAGATTTTCGTGTTGCAGTTTGTTCAGTGCATTTTCAGGATTAATTCAAGTAGAATAGTTCGTGGTCCACCAATCGAGAAGTCGTAGAGTTCAACTGTGAATTTCAGTACCACACAGTTTGTGGCTAGTCCATCCACATGAAGGATATAGTCTGAATACTGTTTTACCAATCCTAATTAATGTGGGCTGGGAATTTCTGTTATCTGAACTACACTAAGAGAGCAGAAGAAAAGAAGTGGTAACTACATCACACTCCAATTTAATCATTATAGCACCAAGAAAGAACACACAGAGCACAACAGAACAAGTCACCCACTTATGCCGGATCATGATAATTATTTTTGATCATTACAAATGCACCATCATGTTTCTGCTTTAGTGTGGTTAGAAAAAATTTCATCAAGAACAGCAGAATCCTGAATCCTTATATCAGTACTGAATATAACTTTCCATTGTTTCATTATACCTGAGGACTGCTTTTTATTTGAGGACATCGGCTGTGTCTATATATATATATATATATATATATATATATATATATAGGATAGCAAACTGAACCACCACTTACCTTAGATGATGATTGCACGGTGTGAACACGTAAAAAAGACAAGAACACAAATAGCATTATATATTTCAGATCTTGGCCCTTTGTCTGTAGGAGACTGTCTCACACCCGAAATATACAATGTTATATGTGTTCTTGTCTTTTTATGTGTTCACGGCGTGCTACCATCATCTATGGGAAGTGGTGGTTCATTTTGTTACCCCATTTTGCAATTCCTTTTAGCTACATAGCATCTATTATTTCCTGGTTACTATATATATGCTTCCACCACTTTCATCAACCCAGTCACAGGGGAAAGCTTCCCTATCATAGGACACGCCACCTGTGAAACCATGCATGTAATATACCAGTTAACATGCAACCACTGCCTGGCTTCATATATAGGTTTGACCACAAATGCACTCTCCATAAGAATGAATGGCCACCGTCAGACGGTGTTCACACAGAACCCAAAGCACCCAGTTGCTGCCCATGCCATAACCCACGACTTGAATAATTTGTTACACAGTCCATGCTATCAGAGTTCTCCCTAATAGTAGCAGTTTCTCTGAACTCAGAAGGTGGGAACTTGCCTACCAGTACAAACTTGGCACAAGGCAACCACCTGGTCTCAACTTAAGATAATACCTGGTCAATATTATTAGTAGTACATATGTTTAACCTTTTTTTTAATTCCTCTCCTTTCCATTACCTATATTGAACCACCACTAACCTGAGGTGATGTTTACTTCATAAATATTATTATTATTTTATTTGTATAATATTTTATATAATTTTTTTTCAATATATATTTAGTTCTAATTATATTTTGATCTTCCCACCAACCAGAAATTAGTTTGGATATTTATTTTTGCTCTGGTATGAGCTCTGATTCACTGCCCCTCTACTTTTCCGATGTTTGAATTTACCCCCACCATTTTCTCGACCGGCGCTCTTTCTGTGAGGCAATCTCCGGCTGCACCCACCTCCCATAATGTTCTCTTGTTGACGAAAGTTTTTTTCCTGAAAATTTCTTTATTATTTGTGTTTGTGTCTTTTCTGTGTGTTTGCGCCCCACATCCATCATCTAAAAGTAAGTGGTGGCTCATTTCCCTATCCTAATTTGATTCCAATATATATATATATTTCTATATATATGCCCTTGGACTTTATTTCTATATATATGAACTTTCATTTATTAACATGCTTTAGTGCTACCATGTACTAGGCATTTGCAGCAAGATGGAAAGGAATATACTACCAATACTTAGACCAAAAAAGGATGACAATGTAACCAGAGCATATATATATATGTATATAATGAGCAGGAAAATGCTTTAAGGTGATAAAACTAAGGAAGGATAGTGAAATGTGACCCAACACTTGCCTCAAATGAAGGTGGCTAAGAATGATGAACATAAAGAGATGAACTCAAGAAATGCAATATTTCGGCAGTTTGCCTTATTCTTGCCAGAAGTGAGACATCAGGCAGGGTACGATGTGCATGCTCAAAGGCTGTCTGGTGAATGGAGGTTTTGCATCATGCCGGTGTAAGTCATAATATAGAAAAAAAAAGGGGGGGGGCGCAATAACTTGTCATGGAATGAGCATATCGAGAATGGGGAAAGCAAATTGTATGTTCCGATTTCTAGGTCGTAGTTTAAAACAGTGCATACCGGAAGTTAAATTGATTGCATATAAGTCACTAGTGTGTCCTAACTTAGAATACTGTTGTTCTTGTGATATAACCTCAATTTTGTCAATATATTACCAAAATCAGTTAAAATAGCTGCAAGCATATAGCAAATTAACAGCAAAACTTCCAGTGCAACACTAGTATTTTCAAATATTAAAGACATATTTTAAAGTATAGTTAGATCGAAATTAAAAGTAAACAAATGTATTATATAAAATTTGAGTATTTATTAATGAATTCTGTTCTCTCCATGTACAGAGGTGCAGAATGAGACTATGATTCAAATAAGTTATGACTCTTCAGGTTACCAAAATTGTATTATTAAGAAATATCGAGAAATTATAGACGATAAAGCCAGGCGGGCAGAATGAAAACATAAGTAATCTTTTTAATTTAACAGCTGTAATTTTTAATGCACATCAAAGCATTATAGCACAGAGGATGCATAAAAAATAAAGCCAAATTATATAGAAAAACAGAGTCTATAGGTAGAATCAAAGATATTTTTTAGACAAAAAAGCCTCTAACTTGTTGTCATATTTCAAAGTCCGCGGAGTTCAACTAGTTACAGCAAAGAAAGTATGTTTGAAATAAAGTACAATTTTTACTGGTCTCACTGAGAGATTTTCGTAAAGATTAAAGTAATGTTTTTGACCAAAAATTGAGTAGGAAGATTGAAATTGAAAACTTGCAAATGGCGGGGTAGTGACGCTTGGTTTCAAAACAAAGCGTCGACATACTATGAAACTATAGCACTTACAAAAAATTTCATAAGGATAAAATTTGACACTTAAATCAGGAACTACGTCATTTAAAAATTTCAAGCAAATTGGAGAAATTATAAGGTAAAGCCTTTGTAATGAATGCCAGTGTGTGTGAGAGAGAGAGAGAGTAGCCAGGGAAGACAGAGCGCAGCCAGTGAGTGGAAAATTTCACTGCTTGGTGTCACAAAAAACGCCCATCCTATTTAAGAGGGTGGCATGCCTGAGGCGTTCTTCATTGTTTCACCAGATTTTTTAGCGAGCAGAGTAGGCGGGGGTGGAAGTCATGCCATGTGGCGGGCTGGAGCGGAGTGATCGGGGCAGTATCGACATGTAGAGTAATCCTCCACAGGTAACTAACAGCAACACTGGGTAAAAGTGATGTCACGCTTTCGGTGATTTTGAACTTTTGATCAACATGGTGTAACGGGCTAAGCTCCATATCGGAGTACATATCAGCCTAGTACACCTTAACTATTAACTTGAACTTCCAAATCTGTTTCTTCAAAATTTCAAACAATGTCTCCAATCTTCCCAAAAATGTTGTAGACCGTGAATATACCTTAGGAAAATAAATCAATTGCTAATTACAATGGTCGCCACTCTCAATGATGTATCCTTCCGAGAGAAAAGGGTTTAGTCCAAACTACATAAATAAAGTTTTGATAAAAGTTTCACCATTTCTTTATTCTGTTTGAAAATAACACAAAAGTTCACAAATACAGTTGATTTAGACAATCGGATGTTCTTTTATGAAGTTTGCAAGTTGTGAATTGTTGAGACAGACAGCAAAACCCCTTGAAAGACTTTACGTAACATTGTCATTGTTCCAACCTTGCGGCGTAATTTCAAATTTCCATGATGGCGGTCCACAACCCATGAAACTGGCTCCTGGCAAGCATGCCAACGTCTGGTTGACGCCCCTGAGCGACGCAGATCTTACTCACACAGATTTCCAGAACCAACTGAACTAAGCTTGGCCCAGAAGACCCTATATCTGACAACGAAATCCTCCAAACCACGTGACACCAAGGACATAGTGCTTCCAAGAAACTTGCAGTAGGACTTTCAAATTTTAATATTATTTAGAGACAAAAATTATAAACAACTTTCCCCCCTTGGGTGTTTCTCAAAAACTTAATGGTTTGGCCATAATTAATTTCCCCCATTAACTGCATAGGAGCTCTGACTTCAGTGGTCTGCAAGTGTGTTCGTACGCGGAAATAGTTCCCAAAAATATCCCTCCATATTGAACTTCAAATAAAAAAAGGTTTAATCGTGAATCTCTCTGAAAGTAAAGCTTACATCAAAAAATGAATTTTAGCATGATATTCCTCGGTATCGAATACATCATTTGAAAGTGATTTTATTCCCTGACTGTGCTTAATTTAGCTGTAAAAAATTTATATAGGCCAGCAACGTATGAATTCGGATGCAGTGTCTTTTAAAAATTCCTATCAAACATTATTTACTGTACAGAACTTCTCGAAAAGTTTAATACGGTGTTCAGAAAGAATTTTAAGTTGTAAGAATCGTATCATTTAATATCCGAAATGCTTTAAATGGGCTGTAATTAATTTTTGAAAGTGCTGTTTGATTAAAAATTTGTGTTTTCTTACTTTAAACGGCTTTAAACTATGTATTACGATTTAAATATTGCAAAATTCCTTTTCAACTATTTAATTATTATTATTAATGCTTTTTACCGCGTTGAAAACTGTTGTAAAATGACGATGTTATCACGTAACAAAAATCGAGTGTTTACAAATTGAACTATTGTCGATTGCAATGATTTAAGTGAGTTTAACAGTTGTTTTCTATTATTAACTGCCTGTTTAAGACTATTATTACATATTGAGTTACTTTTCTTATTTTAAATCACCCTTTATTCGGAAATAGGATTTCCGTCCTCCATATCCTGTAGCAACAAGGTTTAAAATTTTACAAGTTCTGAGGAGCTTACACCATCCCCTATGCCCTGAAGCCAAGAAATGTAGAATTTAACAAATTCCTAGGTGGGGTTCATTGGAAGTTGCTTACGTCGTGTTTAAATGTTTTAACCGGCAATCATTTTATTTTCGGAAAGACGTCTGATGCCTATCTATTACACTGGTACTGAGTTTGTATGAAAGAACTTTTGCACAATACACCATTTTGAATTATTCGGAAGTCTACTGAGTTTTATTTTATGAACATACCTTTATCTCTTGTGGTATCCTATTTTTATTATTTAACAAGCAATTGGTGACCAAGGAAAAAAACCACTCTGTACCACAACCACAGTTAGAGCTCAAAGCACTACTGTATGCCCACCCCAGTGAACAGAAAATCTTTGACATTCTGTATGGGGTCAATATCAGAACGGGTTAATGGAGGCTTTGAAGAAGGTCCAAAGAAGAGCCACCCGATTCGTGACAGGTATATTTAGTTGGAGCGAAATCGTAAGTGCAATATTGAAGGAATTAAATTGGGAAGACCTGGAACACCGAAGGTGTTGCTCTCAACAGAAGCTAACAGAAAAATTCACAACTGACTTGTTTCAGAATGAGAGCAAACAAATATTACTACCAGCAACATTCATACCTACCAATGACCACAAAAATAAGATAAGAGAAATCAGGACCAGAACAGATTTATTTCTATACTCATTTTTTCCTTGAGCGTTTAGGGATTGGAATGGATTACCCAGTTGAGTAAACTTAAAATCTGACAGGAGTAGTTCTTGATAAATCACTGTAGCCATCCTGATCCGAGTTTTTCATGGTTTTCCCAGATCACTTGTAAGCTACCTTACTCTCTATTTTCGATATTCAGTCAAAATCCGGCAAAGTTTGAGGTTAACATCAGTACACGATACCATAGTTGAAACCGAAATAACAACACTTTAAGTTCAGAAAAGTAAATAAACAACATATAACAACCATAAATAAGAAGTTTCTAGTAAAATATAAACCATAAACTTACCTAAATGAGCGTAATCACACAGGTTTGTTTACACAACCGTAACACTAATATTCCACTAAATTGAACACTGTAAAACACTTTAATAATTAGAATTTCACCATTTTATATTAAATTCATTAATAACTCGCAGTTCCAGACCAATTTAAAGCAGTAAATATGATTTTTAAAACACCTCCACATGGGATTTATTTTGATATTTAATTCCACCTCATCTAAATAGTTTCAGAGCTGTAAAACTAGGTTTAACCAAGTAAAATAACCAGCCAGTCAATATTCTTTAAGTTTCCGATAATTATTAACTAATAGAAAAGAAGATATAAGTAAATAAAAGTCAATTTGTTGATGGTGTCGTAGCAACAAACTCTTAAAATTTGATTTCTCGCTGACTAACATATTTCACGGATTAAAAACTTTTTTAAAGCACTTAAATTAAATAAAGGTTCGATTTAAATTTAGTTTCAGGCCACAATAGACTTTAAATAAAAAGTGAAGTTTCAGTTGCACAATCTAGGAAAACAGTGAATTTTAGAAATTCTATAACTTCTGATAGCCGTAACCGATTTAAAAGATTTTTACCACTGGACTCTGCAGGAGCCGGGGAACATTTTGGAAATAATATTAACTTGAGATTTTAAAGGTTTGCGGGGTCACAATTTTCATGTGACGTATGATGACGTATCGCAATACTCGAAACAAATATGCTTTTAAATTAACCAACTTTCAAAATTCATTTTCACTGGTCTGGAAGCTCTAAAAACAAAACCAAGCACACCACTACACTTGTCTCATTACGCTCTTCATCTTGTGATTTTCTGGTAGTTTGTAGTTAACAGGTTCTTTTTCCAGATAGACTATTGTCTAGGTCAGTAGGCCATTTTGATAAAAGTCAGCCATGACAGGCTAGGACAGCAGTTCATCAAATCGGTTTGAAGAGACCGCACGTATCTTATGTGTTCTCATGTTTGAGAAGACCCGGGGTCGCGGTGGCTTATGGGTAGGAAGGTCAAGAACAGTATGGCTGACCGACGCCATTTCTAAAACCGGCATGGCCAACCTAACAGTCTAAAACTTTCCGACATGTGTTCATCTTAACTTTCAATTTCATTTGGGGTGGTGCGGTCTGTTCTGTTTCATGACTTGTGATCTTCGGCTAATGATTTTCTCCGATTGCCATTGCTAACTGTGACTTGTAAATTCTGTGAAAATTTTTAAGAATATATACTTCAGTTATCCGGATTCAGACTTTCATTTCAACTTTAGTACCTTTCTTACAGGTGGTTAATCTGTAAGTGGCTACTGTGGTCATCTTTCCAGTTAGCATTCAACAAGGTTTTACACGGTTATCGAACTTTTTCCGAACTTTGACAACTTTTGGATGACTTTAAGCTTAGGTTGACAAGCCGATACCAGCCCCGATATCAGCTTCGGCCCTAACATGTGATCGTAGTGACACGTGCTCAGTAGAGCTGTGATACAGAAGACAGACCGCACAGTGATTTTCATCCAACAGTGCCATTTTTTTTAATATTTTCGTCGAACTGCCTGAACACCCAGCCGCCCAGTCGCCGTCGAGAGTACAGCACGTCAGAGTGTGGGGTACACACTTTGTACCCGGGATGTCACCTCGCAGCTGATGTTGCAGACAACGATCAACGACTTCGACCACTTTCTCCCTTCATCCCTGGGATGCTGACACATTCGTCCGGGAGATTAGCTGTGTGAGCACAGCCACCGCTACACAGCATTCCGACAGCGCCAACAGCTGTCGTCTACTAGCCATCCGGCTACCAACAAAGATAAGTCTTTATAATATTATCAACCAAGTAGGGCGCCTCTACCTCGGACTGGTGGCATCTGAGTTTTGCCAGAGGCATCTTTCCTGTCAGTGCAGTGGGTCTCTTCGCGGGTATTTTGACCACTGCACCTCAACATTTCTTCCAATTAATAGTTGCCCGAAACATTTTCAATGTTGTTCAACGCTACAACCACAGTAGCGGCATTTTTTCTATCTTATTAGCTATTACGGTAGCACCTAGTGGCGTAATACCACATGCCCGATTTTACAGGGTTTACTATTTTTTCTCTTTCTTCTATTGGAGCATTGCTATTATTTCTATGTTTTGGGTACTTTTGAAAAGTGACATTGTGTTTTCGCATTTGAGTTGTGACTCTCATAGTCAGCTGTTCAGCTTAACGTCAAAGATTCTTAGTCGCCTGAGATACAACAACCTAACTTCAGAGAGTGCGCTATAGATATTGCTACTTTGTGCACTACTATCGCTGCCTTGTTTACTTTTTGTCTTCAAGATTACATTGCGTGTGGAATTTTTTTTTTTCTCTTTCATTCATTTTCATTTGTATGTGTTTTTATTCCACAGGTTTAGTTTAAGATATTTTGTGAAAATATTTTGGTTTTGGGTTGTCATTTTTTATGTTTTTTGTGAGTGAACTTCGCCAAATTTGGGAAACAGCTGTTTGTTATTAGATTGTAACCAATAGCCTGACTGGCAGCTTTTGTGATTGTTAATTTTTAAGAATTCCTCCCTTTCAGTTGAACTTGACTTTCTCTTTCGACATTTCTCAGTTTTTATTTTCATTATGGATTCAAATGAGAATAACATTGTCAGAGGCAGGACTGCCAGTGTTAGTAATACTACCGATAGAACTCATCCAATGAGGACTAGGTCCCGCAGTTCATCTACTGTCCTACTACCTAGTGATAATCAAATTTCCCAACCTGCTTCACAGGCTGAGGAAATCTTTACTTATGATAGTACAACTGTTGACAATTCAATTGATGGGGGATCTAGGGAAACACCTGATACGTCCTCAAATGATAGTACCAGTACGGTGTGTGTCCCCGAGGAAGCAGTAAATGCTAGTCAGCAACCACACCCACTTTGAATTGCGCATTTCGCAGAAAATATTCAGAACTTAACACCTGACTCGGATGGGTCTGATAGTGATGACTGTTCTACCACACAACAGCATACACTATTACATAGTACAGACACCAATCTTTCTAATTCCGCTTCTCATACTAGTTCTGAGTCTAATTTCCTGGGGTATGCGGCAAATAGTGACCAATCACTTGAAACAAAGAATGTACAAACACAGGAAGTTTCACAACCTTTAACTACACCCGCTGTGGGGAATTTACAAATAGTTTCTCCGCCTATGGGTATGCAAACAGAGGCAGTAACAACGCCTAACATAGATTTACAAACTATACTTCTGGCACTAAACACTTTCGGTAATAAATTTGACCTGCAAAATGCAAAATTGGACCAACAGGCTAAAGATCTTACAGAACTGAAAAATACTGCTAGCAAACAAAATGAAAAATTTACCCAGCTCAATGACAAATTTGACCTAAAATTGGATAAAAAAACTCAGGACCTTACAGATCTGAGAAACACCACACAACAAATTAATACACAATTTGCCCACTATATGGGGGAGTTGAAACAACTCAATCATACTTTAATTCAAAAGAATGCTTCAATGGATTTAGTGGTTCAGCAGGTTCAAAACCAAACTGATGTTATTAAATACACTATTGTAGAACACTTTCAAACGCATTCAGTTGCTATTAACATGGAAATTCAGTACCAAGAAACCTATACTTGGCATACTTCACAACAGGAATCCCATACTTGTCAACAATGTCCAATTGAACTAGAATCTCCAGCTATTCAGAAGAATGTGCAGATTTTGCACCACAGCAGATGGTTATAGCTGACCTTTTTGCCATTCACTCAGAGCCTACCGCTACAGGGGCACAACTTGTCCCAACCACGGAACAGCTGGTAGAGGATTCAACTGAGCTTGTAACACCCATCCCGCCCCAACCCTCAGCTGAGCAAAACATAATACCTCCAGCAACTCCACTTATGGCTATTTGCTCTGATTCAGTACCTAACCCTCCAGAACAGCTGATTTCTGATATTCAGTCAGTAGACTCTACATTTCATACTATTTGTTCATATACCCCAACCAACACTGTTTTCAAGAAACTAAGATTAAGGAAGCCCTCTTTTGTGAACAAACTAAAACTGGAAATCCATAAACAGATGTTCCGCAACTCTTCTACCCGGAATTGGCCATTGGTTTCCAAACAACCAGCAGATATTGTGAACATTCAAAAACATACAATGGCCACTATTCTTTTTCAAAAGTATTCAAGTCAGCAAGAGACTGACGTTTTGATATCTTTTCATATTTTGGAAAGCATACACTGCTGGGATGCCAGACTTTCCTGGGGCAAGCCACCCAGTAACCACACTTCTGATCATTCCATACATTGGTCTCAAACCACAGTTGTTATTGACATGATGTCCCGCTCCACTTCTTCATTTGGCTCTCAACACAGGAAGGTTGGGAGGAAAAGATTTATTCTGCAAGCAGTTTGTTTTGGGAGGGGAGCTAAGATGAAAAGCAACTTCAACCCTTTCCCACCTAATGAGAAGACACTATTTGATGACAGGAGGAATGTCCTCAAACTCAGAATGTTTGCCCTTGATATACAGGGAGGTTCACAAACATTAATCCATGTTATGGTGTATATGTCAGTTGAGGTTTTTTCAGATTTTGCACAAATAGGTAACCATATTCATAGTAATAAGACAGTTAATATTGCCAGAGATTTTGTTTATTTTTTCCCTTTTGCTATATTTCATATATGTTTTGCTGACTTCTTCATGAAGCTGATAGTAATTTTTAAGGTTGTAATGGAGCTTGACCTTTTGCTTGACCTTGTTTTTTCTTTTGTGTACATTCAAATGTTATTTAGTAACCATCTACCTAGGGAAGTTATTTGCCAGACTGGGTTTGATGAGATGTCTGATACATTGGAGATGGAGCTGAGAGATACTGAGAGAGACTGTCAAGGAGAGGAATTTATTTGTGATAGTGAGGAAGTGAAAGCTCTTTTTGAATAAGGGGTGGAGATAATACTTGTGTTTCTATGTTACCAAAAGAGGGGGAGGATGACAGAGAAGCAGTAACATTATATTGGGGGGGAATGCTACTTTATTTCAGGACCAGGAAACACGTAGCTAAGACTTGCCTGCGATCCTTATCATTATTATTATTATTGGCATTTCCACCCATTCCTATTATTATTACATTTGGGCCAGGAAGCGAAGACTTGCTTGAGGATCCCGTATTATTATTATCTGCATTATGGCATTTTAGGCATCGACCCAGGGAGGAGATGACCTCATTTATATATATGTATCTGTTTATTTCATGGCAATTGGAACACACAGGGTGACCTTATTTTGTGCATGAACATGGAGGAGGTGCAGTAGGATAGTCAGGACTCTGTTCCTGTGTTGATTTAGTTCCGCAGGCGTAGCAGAGCTCTAGGAATTTCCTGTTAAATGACATACCTGTTACATCTCATATATGGGCGTGACACATTCCCCATTCATCAAACTAAGTGTATGACTGTACAGACCAGCATGACACCCGTGATAATATATAAGCATAATGTTCCCCTGTAGGCGCCACTGTCGTTGTTCATACACACAATTAGGATTAGGAAAAACATAGAACACACAGTACATCAACACACTCTAAAGAGATCAGCGCTGACATAACTGAATTGTTTGCAGGTAATGTACTTTCTGAGATGCGATTTCAATCTAGTTGTTAGTTTTGTTTCTCATTGTGGAGGATTAATCTGAGAACTCGTTTGTTTAGATATTTACCCTTGTGTTTATAATAAGATGTAACATTGGGAATACTTGGATAGAGCAAGATGATTGTTCCTTGCGCCTAGAGAATTGTTAGACGTTTATGATGACAGGAGGCATACATACACTCCTTACTCTTTGCAACAGTGATATCCAACATTATTATATATATTCCTTACACCGTATATGGTTTTGAATTTTGTGCCCCCTTGCATAGTAAACGAGGACTATAGGAGGTAAAAGTATACTCCATACACTGCGCTACACTAATACATAACATTCCTTAAGATATACACCTACATGGGTTTACAAGTGGTACCCATTTACATCGTATGATGCGATTTAATATTTCCCCATACTATTGTCACAATGAACCAGTGTACTGGTTCCTCGCAACTTTGTTGCCTTTGACTACCCCTATCTTGGCACAGCAGTGTACTGCTGAAAGAAAACTGCATTTCCAGTAATTCCTAAGATTATATTTGTATATTATGCTAGTTTTAAGATTGGTATTTTTAGGAAATTTCTGGTGTTCAGTTTACCAGTTCACACCCTGTTTTTTTTGTTTGGGTGTCTTTTTTTAGTGTTGAATACAGTCCCATTTGTAAAGCCATTCAGCGGACTGGTATAGTATTCTTAAATTATGAAAAAAAAATAAAAAGGTATTTTTTTTGGTTGTGACTTCTTCTTATGAATATTTCGGTATGTGTATAGTTATTATTTTTCTTGTAACCTGCCCATCTTCGGATTCTTGGGTAATAAGCATAATTTTCTGTTTTTTATGTCTAATTGTTCATTTATCTGTATAATTTACTATTTTCTTGGATGTTTAGTTAGTAATTTCTTTTGCATTTTTAGATTAAGTTGGAACCTATGGCATTTCTCACACGAGTCGTTTGTTTTCTTTTATTGTCCGCAGTTCAATCAACTGACCGAGGTCCCTGGGGCGACAGCTGTGTCAGGAACCCGGGACATGAACATTTCTCGGCAGTGTTAGGGATTTTTGTTTTATATCAGTATAGCACTACGATCTGCGACCGAACAGGACTTGGGGATTTTACCGATTATAAGTAAAATGTGTGTTAGAAAATAGTGAAATTAGATATAAATGACAAGTAAGATAAAGACGTTCAGGAAATGAAAGACAGAAACAAGCTAAGGCTCATATTTTCTGTGAAAAACTTCCATTTTTTGTAATATATCTATTTTCTGTAAATTTTTAGTGTTAAGATATTTTTCTTTGGTAACTTCACGAACGTTTAGGTTTAAGATTTCTTATTTCTTCTTTGTAATATTTTGTTCTTTAACATTTATAGCTTTTTCCTTTTCAATATGTGAAACTTATTTTGTTCGTTAGCATTTGTAATTTCTATTTGATCTTTATAATTTTTTCTCATATTTTGAACTTTGTGATACACATTTTGAATTTTTGATAACACTTGTACATTGATAACTTTTCCATTTTTGCTTTTTCAATGTTTTGAAACTGATGATAATTTAAAGTGTGAATGAGTAAATACTTTCAGATTTTTGTAATAACTTTTGGTATGAATGAGGAAACAGGTTTAGGGATAGTTTAGTTTTTGGGAATTTTCCAAATTTTGGGATTTTTCAATAATTTTGGGGATTTTAACTTTCCTTTTGAGTTTTTCTTTAAGATGTTCAGCCAGTTTTTATTTCAAAAATTACTTCAATCTTCCAGGGGCATGTAAGCTACCTTACTCTCTATTTTCGGTATTCAGTCAAAATCCGGCAAAGTTTGAGGTTAACATCAGTACACGATACCATAGTTGAAAACGAAATAACAACAATTTAAGTTCAGAAAAGTAAATAAACAACATATAACAACCATAAATAAGAAGTTTCTAGTAAAATATAAACCATAAACTTACCTAAATTAGCGTAATCACACAGGTTTGTTTACACAACCGTAACACTAATATTCCACTAAATTGAACACTGTAAAACACTTTAATAATTAGAATTTCACCGTTTTATATTACATTCATTAATAACTCGCAGTTCCAGACCAATTTAAAGCAGTAAATATGATTTTTAAAACACCTCCACATGGGATTTATTTCGATATTTAATTCTACCACATCTAAATAGTTTCAGAGCTGTAAAAGTAGGTTTAACCAAGTAAAATAACCAGCCAGTCAATAGTCTTTAAGTTTCCGATAATTATTAACTAATAAAAAGAAGATGTAAGTAAATAAAAGTCAATTTGTTGATGGTGTCGTAGCAACGAACTTTTAAAATTTGATTTCTCGCTGACTTAACATATTTCACAGACTAAAAACTTTTCTAAAGCACCTAAATTAAATAAAGGTTCGATTTAAATTTAGTTTCAGGCCACAATAGACTTTAAATAAAAAGTGAAGTTTCAGTTGCACAATCTAGGAAAACAGTAAATTTTAGAAATTCTATAACTTCTGATAGCCGTAATTGATTTAAAAGATTTTTACCACTGGACTCTGCAGGAGCCGGGGAACATTTTGGAAATAATATTAACTTGAGATTTTAAAGATTTGCGGGGTCACAATTTTCATGTGACGTATGATGACGTATCGCAATACTCGAAACAAATATGCTTTTAAATTAACCAACTTTCAAAATTCATTTTCACTGGTCTGGAAGCTCTAAAAACAAAACCAAGCACACCACTACACTTGTCTCATTACGCTCTTCATCTTGTGATTTTCTGGTAGTTTGTAGTTAACAGGTTCTTTTTCCAGATAGACTATTGTCTAGGTCAGTAGGCCATTTTGATAAAAGTCAGCCATGGCAGGCTAGGACAGCAGTTCATCAAATCGGTTTGAGGAGACCGCACGTATCTTATGTGTTCTCAAGTTTGAGAAGGCCCGGGGTCGCGGTGGCTTATGGGTAGGAAGGTCAAGAACCGTATGGCTGACCGACGCCATTTCTAAAACCGGCATGGCCAACCTAACAGTCTAAAACTTTCCGACATGTGTTCATCTTAACTTTCAATTTCATTTGGGGTGGTGCGGTCTGTTCTGTTTCATGACTTGTGATCTTCGGCTAATGATTTTCTCCGATTGCCATTGCTAACTGTGACTTGTAAATTCTGTGAAAATTTTTAAGAATATATACTTCAGTTATCCGGATTCAGACTTTCATTTCAACTTTAGTACCTTTCTTACAGGTGGTTAATCTGTAAGTGGCGACTGTGGTCATCTTTCCAGTTAGCATTCAACAAGGTTTTACACGGTTATCGAACTTTTTCCGAACTTTGACAACTTTTTTGGATGACTTTAAGCTTAGGTGGACAAGCCGATACCAGCCCCGATATCAGCTTTGACCCTAACACACTCAAGGCGAATGCTGGGATGGTTCCTATAAATAGCACATGGGCGCCTCCTGCCATATCCCGTATATCCCTTCCTATGAACAAATGGTTACACATTACAATGCACCCTCCACCACCCACGTTTAGTGAATTGCAGAGTAATAATAATAATAATAATAAATGTACTAGATCGATAATCAATAATGCTTAAGTTCTATTATCTTTGGAGGTGTAGGAACATCAACATAATTACTGTGTGAGGATATAAATATTATGAAACATATTTTGATAAACTTTAAGTTGGAAAAATAAAATATAAGCAATAAGAAATAATAAGTGCTGGGCCTGGTGAGAGGGACTCATTGGAGATTGAGGCCTGAAGGATGTTGGGTGTCAAGGGTATTCTGGTAGCCTAGTTCCCATCATCACAGTTCAGAAGAGGTAGCAGTGTCAGGGAAAACTCTGATCACCATAACTGAGAAACAGTTGTTGAAATTGTTGAGATTATGGGAACTGACATGTTTTGCCACTGGATGGGCTACATTGCTAGTATACACTGTTTGCCTGTGGCCATTCATTCTGACTGCAGGGCCCGCTCTAGCGGTTTTGCCGCCCCGGACAACTAGACAAACTGCCGCCCCTTAAGATTGTGTAGAATTAAATATATTAAAAAAATTTAATCGAATAAAATATTTTATTTTAATTTTAATAAAATCATATACTCATAAATAAACTTATTGAATTTTGATCTAGCGGCGCAAAACAGAGAAATTAATTATGAAATATTGTAAGACCCAAGGCTGATACCGGGGCTGAAGTATAGCCTTAGTGCCTCAACTAAACAGTTTGTGGTTGGCTCAAAGTTCTGTAGAAAATTTATGAAATGATTTTGACTTGACCATGTAGCCAGGATAACTCAACCTAAATGCTTGAGGTCGCCACAATATTTGTTAAACCACAAATAAAGAAAAGGTTGCAGATCACTACGAAATGATAAAGTTCACCTTCCGAAAATTTCAAGTTTATTTAAAAGAAAATCACAAGTTCAAAATAGCATTTTACAGTTGAGCAGGCAAATTGAACACACTTTACCAAAGTTTGCAAGTTGTGGAGAGTAATTTAACCGACCGAACCCCTTTAGTAAATTTACCAGTTCTTAACAGTCATTAATGATACTATATAACGCGACACCAAAGTTTCAACATGGTCGAACTAGCCAGCATGGCGAGTTACAACCAACCGAGACAAGACAGAACGGAACAAACGACAGGCAGGATCAGACAAACCATAATGGCGGCGGGGTCATTTTATAGAAACCACGAGAACCAGTGACGTCAGCAACTGTATCACATCCTTTTGCTTCCGCGTAGCTAAAAGTGTGTGTAATTTATTTGACGATCCAGACTATTAAAAATGTTTAAACTTTGACAGTATGTGGACTTATCTACTAGAAGTCCAATGGCAGTCCCGTGAGAAATTTAGAGTAATTAGTTTTAAAGTTTTAGCTGTTTAAAACTCCGCGTAGTGCCACATTCTAATTTGGAGAAAATCCCTAAGTGTTCTTGAATTTTACGTGCATGCACAACAACCCGCGCCAATCTATTTTTCAGGAACTTAAAAACTAGACAAACCCATATATGTATGAAATCGTCTTAATTAGGGCTATCTACTGATGTAATTTTTAATTTAATATCTCTTTTAATAAAAAGCTTATTTTTTTCTCTTAATTAAAATCGCTAATTAATCTTTACCAAATTACTTAATTTTATTACCAAAATATCGAGGATAGTGCTGACTACAGCTGGTGATAAAAGTTCGGTTGTAGCTTTATGCGATTTAAAGATATTGCAAATCTTAGTTTTCTACTTTTATGATCGCGTGTTTCAAAACTTGAACAAACGGGAATATCTCTTAAACCAAACGTTTCCCGATATGATAAATACACTTTAAAATGATTTTTAAGACAAATTATAACTGTGAGCAAGATTACAGGGAAATTACTTAAAGTTGAAAACTACACTTCTCGAAATTTCTAAGTCCCGCCTAAGCAAAACTGGAATTTGCCAAAATTCTAAGGTGCTTACAATATCTGTACATAGCCACAAATTAACCAATTTGTTTTTATTTTTAAATGCTATTACGGTTGGATATTATCACTCAAACAATCTAAATGCCATTATTTTGAAAATAAAACGAGATTACATCAAATAGGCTATAATCACAAAAAACTTTTTTTCTTGCTTTCAGTTTGCGAATTTTTTATTACATCTTCAAATTTACTTTATCAGCAATTTCATATTCAATTGCCAAAATAGCTAAATCATTAAATTATCAATTTCTTGTTTTTCGTAAATGCTTAGCAAGGCGTTGTATACATCTCCCAAATGAAATTTTAAAGGGTTTAATCCCTCTATCCTACTCTCCCATCTAGTGTCACTCCATGTTTTCAAAGTTGAACCCTGAACATGCTTCAAAAGTATTGCCCATCGAAAAGTAGGTACCGAAAAGAATAAATATATGTTTTAGACCATGTTGAAGAAATTGGCGGCTTCCAAGGATGCTTTTGCCATTAATAACAAGATTGAGAGAATGGCTGCTACACGGAACAATTAATGCTCGCGAATTATATTGTTTAATTCTAGATTGCACTCCTGCTTTATTGCCCATCATATTGGACCCGTTGTCAGTCCCTGCCATCTGTTATCCTGCACATTTAAACCCAAGTCATTAAGTTCTCCAACTATAATATCAGACATTTGATTTCCTGTGGATCTTTCAACTGGTAAGAAGCCTTAAAAGCTTTCATTAATTTTAATTTCAACATCAGGATTAAATTTATTGGTTGAAACATATCATATTACAAGAGTAATTTGCTGTATCTTACTAAAGTCAGGGGTACAGATTAAAATTATGGAAAAATATTTGAATTTTTTTATTTCATTAATGACATGAGAATTTAAACTTTGATGCAGCAGATCTACTATCCCAGTTTGTATATTTTTCCCAAGATATCAAGCTTTAGTCTCTACTTTTTGGAGCACACAACGGACGTGCTCTTACGTAATGGGATCGTATTCAGACAGTAACTCAACTATTTTTAAGAAATTACCGTTATTATGTTCAAACAACTTGTCGCTTGTACCTTGAAAAACCAGACAACTTTTACCAAGCATTTTGGTTACTGCAACGATTCTTAGAAGCACCTCATTCCAATGATTTATTTCGGCATTAATAACTCTTTCAGTGGCAGCATCTACAGTTTTACAACAATTTAATCTTTCGTTCATTTCTAGCCATGATTTTTGTGCCTGAATATTATTTTTCGAAATTTCATGCTCTTTTAAAGTTTTGTCGAGGTGCTTCCAATTTTTAAAACCCTCCGCTGAGAGAGAACTAACGAAACAGCCAAAAATTTTGCAACAGAAGCAGTTTTGTGAAAGATAGTAGCTAATCTCGCAATATTTGCACTCCGTTACTTAAAATTCGTGCGTAATATTTTGCGCTAAAATGTCGACCTGTGTTATTGGAAGGAAATTTGTAATAATGCAATAGTTTAGGTGGACCTTGCCTTACTAAAAAGCTTCTTACGGCATCTCGTAAAATTCTTGGCCACAAAGTTTTAGAACGCCTTCTGTGAGTCTCACGATGGTGTCAGTTCCAATTGGTTTAGAAACTTCGTCCATTTGTTATTTGTTTGCTATTATTCTCTGACGATTCTGTACTTCTTTTGTATCCCGACCTGATATTGGATTCTAAGATTTGTGTTGGAAAAACCTAAATACAGTATATTTTTTAACGCGTCAGATTGATTCTGCTTTTCCGCTTCCTTTCCCAACCTTCTTTTTTTGTACTGGTAACCAGACAGTTTTCTTTGACCGTCAGACATTTTGGAAGAGGCACGCACGTAACTAAAACAATGTACACTATAAAATAAGATAAAAAGTAAATATTTATCCTTGTTCTAAATAAGCTTAAACCATAACCAAGATAAATTATTCTCAGTCGATATAAAAAAATATTTATGCACAACACAAAATATTTTCCATATGCTGTGAACATAAAGAAAGTCTAGTGTTACTACACGGCCGAAGCTTATTCGTATGGGATAAGATCCGTAAATTTGCTGCAAATACAGAAACCGTGTATACAGGATGGCAATTTCTGTAGACTTCAACACAATACGTTCCAAGTTCACAAAAAAAAAAAAAAAAAAATAATGATGTTGTGGAGTGATTGTCGCGCAATGCACTTATTAAACCAACTGACAAAGTTATTCACATTCATTAAAATAGTTAATGAATTTCCTTTTGTAGAAACGGTTTACAAATGCAGCAATTAGAGTATCTGGAAACCGCATTCGTATATATAATAAGCATCATGTGTTATTATATATTAGCAGTTAACATTCGAAATTGAATATATTAATGGTATGTGAAGTAACTAATCGGTAATCAGCAGCTGGTAATATTATTTATTTATTAATGATTGTAAGTACTGTCCCACACCCACTAAACTAAACAAGCGATCAAAGCTAGCGTATGTAATTTAACCCAACCATAACACTTTCAATGTCTGTATCTAATTTATACAACAAATCTGTGAGGTTCGGATTACGAGAAGAAATTATTATGCAAATTATTCCATTTCCAAAAACTAAGATCCATATTGATTTGGCTCATCAATTCAATAAAATAAATACTCGGAATCTCCTGCCAAGTACTATCGATTCCATGTATTAGAGGCTAACTGCAATTGCGTGTCTAGTAACTTGTGGGCAATATAACGTCAGAATCACTGCAGGTAGCCGAGATTAGGTGTAACAGCCCCCACCTACCGCGCTTCTGTTGTGCGCTTTTGTCGTTGTGCGCTTATGTCATTGTGCGCTTGTGTCGTATATCCAACTAAATAACAGTTTAATCATAGATGTACTTACATTTAGAAATTATGAAATCCTGAAGTAAATTTTATGAACTTCCACTTATCACTAATAACGTAACAGTAAGACTAATGTTGTTGTGTAATGGAACCACTTTTATAATTAGCAATAATAAGCAAGTTGAGACAACAAAAGTCGAAACAGCGTTCTACTCGCGTGCTAAGGTCCAATCACACAGAAGAGACGTGGCGCGGACTTCGGGCTGAGACATGGCGCGGACGCAGCGCATTTTGAAGTTGCTCCTATGATGCAATTCACACAGAGGCGGCTGGGAAAAGGCGCGCCTCTTTGAGGTCCGCACCCCGTCTCTTCGAAGTCTCTAGGGGCGCACCCAAATAGCTAACAACTGTAAGTTTTTAACGAACGAAAAAATCGGTATGTGTATTTTTTTTATGAATTGGGTATTTAACACATTAATACCATTAATATTTTTCTCAGACTTACAGCCGAAATGGCGCCCCTAAATATTAGCGCCCCGGGCAAATGCCCGGTTTTGCCCCCCCCCCCCCCCTAGAGCGGGCCCTGCTGACTGCAAGTGGTTTCATAGTGAGGCCTGTATACGAGCTGGTGCAATGTAGGCATGTGAGTTGTTCCTTCAAAATGCCATGGTGGAATTCCTTCTCCTCAGTCCCATACCACCTCTAATGACCTTGACGTCAATGAGGCATAAAACCATAAGTAAAAAAAAAAATGGAGAATGATGTGCATCTCCAGGAAGGATCGTAGAAGTCAGCCCACCATGAAGGATTAGGTTAATTGACTCAAGGTCATGGAAGAACTGGGTGATGAAAGCGGGGCTGCAGTTAGAATCAATTTGTACAGCATTGGAGTGGTTGTGGAGAGAATGGGCTGTAGCACGAGAGATTTGTTTGTGCACTAGGTAAGGGAGGAAAAGGGGGGGGGGGCGGTAGCTGTGGGTAAGAGAGTTCCTAACAAGTTTTGTGTGTATCGGAAAAGAGATTCTGGCAACTGTTCAAGTGAAGATACTGTTGTAGATTTGTAGGTTTTATATGAACAGAGGTATGTAGACACCTATTATGTAAGGAAGGAAATGCCAACAACGTCAAGAAAGGTAATGTGGCTGTGGGAGTATGTCCAGGTAATGTTGACGGAGTGGTAGTTTAGGGAGTTGATTATTTCTTGTTGCTTATATTTATTTTCCCTACTGAAAGTTTCTCAAAATATGGTTTATAATATTTATATCCTCACACAGTAATTATGCTGATGTTCCCCCACCTCGAAAGATTATTGATCTGTTATTTGCCCCCCCCCCTTTTTTTTCTATACTGTGATATATGCTGGCCATGCTGCACAACCTCCATTCACCAGACAGCCTTCTGCACATACACATCCTGCCCTGCCTGATGTCTCACTGCAGGCAAAAATAAGGCAAACCGCTAAAATGTTGTATTTCTTGAGTTCATCTCTCTAATGTTCATCATTCCCAGCCATTATAATCTGTGGCAAGTGTTGGGCCGTATTTCCCTTTCCTTCTCTAGTTTTATCACCTTAAAGAATTTTCCTGCTCATTTATATATATATATATATATATACATATATGCTCTGGTTACATTGTCATCCTGGTTTGGTCTAAATATTGGTAGTATATTCCTTTCCATCTTGCTGCAAGTGCCTAGTAATTGGTAACACTAAAGCATATTAGTAAATGAAAGTTCATATATATAAAATTAAAGTCCAAGGGCAATGATGTTCAAACATGCCTAGGACTTCAGTATTAGCAATTGCTGTAATCAGTATTTTTTCCACGCTATAGGAATTGTATTAAATTTTGTTTGGTACAATTGTGACTGAATAATGCCAATCAACTTTGGAAAACTGTAAGGTTCCCTGAAATTATAAAATTTTAAAGACAAATCTGTAAGTCATTTATAATTTTCCAATCATTCTTATTAGTATGTTGTTTCAATTTAAATTCAATGGTTGAGATAGCTCTAGGAATCACCTACCTTACCACTTTCTCATTCGTTCCCAGAAGAAAGCAGAAGGAGACATTTAGCTGCAATATTAGTGCTCTCATGTAGTTTATTCATAAATATGGTGATAGAAATTTGATTTTCTATGTATTCCAGCTCTATTGTCGTTTAATCTAATCCAATAATACCATCAGCATGTGTGTCTATAGTGACATTAGACTCTATTTTAGATCTTGATGAGATAAACTTTTGGTTTGCATATGCATTCATTATAAATATTATCTATTAGTTTAGTATAAGAGAACATATTTTGTTCTTCAAAAAGTTATCAATGATTTTAACTATTTACACATTTAATTTCTTTGCTAAAATTTGTATGTAATTTCTCATTTCAGGAACAATCAAGAAATGCTCTCAGACCATTAGAGCAACAGTTCCTTGATGCTGCTGATGATGATATCTTTTCTCTTGAAGTAGATGCACAACTCAAAGAACTTGAAGAGAAACAAGTAGAATTACAAAACAAAATGCCATCTTCAGTAGCTAAGGAAGACGATTTCGAAGAAGCGTACAGAACAGAGCTTGAGATGATGGATGTTGATTGTGATATCGATAGTTTAGAAAATCAATCATTGTTTGATATTGTAAATGAGCCCACTCTTTCACGAAGCTCTGCAAAACCAGCTGAGCCTACTGTTTCCAAAAGCACTGTAAGACCATCTGAGCCCACTGTTTCCAGAAGTGCTGTGAGACCACCTGAGCCCACTGTTTCCAGAAGTGCTGTGAGACCACCTGAGCCCACTGTTTCCAGAAGTGCTGGAACATCTGAGCCAACTGTTTCCAGAACCACTGTGAGACCAATCGAGCCCACTGCTTCCAGAAGCACTGTGAGACCACTTGAATCCACTGTTTCCAGTAGCACTGCAAGACTACCTGAGCCCTCTGTTTACAGAAGCTCTGAGAGACCACCACGTGAAGAGAATAAAATTTCTGAAAGAACTTTTGCCCAACCAGAACAAGTGCTATTAGAGGATGATGATATTTTTCTAGAGATGTCTGACAGTGATTTTCAGCTGAATTCAGCTACTGCTCCAGGTGTTAAAGAAGACAGTGTCACTAAAAGGCAGGGAGTAAGAAATCAGAATATTTCAGATTTGAAAGAGCAAGAAGTTATTGTGCTTGATGATGATGACGATGATGAGCCAACTGATGTATGGAGAAAGGACATTTATGGTCCACCTGGGAGAAGTGACAGGAGTTTCATAAAACCAAATAGAGGTAATATTCCTCAAAGCACAAAGCAAAACAGCCTGTTTGCAAAGAAAGCTTCTTTAAAAGCCCCCATGGCTAGTACTAAGAATGCTATTAAGTCTGCAGGTCAACCAAAAATAAGTTCTTTTTTTGCTAAAGAAGATTTTCCATTGCATGAAGATAAATATCAATCACTTCAGAATGAACATCAGCAGCTAGTGCAGAGTTCCTCTGAAGTAAATTTGATTGGTAATACACAAGGAGAAAAGTTAGTACCACTGTCAAATGAGCCAGAAAGTACATCTATTTTTGATAAGTGTGACTTTGATGAGCCAGTATTAATAGATAATACTGAAACTTATTTTCCCTTGACTTCTGAAATTCACACTAGTAATAGGTCACAATATTTTGTTGAAAGTTCTAATTCCATAATGACTGATTCCCGACCTTTTGTGTATTTGCAACAAATAAAAGATATTAGACCAACTACAGGTACCCTATCATACACAGTGAAAGCATTTGTACTTACTCTTACATCAGTCTTGAAGCCAAAGGATGATAGTTGGCATCTTACAGCAAAAATTTGTGATGGATCGGCATTGCTTGAAGTGCAGTTCTCTTCTGATGTAAGTACATTTATTATGTATGTTCCATAAATTACCTTCAACCTTTCTATTGTTCAAGTGCTTCTCAAAAATATGTAATCTATCTTATAACTTTATACAGCCATTAATATAAAATGAAAATAAATATATGTTCATGGCAACAAAAAAATTAATACTTAATGTATAATCATATTTCAGTCCATTGTATAAGGGTGGATCAAATATAAACAGGAAGAGATGAAAATCACAGGGCTCTACGTCAGGGCTGTTAGGAGGATGATCAAATGGCGTCCAGATCTTTTTTTCCAATTTTGCTTGACTCAGAGCTGCAGTGTGGAGCCAAGCATTGTCATGGAGAAGAATCACATCTCTTATCACCTGGTCATGTCTTTATCGATGATAAGCAAGCTTAACTTCATCCAAAAGTTTGCAGTAGTATGTTGCATTGATAGTGCGACATAAATTCAAAAAATCAACATGCAAAATAAAGTCACAAATTGCCCAAATATTGTCCTGTGTTATGTTCGTCCGTGGATGATGATCGTGACTCATTTTTTACCTTTTCACGGCCTTTCACCAATTCTTTATGCCAGGCGAGCACACAAGTCCATGACAGTGTGTGATCCCCGAACTGTGCCTTTAATTTCCATAGAATTTCTATTGGGTTCTTACCTTAAAAAGTGAGAAATTTAATAACTATACATTGCACAATGAGGGGTGCACA
The DNA here is from genome assembly GCA_031002005.1 of Vandiemenella viatica. Lineage (NCBI taxonomy): Eukaryota > Metazoa > Arthropoda > Insecta > Orthoptera > Morabidae > Vandiemenella > Vandiemenella viatica. The sequence goes on from JARYHS010008074.1 coordinate 375,657,180, forward strand.
TCTTGCTTCAACGTTGCTATCTGTACAACTGACTGCACATGATAAGGCCAGCAATCACTCTCCCCACTTCTGACATCCCCAAGAAACATGTGTAGAAGCACGTGACCATTTGGACCATTATTGCACAATCGGATAAAAAAGTCCCATTAATATTTGACCCACCCTCGTAATATAAATTTATAAAAATAGTGACATACCATGGTATTTGACATTCTATTATAACATAACCTTATTTATCTTAATTTTATCCATAATTCTCCTATTGATCACTATGTTTTGTACAGATTTATCAGCAATAAGGGTATGTTAAAGGGAATCAAGGGAACTGGTCTATGAAATTTTGGTGAGGCTTTTTCTTGATTATGTTGGGTTAGTACACAATCTTTTTAATGGGTATCAGATACAGGAGTCGAAGATTGTATTTAATAATTTTGTATTAATTGGAAGCCAGGAGGTGTGGAGAATTTATGGTGGATATGTTGATGGCATATGTTGGAATGAGGCCTGGGTGGATATGGTGTCAGCAGTCTGGAGTATTGTGTGGAGGATAAGAGTGGACCAATACTGCTTGATTTCATGAATTTAAATTAAAAATGTCTGTCAAACAAAAGTAATTGTACATCGAATTGGCACCCTGGCCTGCTCTCCACCACTGTTTAATTTTAGATGATGATTATTGTTATATCAATGAAAATTTATAGGGGGCTATATAATATAAAAAAAATGAAAATTGTGGATACCAAAACACAAAAAATAATTTATTCACTCATAGAAACAATATTTATCTTTCACACAATTATTCTGGAAAGATGTTCTTACACTAGATGTGTCTGTGACTTCATCCATGTGCAATTTCTGATTTGTGTTGTTAATTCATTGATAAACTGTCAATGAAATATTTGATGGGTAGGAAAAAGCAGAAGAGCTTCCCTGTTTTTACCTTTCCCTTGGATCTCCACATTTCAGTGAATTTAGGTTGTATGTAAAAGTTTTAACAAAGTTGTGCACATCATTTGTTTCTACTGCCCCTTAAAACTGGCAATAATATGGAATATTTTATGGTCCTGTATAACAGACGAACACACTTCAGTATTGTTCACATATTTTGTCTGTAAGCAATAGAAGAAATTGCCTGGGCCTGACAGGTGTACTAACAGATTGCTGTATATATAAACTGTCACATAGTCTCAGTGTTAATTTGTATGGTTTAAAATGCATCATAACTTCATATCAAAGGCTGTGTGGGCAACTGCCTTTAAATAACAATTATTTCTATATGTAAGAGTGTAAGAGAACTATAGATGTCTATACAAAGGCAAAAAATACCAATATGTTTTTCTTTGCTGCATTGATTTTATGATGATTACTATGGTGTCTTATTAGTATGAACAGAAACTTCATAGAAACATGTATGCTGTTTTGAGGTACATGGTTTTTTAACACTTTCTTAGGCAGCTATGTAACCTATCGGTACTGAAAGCATTTTATATGTTAACCAATGTGACAGAAGCTACCAGTGCAAATAGCTTTGTTGAAATTAATTCATTAGTTTTTGCTAGATCTGTGTACAGACAGACAAAAATACCAAAATTTTTACCTTTGGCCTCTTTTATCATTGGAAACTTTGTAATTTATAGGGATACAAGTATGTTAACGGGTTCCATATTATATTACTAGTTTTAACACCCGTCAAAAATGATGGGTATCATCTATGATGGTAGTAGGAATTTATTCTGGAAAAGCTTGTAAGGAAAAAAGAATAATGATCTTTTTTATATTTTTCTTAGTATCAGCATCTTACTCTGGTTAGATTATCAAATTATTTGGCTAGAATTTTTTTCAAATATATGCATTTTACTTTAAATGGCAGAAAGTATAATTTCAGAAATGGATAACTGTTATTTATTTGACTGATACATTTCACGATTATGTATGTTTCATGGAAACTTTCTGAGTTTTTAATAAACTTCATTGTTTCTTATCTTTGTAAAAAAACTTCTTACATTGTGTTTTAACCTAATTCTTATAACTGATACAGACAATATAGCGTAAACATCGAATACTCTTTTCCTTACACGAATTTCTGCATCTAGTTGTTGTAAATAAACAAAAAGCAACATGTAAATTTTGAACGTATGGTTGTAAATTTGAAATGTACGATTGATTGGCATTATTATTATTATTATTATTATTGTTCCTGCTCTTTGTTTGTTTGTGCACTTACTTCCACAACAAACAATTACCTTTTATCTGGCATCGCAATTAATCTTTCTTTTAACACTATAAGTGCAAGAAAAATCAAATTCAATTATTTATTTGAAATGTACACTTCCTAATAAAGTCAGTACAGTTATTTAATTGAATTTTGCTGATTAGCCAAACAGTGTAACTAACACTTCAGCTATTATCGAGACTCGCCGAAGGTTGCCGATCTACGGAAGTGAACACGTAGTCTCCAGACAAAGCATTTTAATAAAGAGGTTTGGGTTTGTTTATCAGTTTTTCAAGATGCCTGTACGTGCAAACAAAAGTTCCTGATTTCAAATAGGAAGACGTGAAGTTAAAAAAAATGCACAGAAAAAAATATAAGTTAAAATATATAAGCAGTTAAAGTGAGAATTTTTAAAATATTTGTATTAAAAATATTAAAACAAAAATTGAAGCATGAACACTAATAATACAGTTAATGTTGGTTTCTGCAGGTGATAAAAGACAGTATGAGTGAGCGGGTGGAAAGGAGGACAAGGGAAGAAAGAGCATTATCTCGGATTTAGATCTTTTTCTCTACCATACGGCCCAAATGCCAGTTTGCTTTCTAAATTTTTACCATATTCCACTTATCTCTCACCTAAACTAAATCAGGAACTGTTCACAAATTGAAATTTTCTTTGATTTTTATTTATGGTTAAGTGTTTGTATGCTGTAAAAGAAGCAATTGCCATAGTTGGTAACAGTGTAAATATTCTTTTGTAAGTAAGGAGTCAAGAATTGATATAAATTACTTAGGTAAAATACTGATATAGCAAAAAAATTTAAGATAATAGGGAACAGGGAATTGCCACCGGAGTGTGTCCTCCATAACAATAAAATTAAATGTTCATTTCTTTTTTTGTTGTAAGTAGCAGATATCTATATCAGTATCAATGTGCAATGAAGAATCAAAGGCACCAAAGAAATATAAAAGAAATTACTTGCCATCAAAATCCATAGTAACTGTTGATTTTTGTAATATCCTAATATTCTTAACATTTAAAATGATTTAAAATTATTAGTAGCAAAAAGGTATTTTAAGCTCTTTTTAGATTTTTACATATGAAAATAAAGTAGAGCATCGATAATCCGAACCAATTGGGACCTAAGGTGGTTCAGATTATCGATTTGTTCGGATTGTCAATTTGTATAGTTTCAGTTTGTATAGTTTTTATTTTTCCTTTGAATTTAGATTAAGTACATTATAATTTTACATACTCCAAGCAAAAGAAGTCTCTTATTTTCTTCTGGTTCATTAGGAGACACTTATGTTTCCTTTTAGAAGATGAACACGATATCATTTGTGTATAACATTGATACAATGTACTAAATTCAACAGAACTCACCAACACAGCAAATCAATAATGAAGGCTCAGGGCGAACATGGCTGGTTTCAGATTTTTAAAAGAAACTCAACACTAAAACTGGAGGAATTATTGTCGATTCACAGTTACAACAAACATTCAGCATCAAAGAAAGTGTGTGATTGATCATGTGGATATTGTACAATAACAAATGCAAGATGTAAAACTCATTGTGCCTAATTTTTTGTTTGTGGAATTTACAAATACAACAAGTGTATTGTAAATAGAAACAAAGTTGTGCTTCTGAAAATAGTGCACACATTGTTTGGATAATTGATGTTCATATTATTGATGCTCTACTGTATGTGGCTAAAAAATCAACCAATTATATTTTTGAATTGTATTTGTTTTGTTCTAGCTGTTGGATAATCTGATTGGACTCAGCCTTAATGAAGTAAAAGTCTTAAAGAAAGACATTAAGAAAAATCCTCTGATAAAAGAAAGAATTAGAAAGGTAGTTGGTTTATAGTTTTAATTATTCTGATTTTGTATTAAGATTTTTGATTGAATATTTCATAAAT